>CM055202.1:9566946-10166946 GCA_029224185.1 Karalla daura
AGTTGATTGTCTTGTGTGTGACACCGCAGCTGACCACATAGGGGAGCTGTGAAGCTGCGGAAAGCACACACAAACACACACATACACACACATACATACACACACCCTCTCACTCACACAAGTGTAGCAACAGAGGCATATCAAGGACAGTCCTCCTGTCTCTCTTCTCCGCAGCATGGGGTTGTGTGTTCATGTTTATGCATCAGGGTGCATCACCAAAAACTGTATCTGTGTGTGTGTGTGTGTGTGGACAGCAGGAGCGTGAGGGGAGTGACTGCGATGTCCCTTAAAGACTTTGTCTCTCGCACGACATCTGTTCCGTCTGCACACACCTGCTGCTCAGGTGCCGTCTCTGTCTGTCTGTCTTTCTGCACAACTCTTAAGACCGAGAATCCCAATCAGGTATGAGCCAGTCCACATTCGCACTCATCATTTCACTTTGCACAGGCTGGCTCCATATAGTCCTTCACCCAGATTTATTTTAATGTGACATTTAGCAAACATTTCAGTCCTATGTTTTGTTTTTTTGTTTTTTTAAAAAGAATAATCATCATAAAGGTTACCGCCGCTCTAAGGAAATGATATGGTTCTCAAGCTCAGCACAATGTTTGGTTTTACTGTTTGTTTCTTTTTATGCAAATAGCCATCTGCTTTACGCTGCTACATGCGGCGAATGCAGTTATGGATGGACGGGAAAAAAAGTGCTGGCTTAATTTACGCTGAAAAAGATGTGACGCCACATGGGAGAATGCATCCAAACTCTCTTCTCACAGGAAGAGTAACCAAGCAATGATAAAATGAGCAAGCTCAAGTGATTATATTAAGAGATATAAAGAATATAAAGTTTGTCATATGGCCCGAACCGTTATATCCTGTCTCGTCATTCCATCATTATCACTTGTTCCACAGGTTAAAATCTTAAAGTATCTTATAACTGTATCAGTCAATCACTGAGTCCATGTTAGTCAAGCGAACACTTAAATGCATGTAATGTCTTGTAATGAGAACACTTTACATGCATTTTAGATTGTTCTTGTGCTTGTGAAGGCGATTATACAGATATCCTTGTTTTTAATCCTGCTCCATAGATTAAATTCCATAAATAGCTCTTCCCATGCAATCTTAATACATTTGACTGGGAGCTAATAAGCATAGAACACAGATTATGTGCATACACACTTCCCAGAAAAGCAACTTATTGACTTGACTTTACTTTCATTAAACCCTCCCTGCAAGATTCAAGATTTTTATCCACCCGTCAAGCACAGGCAGTCGGGGCAAAAAAGAGCTATTGTGCAGTGAACAAAGAAATGTAAAACAAAAACAGAAAAAACAAAAAACAACAAAAAAAACCCAAAAAAACAACGCTAAGAAATATACATAGCCGGCCCGAATACCAATACAAAATAGGCAGTGAACTTGAACGTACTGCGGACTGTTATGTGTGTACACACTGGCTACCCTTCCCACAAAGCAACTTATTTGCATCTTTCATTAAACCCTCCCTGCAGTCGGTAAATACCCACCGCTTTCAAGCTCCATCTCTGCAGCAAATCCACAGCCGCAGAGGAACATTATACAACCCGCTTTCATAAACTGGGGTGAATTCCCCTGTTGTAAATAGACTAATCTTGAGTTGTAAAAAAATACAGGAGTTCCCCTTCTGGGATCTCTGCACAGATGCAGATGTAGTCACAGATATGCTACAGATGGACGACTGACACCGACATCCTTTCAATACTCTTGTAGTGATGCAGCATTAATTTAATGCAAGCACAAAGATGATATGCAACAGGGGTAATGCGCTGCAACAATGCCATTCACAGGCTTTCATTAACAAAGTGAGGCAGCCGAGCTCGCCCTGGGGTCCCGGGCATCGTTGTTGTGTTTGCTTTCGCCTCTTCCTTGCTGCTCTTTGATTTTTCTCTGCTGCTGACCCCTGTTTGATGTGAGAGCCAAAGAGAATATGTGTGTGTGTGTGTGTGTGAGAGAGACAGTGAGAGGGAGTGCGTGTGAAAAAGATAAAGCCTTGTAAGAAAGAGTACAGACCGATACAGTAGCAGCAGGTCATGTTAGGGGGACAGCACTACTGAGCTTGACAGTTTGGCCCGCACACACACACACACACACACACACACACACACACACACACACACATGCCCGGGTCTGGCTGGCTTTGTGAGTTTGTCAAAATGCGATCCTTTGATCCTGTATTCCACCTCGCTGCCTTTCCATCACTCCACCCTATTCATACGTTCTCCATCTATCTCTCCCTCTCTGTCTGTCGACTGCGCTCGCCGTCTCACTCTCTCTGTTTTATATTCACGTCGCCTGATGAAGCGTGAACGCTGATAATAATGCCGCCGGAGCGCCAAGTTGAAATATTCATATTTTCGCATTAAATCTCCGCCTCCTCCTCCTCCTCCCCCTCCCCCGTCCTCTTCCTTCCACCATGTTTGTGTGCGCGTTTCCAATATTGCCCGCTCGAATCATCAGGTCTGACCTGACGCCCCACAATGAGGTGCAGTTAACAGAACAAGCCTGTGGCTGCGCTAGCAGCTCAGTGTGTCTGAGCTAAATGCTAATGTCAGCATGCAAACATGTGCACGCTGATAATGCAGGCGGCGAGAACTCATCCTCCAGGACCGATGAATGCCTGTCCCAGACCTGGCCGCCATGAAACTATTTGAATAGGAACAAAAAAAAGTCAGTCAGTCATTTCAGTCCTCCAGGGTGCATGAATGTATGCACCAAATTTCACGGCAATTCCCCCAATAAGCGTTGAGATATTTCCATCTGAATCAAAGTTGTGGAGCGAGCGAGCCATCAGTGGGCCAGCGTTTGCTGACCCTGCAGCAATCTCGCTCGCACGATCGACAACAAAGACCTTTAAATGCATTAACGTGAAACAGGTTCATGCATCAGAAATCGTTCGCAGCCCGATAAGCATCACATCATGTGTGTTTGCGCTCGACAACAAGGCGCTTCGGGAGGATTCCTCGACAGCCGGCGCTGCACAAAGCGTCTCTCGCTCGCTCTAAATTCGGTTCGCTCCGGTCTGCTGTAATGGCATGAATGTTAGATGAACCATTTTCCCAAAGTCACCACACGCAACAAAATACAAATCATGCAAATAAATAATGGGAGTATACCTGAAAGCATCTGTTCCGCTTGTGTGACTCTGTGTGTGTGTGTGTGTACCTTGTTAATGACAGTAATGTGGATTCATTGTGCCGTAACTAAATATAATTCTCTCTCTCTCTCTCTCTCTCTCTCTCTCTCTCTCTCTCTCTCTCTCTCTCTCTCTCTCTCTCTCTTTCTCTCTCTCTCTCTTTCTCTCTCCCTCCCTCTCCCTCTCTCCCTCTCTCTGCAGGCTGCAGTGGGGCATTAGCCAAGCAGTGCACGTCAGCCTACCCACAATGCACTGTTAGGATCTTTGACCTCCCCAAGGTGGTGCGTATGTCGAGGGAACACTTTGTCACGGAGGCCGACCAGAGGATTAGCTTCCACGAAGGTAACAGAGTTTATACTCACATGGACGTTCAGAGCTTCACGCACACACTTGACTTTGGTCAGTTTGGCTGATATTACGCACACTTTAAGTTTTTGAGTAAGTCACAGAGACCTACCTAAACCTGGCAATAACTCTGGACCCATCTAACTGTGGAGCTTTCGTGGCCACATCAGTGTTGTTTTTCTTGGTTTTTTATGCCTGTTATCTCTTCATTTTCCATCTCTGCTTCTTTTCTTTCTCTTCCTCCATACCTGTCCTCCATCAGCCCTCTTCGCCCTGCTCTTCCACCAGTGAGGCTGGTGCCAATTAGCTCCTTTCCTACATGAGCCCATCCTCTTGTAGATTCACCCATCCATCAATTATCCTAGCTGCTTTTTACCTTAATGGTGTTGCAGGGTCTGCTGGAGTCTATCTCCAGCACTTAAAGGACAAAGGCAGACAAAAACAAGTTACCACTCCCTCACAGGGCAAACATACACACATATACACTATTCATTCTCATACTCACATCCAGGGGCAATTAAGTCTCCAACCAACCTTAGACATGCATCTGTTTGGACTGTGGATGGAAACTGGACACGAGAAGCTACTGTCCCATTGTCCACATTGCTCCTCGCCTTCACCCTATATAGTTAAGACAATGGATGGATAGATAAAGGACAGTCTCCTACACTACCTGTGCCTTAGTCCCTCATTTTAGCGTAGTCTGGTTTTCTGCTCAGCCTTTGTTGCTGCTCATCATGAAAGATTCAACATCTGATCCTGTCTGTCTCTCTGCATCTGGGGGTACCCTCCTCCGCTCATCTCTCGCTGTGACGAGAATCCGACATGAGTGTGTGTTTATCCGAAACCCTGTTTAGACGTGGCATTAACATGCGGCCTGTATTTGCATATGAGCGCTCACGCTTGCTATTAATAAGTGTTCTGCTCTGAATTCTGCTCGCGCTGTGATCAGATCTCAACATGCAAATCACATCGGCGGAGACAGGGGACTTGTCAACAAAAGCGGCATGTCGTGACACGGCAATAAAGACTCTACCTATTTGTGCTCCAAAGTTTTGAAACACGCCGGTGAGTCACGCGTGCTCGCAATGTAAATGACTCCCGGTCTGTCCCTAAAAATACCGTTCTCTCACACCTGTTGCTGAAAATAGCATCCTAAATGAGAGTGTTATTTACTCCTCGAGCAAAGAGACATTAAAAATAATGCTGAGTGCCACAGAGGGAGCAGACAAGATAAACAGGTTTCTCGGCTCAGATGTCTGAATGAGATTTGTGGACGGTGCGAAAAGTAAAGAACATCGCCAGCCTTATCCTGTAAGAAAGCAGTCGATCTGTAAAGATTTGATTACGTCTGATCTGATCTTTGACGCAGCCTCCAGATGTGCTCTGTCTGTTCTGATAGCGTTGCTTTGTGTCTGGGTGTGTGCGTGTGTTTACAGTGTATCAGTATTTTTCTCATCCAGATAAATTTTACATGAAAAAGCCATCTCGAAACGGGCATCTCTTGGGCAAATACTTTTAATAATTTTTCACTTTCCAATAAAAATCAGTGCGCAGTTGCCTTCAGACGACACACTACAGTGCATGAACCATTGATTTAACCAATGAAATCTTATATTAATTTGATATGTGGTCTGAGCATGTTACAATCCATCTTCAACCTTCTTCTATGGGGGAAATGTATTATATAAGCATATATAGGTTATATATGTATATAACCTCCCAACATTTTTCCTTAAGAGCTTATTTCAAGCATTTCTTTCTCAAAAGCTTATTCAGACTCGAATAAGCTTGAGAAAATCCTCTCAGAGTGTGTGTGTGTAGGTTCGCCCACAATTCAGGTCAGTGTGCGTGTGTTTACAGTGTTAAGTTAATAAGCATCCAACTGCCACTCTAACCTGAAAATGAAACTGTTGTTGTCAGACATGTCCCCCGAGCTCCCACTGAGCTGCAGCTGACGATATTCAGTCCAGAACGGCCAATTTCCACCTCACCTCTTTGTTGTGCTGTTGACTCAGCAGCGAAATGAAAAAAAAAAAAATCAGCTCCCTGTGATCCTTAAAACCCAGAGCCTAAATCAATCCCCGCAGCTCCTCTTAGTCCACGGAAACACGGAAAATGAAATGAGCTGATTTTGTCTCTGTTTTATTTTGTGTCACACTGACCTCTGTTGTTCCAGACTGAGTTCTTATATCGTGGCCATGCAGTTGCATTGAGCAGAGATGTCTCTCTCTCTCTCTCTCTCTCTCTCTCTCTCTCTCTCTCTCTCTCACACACACACACACACACACACACACACACTGAGCAACCTATGATAGGCCGCAAATATATTACCCAGGAATATGTTTTTACAATATGTAACCACTTACACTCATTGTCTTCTCATTAGCAGATTTAACAAGCAGCATCTCAAGAAGCCAGTGCATTTGAATTGCATGTGTGTGCGTGTGTGTGTGTGTGTGTGTGTGTGTGTGTGCGTGTGTGTGTGTGTGTGTGTGTGTGTGTGTGTGTGTGCGTAGGAGACTTCTTCAAAGACCCCCTGCCAGAAGGCGACCTCTACATCCTTGCCAGAATCCTCCACGACTGGACCGACGAGCGCTGCGTAGAGCTCCTCAGTAGAGTCTACAAAGCCTGCAAACCAGGTCCTTGTGTGTGTGTGTGTGTCTGTGTGGGTGTGTGTGTGACAGTGACGAGTACTTTTTCTCCCCCTGCTTAAAATGAGCAGGCAGATTGTATCCCACAATGCAGCTGATCCCAGGAAAATCTGTCCTTCCGACTTTGATCAAAGACAAACGGGCGCGCGCCCACAAAGGCAGCAGACGCTATCAGGAGGCGGAAAAACCCTCTCATGTGCTTGTGTCTGAGAGTCTGTGTGTGTGTGTGTGTGTGTGTGTGTGTGTGTGTGTGTGTGTGTGTGGGCGTGTGCACACAGACAGAGAGATATAAAGTCTGCTGGAAAACCAGGGGAATAAAACCTGTTGTAATGCGAAGTGGTCTCTCAGCGGAGCTGCCTCGATGACCTGCCCAAGCCACTGGTGCATCAGTGGCGTCACAGACAGCAGTGGCAAGTCAGCGTGTCTGTCACCACAGAGTAGGACTCCGTTAACAATTAGTAACCAGCCGAGAATCAAAAACAAACAAGCAATTTAGATGATTTACCCGCTAACACAAATAACGCCAGATTAAAAGAAATTGGAATGAAAACACAGCAAATAAAAAAAAAAACGGTTTAGGCCTGTTAGGTGGTAAATTGCATCGGAGGATTTCAATCATGAGGCAGAAAATGGCCAAAACAAAATCATCACACCACAAAAAGGTGAAATGGAGATTGCAATCTCCCTGATTTCAACACACAAAACAAAGAGCTAACAGGCCCAATTCACTTTTTTCATTGTTTTTCACTTTGGGTGGTTTGACTGTTATTGTTATGCTCTCTTCTACTACTATGAATAAACTATGAATGTTTATTCATTTACAAAATGTAAATGAATAAACATTCATAGTTTTGACTTTTGACTTTTTGGATCCAAACTTAGCATCAGTATATTTGTTTTAATAGGTGCTGTGATTTACAGCTTTGGCACATATTTGTCGGATGAGTTAGAGAGGGAGAGAAAGAATGAGCCAGGAACAATCAAACAAACGAACAAACAAAGCTGTGTGTCCGTGCTGCAGGGGGCGCTGTGCTGCTGGTGGAGGCGTTGCTCTACGAGGACGGCTCCGGCCCGCTGACCGCGCAGCTCTACTCCCTGAACATGCTGGTGCAGACGGAGGGCCGAGAGAGGACAGGTGCCCAGTACGCCGCCCTGCTGGCCGCCGCCGGCTTCACCAACAACCAGCACCGCCTCACCGGGAAGATCTACGACGCCGTGCTGGGACACAAAGAGGCCGAGGGCCCGTAGCGAGCAGATCCCAGCACCAGCACCGCAAACTAACACCCCTTGAACGTAACCACTGCTGCTAAGTGTTTGGATTTCCTTTTGAACTCTCTCACCTCGAGCTCCTTCAAATAAACAGTTTCTGACAAGACAGTAATGTTGTGACCGTGATGTATGATCTTTCATTAAGAACGGAAACGGAAGTTGAAAACGGGGAATATAATCAGAGACAGAATGAGTCTGATGAGTCGAATATGAGTCTGATGTAAACCACGTTGTCCGCTGATATCCCTAAAATAACTTGTTTGTTCATGCCTCTGTTCAGGTTCTGTATGTGCTGCTGGTTCTTCCTTATCATCTCATTCTAGCTCAATCAATAAGTCTGGATGTGTATACGCTCCCTAGCTATATCGCCCAAGTAACCACTGAGATCGGGAAAAAATTGCTTAATGTCCTTTTAAACAAAGTATGTAAAGTAAGGTGATTGATGGTGTGATTGGCAGGCCAGACAGTGTGAAGCTTTCATGTTGCTTTAAAAACATGAAACGGACATGTGGAGAAACAGTGCACCTTAAGATTATAAAACGCCTTACAAAGCAGCATCCAATGCGTCTCTGATGAAACCACTGTTCCATAGCTTCTATGTTAACACCAGAGAACAGAAGGTTATAGATACGCCATTCGACCATTCTTGTAGCCTGTGGCATATGAAAACACCAAGCCTCACTTTAATGTTTAAGAAAGACACAAGGAGGCCGCAATATGTGCATTAAACATAAATAAGAATGTGATATTTACTAGAAAAAAACAGTTAAAAAATGTATATGTAACACGACGGCCATGTAAGAGACCGTGGCTGGGTGAGCCGTACGCTGCCTCGGTCAGCCCGTGTTAGAGCTGCTATGTGCCAGGAGCCTCCAGTCTCGTTGCTAAGAAGATGAACCTCCTTGCATATCTGTTCTCATCGCTCAATCCTAAGCTCCGCGTCTGAACCCCCTCCGCCTCTTACTGTTCTTAACAGCCCGCTAAAGCTGTCTCTGTACCTTGCTCTTTGTAATGACGGAAGCAACTCAATAAATCTCTCTCAAATGGCTCGGCCCGTCTTTTATGTCACCTCTATCCTCCCTATCCCCTGCTCAGGAAAATGCAGATATCAGCCTTTTTTTTTTTTTTACATTATTATTTTATTAAAGGTCTGCTGTGGCTGCGCTCCACCTCTCGTATGACGCAACTGGGGCTGGGAAACATTAAAGTGATCAGGGCTACACTGGCTGGAGGAAGCATGTGTGGATCTGATTTATATTCAGTAACATTAATACAAACTGTCATCCATTATGGCAAAAGAAATGGGCCTGCCAAAAGATAATTACGCAAAATATCAGCTGTCCGACTCCTTAGTGGAAAAAGATCATAATCGGGCCTCAGACATCAATATTGTCTTAACCCTGCTTTGCATTCAGTAAAACCTCACCACCACCATTCGTTTCTCCCATCGCCTTCTCTTCACTTCCTTTCCCACTGCTCCGCTCTCTCCTTTTCTCCTGCAGTAATTGTGAATTAATCAGACTTCAAAGTGCAACAAATTAGAATTGATGTCAAATCCTTGTGGGCGGCTTTACTGCGAGTCGGCCTAATGAAGGGAAATGAAGTGCTGAGGCTGGAGACGGCTTGACCCACGCGGCGGGACAGCGACGGCACCCTGTGACACAGTACACTGTGTTTTCTTCAGGTTGGAGCGCAGTTTCGGTCAAAAAGACAAACGTATGAAGGGACAAAGTGAGCTGTTCGCCTCCCTTAAAACCGTCCATCCATTATCTCACCCGCTTTGCACCTTAACGACCGCACGCGGGTCGAAAGCTGGAAATACGTCCCGGAAGATATCAGTTTCAATTAAAGTCCGCAATCTTCCCCACCGACCCGAGTGAACCGATGAACATGATTGCTAATCCTCCCTTCATTCTAAAACCAGATTAGACAGCGCTTCTTTAATGACACTGGCGAAAAGAATGAATGGTCTGTAGATTAAAGTATCAGACTGCTTTTATATTTTTAAGGAAATCGCCGGAACTCACTTTTTCTGATTATTCCTGCGAGGGGCTGGATCGTTTTCTTGATTTCCGAAAGGAAAGCGGCTCAGAAACTTCAAAGTAAAGGGAGACTTTAAAAAGCCGCGTGAGGAGCTGCCGCAGCGGTTGTCACTGAAAACCGCTCTGCGAGGCAAAGTGCTTTTCAGTTATGACGAACAACAATTTGGAGGCAGCCTTTATTTCTACAGTTTTCACTGATTTGTATTTTCTTCTGTCGAGAATCTGCCATAATTCCGAGAGAGATTCTCTTGGAGTACTTTTCCCTCGCTTTTTTCGTCAATGATTTAGACCCGGGTCAGTGTTTTCCACTTCAGCAGAGAGAGGTGCATACATTTCTCCTCCCTGCTTTTCAGTTCCATTTACTGCTCCATCTCATGAGGCTATTATTGTGTTGGCCTCAGGTTCAACCTGAGTGGGTTTTATGGACGGGTCGAGATAGTTGGAGCTATAAAAATAGGAAACTGGGATGGAGAAGAGGATGGATACGGCCTCTTCTTGTCTCCCTACTGCTGCACACGTGACAGAAGAAGACACAGAATCCCAAAATAAGGTAGAGTGGGGATGTCCTGGTCATCTACTGGTTTGTGAGTCATTCGGTCATAGTACAACTGGTCTGATTCCACCCAGCTTCCTGCTTTCCTGTCCATCAAATACTGACTACATAATTACAACCATGCAAAAACACCCTCCTATATGTACTCCTACATATTTATTGCACCATATAGAAGCATAGTGCCCTCCAGGAAATAGATGAAAAGTCAGAAATGATAAAAACAAGAACTCTCTTGAGGATCACTTAATTACGGCACAGGAAGTGAAAATTATGACTTACAGCTGTGTGTAGGGGTGATTGTGTGTGTGTGTGTGTGTGTGTGTGTGTGTATGTGTATTTGTGTACGTGTTAAATGCTGATGGCGTGTGAGCTGTGTGCCTGTTTGAATTTGCAGAAGAGAAATGCATGTATTCACCTGTTTGTTTATTCACTTGTGAGTGTGTGTGTGTGTGTGTGTGTGTGTGTATGTGTGTGTGTGTGTGCGGGCATGTGTGTACGCTACAATCTTTGGGGACACTAAATCTATCTATCTATCTATCTATCTATCTATCTATCTATCTATCTATCTATCTATCTGTCTGTCTATCTGTCTGTCTATCTGTCTGTCTGTCTGTCTGTCTGTCTGTCTGTCTGTATAGTCATCGGTATGGACTGAAACCACTCGGGCATTTAGTTTTAGTTTCTCTTAATCCATCTGGCTTTGTGCAAAATTATCACTGAATTCCTCCATCAAATATGTATGAACCATTTGAGTTTTTTTTTTCATTTTAAAAATGCAGAATAATATGCATATTACCACTTAAAGTTGTGTTTTTATCTTTTTATCAACACAAATTCTTTTGAACATCACAAGTTGAACTTCCCTTATGTATTTACAGGCTCTGGGCCCAATTGACCTTAGATAATAAGTAAGTTAGTAGTAAGTAAGTAGTAAGTAAGTAAGATATGTAAGTAAGCAAGTAATGAAGTGAAGTTGTTCCTTCAGAAAACACATTACCTGGATGTTGACTATTACAAATATTAATGTGAAACAGAGTGTACTATTGAGTAAACAATACTTAACTTCTATCTTTTTGTCACTGTTGAGATAAATTGCAATAAGTTGCGCAATATATCATCTGAGTATTTGTTTTGATCAAAATAATATCAATGTGTGTTTTTTCTTTTTGCAAAACATGACTTGTATGATCTCAGGTCACAGGGGCCTGTAGGCCATATATACCAAATGGAAGTTAAATCATTATGTAAGTTAATATGGTATAATCATCTAAACCTGAGCCACCTTTGGCCAGGAACACTGTGGCCTTCAACCTGAAACATGATGGTAGAGTAACAGTGGTGAGAGACTGCAGTGACTGAGGAACCTGGTGGATCCAGACCTTCGTCTTTGTTCCACTGAGCCTTGTTGGATGCGTACGTTGTCTGAGTGCTTCAGTTGTTCAAAGTCATTTCAAGCAAACATTTGATGTTAAAATTGAGTGTGGAGAGAGTGGAAAGTTAATTAATTAAATCACCCCTGGCTCAGTTCCCATTTTCAAGATAATACAGTATGTGTGTGTGTGTCAAAGAATGCACAGTCCATTACATATTCCTGCCTAAAGGTATCAGTTGTTCTTTAAATATTAACCTTTTTGTGTAATGCACATGTGATGCATTTTTTTCTTTATAGAATTCGTTCCCTGTCAAAATATGAATTATCCGGAGCCTCTTCGGTGAATATTGTCTGGCAGTAACCCTGACATGGCACATGGATTTTTTGCAGAAGAGAGGAGACCAACTACCTCCAAAAAAAAAAGGAAAAAAAAAAGAAAAATGCCATCCGCTCCTTACCTTATGTGACATGACCCATTTATTTAGTATTTCAGTCACATGGTCGTGAAACAAGCAAGCAACAGGGCCCGTATAAAGAGCGAGAGAGACAGACTGCCTGGTAGCTGTGCAAGGCTGAGGAAAATCCACAAAGGCAGCGGCTGCGGAGGAGACAGCGAGCTGGGATGCGGCTGGAGACTTTGACACCTGGATGCTCGAGAGAGGGAAGCTGTTTGTTCTGCTGTGGCACAGCGGCACGCTGGGAAAGAGGCGCAGGCAGTGTTCCCTCAACAGAGGGAGAGACACGGAGGAGAGAGCTGATCTGTCTTTTCATCAGAACCATGGTAACAGCATCAAAACACAACCACATTTAAACACACACACACACACACACACACACGCTCTCACACACAGCCATCACATCTCACAACTCAATAAAAGTGTCTCTTGGCTGTAAGCTGTGCTTTGTCACTTCCAAACACTTCCATAATTCATGGACCGGTGACAGCAGTATTGAATTGAGGACAAAGATGTCTGCCCTGTAGGCTATACACACACACACACACACACACACTGACACACTCACACACATACACACGCACAGACACAAAGGTGGTCATAGATTTTCATGAGCTACAAATTCAGAGAAACAGAGAATGTATGTTAGTGGAGACCTTTGGAAAGGTGATGAAACTCGGTTAGGCTGTGTGTGTGCGCATCCATGTGCATGTGTGTGTGAGTGTGTGTGTGTGTGTGTGTGTGCGTGTGTGTATGAGTGTGTGGATGTTACACTTCTCCACTTGGTAATGACTAATCCCTCCAATTTTGCCCTTCCTCCTCTCTGTCACTTATTGTTGCTTCTGTTTTTTGTATCTTTGTCCTGCCCCTTAGCATGACTAAATACAGTCTGTCTCACACACACACACACACACACACACACACACACACACACACACACACACAAACACACACACTCAGACATACACAGGCATACATGCCCAGACGCAGACACAGATGCACACTGGCAGACATATTTCAGATACAAGGTTGTCACTTTTCTGCTCCTGGCAACATGTCAACCACCCAACCACATCCCCCACCTTATGCACACACAACACACACACACACACACACACACACACACACACACACACACACACACACACACACACACACACACACACACACACACACACACACACACACTATCGACACAAAAATCAGGACCAGCAACAGAAATATATCTATGTTGTTTAGTCCTCCCAGCCAAGCTGAGGAGCATACAGACACACATACACACTCACTTACACACTCGCACTCACACACTTTCTCCTTACCATGTTTTTCACAGCTCTGAGTTGAGAATAAGTGGAGGTCCTGACACGTGTCCTCTGTACGCCCGACACTGAAGGTGGCTTCTAAACGTGTTTACTAAGAGCCCTGAAATGACTTTGGAAATGGCAACAGGAAAACAAAACGTTACAGTGGCCGCGCCTCGCACAGTGTGACATTTTGTTTTTATAACTATACGGACCTCCAGGTACGAGTTGACAGTGGAAATGTCACGTGCCGCAATTTACATGTTTATTTTCAGAATGACTATTAATTAACCCACGCAGGTGGAAATGTCAACCGTGCGGTATGGAGTTTGCCAAAAGAACAAAAAAAAAAGAACAAATTAAAGGCTGTGGGGACTCTTGGAAGTGGATCCCATGAGATTTCCGTCAAAAACAGTAAAACAACAGGATGGGTTCAGCACAGGTTTGCCATTACCATCTTCCCACACACAGCACATGCAGTTTACAGGTTGCCTGTGCCTAATATATAGATGAGAAATGAGTCACGGTTATTTGTCCTTCTCGACACCAGATTTTCACATCGCTTACGAAAGATGTTAGCAACCTCAGATGGTCGTCTTGTGAGACATGATTATTTTCTGATCTGGGCATCCACCCATCAACACCCATAAAACTCATGAAAAAAACACATATACTGACTTTATGCTGTGTGACATCCTCTAAACGGAGACATCTAGAGCTTATATTTGGTTACATTAGGTCATCTGTCACATCCCCTCTATGCCCTTTATGTTTCTATGACTTCAGGGAAAACACAAGATGATGGCACAGTATGAGGAAACTGTCCCTCCCTTTGCCTTATGTGCACTGAGATAGTCCCCAGCAGACACCAGTAACATTACTAGAGATGGATAGATGATAGATAGATGGATCAGCTCTCTGGTTTCTGAGCAACTGGTTCATGAAAACCATCTTATATTGATATAATACATACATTTAAATTATATATAATCATTTAAGCTACATAGAAAATATCTCCTTTCTCCAAATCTCTTCATCCATGTGATCTCTCCAAAACCTGGCGCACATCGTCAGCACTCCTCCAACCTCCTTGACACTTTGGCTTTGATTATTTTATTGTGGCTTGTTTAAGAGAATGAGTTTTTTACTTTATAGGCTTTTATAGAGCACAGTGTTTCTAAAGGTCAGACGTCCAACGGTCTTCTTCTCTGCTCAGATCTCGTACACTGAGCCTGTCATTCACCTGTCTAATCTAATTAAAATAACAGCCATTTTATGATCTAATCCAATCTTGTAAAGATGAATTACACAAACGAGATGCTGTCCCACGGTTGCACAAAGACGCATTTTTATTTCAGCCTGGAAATACGTTGACCTTGGTTTAAAAGCTGCCGATGGGGACAACAGATTTTTATTGTCGGGATTGAGGCTTCTTCTACAGGTCTAAAATAAAAGGAGCAGCTCTGCTCTTGTTTTTCAGGAAGTGCATATTATACAGAGCCTTGATGTCATATCCTGCAGAAAATGTCAGTAAATTCAAATTTGGAGCGAATGGGGCTTCAGGCAGCTGGTTGTTGGCCTCACTATGTCAAGAAAATAACTAATGTTCACAAATGTATTCACTTGTTGACATTTGTTTACCTCATTATTATAGTTTATTTGGATTTCATTATTGTATTTTGATTCCTTTAAACTTTTAAACCTAATATGCAAACACCAGAGTTAAATAGTAGCACAACAATGACTTGAATGCCCATCAACTAGCTGATTCAATACTTTAGCATTGTGCTTTTTAAAAACTGTCATGTGAAATAAAAAAGGAAAAAGGGGGTTTGTTTCTATTATCTCATATGCATCCATATATCTGTGGCTCTATATTGAGAATATCACTTGCATATCAAAGTTTGTTTGTATGTTCCGAGTGACTTATTTGCACATTTTATGTAATATGCTTATGTAAATAAGCATTACATCACTGTTGCTACATATTCTTTGTCGATAGTTTGTCAAATTACTCTGTACCTGCATTTGTATTTTTCTACCTTGCAACTATTATCAGTTTCAGTGGGATATTATGTTTATACTGCTCTGTCAAGGACTTCATCCCATTTTAACATTTGTTCTGGTTTTCTAGGATAAGTCCACCGTGTCTAACTGATCATTTTCAGCCTTTTGACCTGTTGAACACAATTATACCCACTTGATAATGACGTCCACACAAGATTTGTGGCATTTGCTCCTGTGGTTGTTACTTGTAAATGTTATTCAGGTGATTAAAAAATGGCCCTTCTGGAGACAGTAATGGATAATCTCAGCTCTTTGACCTGACGGTAAACAAAAAAAGTCAGATATCAATCACTGTAATGTTGCATAATGTGTAAAGCCTATCACATACATGGGTCAGATGCTGAGCCATAATGGTTATGGGTAAATGGATTCAGTTGCCATAGGTGATTACTCACAGCAGCATCTGGCCTTTTTGAAAGAGCACAGTTTGTCTCAGCCAACCACAGCTGGGCAGATTAACATATTTCCCATGATTGTTTTCATTAGTGTGTAAATGCCAGGGTCGCCCCAGTCCCTGTCCCCGAAGGAATCAGAACAGACAAAAAGCACAGTCTGTCGGAGAAGGAAAGGAATATTTATAAGACATAGGTACTGTACGTCTCTAAACCTAATCCCGCATGCTGAAGCATGCATCTACTCCTCGGCATATTACCTCACCGCAGAGTACCGCTAATCTGCCTGGCACTTTAAAGTTTATACATGAACAAGGGAAATGACTCCCATTCATTTAATTCCACGGATTATTAGCCGCCGCCTCTCATTTGGATTCAGCGTGCCAGTTTCTGCAGCGGGGATTGAGGTTATAGGCTCGGGCTTCTCTCGCTGCACTCTTTCAACTCCGTCCCTTTTCATCCACTTTCACACGAAGGCAAGGCAACAGTTCGGGCTTTACAAAATATCAGGACGGTGTTAAGTGCGGTAAAAATCGAGCTTTTACAAGCTGCGGGCTAAAGGAGAGATAGCAGGAAGCTGTGTGTCTGACAATCACTCTACAGGCGCCCTGGCTATTGCAAAATCCGTGCAGCTTCGTGGGCTTTTTGTGGATGTTCATCTGAGAGTGAAAAACCTTCCTCGCATGCAATCTCAGATGCGTCTGTCAACAGGCTATGATGCTAAAAATTTATTCATAGAGCAATCTCATGCAATCCTAAATGAAACTCTGAATGTTGCTTCTTGCTACATCTTGTGGGTCTCCCTCGGTATAATCGTCCTATTTAATGTTCCCCTTTGGTTGGGAATTTCTCTAACACGTGTTTTACCATGGCAGCTACATCATATTTTACCCATAATAGAAATCAGAAGAGTGGAAACATAGAGTTAGGAACTTACTGGAGCAATGACAAACTGGTGTAAAGATGGTCAGTTAGTATAAAATACCATTTTGCCAGTTAACTTAGACATCTTTAAAATGATATGAGGTATATAAATTATTTTAATACACAAGTATTAAAGCATTAAAGATGTGGTTTGCTATGTCTTCTACATAGATAAAATCATAAAGCAACATTACAGCTCTTAGTTTGCATAATAGAGGTAGTTAAACACATTGCATTACGTTAAGATTGGATTGTTTCTTGTATTCTGCCATAATCCGTTAAAGTGTGCACTTGAAAATATATCCCAAAAAGACAGGCAACAGAGGTTACACTCTGCTTTATTTACTTGTATCATTAACACTCTTTGACTTCACAAGAAACTGTAATAGGCTTTGAGGATTGGTTTGGCATGCACCATGCTATCTGGAGAAAAGACGCTGGCTCGGAGGCATAAAGTTCCCCAAATCCAATGAAGAGAAGATGCCAACGTCAGCCGGTATCAGCTTGTTAGCGCTGGCTGACTGCCATACAGTGGTAGGACTGCTACACAGTGGATATGTTAACCCTGGATGAAATGTTTTCTAACACGATAAAGCATGAGAATATCGAATAACTTCCTAATTACACGCTGCTTGTTCATATAATCTCTAAAGGTTAGTTAGCCCGGCATGCTATCAGTGCTGGGCACTAAAGGAATATACGCAGCAGAGATGTATATTTAGAAGCTAAAATATGAGTCACTGTTACTTTCATTTATAGTTTATAATGGTAATTTGAGTACAACTGCGTTACATGCGGATTGTTGCTGTCTGGTGTTATTGATCTGTGAACATTTGAGGGAGCAAAGGTAGCTAACAAAGACATGATGAGTCAGCCAAAATAAGCAAAAGCATCAGTGTTTGCAACATGAACATGAATATAAAATAACTGAATTGTATAACCTCACATCACTAAACCTTTATACACTACAATATTGCAATTATAAATCACATAAGAGGAGGCAGTATCTTTTGCACCTTTGGTTGTACGGTAAGACAGTGTTTGAAAGATATAAAAATATGTTACTCATATCAAGTGTAACTGAATTACACTAAAAGAAATAACATTTTAAGGAAGATATGTTTTATGTGTAGTGGTAGCAACATTGTTGCACAGCAAAAAAAAGTCCACAATTTGCCTCCTGGTCAGATTGAAGGCCTTTCTGTATGGAGTTTACATGTTCTCAGCTTGTCTCTGTGGGTTTCCTCCCACAGTCCAGAAACATGCTTGTTTAGATCGATTGGAGACTCTAAACTGTCCCAGGGTGTGAGTGTGAGAGTGAACAACATGTGTGTGTGCCCTTTGATGGACTGGGGACCTGTCCAGGGTGAATTCCCAGCCTGTGCTTTATGTGAGCTGGGATTGGCTCCAGAAGGTAAAAGTGGGTAAGATAATGGATGGATGGACCTCAGAATGCTGTTGTGTTTCATGCATGTCAGATCAAACAAACAGTACATCCATCCCTCACACATGTCACATGGCTGTGGAGACAAATTTATAAGAGCTTCATTTTTAGTATATAAATACATTCATGCCCACGATCTACGTTTGGAGGTTATGAGGACATTTGTTTTTCAGCCCAACTGCAAAATGCAAATAATCACACCATCAGTGACACTAAGGTAATTTGAAGTGGTGACCATCACAGTGGACTACTAATGAAAACAAATGGCAGCATCACGCATTGGTGCACATATTAGGTTTTGCGTGGGCGGCGGTCCTGCAAACGCAGGCACAGCGTGTCCTGCTAGGGATGCACACAAAGGTTTCCCTGCTTTAACGTTCCCACCCTTATCATCCATCCATCCGTCCTCCTGCAGTCATCCAGAGCAGCAGTTGCATATAGCTGCATCATCCCCTCCCCCCCTCCTCCGTCTCTAACACTAAAATGACCTTCACGAGCTCGACACGCCGGAAGACGGGAAAGACAGAGGCAGAGAGTGGGTATGGAGGGGGAAAAAAAGGACAAGAGGAAGGGGAGGGCGGAGACGGCAAAGTAGATTGAGAAGAAGTGCAAGGGAATGATGAGAGAGGAGACGGAGGAAAATTGTATGAGAGCGAGAGTAGAAACGGGGGAAATGCACGATGGGAGGAAACAGAAGGAGGCACAGTGGGATGAATAATGGGAAAAAGATGAGTGAGATAGGGCGTGGAATGACGGCACGCTCACTAAAATAAATTCTGCTCCTGCACATGCACTGACAGGCTCCACGGGCTTGTTGATCTGGCTTCAATCAGATACCGTCACCCCTGTTTTACCCCCATAAAGCATTTTAAACTACGTCCACGTGTCGGGTGGAAATCAACCGGCATTTCCCACAAACACAGATAATTGAGACTTTCTTGGCGGAGCTGTGCCCCTCTGTGGCTGGAATGACAGGTGGAAGATTAACTGTGCTCATGCGTGTTTGACCTTCTCTTTAACCTTGTTTAGCCCTGTTTCACTGCTGTGGAGATGAATGCACACATGATGAGGAGAGAGGGAGAGAGGGAGAGAGGGAGAGAGAGCGAGAGACGGAGGGAAAAGAGCAAGACGAGCGTTCTCGCAGCGCTGCGGGCTTTGCCGCCTAAACTCTCTGTTTCTCTCTTCCCCTCTGTGACTCATCGCAAAGTCATGAAATACTAAAGCTGGTAAAAGAGAGATTACTTAAAAACTATCTTATAAATTCAGTCGGAAGCCGTGAATGTCAGCCCCGGCGAAAAGACCCGGCGATACGACGGGATCTCTCCCTCTGTCTCTATCTTCGCTCTTTTCTTTTTTTTGCTCTCTATCTTCGCTCTTCCACTCTGTATAATCTTCACCTCATTAGCATTTCAAAAAATCATATCTTTATGAGTCATGCGTTGCAGCCGCTCGGGTGAGTTTGTCATTACTTGGTTATGAAACCGGGGCAAGTCAGACTCCCCGTTCGAGTCTCAGTTCAGGGTTGTCGAAAGATATTACGCGTGCCTCAAATTCGCCAAATGCTCTCTGTCACCCACGTGTAAAGGATGGGTGCAGCAGGATGTATGCCAGGACCTCAAAGATTAGATGAAAAATTGGATCTCCGCGGAAAATTGGGTCATTGCAGCCGGAGAGGTTAACAGGATTCGGCACAAAGTGATGAATTTTTGCAATAATGGCACAAATGGGAGGTTTAAAAGTGGCGTGTGATGGTGTCACCATGTCCAGGACCAACAGGTTGGACTGATGTAAGTATGCAACAGGGTCTGTGCATGAGACGAGTAGAAACATGAAACATTCACAAAGTGTAAATCAACCACGAGTTCCAACGGAGTCCCGACATTATGAAATTATTCCTATGATGGAAAATAAGCAGGCTAGTTCTGCTTATACTGCACCTGTCTGATCTATTGTATTCATGCTGTATTCATAAGGAACACATTCATAATGTTCGTAGTTTTTCAGCCTCGTCGCTACACATAAATGTTTTGTATTCCTAGACAAACATGAACCTGGATTTCACTGTCTCAGCACATACTCTGCAATGATATCACATCCATCCATCCATCCATTATCTTACTCACTTTGTACCTTAACGGTCTGCTGGAGCCTTTATCTAGTGCACATCAGGCAGAGGCACCCTGGACAGGTCTCCAGTCTATCACAGGCCACACACACACACACACACACACATACACACACACACACCATTTACTCACACTCACACCTAGGGGCAATTTAGAGTCTCCAATCGACCATGATGCATGTTTTTGGACTATGGAAAGAGGCCAGAGTACTTAGAGAAAAACCAACATAGACCATGGGAAGAACATGCAAACTCCACCTGCCCTTGCACCTGCCATGGGATTTCAACCAGGAACCTTCTTGCTGTGAGGCAAAAGAGTCCAAAAAATGCAGAGAAATAGATGTTACATATGTTGTAGGTGATGTTTTGTAAGGTTTAGTTTGTCTGTACATTTTGAGGCAAATTCTCTGCAGTGTGTATTTACACGTACAATATTCAATTTGAAGAAGACTCTTCACAGCGAACGCCCACATGCAAATTGGAAAAAAGGTGCAGGTTAAACTGCACTGCAGCTGTCTGCGTTCTGAGCAAACGCTATCTCAGGTGGAGTATGTTACGTAAAAGCACGCTCAGTTCAACAAGTTTGCAGGGAGACGTGTTGCACAGATGTCACCGTTATAACTACACATACATAAAAGATGCAGGCGAGGACAGATTTATTCTCATGAAAAAAACAGGTTTATCTTTCACCTTCATTTCGTGAAAACGTCTTTATACCAGGCAGCTGAAAACTCCAGAAAAAGAACAGGAGGAGGGCCGGATGGGGGCTGGTTTGCTGCTCATCATCGCAGCAGCTTCAAGAAAGCAGAGAAGAGACGAGATCTGTCACCGTCGTCAACCAGGAGACGAGGAGAGAAAACAATGAGACGGATAACACAGACGGCATCAACAGAGAGAAAAGGGAACGACTCTTATTTACTTATTTATATTTTTTGCCATAATGCAGCACAGAGTGGCCTCTCGGAGAAGGACGTTTGCTTGTTGAACATGATTGCTCATTGTCAAGACCCAGGAATGATTTGCCAGCGCGACACGCACTCAGATATCTTTGTTGTTCCACTTGCTGGTGTGTTTCTCCGTCTCTGTCACAGTTAGAGGAAGCGATGTGACAGATGGAGGAGTTTGATCACAAAAAAAAAAAAAAAACTGCCTGCAGACGCTAAAACGTGACGACGGGTTCGGGCTTCATTGTGCGGAGGGATCTTTCAGAGTTGCAGTGATTTGCCTCATTGTTGCCACATTCCTGCAGAGCACAGGTGTCAGGTTATTACAATCACGGTGTCACACAGGTGATTGAAAATTACCACCTGCAATAATGAAACGAGAGGATCTAAATGTCAGACCTCGAGACGTCTGCACTTAAGAAATCAGTTGCATGAGACAATAAAAGAAAAAAAAACTATTGGGGATTGAATAACTTTCAAGCACGGACATTCAAAATGCGGCGCCTCGCATGGAAAGGACGGCAAAGGTTTAGATGAAAAGGTTTATGTCAAAACAGCAACCGAGCTGTCTCCCTGGAGGGCGTACCGTACCCCGGGACTTCAGCGCTCCTCTCGTCCAACTCTTTGTTCTGGTGCACCTCAGCTGATACAGAGAGGGAGACCTCCACAGAGAGGCCAAACAAACCAGAGCCAGTGTGGAGCGGTAGCGAACGTATCACAGTGTGCAGTTGGACATGGCACAAAATCCTTTTGTATATATCAATACGCTTTCAAATATTATTCTCGTCCTCAAAGGTTTTCAGTGGGATAAACAAATCGACCATGGCACAGAAACATGAGTTTTCCTTCACTCTTATTCTTCAACTATTTGTTTTTAATTTGATAACCATTTTTCATTTGGCAGCCAACAAGCATTTTGATCGATAATTTGCTTTTTTTGTTGTGTTTTTCCTTCTTCTGTTACTTTGAATGTGTTCCTATACCCCTGTAAACTGTTAACTTCCCTGTGTCTACAGTAAATGGTGCTATATTGATAAACTTGTTTTGTTTGATATTTACAAAGCAATTATTTATTGATTTTACCTGTCAAAAACACACAAACAGAAATTGAAATGGAGACATTTTTGTGCCGTTTGATAATTTGCAGCTTTATTAGGTACAGTAGAGACTGTGATCGGAGCCGTTGCAAATGCCATCATAATGCCTTAACATTTCTCTTCATTTTTGCTTACAATCCAATTAAAAGCATGTTGATCTGTGAACTTTCAAGGTCACTATTTAAAGAACAAACATTTCTGCAGTGTCAATCCTTTCACCCAATGGTTGAAAAGAAAGCAAAAAACCAACAAACAAACTGAAATATGGCTTTGAAAGTGCACTGTGTGGGATTTAGGGGCAGCTATTGACAGAGGCGGGATGTAATATTAAACCCATTCTTATTCTCAAAGCATCAAACACTGTTTCTCTGCCTTATCATGAGTCCTCAGAAAATGAGATGTACCGGGCCTTGAACCAACTCAAACATAAAACAGGATGTCGAAACGACATATAAGTTGGACCTTGAGGGACATCATAAACTACATTTATGGATTCAAACACTGTTAGTTAGTTCACATCACAACTATTTGCATTTTTAAGTGTATATGCAAAAGTCCTGAGGCTTCCTTAGTAGGTAAACAGTATGAACCTGCATATCACGTATATCAGACTTCATCACGACAGTCAGATTTATATTCAGCACCATGTGAAAGATGAAAAGATGAGACGGTCCATGCACTACAAACTCTCCATCCTCTGGTGAGACGGTATCTGGCTATCTGATGCTGTTCACGTCTGAAATGTGATTTTTCACCTGTTGGGACAGTGGAAATCAGGCTCCCCCCAGTGTGTGGGCCAACCTCTAAGATGTGCAAGATAAAGCCTGCCTTCAGGCAGATATGACTCTATTATGATCACAGGGTTACATTTTGATCAAAATCCCTCGACAAACCACTGACTCAAATTTGTTGCCATATACAGAATACATTTTAAATAGAAGATCATATATGCAATATTATGAAGGTCACAGACAATTAGAGAAACTTTTATCAACATTTTGTTGCTTGCAATTTGATAAGCATCTGATAAGCTTACCGCTCTATACTGTGATGGCGTATCATGTTTGTTTACAAGTTGCTGTGCCACCCTTGATCAGTCGGCATCTTTAAAGATCTATATTATCAATAACTCACAGGCCTGCAGGTCACATAACAAGCACCCAACCAACAAAGTCCTGATGAAGAGTAATGCTGTAAGATAACAGCAATTTGCTTGTCCACGTGATAAAATATATGTGATGACATGGAAGGATCTGCAGTCTCCTTCAAAATGTGATACAAGAAACCCGCAGGAAGTCTTGCAACCTCACAGCAAGAAGGTCCCAGGTTTGAATTTACACCTTCTCCCCGCAAGTCCAAATGAGAGTGTAAAGAATGCCAGCGCTGTAATTGTGCATAGAGGATGTGAGTCAGACCTGAACACTGACTTATGTTGCACTGAACATGAGCAGGTTTGCACAGGGATGCAATGCACTTGTCATGTTCATCACTGCTCAAGATGCCGGGTTAATAATACTGCGGCTAATCCTCCAGTTCTTGGCAGGAATGTGACTCTTCACGCAGCATAAACGTTCTAGTTGTGGCCTCCTCCACAACACCTCAACACCGTTTTTCTCCATACAGAAATTATAAGGTAAGTACCAGGGCGGCAAATCGTCCTCCTCCTCATGTGCACTTATAGCTGCAGTCACCGCATTCGCTCTTCGCCCTCTTCACAAATGATGAAAAAGAAGAAATCATCTTTGAGATAAACAATTTAAACCCTTTTGTGTGAAAAGTGCAAATTGCATTCACCAAAATTGACTTTCACATGTTTCCATACATGATGTCCTACACGTTTGTCAGTAATTGACCATGACAATTTTTTGATGTTTAGAGGCCTGGAGTTCAATTCAAAATACATTTTCTGTATGTGAGAAGGAGCAAAAATAAAATGTAAAAGGCAAAACGGTTCCTTCTCTGCAGTGACACAACTTTTCTCACATCCACTCTTCCGTCATCTATTTATCCATCCATTATCCACCCACTTTGCACCTAACAGCATCAGGCGGCGTCTCCAGTGTACAAAGGGAATACACTCTGGACAGGTCATCAGTCCATTTGCAAACACTATTCCATGTGCAAACACTATTCAATCTTACGCACAAAGTTAAGGGTCATTTCCAGTCTGCAATCATTCTAACATGCTTGTTTTTTGGACAACAGAGTCACTGGGAGAACATGTAAACACCACACAACCAGGTAGGTTGCACATTTTCCTCAGAAAATAAGTCGTCACCACCAAAAAATCTGTCAACTGAAACGGTGTAAAAAAATCGTCAGACTAAATATCCTTATAAAATATCATCCCTATTTCTCTTTACTTGAACTATATACAAAAACAAAATCTGAACTCAAATAAATCATACGTTGATATGTTAACATTTTACTGCTTTCAACATCTATGTAAGATAGAGCTTAGATGGAAGGATTAATGAGTATTTATCACGTCTTCTTAAGTTAACATTATGTTGACATTTTCCTTGCAGTTTCCTGCAGTTATTAATGTTCTTTGTGGCCACTTTAAACGCCTCCTCGAAGCACTCATTATATAATTAAAAGACCCTTTAATGCTCTGTGCATGGGAGGTGTTTTTAATCTCCAATACAGGCTGTGTAAAATATGTCGCTGACAATAAAACATGTTTTTTAAGACCGTTTTCGTCTTTTGATCTTTTTCGCGCTCTTTCACTCTGGAGAGTTGAAACCTCGGGGGGTGTTTGTGGTCTTTCATGTTCCCGGTTTCGCCGTAACATCGCGTATCCTATCTCCTTCACGTGTGCGAATTAACACACAAACACGCCAGCGGAGGCCAGCGAAGCATGTTGGGCTGATACACGAGATAAACGTAGGAATGCTTTAATCATCGCCACTGTGGGCTGCATGTTTCCAAGCGTGCTGGTTATGAATAGAATGAAAACAAATGCTTTGGCTTATTAAAACTGACAATCACGCATGAATTATGAATCTGAAGTGGCCCATTACGCTAACTGTAAAAGAGAAGCTTAATGAAGTCATAATGAAAATACTGCATCATTCTTGCCCTTGGTGCAACAGTTGCAGCAGATAGAAACCCTAATCATATTGTTCTTAGATTATTGGATTCACTCGGTGGAAGGTTATTGGATAACATCACTGAGGCATTATATCATCTCTCTGCTAAGAATAGATTGCACAGGGTTCCCACTGCTCTTCAAGTGGTGTGATTGAAGTTGCGGATTTGAGCGTAAACAAAGGTAAAAATCTCAAGATCTGAAGGGCCTTGAAAGTATCCGACGGCAGTAAAACACAGTGAAGCAGCCTCATCGATAAACTTCAGCTCTCCCTTCGTCAGAGGATCTGCAGAGAAATCCTGCCTGCTAGATTGGTTCAGAAATGGCAGCAGCTCTTAAAAGGGTTTTTCTCGGATTCTCAACTTGACAAGACGCCACGAAACAATCTCATCTTCTCTTGTCCCAGACAAGGCCATGGGGAGCCGCAGAGAGTCGACAAAACGTCTCGGGGATCTCTGCTGGTACGGCGCCCACCTGCCATCATTATCCTCTGTGACCACGTCTGTCAACACCTACGCCGTGTCCGGCCTGTTTGTCGTTGTCAGAGGAGACACTCAGCCCGGCCTGGAAGTGGAAGTGGGAGTGGATGCGATCACTGTCGCTCTTTTGTGATGTGAAAATGAGGTAAAACCGAAAGGAGCGAGTTTGACAAAGCGCCATTAAACCTCATTAAAACGTCACAGGACAGAGGGAGGTGGTGTGACGGATCTAAAAATGCCGGGTGATTATTTTATCACAGTGATTGTCACATTTCATTCCAACAATGAAAATGAGAAGAATCAGACAAAAGATGCCCACGCGCAACTCCAAATTTGTAGAGGATCATCTTGTGTTCAGCGATGTTTTGTCATTCATCTGCGGTCTTACTCACTTTGTATTAAAGTGAGTATATCAGTATCA
Organism: Karalla daura; assembly: GCA_029224185.1. Lineage (NCBI taxonomy): Eukaryota > Metazoa > Chordata > Actinopteri > Chaetodontiformes > Leiognathidae > Karalla > Karalla daura. Next base: position 9,593,094 of record CM055202.1, read on the forward strand.
GCATATCATCGCCACTTTCACTTTTTGCTATTTGATTAATGCTCATTTTACTTACTTATTTGCTGCATTTTAGTGTTATTTTCACTTTTTTGTTACAATATTTTCACAGTACTTTTACCCCACTAAAGGGTCAGGACACGTCCACCACAAAGGGTTGATTGGTCAGTGCCTCGATTAGGTTTTGTGAACGTTAATTTGGGGCGACGATGTCCATGCTTCCGTCACTGAGGCCATCATCCTGCGTCTCGCTGTGAGCACCACTGGCCGGTCCCAAAATGGACCTGAACTCGGCTGTCATCGCTGTCAACACATTACACGATGCCGAAGGGGATCACAGCGAGCGACACGTGAACCCACCCTGGCAAAGAGAAGGAGCGGGGAAGGAAGTGGAGCGATGACCTTGGAGAAGAAGGACTGTCATCACATCTCTCTCTTCCGTCCAATTTTTTTATTATCATTGGCCCAGGCGGGACCTTTTATAATCCCCAAAATTTATGTCCAATGTACTCAAAGGTAGAGGTGTCTTTACGGGAGCAGAGGTGAGTAGTTTGCTGTGCATTTCCTCCCTGGAAAATGGTTTAATTCAGACAGCCGAGGTGAGAAAGCGCAATTCTGCACATGTAGAAACACCCTCTGCTGCTGCTTCTCGCTCTGCTCCCACAAACACACACAGCTGGACAGCGAGACACACACGCACGCACGTGCACACGCACACACGCACACACACTCACATACATTTGCACGCACAGAGTAATGTGTGTGACATATGAAAAGCTTATTCCAGGGAAACCCATCTGATATCTGTTTCAGTCATTACCATAATAATTGGCACTCCACTGCACAGAGTAAGGGCCTGGCGGACTGGGATAGAATAATAACTAGAGAAAGGGAAGGGGGGGGGCACACTGTAAAAAATATCAATCAGAACAAGTCTCACATTTGGTATGAATGTCTTTTTTGCCCCCCTGCCTAAAAATGGAGACAATATGTGCCCAGTGGGCTGCAGTAATTCCCCGTGATTTCAATAGAGTTAAGAGTTATTACTTTAAAATGAGGCATAATCACGGATTAGTCTCAATGAAAAGCCACTTGGTTAAAGAAGAAGAAGAAAAAAACGAGCATAATGAGAACGAGCGCATGGATCTGGTACGATCTGTATGTGTTTTTACAGCGTGACGGAGAGACGAGCATCTGTTGAGCACCGTCCAGGACGCTCACTGTCAGGCTGTATGTGCCTGGCTGACGTCCATGCGAATCTCAGCTCCTCTACGATTTTTCAGCTGCCAGGTCTTATAAAACATTTTGTGGCAGTACACCATGTGAGGTTCTTTATGTGGCCCCCTCGCTCGCACACACACGTACACACACACACACACGCACACACACACACACACACACACACACACACACACACATTTTGCTCTGTCTCTTTGCTGTTTTGTTTCACAAGTGATCTTGCTCCAAGCGTGCAGCTCCCAATGGTGATGAATGGCTTCATTTTGATATCAGCACTGCGGTGCACAGATTACACTGCTTTGAAGGCAACAAAGATTCATGCTCTGTTTGGGATTTTGTACAATTTTGTACAAATCCACAGGTGAACGTGGCAATGATTTCACCTTGTGAGAAAGCTGTAATTGTACAGAATCGTGACAAGACATTGTAAAAGGTCTGGGTAGTTGTTGAGGTACATCGGATCGGAAAATGTTGTCCTTGGAAGAAGAGCAAAATTTGACAATGAAGGGAAACGATGACTCCCAACTAGCCTCATTGAGAGTTTCAAATTCCAATTCCAAGTTCCAATTGGCATAAGCAATGGCAGATGGTCAGATAAAAGCCCACTGATCCATTTTTATGACAGTTTCCATGGACAATTTCTCTTGGGTTTTGGGTTAAAGGGGTGACACACTTGTGAATGGTGGGCACTGTCGGAGCACAGCATGAGGGAGAGCAGAGGGCCTTTCTGGGCAGAGTTTGCATGTTTTCAATATGTCTGTGAGTCATACTCTGGGTTTTCCCCAAAGGCCAAAAACTTGCATTACTGTTGACTGGAGACTCTAATTTGGCCCGAGGTGGTCTAATTGTAAATGTAGATAGACTCTAACAGACCCCTGTATAGATATTAGTGGATGGAGCTGAATCAAAATGTATTAGCATTTCATACAGAGACACAAGTTACTGTTTACATTTAGTGCTGTTCACCACAACACACTTGTTTAATGCATTCATAGACAAAAAAATCACTTGCAAGGATTATTTCCAGAATTTAAAATCTGGCATTTTTGTTGTTGGATTGCACTGTTTTTTGACAACCTGTTGACTACTGAAAGGATCTTTTAATCTCACATGTACAAGTGGGAAACTAAAGAGAGGAACCATGCAGAGGATTTAATTTCTGAGCTTCTGGGGTACATCAGTGGTTTTGTTGCCCTTGGACAGGGCCATGTAGGCTGTTTGTCTGCTTCCAGTCCATATACACCAAGATAAGCTAATTACCTCCCAGCAGAAGCCCCACACATTCATTCGCAGACACGAGAGTGGTATCGATCTTCTCCTCTAAATCCGGCAAGAAAGCAAATAATCGCATTTCCCTAAATGTCATGTGTAAGGTTAAGGAAAGATCATGGTTCTGATTAAGAGAAACCAATGTTGAGTGTTGGTAGGGAACAGGAAGAGAACAGCGGGATTCTTTGTTGACCTATCCAGCCACTGTGCGTATGAGGTATTGGTGATTGTGTCGTACAGATTACTCACATGTCACTTCCCAGCACTCAACACAGGGAAAGGATTTCTAATATCTACTAAGGAAAACAATTTAGTGAATCTGAAGGCTTTATTCAACTGTGCATGAATGCTAATATGTTGAATTTAAAGTAGGGTGGTTTAATATTTCAATAACCTGCCATGTCTGCATGCCTTCACCTCAGGTAGAAGAGATGTCCATAGTAAATTAGTGGCTAGTAGTCTTCACATTAAATATAAATAACCAAATAATAGGCCAAGGAGAGGCAGCTAGTTAGCTTTCTTTGCATTCCTGAGTGCATTAAGAGCGCATTAGAGTCCTCTCTCTCTCTCTCTCTCTCTCTCTCTCTCTCTCTCTTCTGTTGATATTATGAGGTGCATATTATGAGGTGAGTTTTTTATGTTTAATAATTGTGGTAATACTCAACATCATTGGATTTTTAAATGTGATTTTTATGATAAAAGACTATTTTTCAAAAGGTTTTAACAAAGGTTTGAGAAGAAGCGAGTGAAAACTCTCTGAAAAATCTCTTAAATAACTGTCTGAAAATGTCTCCTATCAGACATTGCTGCTCCCTGTTAAGCTGCTGCATTGTTTTACCTGCCCTCACAGAATCAATTTCTGACCCCTTTGTCACAGGAACAAAGGTGAGCTCTTGGCAAGGCCAGAGGGAGTCGGGTTTGCATTAATCACACAGACTACAGCGAATCTCTTGTTCTGCGACTACTAACCTTTGAGAAGCGCACTGGCAGACTGAACCGCGTGGATTTATCGGCGAGGCACAGGGGCGGCTGAATGACGGCTGTTGTATTTGCCATTGATTCAGCACCTGGAAGGAGACTGCTAATGCTGCGCGGGGTGAGTTGCACGTAGTTTCATCACGTTGCAGAGAAATCCCACAGATGGAGGCAGCGAAACTTTGAAGGTGAAACCTTGACAGCCGAAAACAGTGAGGTGGCTGGGAGTAGCTGGAGAGCCTGAAACTCTGGGTAAAGATAACTTAACCTCAGTGAAGGTCAAACACTGTCTGGCCACATACGCAACCCCTCGTGGCATCATACCATCCTCATTCTTCAGGTGTGAGCCGAAAGTAACTCCACAGTGGAGCAGCTGCAGGTTCGACACCGCGGTGCTTTGAGGCTCCCAGCTGCTGCTGTCGCTGCTCCCACGGCGAGAAATTAAAGAGGAAAAAGACAAAGGGATGGGCTTCACTCGTACTGGCCAGTTTCCTCCAAGGTCAGAGATGACTCATCATAGGATTAGTTCATAAATCATTCACTGGGCGAAGAGATAAAAAGATGCTGGAAGCTGGAAGCAGTTTTTTTTCTGTAACTGTCTTAATGCTACCAGGGCAAACCAATCAAACAGAAATACTTTTATAGACAACAACCAGATAATTTATGGCTGTATCTTATTAGAGGTATGCAGATTGTGGACAATGTCTGAAATCTTCATGTACCACAACTGAGTCTATGAGGATGTTTGTTCAAGATGGCTCTGATACAAGGGACAAAACTCTCTTCCTCCCTTTCTAAGGCTGTGTATCTCCAACCAGATGGCCGTGATGTGAAGTGTCGATCGGGGGTGTGTGCGATGGCTCCGCTGCTAACTGTGAGAGATTGGCTGTGGTAAAGCAAAGGACTTAGAGTCTGTGTTTGTTTGTTTCTGTTGGAGATAAATAAAGAGGATGAAGATGAGGATTACTCAGGAGGAAGAGCGGCCCTCCACTTGTCTGTGGGTTGTTCGTCGAATTCTGGGTCCTGTCACTGAACCCAAAACTGCTCTTGATGTTGTTTTATGTGTACAGCTGTGTTTAAAGCTTCTGGATGAGCAGATGGCCTGTGCTTGTTACTCTCTGTCACTAGTGTATGAATGTGTGTGGGTAGATGTGGCTTGCGTTGTGTAAAAAAAAGTGCCTTGAGTGGTCATAAAGACTTGAAAAGTGTTATATAAAACCAGTTCATTGGGTCCAGAGGGAACAGGACAGCAGGCTGGGCTGAGTCACAGTAATAGTGAGATATTCTGAAGCCGCTCGCCTGTCCTGTAGACAGGTGAGCTGGAAGGGCTGGCTCGGTTTTTAGAGCAGTGGGTGTAACGGAGGGGGCTAAGGACACAGCCCTGAGGGGCTCCGCTCCTCATGACGACAGCTGATGATGTCACGGTGCCTGTGGCTCGATGCTGAGGAGGTCGTGAACCCAGCGCAGGTTGAGATGGCGAAGTGTTGCTGAGTTCTGTTGGATGCAGAGCTGAAGTCAACAGAGTAGGCCGAGGTGACGCTACATGGAGATTCCAGATGTTAGGAGGAGGAGGAGGAGGAGGAGGAGGTGGAGGCAGTGGAGGAGACGAGCAGTTTCCTCTGTTCCAGCTGTTGTCTGACAGCTGGCAGGATGCTGTCAGGATCATTTGCTGGTTGATTTACATTCATAGGCATAATATAAGATATAATAATAATATATATAATATGAGATGATAATGATGCCCACTTCAAAAGAATTATCTGAAATGTACAATAGTTAGAGAAAAATTAAGATGAATAAAAAGTTTTTATGCGTTTTGCTCAAAAAAGTTTTTACACAGTTCACTGGTGGCACTAATGGTTTGACTAATAATAAGAATGATAATTATAATCCCATTAGGTCTTTGTGAGGTGGGAACATTTTTTGCTACCAGAAAGCTATCATTAGGCTGTCATCGCTGGAACATTGTTTATTATTGACAGTAGATGAATCGTTAGCACAGTCGCCTCACAGCAAGAGAGATCCGGGTTCGACTCTCAGGGCCTTTCTGTCTAGAGTTTGCACATCTGAATAGGTTTTCTCCGGGTCCCTGTCTGTCTTTCCTCACAGTTGAAAACATTGCCTCTAGGAGTGTGAGAGTGCATGGTGCGTGTGTGCTCTGTAATGGATTGACATGCAGACCCCCATGACATTGTTGGATGTTGATTATGAAACACATCAAAATCTGTATACATCAAAATATGTTGCCACATATACATGTTTTCCCGTTATTGACAGACACGTAACACTGTTTTCTGTTGTATATATGAAGAGTACAATATAACAGCATTGTATTGTCTCATTAAAGTAAAGGGAACACAGTATAAATAATTCCAGGAACCCGGATTGCTAATGATCTAGATGGATGTGACCTGGATTCCAGATGATCCCAGTGGAAGAGTGGAAGATCTGCAGAGACTCAGAGAGAGATTTTAAAGGTGAAGACAGCAATGCGATTGGCTACACACACACCGTGAAACTGTTACAGTGACGTCTTCCCAGATTCAATTCAATTCAGGATTTCATTTTGTGAAGGGAACATTGTGGCACTGGTGAAACAAGTGCTATGTTATGCAGATTCTAACCAGTTCTATATGTTAAACAGCTGTCACGTATTGGATAGCAGTTGCACAGAAGACATGAAACGCTGAATGAAGAGCGCGCTCAGTGAAAAATGTAATCCAGGTGGCATGACATTGCCTCCAAAACTTATTTGCTAATGCTAATTATTTGAGAATAATTTCTTTTGAGAGTTGGCAGGAGAGGGGATCGCCTGGCTGACGGCTGCCAGTCCAGTCGGTGGAAGGATGGACGCCAGAAGGGCTGAACGCCAGGGGCTGGAAACCAGCCAGTGCACCTTTTGATTCAGTCATTCAAATGCATCTGACAGCTGCATCATATTTTGTGTCATCAGGTTCACTTTACATGATAATAAACTTCATCATAATAACAATCTTTCACCCCCTTGCCTCAGAGTCTGCGGAAACAGATCCTCGAGGTGTTGATAGCCGGGAGATGACATATCGAATTGTGTTATTATTTGCTGTGCTCCTCACCTCCACGCTCTCCCTGTCTCTGCTGCTCCTCAGGTCATCGCAGGATGATATTTGCCCGCTAATTTATCACAGGTTTATTCTGATTCGTCATTAGAGGCTCATAGTCGCGCAAATCACGCCTCCCCATCTTCCTCAATGCCTCAATTTAGCATGACCTTCCCGAAGCTCTGTCTAGCCAATATGTCTCATTACTGCGCCATGGGAGGGTGGAAGAGGGGAGACTGACACCATCACACACACACATAGACATACACACGGTTACAATCACACACACGCAGTGAAACACACGCTTACGTGGATCACAGATAATTAGAGGAAGCACAAGAATACCGAGAGGCACACACAAACAAATCAAATATGAAGAAACAGAACACACCACACTGTCACATCCTTGTCCAAGCACACAGACACAGACACACACACACACACAGACACATGCACACACACACCTCAGAACATCAGTGACTGACAGTAAAACTCTAGAGAGAAAAAGAAATAGGTCTGAGAAGTGAGACAGCATAAAAGCTTGCAAGATTTATGCACATACACACACACACACACACACACACACACACACACACACACACACACACACAAACCCACAGACAAAGAAGATAGGAAACCTCTTTGAAAAGAAAAGTAAAATATACAGACGATGGAGGCATTTGCTGTAATATCTGAAATTGTGCTTGTAGTAATTTAAGTGTAAAATACTTAAAATTCACTCTAAATTGCATAATTTTCTCCTAAATGTATTTCGTTCATATGAATATGCAAATACAAAATGCAAAATGAGAAATTTAACTGCCTCACTTCACAAATGTAAAACTTTCACCAAGCCACTGAGAAGCTTTAGACGTGAAGTCACTGAAGTCGAAAAACGCGGACTAATTGAAAGCACTGCGCAGCATCAACAGATTAACAGAGATTTTGCTTCAAGTCATGTCCAAAAAAGAAAAAAATTAATTAAAAATTTCAAGAAAAGACAAGCGATTGTTGCAGAATTTATCTTTATCTGCGATTTGTAGGAAATAAAATGCAGCTGGCTCCTGCAGCCGCCCATTTGTCACCACGACAGTCTCCAGTTGGTCGTTTGACAGATGTTTATTCCCTAAATGGAGCAATAACCCAGCACACACTTTGTGACACTTTTTGACTTGAGGGCCTGCTCGCATTTGGGAACATCAATAAACATTTAGAAATGTACAGCGCCTCGTTCCTCTTCTGCTTCTTTTTATTATTATTTTTTAATCCTGGAATGCGCAGCTACAGTTTTCGATAGATCACAGAACTCTTTACACAGCTCTGTCATGCAACATTGCCCGGGCAGACCTGGGGGCAGTATTTTCTCTCCTGATAAAGACTTCCCGTGGGGCCTGACCTGCTATGGAAGGTGGGTCTACCCTCAGATGGCTCAATCTCCACTCTTGAATTATTTGGCATCACATTTGACAGTCGTCTGGGGGAAGATGAGGGGAGACCTTATCACTCTGAGAGAGATGGTACGCTGCATTATCTGCACTTTTCTCGCTTCCTCTCTTGCAATAATAAATTGATTAAAAATCAGCAACTATGCACAGACATCTTTAGTGCTGCCTTTCATTTTCACACTCACACCCAGTGTCAATTTAGAGCCTCAAATCGACCTAAAATGCATATCTTTGCATCTTCTTGCTGTGAGACTATGGCCTTATACAAGTCCTGATTAGGACTTATATAAGATTATTTACATCATGAGATGCGATCAGCACCTGTCCTCTCAGTCAGCCCGTCTGATATGCTCCGATTTAAAAATGCTATAATACGTGGACTCTGTCACTCTAATCCTGCCTCCCTGCAATGCATGACGACTGGAGTTCATCCTCTCACTCACGTCGCAGTCCAGACACTCTCGTAGACGCAGCCTGGGTGTCTGTTGGTGACACGGGGGAGGATACAAAAGCACAGTGACAGCTAATCGAATGTTATCCTTATCTTAGCCATACAGAGCTGAAGATGAGAAATGGCTTTCTTTAAAAGCACACATGCTCCGATGTGAGCATATTGGGAACTAGAGCCTCGAGGGGTATTTTGTGTATGTGTGTGTGTGTGAGAGAGAGATCCTTTCAGAGGTGGAGCTGCTGCTCACATGATGACAGATTGTCTCTCGAGCAGACTGCGTGTCCATGCAGCGTCACTCATTTTTCTCCTAACACACTCATACACACACACACATGCCTTCCATCAGGTCTCTGGACAGCCTTGTGCGAGTGTGTGTGTGTGTGTTAATGGCTTTAGCTTTTGACCTGAGGCCCAAGGACAGCGCAGCAGCTCCCCACCTAAACCAAATGCTTGCTTAATGGACTCCTCTCCACCTCCTCCTCCTCGTTTTGGACCACCGTGTCCCCATTTTTTTTTTCCCTGTGATCTCCTCCCATCTCGTAGACGCCTTCGCCCCCTGATCCTCCCTCCTTTTCTTAATCTCCTCAATCTGTCCTCAATCTCCCGCTCTTCTCAAAGTCCTACATAAGTGAGCAGGAGAGTAGAAGAGGGGGATGGAGGCCGGGGAGCCGTCAGGTGCTTTAACTCCCCAAAGCGTGTGCTCCGCCATGCAGCCTACACATCCTCGTACACTCCATTTCAAGTGAAATCGAGTGTCAGGTGAGAGTTGTCCCTCATTTATCCACAGGGAAGCACAGATCCATGCCCGAGGTGTGTCTGTGTTTCTAGCTATGTGAGCATGTTTATGTCTTTTAAGTGAACGCCCTGTCCGTGTCATTGGCTCTGCTTTTAGGAATATTCCCATGCAGGCTGTAACATACTGCTCCGTTGCACAGGTTGGCATGGATGTGGACACAGATGCACAAAAGGCTGCCCGGCATTATTTGGCAGCTCGCGGACCTCCCCTGAGCCTAGCTGTCCCCATTTGCGGCTTCATTAATAAATGGTGAAATATCAAAGAAAAGTTTAAAATCCACACAGGGATCACTATCTAGTAAAAGAAAAAAAAAAGAAAAAAAGAAAGTCCAGAGGCATCAGTATGCCTCAGGTGAAGCATGTGCAGAATTTAAAACACCGTCTCCTCTCTAGCCACACACACACACACACACGCACACATAGTTTCAGAGTCTGAATTGAAGATGTGCGTCTGGCAATTTTGTTTCTCTCCACAGCTGTCAGTCTGCCAATCCGGCTACCGGTTGGGTGTTACAGTGTGGCGCAACACAGTGAACGTCTTTCATTTGAACCCCTCTGGCTTCAGACGTGGTTGGACGACACTTCGCACCCCGCAGGTTGTTTCAGGCATGCTGACGGCGTGCCCGAAACGCTGCGGACTGCGCTTTATGACGGTGTTTCAGCTCTAATGTCAGGCTAATGCACCTTAATTGACAATCCTGGCGTGTGAATGTTTAGCAGATAAAATGTCCACCCCTCCTTTCCTTATTTGCATGTTAAAATTGGCTAATTATCACTACACACAAAATACCTCTGGGGTGATGGGGATATCATTGGTTTTGCAGAAATTTGCAGAGGCCTTTACTCCCCCCGCACCTGCCCTGCATCAGCCTCGTTAGTGCTGCTCATTAGTCGCAGCCAATCAGCTCCTTCCCTGCCTCCTCGTCTGAGCCTCCCCACACCTGAAGCTCGTTGCTTCGTTAGTTTACTTGGCGTTCTAGTCCAGCTTTTAGTCCAGTCTTTATCTTTCCTATGTTTCAGTCTCGTCATTTTATCAAACCAGAGTTGAAAACTCAACCTTATCTTCTGGCACAAAAAGTAGTCCAGAAACGTCTATATCACAGATGTCAGATTTCACAGCTTTTAAAAAAAAGCTTGTTAAAAACTAGGTTAAATCACTGGTGATATAAATGAATAAATACTGGAGTATTTATCCTTTTCTATTCTCTGGCACTGTGAATATGGCATGGTATTCAATCAGTACACACAAAGTACCTGTGGGGTGCTGGGAATATCACTGGTTTTGCAGATGCTTTTACTCAAGCCACACCTGCCCTGCATCAGCCTCGTTAGTGCTGCTGATCAGTCTCATCCAGTCAGCCCCTTCCTTGTCTTTAAGCCTCCCCACACCTGAGCTCATTTATTTAGTTTAGTTTGTATTCATGGACAATGTTTAGTTCAGTCTTTGTTTCCTATGTTTCAGTCTATTTTCTCAACTCAGAATCGAAAATCCTGAATTTCTGTTATAATTTCATGGCAAAACACTAGTTTTAAAAAGCATGTCTATGTAAGTTACATCACTGGTGATTATTAGTATTAGACTATTTATCCTTTTCTATCCTCTGGCACAGACAAAAATGCTGTGAATATGGCAGTGTATTCTATCACTACACTCAAAGTACCTCTGGGGTGATGAGGATATTAGTGGTTTTGCAGAGGCTTTCGCTCCTGCCACACCTGCCCTGTGTCAGCCTCGTTAGTGCTGCTTATTATTCTCATCCAATCAGCTCCTTCGAAGTCTCCTCGTCCGAGCTTCCCCACACCTGAAGCTCGTTCCTTCGTTAGTTTCGTTTGCATTCTAGTTCAGTTTTGAGTTCAGTCTTTCCGATGCTTCAGTCTATTTTCTCAACTCAGAATTGATTCAACTTTATTTCTCAAAATTTCTGGCCAAAAAAAATAGTGTATCAAGAGACTTCTATATCACATATATCAGATTTTAGAGCTTTTAAAGAACTTGTCCGTGTGGGTTACATCGCTGGTGATCTAAATGGTAGAGTATTGCATTTACATTTACATCATATTACATCAGTATTGGAGTATTTATCATTTTCTATCCTCTGGCACTGACAAAGACGCTGTGAATATGGCATGGTATGCTAGGATGTACCATACAATGGATTTCATCAGAAATGCCTCAGATGCTATTTTAGGAGTTGTCTGGCAACTACATGTAGGGCTCCTGCTACGACCATTTTACCTGTGACGTACATGAATGATCACATGACATTACGTTCATTGCTTAACAAGCAAACTTGGCAACTTTTTTCTGGACTAACTGGGAACTGGAGCAATACATCCAGATGTTTGAGCCAGAATCAGAGGAAGAATCATTTATTGAGGAAGAACCAGGAATGTGTACAATGACAGACAGTTTAGGCTTTGGGCTGTATGGTTTATGCCACACTTGCATTTTGCATCATACACCATCTCTGTTCAGACACACCCAACAGATACATTTTCATATACTCTCACATTTTTGTTTAAAAAAACAAACAGATCTTTTCACCTTCGGCGTCTCCTTGTAACTTTTTAAGAGAGTCCGATCACACCCCAGGTCAGGTGTGTTGTAACGGTGTTTGGGTGTGTTAATGAGATCTTCTTATATTTTCCACTGGTCATTTGCAGGGACTCTCTGAAGTCTTCTCACCGTCATAATCGTCTCGATCCGTTAAACACCAGGGAAAAGTAGTCATCTGTCGTCTTCACGGGTTGCTAATTAATTTCAGGATGGGGTCTAATCACATAAGTGTCCTGTGCACAGTCTTCTGTTGTTTCAGTAGCACACTAAAAACTTTGAAGGCTGACAGCTTGTGAGTGTGGAAAGTCCCATTGGTGAGTTGTATCTCTTGAGATGTGACATATCTTCGGGTTCAATCAGACTGTGAAGTTTGTTTTTTTTTTTGGAGGGGGGGGTGGGGTTGTTTTGTTTTTTGCGACATGTTGCACTCTAGGCCTTCTTATGATTGACAAGATGACAGCTTAAAGCAATAACTGTAAGGTGCAGAGTGTTGTTTTTATTCACATAAATAACATTCAGGCAATAACTTGACAAAACTGTTTCTTCTGAAATGCCCCGCAGACAAGTGGGAGGTTTTTTTTTTTTGCTTTGCAGGCTCCTCCATTGGCTGACATTATGTCAAGGAAAAACAACTCAAATGACAGGGCTCTAAGTTAACTTCAGATTGTGAAAGTCACTGCAGAGGAGCACGTCGTCATCTGCTCCTGTTAATTAACAAGACTCAAATAAACAGAGCTGCACTGACTGCGAGGCAGCCCAGACAGGTGACGGTTGTAGAGATAAAGACGTGGCTGTGCTGTCAACAGGCAAAGACTCTCAGTATGAAACTGGAGCTCCTCAAAATGAAAATTTCTGCTCAAATCAGTCAGCTATACTTAGCAGCCGTTTGGCACCCAGCTAAAGCTCAGACTATCTATATCTTACTCTATTGATGCCGTGAATCTGCAGTTTAGTTCATCTCACTCAGTGTCTCGTGCCAGAATGTAAGTTAGCTAGGTAGGTAGCTAGCTAGCTATCTTGAATCAAAATTCATGTAAATGAATTCTTTATTCAATACAAATATCACAGTAAATCCAGCTAATTAAGCTTTGTTTATAAGAGATAATAGTCCCCATTTGGAGGTTGCTGGGCCCACACACATCCGAACCTGTTCTCTGACTCTGACATACTTAAATAGCAGGATGGTACTTTGTAACATTATAAAACTGTCCCATCCATTCCTTATAGGAGTGAAATAAAAACCCAGGATGTGCTGAAGAATATGGTGAACAGGATAATTTAGGTTTTATTAAAAACTCAGCCATCATTAATTTTAACATTCACACCTGTGCTTAAGCCCTCAATCTATCCCTTTCCCAGTCCTCTGACTCTCACATCCATCTGCTCCCGTTTCCACTTTCTTTCACCAGCTTTTAAGTATTAAAGTCACTGTTGCTCTCCAGCCGTCTGAACCTTGACCTGTTTTCTAGTTACCTCATCCTGTGTTCGTAACTGTTTCCTGCCCCCCTGTACTGTACCTGAATTTCAGTCCTGTACCTGCGTACTTCCAAGCTTCTACAACTTCACCTTGCCAATAAATAAGTGAACCGGCCTCGTCTGCCTAGGTGTCTGAGTCCCTCTGGTGCCCGAGTTTGATGCTGTGACAATTTATCCTCCCAGCTCAAAAAAGAAACATTCGCACTGACCTGGAAAACAATGATCCAAAGAAAAAAAAGTAACTTTTTGTTCAGGATTTGTTCATAGAGAAAATAGTCATGACCTACTTTCACAGAAAAGATTTGGACATTCAATTTTGATATGCAATGCCGCGTAATTTGGAAATTATATCACACACTGCACCAAGTTTTAGATGATCCCTGCAACATAACATAAATATTCAAGCTTTTTATGCCAAATCATACAAACTCCATTTGCACTTACTTTGGTCAAGTTGAAGAGTTATCTGATCTCAAAAGTGTAGTCCAAGAAGTAGACGCATGGATCGGAGTTTGATTGCTCATACCACCCCAGGCATCTGCAGCGTCTGTCCCTTGTGATAACAGGAGCTGGAGATTCTGCTCTGTTATTAAAGCAACAGGAGAAAAAAAAAAGGAGAAGCTGCTCCAGTGATACCCACACACACAATCATAGAGATATTAGCAACCAGAACTCAACCACAGTGGGTGAGAGAGTGGTGTGAGTGAGACCATCCATCCATACATGCACATTATCTTACCTGTTTCATACCCCGAGGTGTTGCAGGGGTCTGATGGTGCCTATAACCAGTGCACATAAGGGTTATTGCCTTATCCGTAAGACAGGAAATTCACCCTGGACAGGTCCCCAGTCCATGGCAGAGCACACACACAACTCGCTCTCACACTCTCAATTTAGAGTCGTCTATCAGCGTCACAAATATGTATGTGTGTAATATGTATGTGTTTTTGGATTGTGGGGAAATCCAGTAACTGGAGGAAAAAATGTGCAGACATGCATACAAAGACTTTCTTACCATGACGCAACTCTATCCACCAATTCACCATGCGTCTAAATGAGACAAATTGCAAACTAATTGTTGTCAGAAACGCATTCTGAAATTATTTTTCCCAGTCTTCTCAATTTACAATAGCTCAAGGTCAAAGTATCCTGTAGATTTTAGCCATATACGATCACTTCTGTGTTTTTTTCTCAAGTCACGTAGCATGACCCCAGATTACAATTTTGCTGGTGTCGTCCTTTAAATCTATTACTGGTGGGATGCTGATAAAGCAGGATGTGGTCCGTACTACACTCTCACACAATCACACATAACACATCTCAGTCCATTACACTGATTGCACATGGACGTCACAGGGACAGTGTAATACCTGGAAGCCGCAGTGAGGGAGTAAGCCTGGAAAACTACATTAAACCAGTCGCTGCGAGAAGTGTAGACAATGGCTTCGCACATCATAAAGAAGAGTGGGAGAGAGAACGCATCTCCGCTCTGAGAAAACAGTGCAGGGTGAGTCATAGAGACACAGGAAACATCCACAGACAAACGGATAAAAGAGCAGTGGGTGTTAATAGACAATTAGAGGTGGTTCTCATCCCCAATCAAACATCTTGAGATCTGAGTGGAAAGCGTTGCTCTTGCGATTGCATTTTCGTGACTCACCCTTAACTTGACCCTCTCATATGAGCATGCTCATTCAGTACACTTTAAGAAACGGCGTTGCTGAGAAGAGCACAGACTGCTGCGCATCTAATACCCAGGAATTATGAGTGACGTCACACTTTTCGGTCGTACAAATGGCTCCTAATGTAGCCATTGTTGGTACATCCAGACTTCCAGGAAAAGTGAGGAGAAACAAATCCCACTCGCCACGTTTGCAACTTGTTCCCTGTTTCCCGTGTATCAGCAGGATATCAGCTCATCATATGCCGTGAACGTACCTATTGTTGGTTCAGTTCAGATGCAGGCCATTAAGAGTGTAATTTATAACGTATTAAATCAGTAAGCAATCAGGAGAATGGATTATGATCATGCGGTGTGAAGCATTAAGTGCTTTGAAAGGAGTCTTAACGAGTTATCAGAACTATTCAAGGTGAATGCGTGTACTTTGAGGTGGCACAGTGACTCGATGGTTAGTACTAGTAGGTGATTGCAAGAAGGTTTGACTGACTGAGGGACTTTCTTTGTGGAGTTTGCATGTTCATTTTTTGCAAGTCCAAAAAGATGCACATTTAGCTGATTGGAGACTCTAAATTGCCTCTGGGTGTGAGTGTGTGTGTGTGTCCAGTGATGGACTGGCGACCTGTCCAGGGTGTATCCACTGCCCTTTGCCCTGTGTCTCCAGCAGACACCGGCAGCACCATTAAGGTACAAAGCGGGTAAGATAATGGACGGGTGGACATGTACCTTGATGTAACGAGTGACCCGATTCTGACCATTTTTCATCTGACTGTGGGACTGACATCACGTTTCCAAGATACCACGCTGCGGCTTTAACATCGCCTGTCAAATGCACGTTAGACACGGCGTGGACCCGTTAAACTACGCAGAAAAGCATACAAATTGCCCTCGCAGGCCATTTCTCTGCCAATTCAGTCGCATGGCCATCATCGTTAAGGCCATAACCTGTTAAGCTTTCTTTCTTTTTTTTTTTGCTTTTTTTCCTCGGCTGCGACTCTCCTGATGACTGTAGATTACTGTACGCCAGCTGGACCTTAATTCACGTGTCACGCTGAGCTTTTGGTTCCGCTGTAATAGTTTATCGACCGCCGTGACGCGGCGCCGGCCTACGAGCCGCGGGAGCTCATGTTGCCGTAGGAGAAAGATGGATTGCCAGGTGCGAAATCACCCCGGCATTGTAAGCGTCAGAGTTTCAAGGTCGTCGTAGGATGAGCGAGGCAGAGGCAGGTTTTTTTTCCCTTTCCCAGGAAGAGAACGATAAAGGAAGGAGGGATAAGCCAGCCACCTGAGAGAGGAGAGGAGATTGACATTCAGCAGGCGTCTGATGACTGTCAGGCAGTTCTCCTCCACTGCAGATGTGACGCAAACATACACTCCTCTTCCCCTGTTCTCCGCTGTGTCGTCCTCCTCCCCGTTCCTCTCCTCTTTCCTTCCCTTCAACTCATTTTTTTTCCTACTCTGTGTCTTGTCTGCTGTTTTTTCCTCTCTCTCGCTCTCTCTCTCTCTGTCTCTTTTAGCTCTCTGCCCTGCCACCTCTATTTTTCTCCCTCTTTCTTCTTCTCTCAATCCTCTCAGCAGAGATGAGTGGGTGGAGTGGAGCATTGTGCCCTGGAGATTGTTGTGCCATCCGCTTTCCAGACGGGCCAGACCTTGTGTGCATGCCGAGTGTGTGTGTCTGAGTGTATGTGTGTGTGTCTGAGTGTGTATGTGTGTGTGTGTGTGTGTGTCTGTGTGTGTCCGTATTTGCAGAGCCCTTAGCACAACAAGAAAAATGGACATTCCCTTTTACTTGGGCTTGAATAAATGATCTGAGTTATTGGTCCATCGCTGCTGTCCCGCAAATGTATAAATCTCACTTAGTAAATGACAGCTAATTTTCTGTTTCTCCAGCTTTTCCCGCATTTTGAGATTTTCGCATTCAGCCATTTTCTCACTGATTTTCTTTCCTTTTTTTGTCCCTCTCTCTCTCTCTCTTTCTATCTCTCTCTCTCTCTCTCTCTCCCTCATGACTTGTCCACTTCTGCTGTTATTCCTTTCCATGTCAGCTCAGGGAGAAACACACCCCCCCCTTCCCTTCCTCTCTCACCACATTTCCACATATCTTCTCACTTACCATGCCTCCGTCTCCTCCCCTCCTCCTCCTCTTTGGCCATTTTTAGACAGTAAATCCCATCCTCTCCCACAGTACATCTCACTGAGTGTCTGAGCGTGCACGCAAGAGTGTGTGTGTATGTGTATTTTTATTTTCTTGTGAGATTTTAGGTTATACACGCTCACACGGAATCACAAAAGGCGATCACTGTGCCTCTGCTCACCTCCTCACACTGTAAATTCCCCGACATGAAGACTCTGACCATGACACGACACTTTCAATGAAACACCATGGTAAACATTTAATCCCATTTGCATTTCTGCATTTCCAGAAATGAGAAAAGGCAGTCTGGGACACCAATTCTGCGGCAGAATAATTGGTTTTATGCCGCACTCAGCTCATTGGTTGAATTAAAAAAGAAAAAAGAAAAAAACATCCTATACCATTGGACAACCCAAGGCCGGAACTGTTGAGTTTAGTGGGTTTCTTAACCCGATGAATCACATTTGTGCCTCCATTCGGATCACTGGGTTTGTTTACTGTGGTTGAGACAGAGAGTGAGCATGTTTTTCTTTTATTTCTTCCATTTACTGCAAGGTGAGCAACTGCATAAGGGTGGAACTACTGTGTGTTATGAAGGTCAGTCGAGGTTGTTTTTCTCAGCTTCACCGTCCTTTTTTGTTATCTGTGTTAGCTTAAAAATGAAAGATTTACAGTTTGTTCTTGCTTGCGCAGATGAAGAACACTCAATCATAAAAGGTCTAACCTGATCTGATTAGAATTGCCATTATTTTAAACTGCCTTTGAAGATTAAGCATTAACCCTTTTCTTTTCTTTTTACTTTTTACTTCAATTCCTCTGACTGGAAAAAAAAAACAGATACTTTGATTTAAGCCGCAACATGCAGATGCAGAACCTTCCAGGTGAGAGAGAGGCACGCCACATCCGAGTTATTACCCTTTTAATAGACTGCATGGATAGCAGCATGTCAGCGTGAAATGCTGCTAACAACATATGGCATGGTGCATTTATTTTCATCAAAGAGAAAGATAGTTTCATCAAGCCAAATCAAATCAAAATGAGAACCATACATGCATCTGAAATTTACACATTACATATACATCACCCTGGCAGCATTCATTAATATTTGCGCCTAACATATTTGCGCCTAACATATGTGCGCCCTATCTTTTAGTAACAACGTTCAGTGAAGCAGAATATTGTGTGCAAAATACACATCCAAGCTGACAAACACATGCATTTAAATGCCTGTTAAGAGTTAGTAGTAATTGTTGACTCTCGGTGAATAGTGAATGACTTTCTTCAGATTGCTCTGCTTGACTTGCAGGATACCGTGACATGGGAGGGAAGGAGAACTGTTAAAGGAGCTGCAAGAGAATAATAACAATACAAATATGTATTCAAATGATGCCATTATTATGTTCAGTTTGTACCTTAACAGTATTATAAGGGTCTGCTGAAGCCTATTTTAGCACAAAGGAAGGGAATATACCCTGGACAGGTCTCCAGTCCATCACAGAGCACACACACACAACCTTCACTCTCATTCTACACCTGGGGACTATTTAGAGTCTCCAATTGACTCAAACATGAATGTTTTTTACTGCGAGTGGACTCCCTGGTGAAAACCGATGCAAACAAGATGCAAACTCCAAAGAGGAAGTCCAAACCTAAGTGACAAGTCTAAGACAAGTATTACCACAAGGAAATCAAATGATTTGGAGTTTGAGCAGTTGTGTTCAAGCTGATGCTTAATGGGGGAATTAAGAGTTGTGTAAACATGGCTGGGTGGACTAACAATCATCTGCAGCTGATCATTCTGCAGAGAAATACCTGACAAAAACTTTTCTATTGTAAGTTGCACAATGAGGAAGTACTTGAACAAAAATGGGCCAAAGAAAAGCAGGTAATGTGCCAACACCACAAACCGAACAGCCTGTCAAACGTAAATCTTCTGGGACAATGTGGGTTATGTATCATCTCTCCTAAAGAACAAAAGGTGATACATGAGTTACAAACTCTGCCAGGGGTTAGTACTGTATGTTTGCGTGGATAAAATCTCTGATGACACAAAATCCCCTGATCCAAAAGATATCACTTTTTGTGTTTAATACCAAGTAGGTGAACAAAGATCGCCATCTGTATTTCCAATGGCCTCATTCCAGCTGGGATAAAAAAAAAAGAAGAAAGAAACGATTCCAAGCCAAATCAATCTGGCCTCACAGAACGGTCCATAATTAGAAGAAGATTAACTGAGACGCATAGCAAACAATCGGGGACTTCACACAATGAAAAGCTGTGTGGGAAGGGAGCCGTCTCCGCTGTGAGGTGAGGGGAAGAGTTTTTCTAGTGGAAACAGGATGCGCCGCAGAAACCTGTTCCAGATCCTGAAGGCGAGTTCGACCGCTGTGTCTTGTCTGTCTGTAGCAGCAGGCGACAGCGGATGTTTATCATTGTCGCCGCGGTGCAGAAAATGAAGCCTCGCTGTTTTATTTTTGCCACGACGGGCCTCGTGTCGGACTCGGGGACGGAGGACGGCTTCGCTAGATAGGTTTTTGTTTACTCGAATGCGTCTACAGTGGCAACAGAGTCCGCCTAGGGCGTATCCTGCCGTTTAGTGGCATTCGTAAGGCTATCTCGATCATTTTCTCCGCTGCTTTGAGGCTGTTTGGCAGCAAAAACCCGGCAGCTCAACTATCTGCAGTCATCTCAGGCGCCCTGTCTTTCACCTCCCGTACCTCATTGGCCAGTCGAAGGTGGGAGTTGTGTCCTTCTGTCCGCCCATCTATCCCTCCATCAGGAGCCCTGACAAGGTCCATGTATCACTTAGCCCTGGGCTGTCAGGCCTTTCCCATAAGCCACTGCTGCCGGGAAGATTAATGGCCGTTTTAATCTCACACTTAGAGACGGCTAATGGGCGGACGTGCAGACAGACATTTCTGGGTGCTCTGTCACTTGTTCCGATACGTTTGTGAAAAGCAGCCGGTGGTGTGTTCAGGCTCAGGCTTTCTGAGGGGATAGATGAATACATAAGGATGCAACCCTTTCACAGTGTGGGCTCAGCGTTTTAGTCCATTTCAGTGGCACACATTAGTGCACTTTGTCACATTGTCTCCACAGGGAGAGCACATGTTGACCTGGTCCAGTTTGCACAGAAGTCTACGTGTGCACTCAGCCACCGAAACAGATGAGGAAAAAAAAAAGAAATGTAGAAACCATCTTTTTTACATACTCTTTACTACATTTTTAATCTTTTCTTAAGCTGAAGTAGGAGGCGCAGTACTTGTATTAAATTTCCTGCTTTTTTACACCCAGTCAGAGATAGTTTTGTGTGCATGAGGAAGCTCAGAGACAAGCTCCCACTATATCCCCTGCAGTGATGATGGCTCAGACAAAAGCTCTACCCAGACAGAAAGGACCACATGCATTCTCATATATCACTCAAGACATTTCCTGTTTAATTACTCGTGAAATTTTACTCTGATAAAGTTGGTCAAAGTGTGTGATACGCAGCTATTCACTGTAGATAATAATATAATTACAGAGGCAGCAGTGATAATGCCATATAACCGTAATATGCTGCTGCAAGTAAAAGTCTCCCAGACACCAGAGGTGTTTTTAAGGATTTTTGAGTTTTTGGATGAGAATTTTTCTGAACCCAGCAGAAACCATCTTAGCTCAAACCTTGTTGGATGTGTTCATTTGTCTTCACTGGTAAATGAACCTGTGTACCTCAATTGTGGTCTCTTGCAAATATAAGACAAAGGGAATTCACCTTTACCCATAAAATTAAAGCACACAATCCTAAAGCCAAAGGATGAAAAGGGCACCATGATTCTGGGCTTTAAGGGTACCATAGAGGGCACTTCATCATGTTGTTAATAATTACACAAGCTTTTGTTGTTTCTTCATCTGTTCCAACCTGGTTTGTTCAACTGTGGGTGTTTTTCACACACCCATGACACTGCAGAGCAGAAGTTTTTAGAAGCCTCTAATTTTCCTGCTGCGGGAAGGTCGAATCAAGGCAAGGTCGTCCAGGTTCTCCCTGTCATCACAGTCAAATCTTATCAGTTCGCCAATCAGACATCTGTTGGAAACATCTGTTAAGCACAGAGACCTTGGATCAGGTTAAAAAAAATCTAATTTGGCAATGATTTATAAATGATGAGAAAAAAATGTGAGCGGGTTGATCATGATCTACAATTAGACGGTCAATGATCTAAAATTCTTGACTGCATTTAAATGACAGACATATGATAGATAGATAGATAGATAGATAGATAGATAGATAGATAGATAGATAGATAGATAGATAGATAGATAGATAGATAGATAGATAGATGGATGGATGGATGGATGGATGGATGGATGGATGGATGGATGGATGGATGGATGGATGGATGGATGGATGGATGGATGGATGGATGGGTGGGTGGGTGGGTGGATGGATGGATGGATGGATGGATGGATGGATGGATGGATGGATGGATGGATGGATGGACTTGTTACTGTAGGTAAAACAGGTGAGTGACTGTGCACAGCCCGCTCCCTATTGAATACTGCCATGAATAATAATGTCCTCTCAGTCATTTGGCAGTAATTACATAAATGAATGCTTATTAGCCACTTCCTAGTTTATGAGTGTGCATGCAATGAGTTCATTAAATGTCCCGCAAGGAATTTATGGAAGGTAGAGCTGCCACTTAATGGTTGAATAAGGACTTATTAAGAGTGTTTAGAATGCTTTGTGGATTATACTCCCTGTTATAAACCATAATCTGTCCCAAGTATATGAGCATCAATTACCAAGACATAAATTGGGACCATCATTTCCAGGTTGCCCTTTTCCCTCCGTCTGTGTGTGTGTGTGTGTGTGTGTGTGTGTGTGTGTGTGTGTGTGTGTGTGTGTGTGTGTGTGTGTGTGTGTGTGTGTGTGTGTGTGTGTGTGTGTGCATGTGTGCGTGTTTTCTGCCTAATAGGGTCCGTTGCAGAAACGTGGTATAATGTGTGTCTTCATGTTCCAAAGGCTGAGGAGACACCGCCTCCTTCCCCTCATTGTGTCAGACGCTCATTGTGACGAGTCGACACCTACATGATGCAACGCCTCGCCGCCTGCCATTCAGGAGCACCTTGATGAGTCCTCGGTGCATCCTCCGGTGGTTTGATTCCCAGCGCTGCTCAGTCACGTTGGCACCACTGTCTAATCAAGTGTCTCCTGCCTGTTTTTTTTTTTTTTCTTTTCTTCTCTGGAGGACAAGATGACAGTTGCTCCCCTCCGCCTCCACTGACAGAAACTCCATTGTCTCTTAGGCAGAGGTAGAGAAGTGTGTGATGGACTTGTTGCACTTCAGAATATATCTGGTGAAAGTTTCTTTGCTTTGCTTTTCACATTTGTGTGTTATCAGTTCCCGGGTTATTACAGTCTGTGAGGTTAAGCCCTCCGCAATTATGTTGACATTCTTGAGGCAAAGGAAAAACAAGAAATGTGGCTCAGCTTTCAAGGATACTGAACCATGAAGCTATGTAGCTTTTACTTAAAAGGAAATACACGTTTTGGCCAAACTGTGACTTCATCTTAGCTAAGTACTAACAACTCCCAACACTGCAGGTAAAATTTCCCATTCTGGGATGAATAAACACATATTCTATATTGTACGGTCATTGCACTATAATATAAATAATACATAATATAAAATATACTGTGACACTACACCACTGTGGAAGTCATTAAAATGTTCCTGGAATCTGAATATTTTAATTGGGGAATACTAATAAATATGGTATGGAGTTCATTCAAATGACCTGATAATACATATATGTACATGTCTGTGTGCGTGTGTGCTTTACTGATAGATCTGAGAGTATCTCAAAAAGTTCAGGCCGTGCTTGAGGCCAGCTGTCTCATGCAGCGTGTCATCGGCCTGACAGTTTCTCACTCATACACCCCCACACACACTCTGTAAAGGACTCAGAGCCAGACTGGCACAATGATATGTTTATTGAGAAGCTTTGGATAATAGAAAAGGTGGTGGCTGCTGCTGGAATGTCACAACCATTGACAAAAAACATGGACATGAACTCCCTTATTTAGACACACACACACACGCACACGCACACGCACACACACACAGGCACGCACCACACACGCGCACCCACACCCACACACACACACTCTATCACCCATCACTCCAAAAAGAGAGAAAAAACTTACAGCAATGCACAGGACGAGACAGTAATCACAGTTTCTACAAGCTCTTTTCTACATGAAAAATTCACAGTTACACATACATGAGGGAGATTTTTCTTCTTCGTAGGCACGGCAAAAGCAACAATAGAATAATGATTAAAAATAAAACATTTTGCACATTTCGTTAAAGTCCTCGGGGGGGGGCGGGGGCGCCCAGATAGACTGAATGATTACACTGGATTTGAGGTGGGAACATCCTCGCTTGTAGCCCTGTGGAGGCTGGCATGAAGGAAAAGAGGGTATCGGGGGGGAGTGTGCGTGTATTTTCTCTCAAATGAGACTCAGAGTAAGGACTCAGTTCATCTGGGAACCCCCCCTCCTCTGTGTACATCATTATATTATCTCTCTTCCTATACATATACACATTTAGGGTTTGCAGAACTTGGGACTGACACATTTAATATAAATGTAATCCCAGGTCAGACAGAAGAATGGCTATTAGAACATTGTCAGTCTACATACAGCTCCACTTGTCAATGTCCAGTGGTCAGAATGCTTGGAAATAATCATATACGAGTAAATCACATACAGACAATATCACAGACGCTTACGTGAGCTGTTTATTTAATTTTTTTTTTTTTTGCTCTTTTTCTATATTTTGCGATTCAAGTTCGGAGAGTTCACTGTGTCATCCTGTCTGTGTCGAAGGCTCTAAATACGTAACAAGGGAATTCATTGATAATTTAGCAGCCCTCCTCCACCAGGACAGACTTTACGGCACGCCTCGTCTTTGGAAAACCTTGTGCTCAGAGAGGGAAAGACGTGTCCGTGACGTTCCCCGATCCACACCCCCTGCCTGCCCAGCCCTGGTTCAGGTCTCGGCACATCTGCTGTAGCTGCTGGACTGCGAAAAGCACAACATCTCTTTGACGGGATGGAGTCCCCCGTACGCCGTACGTAGGTAGCCTGGTGCTTTCTACATGAGCACTGCTGAGTAATAAGCTGGTGTTTTCATTTTGTGTGCGGAGGAAGCGAGCGTGTTTGTTTTAGCGGGGAGGTGGGAGGTGGGCTGGGGTTATTCTGTTATTTAGTCGGTGCCTTATAGCAGCCTCTGGGAATCCCGCAGCCACACACAGAAGCACTGAGGCGATAAACAGTTTGTTTCCAAGCAGTTTGACAGTACAGAGTAGAAGAAAAGATCTCAAAAACGGAGGAATATTGCTGGCGTTAAGAGTCAATTCCCACGCAACCGTCACAAGAGATGAAATGCCAAACTCTTTCCTGTGAGTGACAGACAGTAAGGTCTGAAAGTAATTCAGTGGCTTCTGAAGTGACGTTTTCTCAAAATGTGAGTTGATTATTTGGCTGACTGGAAACATGAGTTCAACCTGCTGGTGGAGGTTTTCCAGATCCGTTACTGAAAACAGGCCCGATGAGATCTAAACTATCCCACAATGAGAGGTTAAGCCTGCGCCGCTAAGGAGTAATCACAATTGTGAGGTTACAGCCCGTTAAAGTGGTTCCCATCGACATCCAAATGATCCAGTGATTATGACTCAGAAACCCAGATTTGTTCCACTCGGCGCTATAAAACAGAGGCGTCTGAACACAAAACAAAACACAGCCAAAGTCATTCAAGGGTAATTAAACCCAAATGAATAGCGTTTTAGCATGAACAGCATTTCTAAAACTCACGAGACGTCTTGAGTTGTTCAGGGATGTAAAAGCTGGATTTTGTTTTCTTCTTCATCTAAACCAGAGATCCAGAACAATATAAGCAAAGCCTTTTTTTTTCTCTATACCAATAAAAGCCTCTCTAGCAACACGTTCTCACTCCCAACCGACTCCGAGAAGATTTCCCAAAAGAAATCAACATTTACTTTTGGTTGCAGAAACCCTGGTCTCCTGGGTACAAGTCCTGTGTTTGATCTCTCCAGCCCCCGTAACTTCCTCTGTCCAATGAACTTTTCTTGCTTTTTTCATACGATGCCAATTGGTGCTCTGGGAATTACAAGTCTATGCACGTTGAAAACCCAAAGTCTACCCACGGAGTCCATTCCAATTTAGGCTGGCAAGTTGGGAATGAAAAGCTGTCGCTCCACAAAAGGTCACGAGATGTCAGACTCACCATCTTCTGATGTTAGGGCGCGCACGCTAAAACCGACAACTGGTTGTAAATGATGGAAGCCAGACGTGAACTCCTCTATCTGCAGCATGGACATGTTGATCACAGGGCATTGCAAAGTAAATGGAAGCAATGTGCACGTGCTGACTGATAACCTGGACCACTAAAATGTTTTTATCTCCGTAAAAACAAACCGTTGTCCCGTTGAGAGGAGAGGAGCGTGTCCAGTCTGACCTTTTGCTGCCTGCATCCTTCAGATGTTCCAGTCCCTGATACGGGAACAAACAGCTCAAAAGCCGTCAAAAGCGAGCTCTCCGTCAAATGACTTCATATCGACATTTTTGGGATTCCAGGCGTACGGGGGGGGGGTATGTATACTTGAGGCTGGTTTCGTTTGGTATCGTTGAAACGCCATCTTTCGGTGTCTGGAACGTCTCTGCTTCTGCTCTAAAGGCTGAATTAGCTTCCACGGCGGGACTATTGCTTCACATACGGCAGATAATAACCAACGCTGAACACTAAGAGGCAAAGCAACGACGCACACGCACAGCGATAGGGGTAGCAAGGGGTGGCGGGGGTGGGTAGGGATTTTTAACCAGAACTTTTTCCTACTTCAGATAAAACTTTCCGTCTTCACAGCTAAAATGGTTTTTATCACAGTGGCGATGGCATTTTGGCGCTGCGTCTAAGTGTGTGTGTGTGTGTGTGTGTGTGTTTATAAGCACTTTTCTGCATGAATAACAGACGTGTTTGTGTGCCGTGTGCTTGTTTAGATAAGCCTGTGCCCGGATGTACTGCTTTGCACTGTTTCGAAGTGTGTTCGCGTTCGGCAGATGGAGTGTGATTCTCACCGCTGGGAAATCTCACAATCCCACAATGCACCGGGAGCCGCGCCAAACGGGGAGGTGGCGGCAGCTGTGGCAGCGGCAGCGGCAATGAGGAACCAATCACAGTCTGAATACTGGAGGAAATAAAGTGCAAGCCCTCTCCCTCTCCTCCCTCTTCATCTCCCCCTTCTTCTTCCCGCTGCCGTATCCCGTAGGAGCGGCCGTTGTTGTGCTATCCGTCAACATGAAGTGTAGCATGAGTTAATTCTTAACTCATAAACACACACGCACACACACACACACACACACAGGCGGACACAGCAAAAGCGATTAACACAGATCACAAAGGAAAACGGGGACAGAGTGGAGTGGCGGCCAGTTCCCCGTCCCCTTCCCCATCCTCTTTTTTTTTTGTTTGTTTCCGGAGGACAAAAGCAAAACAGACAGAAACGTCTGGAAATCCGGGCTTCACAAAATGACAACGGCAACAGAAATTCCCCAGAACGGAACCGAGTGACTCATCGTTTTCAGGTCTACGGGGAGGGAATTACTCCGAATTTAGACCAACTTCGACATGGGATCGCTCTCTTTTTCGCTGCCGTCTCCCCCAAATCCCCCGATCGGTCCGGGGGGAACGTCTTTTGTCCGGCCGCCTGGACGGGGGACTGGCTGATAGGGTTTTCCCAGCCTCTTTATGAGAAATGGCAGGAGAGGGACACCTTATCGTGCACCCCACCAGCACTGAATGTGCACGAGCCAGCCAGAACTGGTAAAACCGTGTGAATGTACCAAAAAAGATAAAATAAAATAAAGTGCTCCAGCCGGAGGCCAAGATGATCACTTGCATGACATCACATTCCCCTGCCACCCCCAGGCGGCTTCAGGTTTTGGAAAATCACACCGATATTATGTCATTTTTATGTGTGTGCGTGTGTGTGTGTGTGTGTGTGCAAGGGTGTGACCGACGTGTGATTTTTGAGGCCCATTATACCAACAAATTCAGCTTCATGTCCATGGAGCATTTCAAGGACCTCATTTCGAGGTTCACCCACATTTCTTTTACGTTCAGGCTGGAGAAGCCTCTGGGGCGGCGTTTGGTTCACCGCGGGACATCGGACATCTTCACCCAGAGCCGGAGTAGACGACGTTAAGGCGGAGTGAGGCCATCGATGTCACTTCCTGACACCCCGGGCGCCGCGGCGACGTCATACATCGACACCGCCTCAGTGCGAACCTGCGTGAATGTACGCGAGTGCGTGTCGGTTTTAATGGGGCCGATTAAAAAAACAAAAAGAAGACCAAAACAAAAACGTTGTCCATTCCCTGTAGCCCTTCTCTGACAGGTCTGGATCGATAGAGGAGGCTCCGACTGACCGCAGTCAAAGATTCAATCCCATTCAATGTAATCAGGTCAACATAACGGAATCTGACGTAGGAGGGGTGGGGAGGGGGGGCGGGGTGTGGGAGAAGCTGGCTGGGTGGCCCGATTGCTTTCTTGGATTGGAGGTCGAGTCCGCTTTCTGTCCTCCGCCGGCCCCCGCGCTACTGCTACTGCAGAGCCAGCATCCGCAGGCTGGACTCCCACAGGCCGAGCTGCAGCTGGGGGTCAAAGGTCAGCGGCGTGGTCTTCTCCCGGCGCCCGCTGGCCCAGTAGCCTCCTCCGCACTCGCCCTCCAGGTCCGGGGACAGGGCGGCGTGCAGCACGGCGGCGGCGCCCTCCGCGGGGGTCTGACCAGCGCACGGATGTTACATGACCACACGCACACACACACACACACACACATACACACACAGTAAATAAAACAGCTAAGACACAGCAGAGGAAGTGGACGACAAGTTCGACGACAAGTTATCTGTGCAGCAAACAACTGTGAATGTTTGTGTTTGTGTGTGTGTGTGTGTGTGTGTGTGTGTGTGTGTGTGTGCTCATGAATGCTAGAGGAGGGCTGATGTCACTCTAAGTTAGCGTCTTTGCCGAGGAGGCTTAGGTGTGTGTGTGTGTGTGTGTGTGTGTGTGTGTGTGTGTGTGTGTGTGTGTGTGTGTGTGTGTGTGTGTGTGTGTGTGTGTGTGTGTGTGTGCGCGCGCGGATGCATTTTAACTATGATCTCAGTGTCAGCTGTGAGACCAGGAGCAGGTTTCAGAGCAGAGAGCGGATCACATCCTGCCAGCATCAACAATGCGCTCGCACACCACACTGTGTTTTCCTGTGTGTGTGTGTGTGTGTGTGTGTGTGTGTGTGTGTGTGTGTGTGTGGCAGATCTGGGCACTATTTCCGAACATGAATTTTAATTGTTCCCCCTGAATGAATTATTGTGTGGCTGGCAGGGCTGAGTCTTTCAGCGAGAGCGACGGTACGGGGGGGGACAGGGGTTGCTGCTTCATTATTCACGCGGCTGTCTGTAGTTTCTAAAAGGGCCGTTCACGCCGTCGAGCTGTTTTTTTCCGCTTTTTCGCTTTCTCGTTCCAGCGAGCGTTGAAGCCCCTCTGTGACCACGGGACACTGATATTCGCCCTCATTACCTTTGATTGCGTCCGACTAGCTGGTTGCTGAAACCTGTTTATGGTCCTGCTACCAGGTGCTCTCGGCTGAAACCTTCGACTTTTTTAATGAAACCTTTAAAACGTTGTCTATTGCCCTCGGTGATCTGAAGCTGGTCGCAGATAAGAAGGTGGTGCGATTTATAGGTCCTGGACGTTTTACACACGCTGTGCATTTTGGGAAAACAGACAATCGAGGTTGTCTAAGTTTACAGACGAGACTGTATTTCACTATGCGTGCCATAGTCCCGGGAAGCGATCCATTTCCTCACTTAGCCACAGAGTGATCAATCACCCGGGAGCACTCTAATGACTGTGTCTGCTGCACGTCTGCCGTGATTCCTCTGCGTCTGAAGCCGTTCGCAGACGATTCTTTTTCATCCGCTAACTCCGTTAAATAATGATTATGAAGCGTTTGCGATGCATCTCGAGAGACTGGTTTCATCTTTAATTCATACGGATCAAGTGGATCTCATCGTCGGCCGTCTCAACACGGGCAACCAGAAGATTTCTCACACAGCAACTCAAGAGGGATGTTGATTCAGCATCCAGCCGAGGGAATGGCCGCGTTTAAAGAACGAGACTCATAGTTACGGAGCAAAATTTCCCTCTAGGAATTACATACATATTGGCATGAGAGAAATATCAGAAACTATTTGATTGTCCATGGATATGTCTATAGCTGCGTTTCTATTTATAAACATTTCTTAAATGTTGATAAAGTGCAATTATAACTTTTTCCATTGAAGGATGTTTTGCACATACAGTAAAGTCTGTTTGTTTTCACTTTGATAAAGTGTTCATGTCACATGATTGGAAGATGGAGGTTATAAGTTTTATTTCAATTTTATTAAATATTCTAATTAGAGTCAGAAAAATATGACAAAAAAGTGTTTACATAACGCTTCGCAATAAACTTCGACATGAACATGTCTTAAAAACCATGTCATGGCTGTAGTCAAGTTTTGATAGGCTTTGTGAAATGCAGGGTTAGGGTTAGTTTCCATTACCAGAGTTTATTGTGATATTAAGGTTATCTGCCATTGCTTGTTAGACAGACTTCTTCACTGCCTGTTCTTAAAAGCCACCTTGTGTCCTCGGCCTTTTGACATAATAGACCTTCATCCTGCTTTTATTATGTTATTGGCATGTTTTATTGCTTCTTTTCTGTTCTTTTATGTCACATACAGCCCTTACAGAAAACTGTGGTTGATTTATAAATAAGGTTGTCATTAAAATAACTATTTCTTTCATTTTTAGCTGTAATCAAAATCACATCGTCTCACATTGTCTTTGTTTTGTTTTTGTGCTGTTTGGAAGAGCCCGCTAATTACAGCAGACAACACATAAATCAAAAGTGTGAACTGCTTCCACATACAAATGCTGTGATACGATTTGTCCTCCATATATAACAAACTGAAAATGCAGTGTGGTTTGAATGATCCTAGTAACAGTTGGATAGAAATGACTCACCAGGAGGAACCTGACATGAGCACATATTTGAGGAGAACTTGTTTTCAGACTGTTCTGACTTGACAAGAGTGGAGCGAGCTCTTCGGGGGCCAGAGCGGCGTACTCGTAGAGCCGTCAGGTCGCGGTCTGGTCCGAAACGAAATTGAGGTCCTGGAGGCACGATGAAGGCGCTCCCTCGTGAAGGCACCTCTGCGATTTGCGGGGTAGGTTCGCTCTGATGTAGGAGCTGCTGAGCTGCGCCCCCTGACCCTCCGTGAAGGAGCCCGGACGGACGACGTCTCATACCCTGACAGCCCACAGCCACACCTTCCACCGCGGTGCATCTACTCTGCGTGTGCGGCCGTTTAAGCATTTCCAACACGTCTCGTTTCCGGGCTCACCTGTTGCCTCCCGCCTGGCTAATTATACAGCCCTACGCCTCACGATAATGGCTAATTAGGAGCGCTTCCTCGCAGTATCGATTGCGTCCCGGCGCTGGAAGCCATAGCCGCTTCCATTGACTTTTCAGAGAGCATCACAATCCTGGGCACCTTTAATTTCCTCTTTTTAACGGCCGCGCGGGAAATATCAGCGGATAGCGCGTGTGAAAGTGTAAAACGTGTGATGTTTATTGACTGAAAATAAACACCATTAGCGGTCCTCATGCTCCCGTACGTCGATATCAAGCCCCACATGACGTGCCATTAGCTCTGTGCACTTCCACTGTTTTCTGGGACTTTGCTCTGCCTGTTGTTTTTCTTCTGTGCCCAGTCCTGCCCTTCACTCCCACACCTGCTTTTTATACGTTTTCAGTTCTTTGTCAGCTCATCTTCTCTCGCTCTCGCGTCTCCGTGTGGCTTCAGTTTTGGCTTCCCCCTCGAGAGTCGTGTTTGTTGTTCTTTTGAAATACTTTCACCGGGATTGTTGTTGTCTTTTTTTTTCTGTGTGTGTGTGTGTGTTGGTTTTGTTCCGTCTCGCCTCACCAGCCACCTGGAGTTATTTAGCGTTTCCCCTCCTGCTTTGATACCTCTCCTCTCCTTTGTCACGTCTCTGCCTTTTAGCTCTCTGCCGCCAACAATAACACGAATGGAGCTGTAACTGAGAGGAGCACTGTGCTGGACCAAGCACATCCATTTATAGTCCTTATTTTAGATTATAAGATCTTACTTTGGATCCTATTATCTATCTATGGATAGATACAGATATAGATATTGAATCACCAGGTTTTTGACACATTTTTGTCTTTCTTAGGTACAAAAAACCTACAACCAACCTATCTATGTATCAATCTAGCTTACTATCCCTTGTTTGTTTTTGTCCTTTTTGCCTTTTCTCTCTACATCAACAACCCGCGTGGACCTAAATGTTGTGGCAGGTGAGAATCTCAGTCTGTGTGAGTGTTCAGGGCTAAACACGCGAACACTCGCGTGCTTTTGCCGTTTGCATATGTGGGGCAGCACCGTCCCAAAGGTTGGGCCGCGAGGCAAACGCCTGTGACAATTGCAGATTAGGGCTCCACCGCGCGCACACGTCTCCTTCCATTAAATCCCAGGGACATTAACAGCGGCCCGCGGGCCCGGCGCTCCGGGCCGTGCGAGAAAATGTTTTAAAATAAAGCACACAGTGGACAGGCTGCCTCGCAGCGCTTCCACTCTCAGCCATGTGGAGAGATAGCGTGCGTGTGCGTGCGTCTCGTCTTGTGCGCCGTGTTTGGTCCTGTAAAGTTAAATGCTGAACAATGTCTGTCTGCACCCGGGCTTTGTTGTTTCAGGTCACCGTGAGCCGGCTGAGAAAAATGGAAGTGAGGCAGCAGCTCCTCCTCTCCAGGAACTTGGAGCGTTTAGACCCCATTTTGAAGGCTAATGCTAACACTGCAGTCTGTGATTATATCATTTATTTACTTTTGATTATATATTATTTACTGGACACTGAAGGCAGAGGGCTTTACAAACCTTAAGACACTCTCATTAAGACACCGTAATTTGTATGCATTAAATATGTGTGTGTTTTAATCCTTATTTTATTTTTCTTATTATTATTTAAAGACATAAATGTGTAGTTTGCGATTTCCTGCCCCTTTTGAACTTTTTCAAATCCAGCCACAAATTATAACTGATAAGCACTTTCGAAGCAGGTTGTTGACAGTAAATGAGTGAAAAAAATGTCTGCTTTGGGTTTGGTGAGTACACTGTTTTAAATGTAGTTGTATGCATCAGTAGATTACCATTATAACATGAAAAGAGATTAGAAGATAAACTATGAGAGAGTACGGTACAGCTCCAGATCCAAACCCGGACCATGGTCAACCTATCCAGACATCAGACTCATTTGGCAGAGAAACACAGAGTAAACCTGGGTTTGATGCTTTCTATCATAGAGGGGCTTTAAAACAAGACAGCGTTTTACCCTGAAAAGCAGGCGAGCGATGGCGCTCTGTGCCAGGCAGAGGGGCGTCCAGAGGTGGCGGTAGAGAGCGGTATCCACCATGCCGGGGTCCACGGCACACGAGCTCAGTGGGAAACCTCCACGCTGCAGCTCCTGGTGGAGGTGGGAGCTAAACAACAGCTGCGCCAGCTTACTGTGGCAATACGCACCATGGGCTGAATAACACTGGCTGTGGAGAGAGAGAAAACAGTCGATGAATGAACATTAAAACACAAGATATGTCTACGCTGGTTGATAACCTTCCTTAAAGGGGCCCTAATACTCTACTACTTCAGACAAACTGCCTCGGTCGGAGATATCTTTCCACAGTGAAGAGGAGCACTCGGGCAGGACGAGGATGAGCTCCTCTTCCAGTGGACAGAGCTCTCCTCTGGCTCCACCGGCGAGCACACTTGGCCAAGAATGGGACTCAGAGTCACAGAAGTGACGCCTCTGAAGCCAGGCCCGGACAACACAATTCGACTGCCGAGCCAGAAAGTTTCCAGAGATCTGCGGCTCGGCGGCTTTTTCTGTTCGGGTCCAGCTCCTGTCCTCCACCCACATCAGCAGGCAGCATTTTTAATATCTGCCGTCTGAGATTTATGGCTCACATTTTCAACTTTGCAAAGCAATTTAAATATCTCCCGGGCGCCATTACAGCTTTTTACATATCTGCTGATTAATGTTTAAATTGCGGATGCACAGACGCAGATGATTCACTGCTATCATAAAGTACGTCCCACTGAAAGACACGTTTGAGATTAACAAGAATATTGTAGTGTTTCGCCAGGAGGATAATTATCTTCCATGCCTCTCGCTCGACAGGAAACATCCGAGTTTGGGCGTTTCACAGCAGCAGCACGACAGCAACTTGGTACAAGAAAAGAAAAAAAGAGCCCAAAAATGTCAGTTTTTGGTCCTGTTTCCCCGTTGGAATGAAGTCTGGTCACAGCTACCCCCTCGTATTAGCACTGGCTGGGGTAATGTCACAACACAATGAAGACGTTCAGCCTGCTAACGCCTCTGGACAGGGCTGCTGCTCGCCTGGAAAGAGACTGAACCCGCTACAGCCAACATTTAACCATCGAACGCGGACAGAGACACAGTCCTCGCCCCGGCGAAGCAGCTCAGAGGAGACGCAGGTGAGTGGGACAAGTCGGGCCTCGAAATGCTCTTAAGACATCCCAATTAATCGATCTTACTCCGATCCAAGTGCTTTATTACATCATCAATTCACTTGTCGAATTCAGTCCTATTGCTACTAACATATACCAGTTCAAATGTATTGTTATTGTCCTTTCTATAGTAATTAGCTGTGACTCACCTGCTGTTCAGGTCATTTAGTCTGATCTGGCCGGCCCTGTGGGCAGAGGAGGAGACGTTGACCACGCGGGAGAAGTGTCCGCATTTCCCAGAATCCTTCAGTGTGTCCAGCAGGAGCCAGGTCAACAGGAAGTGACCCAGGTAGTTGACGCCAAAGTGCTGCTCGAATCCATCCTCAGTCCGGCCCTCGGGAAGCAGCATGACACCCGCTGCACGCACAAACACACCCACACCCAGACAGAGTACTGAATGTCACTGCTCTTTAGAGCCTATTCATACAAAATACTTGACTGGTTGCTTCTGTTTAGCCAAACAGGATAGATAGATAGATATGTAGATAGGTAGGTAGGTAGGTAGATAGGTAGATAGGTAGATAGGTAGATAGATAGATAGATAGATAGATAGATAGATAGATAGATAGATAGATAGATAGATAGATAGATAGATAGATAGATAGATAGATAGATAGATAGATAGATAGATAGATAGATAGATAGATAGATAGATAGATAGATAGATAGATAGATAGATAGATAGATAGATAGATAGATTGTTACTTTTCAGGCTAAGACAAAAATTTACTGTAATGTTGCAACACAAACTAGTCCTCATGCTGAAAGTTTGACCTTGATTCAATCTTTGTCCTGTGTGTTACAGCCTGACAACATCTTAATTTAACATCACTCATAATGTGAAATAACATCGGACCAAAAGACGAGTCGAATCGAACCCCGCGTGTGTCACTGGGCGGCGACAGGTGGTGTCAAAGCCGGGGGCTCATCTGAGGGAGCTCTGGGGCCACGACGGGCTTTAAAGTCTGGGAGACGCTGCTCCAGCCTGACAGAGCTGCTGCCAAAATAACACGGCTGATCTCCCAGCACTCGCAGGGAAAAAAAAAAAAAAGGCTGAACATATCTAATGCGGAAGATTCTTCGGCGAGCTAAGTTTAATACTTGAAATCCTGGAGTCAGGTGACAGCGTGGAGCATGGGCCGCTGTGCAGAGGGTCTGCAGCTCCTCCACCAGAAGACTGGACCTGGACTGCTTCCATGTAGACGCAGCCTCCGCCCGCCCCTCACTCACCATTATTGACCAGGACGTTCAGTGGCAGGTCCCGCTCCTCGAAGCTCCGGACGAACTGACGCACGGATCGCAGAGAGGCGAGATCCAGTTTGACGAACTCCACTGGAACGTACATACACACACACACACACACACACACACACACACAAAACAAGGCACGCTCGCGTCAGAGCCATTGTAGAAGGGATTATTTCCGCCAGTGCTAAGACATCAAAGAGCGCATTAATCATCTCTTACAGCGGCCTCGCCGGGTTCTTACTTACTCCTCTGTCGGTTACATCACACCTGGTACTACTATCCAAGCTTAACGCAGCCCGCGCATCAGGTCTAATGTACGATAAGGTAGGCAAGTGTGAAAGTCACTCTGTGTGCTTTAGTGTTAAAGAGCGTGCTCAGTGATGACTTTGGGCCGGGGATGCAAAAACACTCGAATGCACTTAAAAAGCTTGGAAAAGGTTTGTTTGGCGAGCGGCTCTACGTGGAATTAGTCCTCCTACTTCAGCAGCATTGTAATGTTCGGCTAAAGGACTTTGATGCGCGATTGTGTCCAGGGGATGGAGGAGATCTCCTCGAGGTAATTAGGTGGGTGCTATCACCGTGTAAACAGCACCAATAACAGGACGCCGTGGCTGTCTGCAGTCCAAAAACAAGCATTTACGTCAACTGGAAACTCTAGGTCGACCCTGGTTGAAACTGTGACTGTGAATTGTGTGTGTGTGTGTGTGTGTGTGTGTGTGTGTGTGTGTGTGTGTGTGTGTGTGTGTGTGTGTGTGTGTGTGTGTGTGTGTGTGTGTGTGGAGGAGGAACATTTTTTAAGACTCCAAATGAGATGTGAATTTTGTGATTTTACACTTTTGTTGGTTCATCAAGTCAAATTTTCATCTTCTTTCAATGATCATACTCAAACATATGCACATTCAGCTATTCATCATTCATATCGTTCATCAGGAAAACGTTGAAAAAACTATCAGACTGTATCGTGTGTGTGTGTGTGTGTGTGTGACTCAGAGACCCCAGCCGTCTGGGGATAATCAGATTCTGACAAACTTCTGGGTTGATAGTTCACTGCAGTTCAGCAAACTCGATTATGTCGGATATTTAGTCGTATTCTCTGTCCGGCTCTGAGGCTTGGCCTTTGGGTTTTTCCTTTTTTTTTTAGTCCTTCCCTGTCTGCTCCTTTATTTACTGTTGCAATAAATAAAAGTAAATGTTCATCACTCTTTTCCCAACAGGCTCCCCGCTGGAGGAATGACCTTCCCAATCCACAGGACTGTCACTACCAATATTAAAGAGCAAATTGAAATCTCATCTATTCCAGTGACGCTTTCATTTGTACCTCCGCCCGGCGTCCTTCTTGGCATGCACGTTCGCGGGCCTTAATTTAATTTTCTGGCACTTCTCTGGGGTTAGGTAACTTTTTTTTTTCTTTTTTTACAAAATCAAATGGTGCCAAGATGCACCGAACTAGCGAAAAGGAAAAATCAGACAAACACAAAATCAATACAAAATGAGGAGGACCAAACTTACAAATCAGATTGAGGAATGATTTTCGCAACTTGCCCTGGATTAAATTGTTTATGCGTTTGCAGCACAAAACAACAAGGTGTGATGTTTGACGGGGCTGATATTCTATATCGCAGCGCATCTAGGATCGAGGTCGAAACTGGGAACGGCCCGAAACTTAAAACGAGGAGGTCGTGCATCCAGGCGAGGCTGCTTCTTCACAGCGCTATCAGATTATCAACCTCAACAAGGCACAACTCGGACGAATAAACTCCACCTGAAAACATATGGAAAACCATCTTTTTTTTTTGTACTGGACATGTCTTTTTGTTTACCACGGCCGCTGTAATACACAGAGAAGAAAAACAGCAATTGGCTCCCTTTCCAGTCCGCCGCGTCGAGGGTCAAACTTAATAAAACAACGGCAGGAAGGAGCAGAGAGAGAGAGAGAGGAGCGGGCGGGCGGGAAGGAGAGCTGATGGAGCTGATATTTGTATAAGAAAGAAGAGGCCCGCCCGCGACAGAGCAGTGCAGCCGTCCGCGATGGAGGTCTGATAGGAGCCTTATCTCCGAGCCATGCCACTCACCTCCAGCTGAGAGCATGTGTGTGTGTGTGCGTGTGTGTGTGTGTGTGTGTGTGTGTGTGTGTGTGTGTGTGTGCGTGTGTTCAGCACAGAGAGAGACAGACAAAGGAAAACAAATGATGGACGATTCTGGTGAGGGAAGTATTTCTATTTGACTGATTGTAAGGACAAATGCATCTCTTGTGTTGTTTTCAGCCACAAGAACAGATGTCTCTCACTCTCTCTCTCTCTCTCTCTCTCTCTATCTCTCCCCCTCTGTGTATGTGTGTAGGTCAGTCCTCTCCTGTCCTCTTGAGCTCACACCCCCGGGGGCCAGGTCCTTTCAGTTAGGTCAGTCACATGAAGAAGGCCCACTAGGAGCGAAATGCCATCGATCAGGCACGGTCCGCCTGCTGCCCGGCCCTCCATTAAGACCCCGGGATCTTCTATAATGCCGTGATTCTTCGACTCAGCCGGGGAAAATACACACACACACACACACACACCCGCCGAGTTTTTGTCACACGGGAATTATGCGAGGGACGCGACAAAGGCTGGGGACTCGCCGTCGGGCTCGCGACAGGAGCCACCGGAATCCCTCCGGTCGGGAATTTACCAATTCATCATCGTTATGAATTCAGCTCGGTGTTAAATTACTGTTCACCAGTGATGTAAGAGCAGAGCCAAAGCGGGTTTGACTCTCATTGTAAATGTTGACATTGTGTTCAATGAAAACGCTGTTGTCTGGATTACAAATATTTCGGATAAACAGCTTTATACATGAACGTCTCAGCGACTTGGAATTCAGTGAGAATATATGTCATGGCTTCTTATTCTGATTAGCCCCATCAATCCTCACATTATCTCAACCACTTTGCACCCAGGTCTGTCAGGCTATCTCAGGGTATTCACACCCCCAATAAGACAGACTGTGTCGTCCCATCCTTCTTTCTTTTTGAACAGCCAAAAACCTGTTTCAACATTAGCATTACTCTCAACAATAAAATCAAAACTCACAATGGTTCCATTTTCAGGTCCATGTCATGTCACAGTGAGCAAGTGAGCAAGTTTTCTTAATCCGAATGAAGAAAGGTATCGATCTGGGTCGTATCCTCTAGAATCAACAGGAAATAGTCCTCCTTTGTTCGTTCCCATTGGGGAAAATTCAAAATCTCCGTCTCAACAAACAATAGCCAAAACAAGCCAAGTTTTAAAAGGTGACTTTAGATCAAAGTTAGATTTAGATCATTAGATCTCACTGTTCACTGATTCCATCTGTTGGTTAGTTGCTAAACTGAGACAGTGTGTGAGAAAGGAAAAAAACTCAGGTAGAGACAGTGAAACAGACGATGGTGTCAACTGTGTCAAAGAGTCTTATCGGGACACTGAGTCGTGACAGATTTTCTCCTCTGTGACGAATCAAAATGTGTGAAGAAAGAAGGGAGTTTCACAGGTGTAAAATGAAGCTGCCGTTTCTGTGGTTGGCAGCCACTTCCAGGAGGTTTGTGCTCCTTGGCGTTACATGTGTCACATTCACATCTTGGGAAGTCTGGACAGGGGCAAAAGTCCAGAGACGCTTTAACGGAAGAGTAAAGATATCAAAGTACGCCTCAGAGCTTGTGGCCCATCACTTTTCTGCTCCCCTTTCCATTTTCTTTGCTATATATATATACACGCACACACACACGCACACAACAGCTCTGTCTTTGCCACTTACTCTTTGTGGAGGAAAAAGCAAACGTGTGTGTTCGAGATACAATTGTGCCTGTAACGCAATTGTTAAAGCAGTGAATGCGATTATAAATGGTCCCTGCCAGATCTGTGAAGGCTCACAGTCAATGTAGTGCAAGAAGAACCGTAGAGTAAATATATATATATATTCAGTTCAGTTCAGTTTTTAGCTGAAAAATGTTCTACATTATTTTCCATCCTATTTTGTGAATGGTATAAAAGTGAGACTGTGAGACTCATACTTTTGTATCCAAGGGATATCGTGACACTGACGTTTGATTCTTTCTAAGAGTGGCATTTATCCACTTTGCAAACAGGCTCTTCAAATCAGCCTACATACTGTACGAAGTTGCAGCTCAGGTCTCGTGTCTCCACGCTTTTTCCGAGCTGCATTCGAACTAAATTTCACAGCTGACGTGAACTAAAACAACTTGTGCCACTTTTCCAGAATAAAACCTGCATCCCGTCTGGCTTGGCCCAATTTGCTATATGAGTTTTTTTGTGAAGAAGTTCAAATGCAGCCCGGAGTTGTTTTCACAGCCTGGGCTCGGTACGGGCCACAGTTTGGGTCGGTTAAAAAAAAAAAAGAGAAACTCGCACTTCTCCATCCTCCGCCGTGCTGCGTCACTCTCATCACAGACTGCCCTCTCAGCCGACGCCACACACACACACACACACACACACACACACACACACACACACACACACACACACACACACACACACACACACACACACACACACACACACACACACACACACACACACACACACACACACACACACACACACACGGTCTCCATCCTGCACAGCAGGCAATTAATATGTAAGTCGGCTAATGTCCGTGGCCTCACACTCGCAAATCATAGAGAGGGGAGTCCGATTTCTGTCCTCCCTCCTGCAGCATCTTCTGCTCCAGTTTGAGTTAATCACTTAAAAGCAGAATTACGAGGTAAAAAAAAAAAAAAAGTGACCGCCTGTCTTCTCTGGAGATAAATCCCCTCTTTTCACCTGCGTCTTGTGTCCTGATTGTGCCTACAGGAGATATGATTAAGCGGGATTACGCCTAAATCTGATATTAAAATGCGCGGCCGATAAACACGTCACGTTTCCCCGCTGCTTGCCGAAGAGATCAAGAGATCTTGCGTGGCTCACGCGCTTTAAAACCGATGATTAAAACAAATTGATTTTCGCCAAACGCTGTCGAGCTGCTAAACGACGCTGTTCGGACTGGAAACGTTCAAAAGACGAACGTCGGGCCTCAAATTCACCCTCATACTAAGTCCCATGTTGTCCCTCTGCAGACGTGAGAACCAAAAGTACCATTGCAGTCCGTATTTACATCTTATATGAGCATGAATTTGTATTTATTAGCATCTTGACCTAGAGAACTGAATGGTGCATAAGCAAGGACTCATGACACACACACCAAAGCCACTCTTAGGCGATACCATTCCTCACACACGTTTTTTATGCTTGTTGGAGTGAATAGCTGAGTCTACTCCACGCGCTTACCATCGACTGAATGCAGATGAAGATTACGCTAAATGGCGTGAAAAGGGCTGAGGTGAAATAACAGCGGTTATTAATAAGAAGGCAGCGGCTGGATTACCTAAACCCGAGTGTGTTTTTGTGTGCAAAGCAGATGAGTAAACGCACACCCACGCACACGCACGCACACACACAAGCACGTGCGCGCGCAGATTCCCTTGCTTCACACCGTTAATCTAGGCCTATGGTTTGAGGCACAGAGTGTTACTTTCAAGTGCACCGTGACTAAAGTTAGTGGACAGACAGCCGAGCTTGTGGCAAAAATACAGAAAAAGCCCCGTATCTGCAGTGTGTGTGTGTGTGTGTGTGTGTGTGTGTGTGTGTGTGTGTGTTTATGATTCAAAGCAAAATGCTGTAAGCCTCATTTGTTAAAAGCCATTTGCAGTCTAAAATCATTAGCATGTTTCCACAGGATTGTTTTCTGACAGAAGCCGAGGAACACACCATGTGGAAACAAATAAAAATAAAATAAGGTACATTGCATATTTTCAGTCGAACAGACTTGCACGTGCGCATCGTATCAAAGATCACAACTTGCAACCTGCTTTGATGTTCACACCGATGCGATTTATGAATTCTGAGCGGCTTTTGCACCGTACGAGGTTGCTCCGTCGTCGGCACGATTAGACCGAGATCAACTGCTCCAATAAGCCTAATGAGCGTTTCCGTACGCATTCAATAAAAATAAATTACGACAAAATTGGATTCGCCCGACGTCTGCGGCACTCTGAGATCCGCCGAAATGACCCGCGAGCCGGCTCGCAGGTTCCCCGGTTAGAGGAGCACCTCCGCGGCCCACGTGTATATTATGAAGCCGTCTCCCATTTCTCACAACAGACAAATGTGCAAACATTAGGACGGATGCCAAAGGGCGTTTGGAGAGAGATGTTTAAAGCTCCTGCCTTACATACTAATGAGAATCCATTACCGTCTCGTTCAAACACACACACACACACACACACACACACACACACACACACACGCTGACACATTCTCATTCAGTGCACAAGCATCTGGCTACAGACCCCCCCCCCCCCCCCTCCCCCCCGCCACCACCTACCCGCCACCCTCCCCTTGTCCCCTATGCCTCAGTGCCTGCCAATTACAAAAGAAGTAATCAATTCCACCACGGCCCCGTCCAGGGAAATCGACTTCAATGACACCACCTACATGGCTGCTGTCTCTGTACCTGACAGCCACTTACACGCACACGCACACACACACACACACACACACACACACACACACACACACACACACACACACACACACACACACACACACAAGCCGGGGGCCCGGCCCGGCCGCCTGGCTCCCCCGCTGCTCTCCGCCTGCGAGGCCGAGCAAGACGGAGCCCGGAGGCTCCATCAGCGAGGGCCGATGAGGCCTTGGCT
This sequence comes from Karalla daura, assembly GCA_029224185.1. Taxonomy (NCBI): domain Eukaryota; kingdom Metazoa; phylum Chordata; class Actinopteri; order Chaetodontiformes; family Leiognathidae; genus Karalla; species Karalla daura. The sequence continues at coordinate 9,634,870 of CM055202.1, forward strand.
TGGACCTGCCTCGGCGGGTTTTCTGTTATCTTGACGGTCGGTCGAGTTTCACTTTGTTAATTCACTTAAGTAACGTAATACATGAACTGTTAAGCAACATGACGGGGTATTGGGGCCACATTGAGGAAAAGGAAATCACAAATTTCCTGAATGAAGTCGTAAATTACGAGACTAAAGTCATAATATTATGAAAATAAAGACGTACTTTGACGTAAGGTTGATGTGGATTACACATTAAATGTTTATTAAACGAAACAGTTTAAACTCTTAAACATAAACAGAAAAGTTTAACAACATTTCTGTTTTGTCAAACGTTGAACAGAAACATTTACCGACTTCTGTTTTAAGTACGACTTTATTCACATAATTTTACGACTTTATTCTCAAAATTTGTGATTGTTTTTCTCAATATGCTCCTAATACTCCATCGTAATACACGGTATATACTTTTTTTGTCGACCGCGTGAGAATAAAATCTCACATAATCGCTCCTTTGCAGCAACATTTCAGTAACATTAATGAATATCACAACAAGCTATAGAGCAACAACCTATCAACTAATAATCAACCAATAAAACAACTGCAAATATTTTACTCATTTGTTTATCTAAAAGTACAAAAACTCTATTTTTGTCTATGTTTTTATTAATTCAGTCTACATTTCCAGAATTTTCAAACAGGAAACACTTGAGGATCAATAAAGTATCTATCAACAAAATATCTATCTATCTATTTATTTATCTAAATTCACTGATATCTTCTTACATGTGAATATTTTATGGTTTAGTTTGAGCAGAGGGCAAAAACAGGGTATTTGAGGACTTCATCTTGTCCTGAGTGAAATCTAACATTTCTGACATATTTCTCTGAACTGCTCTTAAGAGTGAGTGTGACAGTGAATGTCTTGGTCACCACCGGCACAAAGCGGGTTAGATAGTGAATGGATAGTTAATGAACAAATTGATCACGACACAAAAACACCACCCAAAAAAAAAAGAGCAGAACCGCTTTCTTGTTTGACTGACGTCAAACGTCTCTCCATTTCTAAGTCTCCAAAGCTAAATTTGAAGGCGGGGGTAATGAACCTCCCTTCCTCTAGACAATTGACTCATTTTTCAATTACAAGAAAAGGAAAATGTTTGTTTAGTCACAGAGACATAAAAACGCACAGCAAAACCAAATTATGCCAAAAAGCAAAGAGAGAAACAGTTGGCCTTTGTGCAAGCAGAGGGAATGGGGACGTATTACCATTCTGCAAAGCTGTGAGCGGACTACATTTGCATACAACTCAAATTAAGTCAGAGGAACCAATACGCGTCCATGTCATTGGTCCTGAGTTGTATAGTAAATTGTATATTTTAAATGCACTGTTTTCCACAGTGACACCCTCCCGTTTCTTGCAGTTTCACATCACAATAATAAGTATTCAGTGAAGAAAAGGGAATATTTTACCACCTCTCTCATCACGTCGCACTGATGCAGCTTTGACTCCTGCTCTGAAATCGATCCATAAGCCTCCTGTTAAAACATCGACGAGACCTGACTCCATAAATATGCCCGACAAGCGCCGTAAATCCTTAAAACAAAAAAAAAAGCGAGGGAAATTTACCGATTGTGTTCTTGGGAGTATTCGCGGTGCACCGACGCGACTCCTTTCGAATCTGAGCCGCCGATGATTAAATAACCTCTGATTTACGCATCAGTGCCAATCTCCCCGTCCCCGACGGCTTCCCGACGAGACGCCCCACGCGCTAAAGACTCAAGGCCGCTCGGCGCCCAACGGAGAGTAACGTATGAGGCTTTTTAGTCACCAGACATGAGGATTTACGGCGGCGCGAAGGTCAAGCCCAACCAATTTCTCAACACGGGACGTTACAGGCAACACTGTAAGCTTTAGTCAATGGAGCCATAAATCTCCGCTCTGCTATCATACGTTTCCTCCCGTCCCCATCACCTGCCGCCTCCATCTTGCCTCCACCTCGTCTTTCTGTTCCCCTCCTTTTATTGTCCCACGTCGCGGCATTTTTCATGTTTTTCTCCTCCTCCTCCTCCTCCTCCTCCTCTCGCTCTCTCCTCTCTCACAGTTTGTTTAACTCATCTCCCCTTGCCTTCCTCTCGTAGCCTTCCCTCCCCCTGTATCCTCCCCTTCCTCGCAACGCCTCGACACCCCTGACATTACGCAGTCAGCATGGAGGCGGGTGTGTGTCCGTATACCTGCAAGTGTGCAATTATGTGTGTGTGTGTGTGTGTGTTTTTGTGCGTGCAGGCCTAGGAGTAGACTGTAAAAAAAAACAAGCCTGAGGGACACAGCGCTGCATCTCTGCCCTTTATCTTCTAACACTGGCATACGAAAACAACTACACACGACGTACGCACCTGTGTGTGTGCGTGTGTGTGTGTGTGTGCACGCATTTGTTCTCCTCAAAATGATCGCGTGTTACCTTTGGCCTCTTTGTGCTCCTCACAGATCCTTCTGACGGCTGCCAGACCCTCCTGCTCATCCCTCCCACCTGAAAGACCAGACAGACACACACACACACACACACGCGTTACTACTACGTCTTTTTTTTTTGGGAGAAAATGCTCCTGGTTTTGTGTACACCTTCCCTTGCTCTTTCATTATGTATAGATACATTTCGAGAGTCTTCAAAACGAGAGAGCACTCGAAACGACGGCGTAGCCCTAAGAGGAAGAGCAGCCACTTCAAAAAAGAAAAAAAGAAATTACAATTAATGACGCTATCGAGCCCCAGCACGCGACAGGAGATGATTCGAGTGTGATCCAAGCGGGATCTAGAGTAAGAAATATCAGTGAAGGAAGGAGAAGAAAAAGGCTGAACGCTCGTCACTCTGAGTAAAGAAACAAAGAACTCCAACAGTCGACTAGAGTTTTTATGCTTCGATAATTCCTATTCCTGCGATACTGGTTTTTATCAGATGCTACTTCACTAGCGACCCCATTTCCAGTTTGGGAATATATACGCTCCACATCTACACAGATCTGTTTCATACTGTACGCAGTATGAAACTTTATTCTGATTGGCAGCCTCGTCTGCCACTCACACCAACGATCACGTGACTTTACGTTCCCTCCGGAGCTAAGAAACAATCTGACTAAACTAGACATTTCACTCAAAATTATCCCTTTTTAAACATACAATTCAGCTTCTGGACTCGCTGTACATATTCAGCCAGAAACAGACTATTGTTATTCAACAAAGCCATGCAAAAGATGTTTCTCTCTCTCTCTCTCTCTCTCTCTCTCTCTCTCTCTCTCTCTCATTCCAGCTTCCTCTTCAGTGACTGTGTGTTTAGTAAATTAAGAGCCAGATTCAACAGCGGGTCAGGCCGTACTTTGTGTCAGCTTGGACAGCGTGCGTCAGGCTTTTTAATGTTTCTGCCGCGCTCTGATGCCCTTGTGAGAGATACAGTCATTGTCTCTGCGACTCGGGGACAGGCTATCTGTTTACCGAGGACCGTCTGCATACCGATGAAGCCGTGGCGCAGAGAATGAGGGAGAGGAGGGAATATTCAGACGCGAAAAAAGTGAAAAATATGACAAAGACAAATGGAGGAGAAAGACAAAGACAGCTGGCGTCTCATTTGCGTTTTTTTTTTGTTTTGTTTTCTCTTTTCCTAAAGTGCCACGCGATTATCTCACACTCCCGCCGCCCAACTAATCATTTCTGACAGGAAGTCGATTTGAGCGATTCGTCAATCGATAAGACGCTGATTGAGAAAACGCTTGAAACAAAAAAATTAGCCGGTTCCCACTTCCCATATGTGCCGCTTTGCTGCAATCACACACACACACACACACACACACACACATACTGTCTCTATTTACCCCCAAACTTGCACACACTCCATGATAAAAGACGTAGTCCCCGCATGCGTGCACACTCATTTTCTGCCCCCACACAAACAGACACACTAATCTTGGATTATCACGCAAGCCTTTTTTTTTTTTTTTTTCTCCTCCTTTTTTTCAAGGGCACAGCATCATTTACCCTGATGTACCGCGGTTCAGGCCGGGCTCTTCTTCTGGGTGACGTGTCATCGGGGTCACACACACACACACACACACACACACACACACATGACTAACGCGCTGTGATCTCACACAGATACACTGTATGGATTTTTCTCAGAGACAAACAGTGGCTCTCACGTCAGGCGGGCGGAGGAAACGCTGAGCATCTCCATTAAAAATAGCCACAGATTAAACGTGCGCCCCGAGGTGTTAATTTGCCTACTAAATATTTTTGGGCTCAGGGCGGTTAAAAAGGCGATCTAATTAATTTCCTTTCGGGATTTTTTTTTTTCCCCCTGCCGCAGCCGGAGAAACGGACGAACCGGAGCGTGACCCGGGACGACCGAGGGAGTCGTCAAGTGTGTTGCGTCACACCTGGAGAAATTACACCTCACCTCGCAGCTACATTAGGTCCAACATTAATCTCACGTCTGGGCGTGTGTGCTAAGCAGCGAGCTGGAGACACGGCTACAACTGTCTGCTACGCGCAGTTAATCTCGATGCCATTACCTAAAACCTGAACCCTGAACGCGATGGCACCAGCGTTGATGTTCCTGTCTGTTTTTATAGTTCAGTCCAAGGCAAGATTTCCTTGTTCTATCCAGCCGTGACGGCTTGTTAACTGAATTGTGTTAACATCCTGGTGGACGTGATGGGGAGGACCGTCGAGAGACGTCCCGAGTGAATGTGGTAAACCTGCACTTCCTCACAAGTCGTGAGACAGGAAGCTCTCTCTACAGTAACATGACTGACGCCGGGCTGATAAATTCGATCTAGTCCTCGGTAACAAATTTGGCCTCCGGAGGCCTTTTCCTTCCGCTATAGCAAACGCAATAATGTAGGTTTTTTGTTTTTTTTTCAGGAGGACAAATATGATTTTCCTTTGCGAGTCCAATTTATCAGCCCCACATATCACAATGCATTAAATAAAGCCGGTGCCTGTTTCATGAAATGCATGAGGTGGGCAATGGAAACGACAGAATATGCAAATGCTGTTTTCTTCTTTCATCGAACAGGCTTACTTGTCTGGAAATTAAATCTCACGCTCACAGCATTTTGTTTAAAACAAAGCTTATTACGTTTGATGTTATTGTTTATTGTCCAAGAAGAAAGGCGTGTTGAGTGCACAATACTGGTGCTAGATCTTGTCAGGATGGATCTGCAAGCACAGTTCCACAGAAATGTGAGAGTAAATACTGTATGTAACTAATGAATAAAATGATGGAAAAGCTGCATATGTACCGTGTTCCTGAGTGCAGTTATGCAGTTCCCATTTAGTAATATGTCTACGCTCATGTCTAGCTTTTTTTCAGCCTTCTTTGAGTGATCACAGAGACTAGAAAAACATATATAATAACCAATCCATTTACACAGATTTTAATTGTGTAACTGTCAAAAAGCCAGTTCTCATATTCTCATTCATTCATTTTGCACTCTGCAGCAACAATGTTGGAATCAGGGTTGTAGTATTCCTCTTCTCCCCCTTCGGATTTCCATTAATACATCCTAGTATTCAACACAACCCAAATTTATCCCTTCTTTACTTGCTGTCTAAAGTACACTGTGCGGCTGCAAAGATTACATTTTCTGACCCAAACTGATTTAAGTGTTATTACCTTATCTTAAAAAGGACTCTGAAAGGCATCCTTTTGATTGCAGATCTCCTCAGAAACACTTCAAGCACAAGAGCGTGCTAGTTAATATCTACCCAGCCAGAAACGTGCTACAACTCCACCTGAAACATGCATCTACTCCACTCGCTTCATGAATCACATCAACACTCGACACTCCATCGAGTTCTCCATCTATCGATGCTGTGCATGTTGCAGTCCTGTAGATTGGGTTTGAGGCTCATTTCACTTCTTCTCAAATTGTCTCCAAGGATACTCTCACATCGACTCTGCCGCATACGTGCTGAATGAGTAAAGCAGAGTTTCCCCTCAAACTTTTGGAGCTCGTGAGCTGAATAGAGAATCTGGCCTTTACCGGGGGACGTGTTTGGATCCCGAAGTGTCAGAAAACTTCTCACGGAAAAACGAACAAACCCAGAAAATAGTTTGCGGTTGTCGACCAGCTTTTTAATGTGGAGGCGGGCCCCGTCCACATTCACCATTCTCTTATCAAAACACAGTCACTTTCCTGCCAATCGACGCTTTACAAACGCAGGGATCTGCATCAACTGGTGTCGCTCAGATGTGCCTTTTGCACTTCTTAAACTCACGTGCGAGCTTTAATTACGCACCATGAAATCGGTTTCTTTATAGGCGTGTGACTAATCTGTGAAAAGCAATACTTTTAGATTACAATCACACGCAGCCGAGTTTTCTGCTTATTTAATTGCAAATGAGCAATTCCCCCGCTGCACCTCTCTCCGCCGCAGCTGCAATAAGTTGAACTAAGTGGCGCTCGGATTTGATTTGTACTTACAGTATGTTGCTGTTTATTCTCCTTCTCTGCCGATAACCTATGCCTAATGCCTCTGCGGTCTTTGTCTTTGGGGAAAAAAATAGAAATAAAAGTGAAAAATATTGATAAATAGCGTGCGCCATCATTAAAACACAGATCTCAATATTTCACCTGGGCGTCGTACCCTGTGACCCCAATAGGTCCATTTAGTTTACTGTTTAACTAGCGAGGGACGTGTACAAATACAAATAAACCTTTTGCATTTGCATTTCCCTGGACAGGTAGTACAACCTCCCAGAATTTTGTTAATTAAATAACATTGTTCAAGTAACAACGCCAGACCTTCAAGATGGTATTTCTACAGATGTAAAATGTGAAATCCCACGTCGGCTCTGCAGTTTATTGAGTTTAGGCGCCTGAAGTCTACAAGCAGAGAATAAAGAGGGTCCTATCAGTTTAATGGGAGCCGCAGAAATGACATCCAGCCCCTGGGGAGGGAGCGTGCCTTTCGGGGGGGGACGTTGTGCTGACAGTCGTGTTGTGTCGGTGGGAGAGAAATCCCGGCGGAGATAGGAAAACACGCTCGCTCAAGGCTTAAACCCTCTGGACAAAAGAACAAAGCGTCTTAACAGGATGTCGTCTCATCACTCATGTGTGTCTGACAGCTATGGATGTGACGATAAGGATATTAACAGCCCCAGATACCGTCAGGTAGGTAATGATCAGGCCTGTCTCTTAAAATCTTGATTTTCTTTTCGAAAAGTTATTCCTTTTCTTTGTTTTACCCGATTTAAAGATCTCTCTTTCTCCCTCTTCTGTAATGAAATCCCATTGCCGATGACCTGAGGCATGTGTCCGGGGTGATTCTGAGAAACTGGCCGTGCTTTCGCCCTTCCAGATAGATGCACAGATCGTGATGTTTATTGCCGCTGCCGCCCTCACTTTGACGCGTGGCTCTATTCTCCCAGCGGAGCAGCTTCGCTCTCTTTGCCTGTCTGTAGCACAGCAGCCTGTTGGGGTTGACGGGCTATAGCTTGTGATGTGTAACCAAATCTACCCGACCACTTCTCCGCCCTCAGACGGCACCGTGGGAAGGACGCCCAGGCAACAACACAGACAGACAGAGGTGGGAGCGATGCGTCTAAAGAATGGAGTATTTACCCTGGTTGATGTAGAAGCTGTGGATCGCTGGTTTCACCAGGAATGACTCAGTTGCTACATTACAAGCCTTTTTATATCCTATTTTACGTGTGGGAATAAATTCACTTTTTTTAGCTGCTTTTACTAACCATAATTTATAAGTGAATGAGGAAGTGATGGTGTTTTTAGGACCTGCCTTTGGCCGAGACTAGACTGTCATTATTCAACAAATTTGTGGTAAGAGTGTTTTCCCATTTCAGGTCACCTTTAATCAAACTAACTGTAAACCCTTTTTATGAGCTGAAAAAACAATCTAATCCTCAAAATCAAAAACGCGACACGACCATCAAGTTTCACCTCTGGTCCGCAGACGACCTCTGAAGTTAAATGGAGATTTCCAACGATTTAAAATCATTGCTCTGGAGAAACTCCCTTCTCCTTAACTCGCTGGCAACAACATGCCGACTTCACACCAGGAATACTAAACTCTGTTACAGCTAGAGGTTCTTGCTGCATCAGTCTGGGAAGGGGATGAGGGAGTAACACCAAGATGCACTGGTGCTATCAGCCTCAGCCAGCACAGATAGATGTTTCTTGGTTAAAGTGGATGGGGGAAAAAAAATCATGTTGGAGGCAAGAGGCAGAGGGCTCAGTGCTGGGGACCTGAGCAGCATCACAACAGTAGAATGAGGGAGAGGTGTGGGGAAGACACTATACATACTAAAGGCTCCAGAGATGCAGCAAGAGCGAGTGAGGGATGGAGTGAATCACCTTGATGAAGACACACTCAGAAGTACTTCAAAGAGGGGGAAATAACCAGGGGTGCACAGAGGAACTAGTTAGTCCTACTCAATTAAATACAGTAGAATTTATATGGAAAATGAAGTTTGTTCGCTCCCTATTTTTTCTATTGTGTGCATATGTTATTCAGTTTTCTGTCTGCTGATTTTGTACCAAATATTTCATGGCAATAAATCTGGGACTAGCGATGTTGTTATTATTATGCTATTTTAACAATTAACGGCGACTTTGTTGTATTGCGTTTATCTACAAACTGTGAAAAATTACTAAATCATTAATGGAACAATGCCAGACCTTGTTTCATGCAAAGCAGCCTCTCATAATCCTAAATTTGCATTTAACACTCGGTTCGATAACAGCCTTTTAATCCCAGCAGAGCTCATAAAGTCTTTACATCGTCTCACTGTGGAGCATCACGCGCTGCGTCTAATGATGAAAACAAACTGTTTTGATGTTCCCCCAAATCTTAAGACGGATGACTGCGGTGTCAAGAGGCTTCAGACTGGCTGATAATAAGTAAGGATCTCTGACAGCGACAGGCTTTTAAATAGGCACACAAGGCGACTCCAGACACACATTACTTGACTATAAAAAGATGTGAAACCCAGTACCTCAGAGATCTCGTCTTGTTCACATAAACTAAGAATGATGTATGTGTTTTCTCCATTTGGAGCCAGACAGTATTTATTCTAATGAGCCACACTACGAGACATCGACCTCTAATATGCCCACAGATCTCACTAACAACCCCGTTTAAAAGGTGAGAAATGTTGAAAAACAAGTGAGTGAAGTCTGAGGAGTCTCGTCTATATATGCAACTGGAGTTTGCAAATTGTTATGTAAAAATCCTCAAACTCTCTCTCAACAAAGTTGAAATACGGCTTCCTATCTTCGCCATCTCCCAGCTTATTCCAGAATTTCTGTGGTAGCTTAAAGAAATCAAAGCTTCCTTCAGTCCTCCCTGTCTCCGGCGCCACTCTCTGTCTGTGAAGCAGTGATTGAGTCCTCCCCGCCGCCATCTGTGGTGAGACAAGGCTCAGTTCTCAGTCCCTCTCACATCTACATGCCCAGAGCTTTGACAGGCTGCTTTGTCACGTTTGCCGACGTGAAGCAGTGATACTGCGCAGAGTCGAAAGTGATCTTTTCAGTTGAAAAGAAGAAGAAGAAAAAAACATGACTCCAACTACAACAACCAGACAGCCTACAGTGAAATTCCACTCTTCATAGATGACTACAAACTGAAGTAATCATTGTCTAATCGTTGTTATTGTTATAATGAAGCACTACTGTTTGCTGTGGCCACTGTAAACAGACCGAGGCCATCTTCTCTCTCACTCTCACACATGCCTGTTCACGCTGCACCTTTTTGTCCTGTTTGCATGTCGGCCGTGTGGTGCTTGATACTGTACCTATGATAACATGTGCCCCCAGTCTGGCCATGTGGTGGACTACCTCATAGCCGATTCCCTTGCCTCCTCCTGTCACTATGGCAACCTTGCCATCTTGTCTGGGCATCACTGGCAGAGGCAGAAGAGGACACACAGATATCAGGGAAAATGTCATTTGATAAGGACACTGCTTCAAGACAGGTCGCTATTTCAAGACATGAGAAGTCCTTGTAGTCAGACCTGTAAGATGGTCTGTGAAACTCAGACAGACTTTATCTAGGGTTTTTTAAATTCCTGTGGTACGGTGTGACACAGCTGCTTGGCTGTCTTGGAAACTGTTGCATCTTGCAGTTTCTGAATTGCTTATTTAATGTCCTTGAAATGGATTACAAGAAAAAAACAGATTGGTTGGTTGGACAGACACTCTGGTTAAAAAGCGGTTATATAGACAATAAAAAAATCACCCAATTTAGCCTTTGAGGAGGGAAGTTGTCCCACTTTACCAACTTGAGATAAGGAGAATGAACAATACTATCATCTTTTCATTTCAAACACTGAAAATTATACTTCACCAATGCCCTCTTCGCCCAGCGAAAGCCCATTTATAGTGTTTACAACTCTAGTTCAACATGTTGACATTACAATTAAGTCTGAAATGCTAGGACTAACAAAAAAGGCTGATATAGAGAGAGACTTTCTCAGAAAACATAAAGCTGGTGTCCACTGTTGTTGTAATGAGCATTATCGATTATTTTCTGGGGTCACGAGGCCATGGTTTTTTCTGAGCCTGGTCATTTTTCAGCATGGCAGTACTTTGATAGGGACTGTCTTTCTTGAGGATAACACACAAGTGTCTCATGCTTTGAAGAACACAAGTCAGATTTGCTTCACAATTAGGAACAATTACACACAATTAGTCATCTGTAATTCCTGTTCTGACTGTTGACCTGGGGGTTAATTGCACTGCTACTACTTCAATACAGTCCCATTAATGACAGTTCTGCATCGGTACAGTCCCTGGAACATTTTGTTGAGTGAACAACTAGGACACAGTGCAGTTTTCAGCAGTCTTGGGCGACCTGTGACTGAAATTAGCCACACTGAACCGAACCGCATCTGAAAAAGGTGGAATTTAAGCATGAATTGCCTTATGGCATTATGACGAGACTTTAAGTACTAAACTGGGAATGAGGAGGGATTGTTAGGCTATTCTGTTGAATTCGGCAATAATATTACACATGGCAATAGCTTAACATCACTTTAATTTCGACAAAGTTTTCGTCAGGTTGGCTAGCGTTAACGTAGCTCATATAGCTCCACGTCGACATTAAAACAGCGACACGGTGAGAGGAGTACGGTGATAGGAGAAACAGCTCCCAGTTTAATATACTACTGTGCAGTGTAACCAGAATATACACTAACTTTACAAGACGTTTGTGATGTATCTGTGACCACAACGTTGCTTCGGTACATGTGGAGGTTGACACTTGGCGGAAATTACACTGACCTGGCAACCTGAAAGGTGCGCTGGAGAGCTGGACCAACAGCACCTTCAGACCGAGCAGGTAGAGCCTCAGCATGGGCAAGAGATAGGACCGGAGCGCAGACAACATCTCTGCTCGGCGCTGTGCATTGGATTACCGGTGCAGAGGAGAAGTAGCTCCGGGATTACAGTGTAGTAGTTCCGCCTACGGGGCGCGTCCCAATACGAAGACATCCATCCTCACCACTTTCCTTGTCTCACCTTCCCTTTCCATATTATCTACAAGGACAGCGGAGAAGGTTTTGTAAACCCATTCACACCGGATCACCCATGTTTTTTAAGTATGAGGGGCTTCATATGAGACTTTGATTAATTGTTGTTATATCTCTAAGAATTAACTTCAGTCGAGTGCATCAGTTTGGCTAGCATTAACGCAACTGAAGTTAACTTGACATAAATGTTCGAAACAGCAACATGATCTCATATATGTATATGTATGTGTGTATATATGTATATATATATATATATATATATATATAGAGAGAGAGAGAGAGAGAGAGACATGTATGTATGTATGTATGTATATATATTTATATATATGTGTGTGTGTTGTTGCTTCTGCTTTGTTTTGCTTGCATTCATTTTGTAAAGCACTTTGTGCTATATTTCATTATATGAGAAGTATTGTATCAATAAGGTCTGATTGATTGGTTGATTGATTGAATGTTCGGACAGCTCACTGACCGACCTTGAAAAATCTGCTCTCTTGCAGCTATCCATCACTTATCTGCAGAGGTGGAATTAGCGTTTGATGGAGAGGACTTGTCGCTGGTGCTTGGCTGCTTGATGTGCCGTATGATCCTTCTCTGCAGATCCAGCATATTGCTCCCTTCAGCTCGCTGACTGTCTTATTAACTGCTGCCAGATAGGGCTCACACGACAGAGGCGACAGAGGCATGACACACTGGTTTGATCCGTAATTTCCCAAGAATATAGGCTTTAAGAACATGTTTCTGGGAGCAGGGCAGATCCTGTCTGCACAGCTGCACTCTGGGTGACTGCTGGATATTGGGGTTTCCTCTCCTGGGATCACTTGAGTCCATCACACCATTTTTCTCTTATTAGAGGCTGGTCATGCTGCTGTGATAATCACAGTCAAATAGGACCTCAGCTGTGAAAATCTGGGCTTTTTTTCTGCAATTTGAGCACTGATTTTGCTGATTAAATCAGCACAAAGTGTTCCCCCCAAACAAATGTGCAGAAAAGACTGAAGGACTGCCAAGAAAATCTGCAAGCTTTATGTTCATGTAGTGAATAAAGGTGACCTGAATGATTTTAGGGGCTGTTTATTCATATTTAACATTACAGTCCATTTCTGCACAAATGTTACCTAACATGTCACTTTACAGTATGTTCCTTGCCATTAACAGAGCTTAGTGACTTTTGCTAAGCTGGAGGACGAATCTGTTACTGAAGAGGAGCCAGACACATGTACAATGGCATTTCTCCGGAACCTTCAGCAAACTGCTGCCTCACAGTGATGTCTCTTCATTTACATGTGTACTTCAATGTAGGCGGCTATATATCCAGAGTGTATTTCTGACTGAGGACATGTTTTTGGTCCTGCCATACCTCTTTGGACACATTTTTTCATAGCAGGTCGCTTTAAAATACAAATGTGTAGCACAGTCTGATGTATCTATATAAACTCTTGTGACATCAAACACCAATGGCTCTCAGTATCAATGCACACTGTGCAGAAGGACTGTCTCACTGGGCTGAAAGAAACAAATGTCAAGATGTTTTTTATTAATATGTTTGTAATTTCATTCTCTGATGCTGACCTTTTTTCTGCTGCCACATCTAGTCATTTTCCTCTTGAGCCCTGTGATGACGTTCAGAACAATGTTTCTCAGATGTTTCAATGCTGGTGTGATCACATTTTTGCCCAGATGCAGTGAGCCACTATCTGTGTAGAAATTATTTAATTGCTCAAGCAGCTATATCAAATACATACAGTCACAGCTGCCAAATAGAGTGAGACTTACAAGAGCGTCCTTGTAAATATGAGTATATTGGTTGTTTTCTGTTTGTTCTTTTTACAAAAATAAAGAAATTCATTCACCCACCTGCTTCTGAACGAGGCATGCCATCCCACAAATGCTCAGCTGAAGGCAGTTACAAGCTGAAAATAGCTTTATGAATGCCCCAACATGTGTAATTGATGACTGCAAAGTTGTCAGGAAGCGAGTAAAAGAGCAAAGTTGTCGTTCAACCTTTTCATCTCGGATGAATGTTTATTTCAGTCTCTTGGAAATAGCCCGGAACGACACCTGCTGCACTGAGTCACCTTCCCGTGGCAAAATGTTAAAATGCTAATGGCCATCAGGAGATCAATCCCACCCGTGTGAGAGTAGAGACTGATTAGGGGTAATTACTGAATCTACATCTGTTTGCGTCATTAATGTTGCCATGTGTGAGCAGCTCTGCATTTTTAGGAAGGCCACATTATACAAATAATATTTAACAGGTAATGACTCATACATTGTATACAATATGAGAACATTTAGACATCTTTTTAGAAGCACATGATGTACTGAATCCATTTCACATATTAATACATTATACTGACAAAAATATGCATGTTTAATATGCCATGTTGAAGGAAAACCAGCTTGCCCCAAACATTTGGATGATGTAACTGTCTGTGCTGACTGTATCAATTATTTAATCAGTATATAAAACAGATTACTTAATCTGTATTTTGCATCACTATGGTCTCAATTAGATGTAGTTTGAATGTTTTTTTTTCCTTTCATGCTCACAGGTGGGGGGAAAATGGAGTGGGAGATAAAATAGCATTTTGGGGTGGCGTCCACGGTGGTGCCGACACTAGAGAGCTGAGTCACAAGGCGAAGCTTTCAATTTACCGGTCTGTCTATGTTCCAACCCTCACCTATGGTCATGACCTGTGGGCAGTGACCGAAAGAATGAGATTGCAAATACAAGTGGCTGAAATGAGTTTTCTCTGCAGGGTGCCTGACTCAGCCTTTGAGATAGGGTGAGGAGCTTGGACATCCCAGTAGAGCCTCAAGTAGAACCACTGCTCCTCTACATCAAAAGAAACCAGCTCATGTGGCTTGGGAATATGCCTGTGATGACTTTTGGACAACTTCCCGAGGAGGTTTATGTCCATTTGGGAGAAGACCCTAGGGCAGACCAAGGACAGGCTGAAGAGATTATATCTCTCGGCAGGCTTGAGAACACCTCAGGATCCTCCCTATTCTGAGACACTATCCTCATGGCCTGGACTCAGAAAAGCAGCAGACAACAGAATGGAACTTGTAGAAGCCAAGAATGGAAGAATGGAGGCCAAAATTGTACCACAATCTAGATACTGTATTGTAATTATTAACCAAATTTAATGAAAAATGTTAAGATGGAGCATTTATGCAACAGTGGCTGCAGGAGAAGCACCACTTTTAGGCTACGTCCCATATCTCAATGGAAGTCCTGCTACCACATCTAATTGTCAGGGCTGACTCACAACACAGGATGGAACGGTTGTCTGGCAAAAAAATGAGACATCAGGACATCATTATCCTTAGTGAGAGTGGTTTTAAGACAGAAATAGGAGCTACCATCTTACCCCGAACGACACAAATATGGACAGAGGGCCTGCTGCTGCCATGATGGATTGTGTTTGGCCAGCGGTACAGAGGCAGCTGAATTATCACTGGCACTCAAAGTAGGCCAGCCAAAGTCTCCAAGTCCTTCATTTCAACTAAATTACAATCATCTATGGTAAAGACAGGTCTGGAGCTTTCACTATCACTTCTCTTTTCCCCTCGTTGGCAGGGAAATCATTAGTATTACTTTGTGTCAGGCCCACTATCCAATAGTTGGGGTCAGACTGTAACAACAGCGCTGACAACAAGTTGGCCCCGTTTATTAAAGTCTGCTTGGAAAGGGACTGTGTCATCACCACCGCTCTGATGGAGGCTGAGCTGTCAAGCCTGTGCGCGCATTTAAATGTGCATGTGTTGGCGTTAATACGAGCTGAGAGGATGCAAGCCTGTGTGTGTGTGTGTGTGTGTGTGTTTGTGTGCACGTGTGAGTGTTTGTTCCACTGTAGCCTGAGAGGTTTGGGGGTCAGCGAGGCGAGCTGGCCTGCTATTGTTTAAAGGAAATCGCATCTCACGCATGACTATGGGATGATTATTTGGGATGATGGAACATCAGGGAGACAGTCTGCTACACACACAAACACGCACACATGAAGACGTATACACACACACACACACAAACATAAAACATGCTGAGAACAGGACATGACAGGAGGGTGTGTGACGTAAATAACATGTGAACAGCATCAAAATAGCTCCAAACAACAGTCACCTAGTCCTCTATGACAACCACCGACTGGCGGCAGAGCCCAACTTGTCTTGTTTTCCAAATCCAGGCTGACAACAGCTCCACAGGATCTGTGTGAGTGCTCTCGTGTGTATGTGTGCTGCCAGTTCCAATGCAATCTTCATTACATGTTTCACGTAGATGAATTCCTGGTGAGAAGATGAGGTCGACGATAGCAGGTATTTTTAGCACAAAACCCCGCTAACAGGCTCGCTTTCGACACGCAGTTGCTCGGGCGCATTTACCCCCATGTTTGTTTGCGCTGCTGATCAGCTGCCACCCAGGGGAGGCGGAAGGTGAAGTGTCGCACTGTAAAGAAGGGGGATTTTCCCCCGCGTCTGTCACAGGCAATTTGGCCTCGGAAGTGCAACAGCTTGGGTGAACCGATGTTGTCCTTTTCCTCCAGTTTGCGCTGCCTCTTTCAGAGCTGCTCCACAGACGCTGCCTCCGTCCAAGGAGGCAGACAATCAAGGATGGACCCCGAGCTCAGAGAGGCAGCCAGGGCTGCAGGCCACTCAGTGTCCGGCCGCTAATGAGACCGCCCGTGTGCACATGCATATGAAGGACAGACAATCCTCATGGGGGACGCCTCGTATTGCAAACTGATGGACCCAGCTCTGTATGCACACAGAGAGAATCCAGTGTGTGCAAACAGCAGCAGGTGTGTGTTTACAGTATGTTTTTTGCTAATGCTAATAGATTATCTCAAACAAATCACTGCATCTGTGTATGAATTATACATTGTATGTGCCATGAGTTATGTTGGAATCCCTGCAACGTGATGCAGTTTCAGATCCTGACTCTCTGTGTACAGATTAAACAGTGCAGATGCACGTTAATCTGGTGGCAGACATTTTGTCTGCAGTGCTGTCAACGCAAGGAAGTATTGGTAGAATTAATGACATTAATAAAGAGTCAGTTTTACGACTATGGTCACTCACTGGCATGGCTTACAGGGACAGCCACTAGAATAAAACCATCCATCCATGTATTATCTTCTCTGCTTTGTACCTGTCCTGGACCTTGGACAGTTTACTACACACACACAAACAGAAACGCCATAAACTCTCACATCAATCTCCAATATACCTTAAAATGCATGTTTTTTTGACTGTGGAGGAAAACTCTCACAGGCATGAGGAGAACATACAAACTCCACACAGAAATGCTCTTGATATGAACAGGAATCAAACGTAGGACATTTTTGCTATGACTCATCATTTCAGAATTAAACCATATTTATTTCAATTGTTGGTTTAGTTATTATTATACAGTGTGTTTTCCTACTCCAATTTACTGACATTTTCATCAGGATGTGGAACCGAGACTTCAGCATTCAATAAACCTTTGCAGGCTAAATTTCAGCACCACGGACCTTGAACGCGGTGCTATTGCTGCTCTAGGCCAGGAGAAGGAAAAATATGGACTTTGCTATAGGCGTGACAGCTAACTATAAGTCAAAGGTGTCACATGGTATGACATCTATAAGATACAGTGTTGAATTCCAAAACATGGTGCAACGATTATTTTTCAGCTGTCAAAAAGATGGAAGATCATGGTAAACATTGACGTACAGTCTGTGCTAAAAATAGCTATGACATTAGCATAATTAGCTATTCAGCTGATTTTTGTCAACTTGCTTGCCGTCAACCTTGATCCACCCCCAGCCACACACACACCATACAGACATGCTATTGATCTTCCCATCTAGCACAGAAGCGGAGGTGGCAATTACTGCCATTCTCCCTCCATCCTACTGGATGTTGATACTCTTTGAGACGACCAGCATCGCATCACAAACAGAGTCTCGAAGGGATTTCCAGCTCGAGCCCAGCTCACTACAGGGGAAAAACTGCTCAAAAAAACACACCAACACTTAGACTGTAAGTGAAAGAAATAAATAGGAGAAACCCTCAGGGGAGGCAATTCGGAGAGAGGGCGAGGGAAAGGGAGAGATCCCCCCTTCCTTCTACAGATGGGTGGATGTGGTGCACTAGGAGCCGTGGGTGGGAAAAGGCAGTGGACTGTGCGTGGACTGATTCTGTAATTGTTGTGTCGCCTCAGCTGCAGCCGCCACAGGCTTTCCACGGGGGGGTGAAGCCAAAGGCCAGCTTGTAAACATGAAGTGAAAAATGAGATTTTTGCGTGCATTTATGGGGGGTGACTGCACGCATCACACAACAACATCCCAAAGTCATATCTGTGGTTTTTGGTCTCTCTTTTTGTCTTATGGCCATTTGTGACAAAAAGAGTCACAAATGCCTAAAGACAGGCTTAATTTATCATTTTGTGAATGTTTTTGAGATTATCTTGTGATATCAATTCATCGACATTCCTCTGTGATGGTGGTGTGTGTGTGTGTGTGTGTTTGTGAGAGAGAGAGAGAGAGAGAGAGAGAGAGAGAGAGAGAGAGAGAGAGAGAGAAAGAGACTGAGTATTATTACTTGTAATAGCTGCTAAAATTTATTTACTTGCACTTGTAGAGCTGTCAATATACACACATTATTCTGCAGAGCTATCAGTATAATGCATGCAGGCTGTGAGTGCTATTAATTCATCATGCTGTGTGTGTGTGTGCATATGTGTGTGTGTGTGCGAGCGTGTGCGTGAGTTTGTGCACACGCGAGTCTGCTCATCAAATACACAGTTTCCTCTGTCCTACGGGACTGGATGCCTTTCCATTAGTAGATATAGAATGAGAAGCAGTGGGAGGGATATTTCTCTTGCACCAATTAAGTCTGTCATTAACCGTGTGCATACACACACATACACACACACACACACGTGCGCACACACCCAGTATTTAGCACATTTAATTTAACAGTCTGTGAGTCAGAGTGTGCGCCTCTGTTTCTGTCTGAAACCTGTTGTCACTGAGACACCACTGTGAGGAGTCTCCTGCGTCTCGCCTGCTCTCCCTCTCTCCGTCTCACTGCAGGGCTATGTGCACACATGCAGACACACACAAACACACAGGTTCTGAGTTTGTGTGTGTTTTTTTTTCCTCCTTGGCTTCCCATCCTTCACTCACCTTCCTCCCCCCTTCTCCTCACTTTAACCCGACAACACCAATGCCTCTGCACAGTCACGCATTCAGTTTTGCGACTGTGTGAGGAAAAAATCTCATAGCAGCCGTGTGAATGGGATGTGGAATCTGATGATTTGTGCAATGAGGTTAACATTAATACAGCCTTTAATGCGACGTTTCGAGTCATCGCTCCGTTCAGCACGCACACTTTAGATGAGGCGGGCTGGACCCGTGTGTCTTAACTGGGAGGCAAAAAGCACTTTTGGCTAAATTTAGATATTCAAATGTGACAATTTTCAATGTAAATTATTTAAAAAACACTCTGTAGTGCTTCCCCGTAAATCTCGCTGTAATGAAGATGGAAAAGCCTCCGATGCATGCATGGGACAGTGCCGTTAATGTACGACAGGGAGGGATGGGGTGGGCAGGAAAAGATGATTAAAATGTCTCATTATAATTAACACAGGCTAATGTGCTCCCCTGAGGAAACCTGTGCAGGTGATACAATCAAACAAACTGCTTTACAAGGGGTGGATCATACAGACTTGAAGATGCATCGTCTCATTCTCGATTCCAGTCTTGGTTCTGCTCGTGTTTGCCGGCATCGATCGATCCGTCCACCTGGCCGAAGGCGTGACGGATGTGATTCATGTCTAACGTGGTGTTTCCCACCCTGGTCCGCACTGACATGTTAATAGTAGACACTATTTGGGCCGGAGGGAGTCCATTACCCTTATGGTATCGTATCTTTGTCCATAGGCACACACACACACACATACACACATACACACATTACACTGGGGGGGATGGAGACTCAGAAGAAGAAAACAGGGAAGGAAGAGCGAGAGGCTGGCACGAATATTCTGGGAAAAGTGTGTGCGTGTGTGTGTGTGTGTGAATGCGAGTGCGTAACGGAGCTCGGACACAGCAGACACGTGTCACCTCAGCTCCAGTGCCGTCAAGCTAAACTGACATAAACAGCCCCAGGCGGCCCTATCAGAGATGGACTTTACATAACGGCTGAGTCACTCACAATCTATTTTTATGGCTTTGAGGTGTGTGCATGTGTGTGCATGTGTGTGTATGTGTGCGTATGTACGTGTGCGTGCTCCAGCGCTTCTATCTTTCCGAGAGCCAATTTGAGTTTCAGACCTTCACAACGAGGACGTATTCGTGACGTCCTCCAGACCCGGGCTCCGCTCCTCCTCCCAGGGCGCTGCTTAGGGGCCTCGCGCTCCTAAGAAGGATTAGGTTACGGGAGGCTGAGGGTGCAGCAGCACTCTCTTAAGTTTTCTGACTGCGTGAAATTGCTGGAGAGAGCTGATAAGAAAAGAGCGGCGGGAGACAATGAGGACGGGGACGAGGTGCAACAGGAGGCCCCGGGCTTGCACTGATGGTGCTGAATGAGTAAAAAAAAAAAGAAAAAAAGAAAACTGTGTGTATTCTAGGGGGACAGAGAAAAAAGTGCGCGTTCAACTTCAAAAATATGAATATCCGAGGAGAACAAGGTGGCTCACGATCAAAGCACTTAAAAGTCTGCCCAGAATAGTTGTCTCCTGCCACTTGTTAGGGTGTATTAGCCGGCTAAGTCGCTGAGTCTTGGGACGCTTGAGGCTGATACCGAATCAATATTTCATACATAAAGTGCTCATGACATGATGGTTTATTTTTATGTTGTTATATACATGCAAACTGAATTGTGACCTACATATTTGTACTGAGGAGGATGGATAGATCTAACCATCCATTTTGTACCTTAACAGTGTCACAGGGGTCTGCTGGTGCCTAATTCCAGCACACATAGACAGATACACTCTGGACAGGTCACCAGTCCATCACAGGACACACATATACACACATTATTTGCTCTCCCACACACACAATGAGGCAATCCTCCAGGCAAACTAAACATGCATGATTTTGGACTGTTGAAAGACACCAGAGAAAACTGACACAAACACTCAACTCGACACACAAAGGCATCAGTCCAACTGGGATTCGAACCGTAGAACTTCTTCTTGTGCAATCCACCAAAACGACACGTTGTCTCTTATGGAAACAGCGTTAAATATATGTGTATTTGATGTCCATATCTATTGGTGTTTAGGGCTACTTCTGCCACTTTGATAAATAGCTCACATTTTTCAGTTACTCCTTAAAAACCATGTTTTAAAAACAAAAATTTAATCACTCAACAGGATGCGTTCCAGTCCTCGTAATGCTGCTCCAGTCTGTAGCTGACCCTGACCTCTCAACCCCTCAAGCAATGAAATATATACAGACGTTATATCATCGGTGCTGCATCTGCTATTAAATTAATTCACTGGTTATGAGTTTTTCTTCTTTAATTTCTTTCTGTTGTGCAGTAACGAAGGTCACCAACATTTTCTGTTCAATCGACGAACAGTGTGTGAGAGCTGTCCCCAGCGAATGTCACCCAACAGCTTTATCAAATGTGTCTCCAACGGCGTCAGTTGTTGATGCAGCTTCTGCTCCGTGACCTTAAACGCCACATCCCGCCAGCCCAGATAGAAAACTCATCTGACCTTTACGGTGTCTGTGATTATTTCTAGATTTGTGAAGACAGTACCGTGGAGGACTTGTGAATATAAGTGGCTCACGGCAACACAGTCTCACCCACACACACGCACTAACACACACGCGCACACTTTGTCATTTACAGTTTGTGAAGACTCCGAGGCCACAATGGGTCAACAAAGACCCTCGCCGCCTCCACCGGCTTCAATAATTTAGCGCAATCCCTACATATTTTATGATTTCAATCTCAACTGGATGTGGATCTATTAATGTGTATTAACAGTCAAACATCCAGTCGGTCATGTTATCTGTCCAAGACCCTTTCTATGTGGAGTTTGCATGGTTCTCTGACTCCCGCCTAAAGCCCTAAAACATCCATGTTGAGGTCAAATGGAAACACCAAATTGTTCCAAGGTCTAAGTGAGCGTTTGAATAGTGTGTGAGTGTGTCCTGTGATGGACTGGGTACCCGTCCACAGTGTAATCCCTGTAACCCTGTTACAGTACAAAGCAGGTAAGATAAGAAGACAAGAATAAAAAAGGTCAAACCTAGCACAGTTTTTAATGTGTGTATGATTATATTGTAAATGCTCTTAAATGAACATTTTTAGCTCAGTCACCCGCCACCAGCCCCATACACACACATCAGCCCTTACTTCACACTTGCTACAATCCAGCAAACAGTTTACAGGTGTGTTCGAGGAGGGAAAACATTTTCAGTAAACTTCACCGGATCGCACCAGTAATTCTCATAAATGCATGTAAACACAAACACAAACTCACGCACGCACTCGCAACCCCACACACACATACTCACACACACCTGTCTCCCATGCTGAGTCCCACTGAGCCTTCCCTGCTCCACTTTTTTTTTTCTCATCTGTCATTCTGGAGCATGTCAGTGTTTAACCCCCTCCCACGCTGGCTCCCACACATACACTCGCACGGATTCACACACACATTCACACACAACTACATTATTCCTTGGCAAACTGCGCAAACACATACAGATGCTGGCTCGAATACATCCTTCATTACACCCTAGTACACACACATCTACACACACACACAGAATAAGACAATCCAGGCCACCGCTTTAAACGGACAGACACCAACAGCTGAAGCAGTTGCCATACACTGTTTTTATGTCATAAATGGAGTCTGAGCTGTCATCTTTGTGTGTGTGTGTATGTGTGTGTGTGTGTGTGTGTGTGTGTGTGTGTGTGTTGAGGGCTTGCACGGGTATTTTTGCATATCTCCTCACGGCTGACAGGAATCATTTTGTAGTCCGGTCAAAGAGGGCATCTGCCATCCCACCAGACGCTCTCCTTCCTCTCTGCAGGAACACGCACACAACACTTTAGGAGGCTGCGGGGTGCCTTCCTCGCAGCTGCATCCAGCTTTAAGGCTGCTTATGGATTTTAAAATACACAAGTCCATAGCTCAAAATAAGACGGGTTAAAATAGGAAAATTAAGCCTTCAAATTGCCACTTTCTCCGTGAGATGGGATGGGGAGGGGGGTGCAGCGGGTTTAAATCCTCGGAGGTATGCGTGATGAAAAGGTGCCTAAATGGAGCCAACGCTGCCGTCACTGGTTATTGTTTGGTATTAAGTTTTATTTCACCGGGGATTGAGTCACGCTGTGGAGAAGGCCATCTTTGTGTCGTCTGACACAAATCCAACGATCGAGCCAGCCTCAAAAGGATGAATAAACTCTTCTCAGCCATGAAAAGATGTAGATAAATTGGATTTAGATTTACCTCTCCCTGCATCCCTGCTTAAATGTCCGGACCCCTTGAAAAAGCAACATGTCCTTGGCGTGTCCTTCACATTATCCACTTTTACAATGAGACCCTGTTCATTCCCCACAATTCGGAGGGTGTTTGCTGAGGATGAAAACAAAAATGCTTTGAACGCAGATGAAAAATAATGCGCCTCACATGTGGTTAGAGCTTTGTGGATCATGTGATGTTGGCATTGGGGGGCAACGTGCCTGCAATATTGAGGAGTCCATCATTAAGAGTGGCCAGTAGATACTGTGTGTGTGTGTGTGGATGTGTGTTTGTGTAAGAGAGAGAGAGAGAGAGAGAGAGAGAGAGAGAGAGTGTGTGTATGTAAAAGTTAACACAAGCCCATTCTCCTGCACTCAGACAGTGCTGAACAAGCCCACCGATGTCAGGGGGGACATGAGTGCGCTATGCGTAAAAGCGTCCAAGATAAGGAGCGCAAAAACCATAACGTGGCGCAAGGCAGATTAGGGAATAAAGACGCACGGTAAAAGCCAATGGAGATAATCCGGTTATCGTGGATGTAAAATGTGGAGGAAGAGGAAGAAGAATATCCTGAGAGACCAAGATGAACTGAGCATGAACTAATGCTGCAGATAATATGAGAGAGCGAGCGAGAGGGACAGAGAGAGAGAGACAAAACAATATTGGCAACCTGATGTAAACACTGTTGTTCTTGACCTTAAGGGACACCCACGCCGTTTACCGCAATGTCACTCCGTTACACACATAGACACGGTGTGTCACACACAGACACAGACACAAACACACATACACACACGCACCGGTTCGATCCCCCGCCTAATGACATTGTATCACCTCTGAGGATCCACAGACGGATGATCGCTGTCAAGTTGAGCGGAGGTAAGGAAAGGTGGTGGGGGGACGCACTCCGGCCGGTGCGCGTTTTAAACATTACGCACACGCACGCACAAACACGCACAGACATCAACAAGACACAAATGAGGATGAGGAGGAGGGACAGAGAGAGAGAGACTTACGGGGTGACCCCGGGCACGTCCGTGCGCCCCATGGTGAATTACGCTTATTATTATTAGGTTATATCCTCAGATGCCGTGATCGCAGTCCACGTCCCTGCAGATGTACCACAGGATCACATAGAGGATGAGGAGTATGGCGAAGATGAAGAGCGCTACTAGGATGGCCTTGGTCACCGGAGAGATGAGCGACTGCATGTCAGGAGCAGAGCCGGGCGGAGCGGCGTGGAGCCCCGCGTCCCGTCCGTCCTTCCCTTCCGTCCGTCCCCTCCGTCCCACGGTCCCTCAGTCCGTCTGTGGCTGCTCCGCTCCGGTAGCGCAACTGTTGACGCGTCTGCACACACATCCACAGCCCTGACGCACACGCACACGCACCGAGCGACACGGCTTTTATACCGGCGATCCGGACGCGCAACGCGTGGGGGGCTTCCCTCTCTGCAAGAGGAGGAGGAGGAGGAGGAGGAGGAAGAAGAGCAGGAGGAGGAGGAGGTGGAGGAGAGGTGTCTGTCTGCCCCCTGATCACCAACAAAATAAGCAGATGAGAATGAGAATGAGTGAGCAGCAGCAGCAGGTGGAGATGTTTCTAGAGGGAGGATGGAGAAGTAAGTTGCGCCTCACTTGTAGGCAAACAGGTTGATTAGTATTCCTCACAGTGTGTGTGTGTGTGTGTGTGTGTGTGTGTGTGTGTGTGTGTGTGAGTGTGTGTGAATGTGTGTGTGTGATGGCTCAGCATGACAGGCTATCATCTTATCACGACCCTCAGCACCCCCCTCCTCCCGTCTTTTGCGGCAAAGCTGTCAGTCCGAGGATCAATAAATACGATTTATGCGTGAATCGCATTAAATCTGTTTCCACCCCCTTACAACTGTTCAGCACTGTCCTTGTGTATTTATGATGTTCCTGGCTTCAACGTGCCATGTCCATCCATGTCCAAAAGAGAATAAATCCAATAATCCAGAATTTGCACCATTCTTTAAAACATATCTTTGTTATGACAACACGCAATTTTGCACAGCCACAGTCAGCCGCCCAGAAGAGGAAATCAGCCTTGTTGTTGGTCGGAATATTTACTATAGAACAGAAACCACATCACATGAAATTGACTTTTCATGCAGCCTCTAACCCACTAATGTGGTCCTGCTTAATTTCCGCATGAATTCTATCAGATGAGCACAAATGATACATAGTCGTTGTGATGACATCAGAGTCAGTTCATATTGGCCCACATATTATGATTAAAAAGACTAATGATGGCTGGAAAGGACCCGGAATGACTATTACTAAGACAATATTCTAATTAAAAGTTGACCAGCAGGCCAACATACTGAGTGACGCAAATCCTGACAATTTATCTGACAGTCATTTTAGAAGGACGACATGGCATGTGTGAAAAGACATGGAAACTGGTTAATGTGTTTGTAAACAGCACTGGTCTAGCAAATTGCAATTAATTCTTTTTTAAAAGTTTTTCCATCAATCAATCAATCAATCAATCAATCTATCTATCTATCTATCTATCTATCTATCTATCTATCTATCTATCTATCTATCTATCTATCTATCTATCTATCTATCTATCTATCTATCTATCTATCTATCTATCTATCTATCTATCTACACATGTATCTAGTCCTATCTAGTTCGCTTATCCTTTAAACAACTGCCTGCATATTTATATTTTTCAATCATCTTTTTTTCACATTGTCTATTCTAGTGCCATTCTATTCTTGTAGGAGCATGCACGCAATTGACCTCCAGCACCCAATAAAGTGCTCTGATTCTGACTAACCACTACAATTAATATTATTTCTATCATTTGTGGAGTTGGAGCACTCTGCATTTAGCATGTTATACATGTTACAGCATGACATTTTTCATAATGTTGCAAGAAAAATTGCTAAGAGAATTTATTATTCACATAACTTTAGCTTTTAGTTGGGTCATGAAGAGTCTTAGACGCATACTCGTTTTCTTTTATAGATATATAGATAGATAAACTGTGTATGTATATACAAATTGTATGTGTATATGTATACGAAAAATGTCAGTAAATATATTGTCTTAAAAGAAAAATGACTAAAAGTGACTCCAATAGTGACGAGGCGCACTTCTCACGCCGGTCACTAGATGTCGCCAAAGGGAGGCGCTCATACCTTCATGAAACGTGATGGTGTGTTTGATTATTCCGCGCACCATCATTGCACTGTAGTCTTGCATAACAATCATGACAGCTATACGGGTCTAGGACGCATAGCAGGTAAGCAGAAACCATCGCCGTTCTTCCAGCTAACAGATCACTTGTTGTTCCAGTCTCGCCACATGTTATTATCGGTATCAGTAGCGGAGCTAGCCAGATAGCTGCACTGACGGGTGGCCTATTGGGGCAAAGTGGTGCTAAAGCGGAGCAGTCCCGCTGAGTAGTTCGCCAGCGAAAGTAGTGCCTTTCTGCCGTGTGTGTTGCGTAGGTCTGGGAGATAAGTCACTGTCCGTGAGGGGAGAAGCCTAATGCTTTGGGTTCGTGGTGTCATTTGGAAGCGGCAGAAACGGTGACAGATGAATGTTTGCAGCAACTTGCTAACAGAGAGCTAACTAGCTTGTTACAGGCCGAAGCTGTTTGTCATTTAACATGTTTGAGGCGAGACTTCAGCTCAAGGCTGTCAAAATAAAGGCATCACCGAGGGACCTGTTTTTGATGTTAACAGTACTGATGGAGGCAGTAGTGAATATCCTTCCGGGTTTGTTTTAAATCAACTAGCCTTGTTTAAATCTTGGTACTTTGTATATAGGCTGAATACGATAGGATGAGTACTTTTTATTCCTCATATCTATATCATAACAAGTGTCACCTAAGTTGTAACAATCGTACAGTAAAAGTGGTATAACATAAGAAAATTATAAAGTAGTAGCAGTAAGTGAGTAATGATAGAATTGAAATCAACACTAAAAATGAGACAGGACAGGAAAATGCTATAATAATGGAGAGAAAATTACAGTGTATATTTTAATATCGTAAGACTTAAGTGAATTACATGTATATTGAAAATAATGTGAATTGAGCAATAATTGATGACAACTGTAATAATTAAAGATACTATACATAGTGATTATGTATATGGTTATCCTAGTTAATTATATTTTAATATGTTATATTCAAACCCTTTCATGACTTAGTTCTTGTTTGGCACAGTCGGGTCCATCCAGATTGTATCTCACTGGCAGTGTTTTGCTAATGAGAATAAGTGGTACCCTGATATCTTGTTGCTCTGCGCCACTTTCGCAAACCAGCCAAGGCACTTAGATTTAGCTCAGCCTGCCAGCTACTGCTGGATGTCTTTAAGTCCAGACTGAAGACCAGAGGCGATGAAGCCTGTGGGCTGGCAGCCCTGAGGCTTTGGAACAGGCTTTTAAATCCTCTTTGAAAACACACTTCTTGGCTTTTAATTCGGGTTGAGCTGTCTGCCGTTCTCTGTACATAGTGAGAAGAAGAAGTAGAAGAGCTATGTGGTGTTACTGTCACCTACTGCAACATCCAACCGTTCATCCTTTATCTTACCCACTTTGTACCTGATGGTGCTGCACACGCACCTGTACAGCACCGTGGCCATCTTCGGTTGAATTGTTAGTGCTGTTTCCTCACAGTGCAATGAGCTTGCATGTTCTCCCTGTGTGGCATGGGTTTTCTCTGACCATTCGTGTTCCTTCCACTGTCCTACAGTACGACATGAGCAGCTCTTCTAAGTGTCGGCTGTGCTTTTATTTTGAAGGCGCCGTTTCTCCGGCTATCAGTGTGACGTGAAAAGCGCAGCTAGCAGGCTAACTGGCTAGCAGGCTAACCAGAGACTTAACCCACTTAACCTACGTGACACACTGAGTGTGTTTACATATGGGACCAAGTGGTTGACATGATGTATTTCAACCCGTAGCAGGTACGTGTTCGCGGGGACGTCTCGTTGTTTACGTCTAAATTAGCCGCATACGGTTGTCAAACGTGTGAACAAATGGCCCACAAGTGCTAGGTTCGCTAACGTTTTAACATCCAAGTCATTTAATCTGGTTAACATATGTTTTATTACCACATTAAAATAACAGCAAAGCTGTCCGTAGGTTATTTGGACATCCTGACGTCATATCAGCCTGACATTTAAGCGTTTCTAGGCGAGAGATATATATATACCACGATCGCTTTGGTTTAGGTGTCAAGTTTATTAACGTAATGTAAAATGACATCGAGATACAGCCGAGGCTCACAATGGCATTATTTTTTGACTCATTCTCAACCTCTTCGATTGCCCGTACATAAATCTGTGCTACAAGTCAGGGTCAGATTTTGTAAGACAAGATTGCAGAACCAGCAGATGACCCATTTTCAGCTGCTGATGCTTTGCTGAGAAGAGGAATAATGGACATGATATGTGGAAGTGAGTTGGACTGTTGGGCCCCTAATTTTTAAGGTAGTAAGTCGAAGTTATTGAGCTGATATTACATAAGCAACTAGTGAGTGACCCCAGCTCGGATTGTGAAGAGATGAGGCCCCCCCCCACACACACACACATATATATATGTATATGTATGTATATATATATATATGTATATATATATATATATATTTTTTTTAAATCATTTTTCATTTGGAGGCTCAAGCAACTCAGACCACAGTTAGTATTGTTTTAAACATAATTTCAGCAACAATATGTGAACCTGTTCTTTGTTTTGTGCTACGAGGAATTTAAGGTGACATCCATCACGCCATTCATTCTTTCTCACTCACACAGACACAGACACAGACACAGACACGCCTCGGGGTAATTTATAATCTTCAGTCTGCTGTAACGTGCATGTTTTTGGAGTGTGGGAGGAAACCAGATCAGATCAGTTATCTCCTGTGGAAAAAATGAAGTCACTCTAAGTCAACTCAAAACAAAAAACGTTCGTTATTCATGCTCTGTTAGACTTGATCTTTGTTTAACGTGTTTATTCGGTGTCCACGTCACGGTTAGTTTTAAGGATCGGATCGCTCATAAGTAGCCCGACATTTTATTTCTCTGGGTACTCCAGTTTCCTCCCACACTCCTGAAACATGCATGTTTAGGTCGATTGGAGACTCTGAATTCCCCTTTGGTGCAACTGTGAGAGTAAAAAAGTGTGTGTGTGTGTCAGCTAGTCAGTCCTGCATTGAACCCGAGGCCTGCTGGAGATCCGGCAGACTCCTGCGACACCATTTAGATCCAAAGCTGGTCAAAGAACGAAAGGAATGAATGAGCCACAACATGCGGTCACCTCTCTACATCTTCCTCCTCGCAGGCTGAAGAACTACTCTATGTAAAATGAACACTGAGGACAAGCTGGAGGGCATGCTGCTGAAGTGCAGCAGCGGGGGGATAGATGCAGGGGGGCGGATCGGGCTGGTCAGCGGAGGCCTGGTGGTGATGACCCTGGGGGAGAGGTCGCTGGCGAACCACCCTCTGTTGGCCGAGGACGACGACGAGGAGGACGAAGACGAGGACTTGACGGGCAGCTCGCTGATGACACACGACCTGGTCCCGCCGGAGCAGCTGATGATGCAGGAGGAGATGACCAAGAACGGCGTGGCGGGAGACGAGGATAGAGGCGAGGTGGGTGCCTCATTTGCTCTTAAAGGAGAACTAGATTGAGAAACCGTTTTTGGCTTTGAGTAATGAGAGTCTATTCCTGGCCATAGATGGTGCGGCAAGTCCTGAAACAAGTCCTCATTCACGTTCATGCCTCTGTTAAGATTGCGTATTCATGCAGTCTGAACAGAGGCAGAACATGACGTAAAATACGAGTACGACTCCTAAATAATTGACATATACAATGCACCTTTGTTAAGCAAAGTGGTGTCTACAGGGTCTTAAAAAGTGTTACGAGTCGATAAAGAGTATTATCTTAGTCTCTAAGATCCAAAGTACCATTGAGAAAGAGGTTTCTGATGAAACCAGTGTTCCTTAGCTTCTGGGGTAACACTGTGGAGAAATACCCCATTCAGCCATTCTAGGTCGCCCTTAAAACGCTGCAATAAGTCGCTCCGTTTGCCTCATACGCCTGTGAGATGGTCAAGTGGTGGTCCGCGTATCGATGAGATTATGAGGGCTCGCCTCCTTTCTGTGTTCACACTGGCAGCTCAAGTCATCAGGAGAGCTGTTAATGGCGGAGCCCAGCTGGAATGTGTGAATTCTCAGCTTGTCTGAGGCTTACTGGGACTTGTGGTTTCTCCCTCAGTGTATGTTTTTTTTACCCCCCCCCCACACTTCAACGCATGAGGTCCTCAGAGGAGCCTTGAACCACAACAACTGACTTCTTTAAAATGTGGCAGAGCAGCTGTGCCCCTCAAGTCAAAATAGATGATCCCCTTGTTTGTCCTGTCGCACCTGTCTCACCCGCATAAGCTGCATGGTGTTTGGGGTGGACTCTTTTTTTTTTTTCAACTTTTAACGCAGGTCCTCGTTTAACGCCTCGCCCTAACTGTGGCCCTTGCTTTGACAGTTGAGCATCAAACAGGAGCTGAAGCTGCCCGAGTTCGCCACCCAGATCAAGAAGGACAAGAAAGGAATGAAGGATCTGATGTTTTGTCCCAAGAAGAAAAAAAGGAAGCAGCGCTCACCAGCTAAGGCGAGTCGGGGGACGGTGTTATCTCAGGAATCACGATCGTACCTGCATGTGTGTGTGTGTGTGAACGACGGCAAGTAGTCGACGGCTGCAGCCCCAACGACATCCTAATAGCACATCTGCCTCACTTCACTCTCCTTACACTGAGGCACCACCCTGCATAACTGTCTATTCCCTCAGCCAATCAGAATACTTGTAGCACTCCGACATTGTAAGAGGAAAATGTCTAAGAGTTGTAAGAGTCATATCAATTCTGTCTAAGTCGAGTTTTATTTGATATCCAGTTATTTTGTCACTATCAGTATTTAAATAAATACAATAAGTTCTATGAAAAACAAATACAAAAACCTCCCAGAAAAATGAGTCGGGCAGATATGCTGACGAAAAGAAAAGGATATTCCGAAAAGAAAGGATATTCCCTATCCTCCGCCGCTATCCTGAGGTTGTCAGAACTGTTGTAGCTCAGAGTTGGAGCGAGCGAGAGACAGTAAAGCGCTGGCGGTAAATGTGACCCGAGAGGAAGGAAAGGTTAACTGCGCCACTTCCAGCGTGGCTGTAAAACGCACGGCAAAAGGTTGCGGGGCGTCCGTCAATAAACGCTCTGGCTCCTCCAGAGCGGTGAAAGTTCCAGAGTTTGCCGTTTCTCAGCCGCCGGGAAAGTGGACGAGTTTGACCCCAAGCG
Source organism: Karalla daura (assembly GCA_029224185.1). Taxonomy (NCBI): domain Eukaryota; kingdom Metazoa; phylum Chordata; class Actinopteri; order Chaetodontiformes; family Leiognathidae; genus Karalla; species Karalla daura. The sequence continues at coordinate 9,666,190 of CM055202.1, forward strand.
AAGAGTCTACGCTTGAAAGAGCAAAGCCCGGCTCACAGGTCTTCCCCTGTTGCAGATCCTCAGCATCAACGAGGACGGCTCGCTGGGCATCCAGAACCCCAAGTGTCACGTGTGCGCTCACTGTAACGCCGCCTTTCGGACCAACTACCACCTCCAGAGGCACGTCTTCATCCACACCGGTACGAGAGACGCGGGCCCCGCCCCCCGTTTTGTTACAAACACCGTTACGTACGTGCATATGTGTTGCCGGGATAACGGACGGAGATGCTGTTCAAACCCCCAGGCGAGAAGCCCTTCCAGTGCAGCCAGTGCGACATGCGCTTCATTCAGAAATATCTGCTCCAGAGGCACGAGAAAATCCACACCGGTGAGTGAGGAGTGACGACTGTCAGCCGGTACAAGGCGTGGGGGGGGTATCAGTCTCATCTCGTCTCTCGTTCCTTTTTCGTTTTAGGCGAAAAGCCCTTCCGCTGCGACGAGTGCGGGATGAGGTTCATCCAGAAGTACCACATGGAGAGACACAAGAGGACCCACAGCGGAGAGAAGCCCTACCAGTGCGACTACTGTCACCAGGTGAGCGCCGTCGCCTCAGTTTGCTGGAGAGACGGTCGCAAAACAACCCGGAGGTGACGCTCTGGTTAGAGGTCTGCACGACTGTCAGATTGCAGGCTGCGAGGACAGAAGAAGTGAAAATGAAAATTCTTAATATAGTCGATGCGGTTTGACACAGATGACATTCAGGACCAAGTGCTGTGTTCCTATCCTACACAGCTCCTTGGGTATCGATCTTTGGAAAACCTGCTGAGTACTCTATCTCTCTGATTAGTTGTTTGGTTTATAAAATGTTCCAAAAACTGAAGATGGTTAGTGCGATTGCTCACAAAGACCAAGATGAAGTCTTTAAATGCCTTATTTTGATCTCACTTCTGACATTCGGTTTTCTGTCAGAGAGAACTAAAGAAGAAAATGAAGTGCTCACACTCCAGAAGCTAAGATTAGTGAATTTAGACCTCTTAAAATGATTTCTGTAAATCACTATGCCAAGCAAACAAACCCGCCTTGCCTTCATCGTCTTCACTGCCCTAGTATGGGTTTATCTTACGGCAGAGTCGACGTACTGGTGCCTATTAATGCACATGTTTTGTCCTGCGTCCACAGTACTTCTCCAGAACAGACCGGGTTTTAAAGCACAGACGAATGTGTCACGAGAACAGAGAGAGAAAGTCCAACAAGGCAGCCGGGAAGGTTGCGCCCCTGCGCGATTCCTTGGGCCTCCCGCTCCACGCCAAAGAGTGTTCGCTGCCCAAGAAGAAGCGGCAGAAGTGTGCGGACAAGAGTCCAGGCGCCTCGGCCGGCGGCCAGACGGACGGGCACGCCGTGTCTGCGGCGGACGCCGAGGCGAAGGAGGAGCAGAGGCAGAGCAAGATGGACGGTCTACCTCTTTACGCCGTGCCCACCAAAGTCAAACACGAGTACGTGCTGGCGGACTACGCCGTGGAGCTTCCCGAGGAGGCGGGCGGGCACCACCCGGAGGGGGGCGCGTCCCCGGGGGACGCCACCCCTCCCAAGCTGGTCCTCAAGAAGATCCCCAAGGGCCTGAAGCAGCCCGGCGAGCAGGGCGCCCCCTGCCTGTCCACGCTGTCCTCCTTCGAGGAGAACGCCAAGGTGGCGCAGTACACCTTCGAGATCGTGGACAAGCAGGGCCTGCTGGACGTGGAGGCCGGCGGCGAGCTGGAGTCGGTGGAGGCCCTGCAGGGCGGCCCGGCCAAGCCGGCGTCCAGCAGCACCAACTACGACGACGCCATGCAGTTCCTCAAGAAGAAGCGCTACCTCCAGGCGGCCGGCCTGAGCGCCAGCAGCATCCCCGCCCAGCCGTCCGTCACGCAGACCGTGGTGTCCACCGTCATCGACGAGACCGTGCCCGCCACCATCCTGGAGCCGCAGCCCATGGGCGGCGAGATCAAGGCGGCCGCGCACGACAAGGGCGTGCTGCCGGACGAGGTGCTGCAGACGCTGCTGGACCACTACTCCAACAAGGCCAACGGGCAGTCGGACATCTCCTTCAGCGTGGCCGACACCGAGGTGACGTCCAGCATATCCATCAACTCGGTGTCGGACGTGTCGGACGGCAGCCCGGTGGAGAGCCTGGTGGGGGCGCCCAGCGGACAGGCCCCGCCGGCCACCGAGAAGGTCAGCCTCCTGCAGGAGTACTCCAAGTTCCTGCAGCAGGCTCTGGAGAGGACCAGCCAGAACGACAGCTACCTGACCAGCCAGAGCCTCAGCCTGGTCTCCGAGAACCCCACCCTGGCCGGGCAGCCCCTGTTCTCCACCGAGAAGCAGTTCCCCTCCCCCAGCAGGTTCAAATCAGGGATGAGCTCCCCGCTGAGGTCCACCTTGGAGAAGCCTCACTTCGGGTTACTGGTCGGGGACTCCCAGCACTCGTTTTCTTTTTCAGGTGATGAGACCACCCCCCCCTCCGCGGTGTCCCCGGCCGAGGAGGACTTCCTGGAGCAGGTCTCGCCCTCCAAAAAGACGGACTCGTCCTCGCCGGGCATCCTGCAGACTTTTCAGATAAGCTCCTTCGATCAGAACTTCAAATCCCACTTCCAGGCGTCCAGATCTGGATCTTCCTCGCAGTTTACTGTCGCCAACGGACAATTGAGTCTTCGCGGACACAGCACAGACTTCTCAGAGTTCCCTTTAGTCAGAGTCACTGAGACCAGGTCTCAACTGAGCTCCTCCCCAGACGTTTCCTCCAGCGAAACCTTCGGCTGAACTTCGGAGTGTGAAAGAATTTCGTTTCTGTTTTATGTTTTTGGTTTTTTTTTTTAGCAGCACTTTATTTCATGTCTCCTGTTTTCTTTTTTGTTTTTTTTGCCAAAACAAGTCGCAACTTTGTGCTCTTCCTCGAAGCATTTTGTTTCCTTTTCCTCAAGTTCAACCTCACAGAGTGGAAGTATAGGAAATTGGACGATTTCTGATTAGCATTTCCCCTTTAAAAAAAAAGAAAAGAAAAGAAAAAGAAGAAGAAGAAGAACTGTACAGTAAGTGGTGTGTATCTTGCTCCGGAATGTACATTTAGAGATTTCGTGACCAAAGTGTAATTTAAGAGACATGCTGTCATGGCAACGTTCATCTTCTGTGTCCTGTCAATCAAGTTTGCCTTGCACAAAGAAAAAAAAAGGAAAAAAAAAGATCACGGTACTCTTGCTGCTCAGTGCAACCTTTCCACTTAGTTACAACAGAGGCTCTTAGATGTTTATACCACTTTGCTCTTACTGCGTCTACCTCCCCCTGGCTGTTCATCTGGTTTAAATCGGAAGATCACTCCAAGAACCTTCTTATTCCAGCTCTGTGACTCCCTTCGCAAGAAAAACTTGTCTCCTGGAAGGACACTATGATTAGATCGTAATTGTTTCTTCATCTCGAGTCACTTTATCGTCACCTGAAACAGGTGTCTCCATTTGATATGCGTCATGAACCCCGGCGGAAAATATGAATTGGGCTTTATCGTATGCGTTCATGGAATCAGCTTGGTTTTCCATTGGCCTGATTTGCTTGGTTTTATGGCCCCAAAAAAACCCCCATTTTTATCATTCTGACATTGTGAGTCATAACTCATCTTTATTTATATCGCACCTTTCAAACAATCATCCAAAAGTGCCTTGCACAGCAAAAAAAAACAACAAAAAAAAAAACAACACGCATTTAGCAAGACTCAAGAATCCACAGATTGATCGTAGAAGTCGTGTCACGTTTTTGGCACTTACGAAAAGAGTGGCTCTGTGTCACACATGAAGAGGCCGTTTCACAGCTTTGTTGCTCAAAAGCAGAAGGTACTCTCGGTTTCACCTCACACATAAGAGGTGTGAGGGAGGATTGGATAAAACCAAATCTCTGACGGAGGGCAGGTCAAGGTCATGTCAAGCTGGAGCAAGGTAAATGAATTACTTTTGAATTTCTTGGCACTTGTGTTTTGTGTGCTTTAGTAATGAGACTTTTGGGCAGCATGAGGCTGTGTAGTCGCAATAGTAACCCCCCCCCCCCCCCCCCCCCCCCAAAAAAAAAAAAGCTGCACACATGTAATGGTTGCAGGATAATTCTCTTCTCCCTCCAGAAGTATAGGTGAGTTGTTGTGAAAATACTTAAGAAAATTGTGCTCGGCTGCACGATTTGCACATTTTTTTCACCACAGGGAATGTAGTACGTACTTAAACTGCGGAGGGATTGCTTCACACCTTTTGCTTAAGAGGCAAACGTTTGCGTTTCTGCCGGGGGAAAAACCTTTGTCGTGCGAGATTTGGATTGTTTGGAACTGCAGGCCACCGTGTCTTCGGTCCTGGTAGTTCTCTGATTGTTGGTCTTGCTGGATGATGCACAGGGTTTTTCCGGGCGGGGGAAACGACGACCTTAGAAGTTTCATTAAGGCTAAATTATGAAAGAAGGTCCATGTGGAAATGAGGTGCTTGTTTTCTGTTTTTATTTTTCTTACATCTGTGCCTTTGTTATTTCTGTTTTTTTTCCCCTTTCACTCATTCCTGTACGTCTTCTTCCTTCTGAGGCAGCGCTCGAGGCTACGAATTCCACTTGCACAATAACGACAAATACATAAGCTATCAACTTATTCAGTCTTTACTGCATAACTTCAGGTCTGGGAGTTTTATTTAATTTTTTGGGCCCGTCATAGAAAGAGTTTCATCGTTAAATCCACAAACCCGCGGTTGGGAGGAAACGGCGTATTTGCGCCGCTGCGGTGTGCGTGTACGGGTCTCACAGATGCGTTTGTGTCGATAACTATCCGCTAGAATCCAGCAGAGCCACATCTGTCCGGGCCTGGTGGAGTATGTGTCAGGGTTTTATGACAAGGCCTCGGACGTCTATGCTTCATACGTACGTCACGTGTACTTTACACCACGCCCGTCGAACTGGGTTTGAGAACTCGACGTTAAGCTCCCTCTTGTTACAAATCTACTGACAATCAGGGACCGACTAGCACCCACGCTCATCATCCAACACCTCGCCTTTGTCCCCCCCCACCTCCCCCTCCCCCTCCCCGCTCATTCATCATTCCCACTCGAATGTGTAGAACATGTTCTGCTGTAAATACATTGTATATCTTTATGTTCTGAGAAGTACTGTTAGATCTTCGTGTCGATAGAGTGACAAGTCTTGTGCAAGAGACACTTTTTTTGTTGTTTTTTTGAATTCCTGGGCGGCCGGAGGCGGGAGGCGGGAGGCGGGAGGCACATCAGTTAGTTTTCCAGCGTTTCGTTACGTTCGGCAGTCCAATCCATGTTTCACTCGCCGACGAGAGGCGTGGGATCGTAATTGGAAAAAATTGACACGATTGTTTTTTTTTTATTGTGAGTTAATGCAGTCGGTTGTGCGTTACAATGAGATTTACTGTATAGAGCTGTCTTTTTTTTTTTAAAAATGTATAAATGAAAACGAGAAGCCCATGAGAAATATTCTTTAGGTTTTGAAAATATTTTCCCGCTCGAAAATCAGAACCTCAACAGCTGTGGTCAGCTACAACGCCCCCGTAGGATTTGGGTGTAGGAATACGTCTCAAAATAATGGTTTTGTGGGGTGGTACCCCCTCTTTTCATTGTCAGCAATGATTGAAAGCACAGTGCAGACGAGTGAGAACTCTGCTTTGGTAAATAGTTCCCTGTGAAAAAGAGGAGGAACAGGGCTGTAAGGTTTGTTTGTTTTTTTTTCCCCTTTCAATTAACTTTTGTCAGTAACCTGACCGTAAGTGTCCTTGTATAAGCTAGAGAAAAAAAAATATTTGTTTTGTGTAAAAAGATCTGAATTAAGAATTTTTTGATAAAAGCTATTTTTGAAACATGTCATTTATGGCACTGATATGTACAGTATATCATATGCAGTCACTGTTGCTACCCTCATTTATCTCTGTACAAGTCGTTTGTGTCAAGATCTTTCAAAATGCAGATGGGGAACGTCCTCCAGTCCGAACCTTTGACTTTTCATACTTTTTGAAGAACTTGACGAGGAAGCCCTACTGCTTCACTGTAAGGTCGATCTCAAGTTAGGCAGTAAGGTTTATTTGCATGGTCTTCTAACTTGTCGGGTCGAGTGAACTTGTTTAATGAATAATGTGCAGCTTTAAGTGTAGCTGATTAATTTCAGTCAAGTAACCCATATGATTAGATTTTTGCAATATGTTATGATTTGTAAACAATCTGATTAAATTGTTGTTTTGATTGTTGTGTGTCTTTATGTCCTTATAAATAAAATAATTCACAGTATCTGTCCCCGAGTTGTTCTTGGAAAGAAGCATTAAGCTACTGTATTCTCACATCTAGTCTGAGGTTACACTATGGTCTCTTTTGTGACGTAGCATTCAATACACACAAGTCACATCTGCTAAATGTAAATATATAAAAACAGACCCAAAAACATGATCTGCTTTCCCAACACCTGGAGTCCAAACATGCAGGAGTGGAATTGCAGGAATCAAATTTGATAAGGCCGTTGGGCGCTCGCATGCATTTCTCCACTTTAATCATTAGTCAGCCTTACCCACGGCTCTGTGGAGGCCTTGCCAAAACTAACACAGGATGCTTGTGCAAGGCAGAGCTGCACATACCCAGGAAGGACAGCACATTTATTTTCAGGAGACCTGTCCACGTTTACACTGAACACCTTGTTAACAACAGCAGGAGCAGGAGGAGGAGCTGGGCATCCTGCTCAAACTACCTGCAGTCATCACAGACACAATGGACTAATGTATTCATTGTCATCTCAAAGCTTTTTATTCCCATTTCTCTCCCCGATGGACTGACTGGGGAGTGTGAGAGAGGTAAGTTAAAGTTAAGCCTCATATGGAGACTGACTCTTGTAAAACTTGAACTGAATCATGATTTGCGTCTGTGCATACGCGTCTGTGCAGTGCGTACGATTTTAATAGCGTTATCAATAGTTTTAACACGTTGCGCTGCACCACCTGCTGTAAACCTCATTTTATTGATACAGTTAGTGTCATAAATGTTTGGGCACGTTAAAAACTATCTTAGCCGTATTGTTAATGTCGACATTTTATAGTGAATTAGGTCATTTCTTACTCATTACCAAGGCTCGTGTTTTCTTTTAACATGCGAAAACTTTAAATTGCTCATTATGTCAATTAGCTTTGGTGCTGCTGGTTTTGTTCTGTGTTTTGCACCACGAAAATTGCAGATTCACTTTACGAGGCAGGACAAAATCATTTTCAGCCCAAAATAATCGCAAATGCGTCGCATTTGGTATTTCGACCCCTTAACTCTACACCGGTGTTGAGGGATTATCGGGTGTGACGTCACGCGGCGCCGTATCCGGGTCCCTTCAAGCTGCACCTGTTGTTTTACCGGGATGTCGGAGCTCAGGCTCAGCTGACTTCCTCAAACAGAAAGAAAGCTGTCTACCACACTCTCCCACAAGTCGTTTAGTCACACCATGTGGGCGCTTTACATTCCGCGTGCGGTTATTTACCGACAGCAAATAAAGTCAACGGCGGCGCCCGTCCACACCTGTGGGTTGCCATGGAGACCCTGCCCATAGGCTGGACCGTGCACACCTGTGAGCAGGACGGAGACGGGGCAGGGCTGCTGAACGGACGACTCCCTGAAGGCAGCGCAGACATGCACGTCCATGACCTGTTTCATGAGGATGCACAGGTGAGTGGTGGATTATGCTGTCACTCACTTTCACGATTACACAGGCCGATGAATGTAAATAAGATGTTGATGGAAGATCGAGATGAAGTCCCCAGATACCTCGATTCGTCCACATGTCCAAGGTATTCTGTCACCGAGGACTAAAGAAAGCAGAAAATATTAAAAATGTACATGTGTTACATGTGTAGTTCATTTGTATTCCACCATTTGAACACAAGAGCTTTACAGAGACTGCAAAATGTCTTGGAATTAAAGTCTCATTAAGACTGTTAAAATGCGATTTAGAATCCATGAAAGGAGCAGATGGATTGACTAAGAGTCAGAGTGATTACAAATAGGAAAGCTGCTGTAAACAATAATGTTTTCAGTCCTGATTTTTAAATGAAATCACAGTCTCAGCTTGAATCACGGTCATCTGACCTTTCTGCGTGGAGTATGTGTGGGTTATCTCCAGGTACTCTGGTTTCCCCCTACAGTCTAAAAACATGCATATTTAGTCTGATTGGGGTTCATGTGTGTGCGTCCTACGAAGGACTGATTACAAATTGACAATTTGAGTTGTTGTGAATTGTGCTCCTAGTTGATCATTCTCCATTGCAGCCTTACATGTGAAAAATGCCCCATTAGCCACCATCAAAGCTTTTTTCTGCCATTACACGATCTGAGATTTCAGTCATACAATACTAAACGACTATTAGCTGTTAAAGGAAATTGGACTGAACAAACAGGCTTTTCTTCCAGGGTTTTTCAGCTGCGTGCATGTGTTAGTCATTGTCCCTGAAACTGCTGCATGTATTCGGCTACTCAGGGCCTCCAGCAGTCCAGCCAGCCGTGGTGGAAGATCAATGTGTTTGTGTGGGAGCCGGTGCTCTTCGGTACCTGGGATGGCGTTTTCACCACCTGCATGATCAACATCTTCGGCGTGGTGCTGTTCTTGCGAACCGGCTTCCTGGTGGTTGGTATAAACAAGTCTGCCTTTCTCTTGAGCGCAACGTGTCTCTCGGAAATGTTAGGATTATTCACTGGCGTTAATGATCACTTGAACAGCTGTGGCTTTATGTTTATGTAAGAGTGTGACTGTAGAAGAGAAGGGACTCCGCGTTGCATTTATTTCCTCTTCTCCAGCAGACAATATCTCGCGTCGGGGCTGCGTAGGCTTCACACGTCTCTGTGTAGCTCTCTGGAAGCTTCTGATATTCTTTATTTTTAGCCGCAGCCATCATTAACTACGTGTCGTCCTGTCAGTTGATCCCAAACACTTTAATGTGCATGTGTCATCACACAGCACAGCTGCAAAGGCCCCTCTGATGTTAATTGCTACGTCCGTTCGGCTTTAACTTGACAGCTAAAACATAGTTTGTCACGTGGAAGACAGGGCCCCCCTCTCCAGAGACAGACTCTTCCTTATTATTTGTTGTGCACATGTAACAAGTCCCGTCTCTATTGCTTTTAAGAGGCCTCATTTCACCAGTGTGTCCTCCACGCTCATTAAAGACTGTAGTGCAAGTAGAAAATTTGCGCTCTGCGTAGAAAAGTTCTTCTGTGTTTCTTTAAATATCACGTCAGACCATGTTTTGTTCTACATTTTGATAGACTATGTATTTTTCCACAGAACTGTGCTGAATAAATCCAACGCCAAAGTTTCCATATTACACATGTAAATACTGGCCCAGACGCCTTCAGTTGGGCTCACACTGAAGATGGTTCTAGCCCTGATTTTTTTTTTTTTTTAACTTTCCAGCTCCTGCAAATGAAACAGCCTTGTTGCATCAGGCTTTCACTCGAGGAATGAAAAAGTGAAAACATATGAGGAGGGAGCACAAGCCTTAACACAGTTTGCAATCAAGTAAATGGGAAATGGACTGGGTCTTCCGGTATATAGCACTATTTTAGTTTAATGACTACTCTAAGTACTTTTACAAACACAAATCACCTTAACCCATTCACTCCCTGGTAGCAAAGGCTAACTTACACTTGCTTAACCAGCGGTTAAACCATTCACACACATTCGCACAAAGCAGTCAAGGACAGTGTGGGCTTCAGCATCTTGTCCAAGGATACTTGGACATGTAGGCTGCAAGGGACTGGGATTGAACCACTGACCCTCTGATGTATGGATGATAGCACTGGCATTTCTAAATTTAATAGGAAAAAAAGTATACAATACAATAGAATACATTATGCCTTTACAGTGCAGTAAAGGTAGATGAGTCAAAAAGTAATAAAAAGATAAAAGCTCATTGAAATTAGAAACTTGATATACAGAAAACAATAGACAGCATCAAAGACTGAGTGAGTGAGTGAGTAAATGAGTGTGCTCTGCTTGGTGCAGAGCTGGCTGTTGTACAATCTGAAGTGAGTGAGTGTACAGTGTGTTAAGTTTGCAGCTTCAGATAAAGTACAGATCTACTCTGTGACATGGTGACCTCTTCTGGTTCCTCATCCTGCAGGGAAACACAGGCGTTCCGCTCGGGATGCTGCTGGTCTCGCTGGTCGTCCTGGTCGCCTTGGTGACAGTGATGTCGGGGATCGGAGTGTGCGAGCACTGCGGTATCGGGAGCGGAGGAATCTACTCCATGATCTCCACCGTGCTGGGCGGCAGGGTGGCAGGCACAGTGGGCCTGCTCTATGTGTTTGGACAGGTGAGTTTCAGATCTTGTGGAAGTGGAATAATTCCTGGAATTATCGAGTACAAGGTCCAAGGACCTGCTGGAAGTCTGGTTGGATTCTTAATGAGGGCCAGTGACATGGAACCTGCTGATCTCATAGGTTGTTTAACAAGTTGGTTGTAGAAGAAAGGAGAATAGAAGTAATGGGGGCTTCTTATCTTTCTTCAAAGCCTAAGAGCTGCATGTACTCGCATCCATCATCGTTTCCAGTTTCCCCTCCGCAACAACCCTCCTCCATCTGCTCACTGTTGCTGAAACCCTTTCCTCTCCTTTCTCCTTGCAGTGTGTAGCCGGGGCCATGTACATCACGGGTTTCTCCGAGTCGGTGGCGCAGGTTCTGGACCTGCAGAGCCAGTGGGCGGTGCGGGGCATGTCTGCAGCCGTGCTGCTGCTGCTGCTCGGCATCAACCTGGCCGGGGTGAAGTGGATCGTACGGCTGCAGCTGCTGCTGCTGGCCGTGCTGGCCGTCTCCACGCTGGACTTTGTCATCGGCACCTTCACACACCTTGACCCAGGTAGACCAGAGGGCAGATCAGTGATGTCTTGTCTGTGTGTGTGGGTTGAAGCAAGGACATTTTATCATTATTCAGTTATTCTCCAAAGCAGTGGATTCCAGGTTTTTGAGCTTTGGGGAAACATTCTTCTTGGAAATTTCAATGCTGATTTGTGTCAGATGTTGAGTTACACTCAACAAGAGTACTGATAGAGACTATAATTAATCTGTTTTGTGTTCGTTATGTTTGTGTGAGAGGAAAAGGTTTAGAGTTGGAACCTGTGAGAGAGAAAGAGAGAGTGAAGCAGGTCTTGTAACTATAGACATTTTTAAACTTTGCATATGCAGGCCGTGTGTAAGTCAGATTCAGTATAAGTCATCCTGGCGCCTTCTCCACAGTGTTCTAACTAGATGAGAGAAACACACTTGGTGTAATGGCAGGGCGGGCTGAGCGAAAATTAGCTTATATTTCCAAAGAGGAGGGACAAATGCTCGGGACTTACTGAACCGGAGCCTAAGATGTCGAGTGTCTGCTCAGGCCAGTAGATGGCACTGTAGTATCACAAATGACAATCAGTTTGGTCTCATTTCTACATGAGGGGTGTGTTAATGGTCTTCTTTAACCTGTTTCTCCCCATAGAAGACCTTCAGTGAGAGCGTGGATTGGTGAAAACCAAGCCTATAAAGTGCCGCTTTTCTTGTCTGCATGTCATGTGTTAACTGAAAAACCTTTTTCTTCTTTTCCCCCCTGCGTGCTGCGGAAATGTTGCCCTCTTTTTGACTAGATTGTATTCTTTTGCTGCCCTTCAGGAAGTCCTTCCCCACGTTTCCTGTTCTCACTGATTATCAGCGTCCTGCCCAGCGGGAAGACAAAAGTGTTCCAGAAATCAAGCCAGGCCTGTGAATGGGCCATTATAGGAAGAAAATACTCACTTTAGCCTGCGTAGATGCTGAAACAGAAGGAAACTGAATTGATAATATGACAAAAAGAGAACTGTTTAGTATTTTTAGCACTTTTGCAGTAAATCCGCCCCAAAAGAGACAATCAGAATAACCTGTGCACGTCCACTGACTGCAGCACAGTAGGCCAGTTTGCTGTCCTGAAGAGTTGTGGGGGAACGAGCCATAATAGCTTCTCCAGGTTTTTCCAATTAAGTGCTGCTGTGTATGTGTGTGTGTGTGTGTGTGTGTGTGTGTGTGTGTGTGTGTGTGTGTGTGTTGTGGTGACCTCATGGTTGGCCGGGGACCAGCAGGTCCACTGGCTCGTCGAAGCGGCCCAGAGTAGTGTGCGCTCGATGCCGAGGCACATCCTGAAGGAAAAGCGGAGCCGCTGCCAAAAGTCGTGCGCTCATGGTTTGATAACGCGTCCCCGACTTGCACTTGGAAGAGCTGTGACCGGCGCAGGTCCCGCACGCGCCGCTGCCAGGGGATGATTGGTCAGCAGACGGTGCACCGCCACACGAGGTTGTGAGGGGTTGCTCGGTTATTACTGGAGGCTGGAGGCGGCGAGGTTTAGGTTCAGAGCTAGTTCATTTAGAAATGTCGAGGGTAGTAATAAGTGTAAGTGCACTTGTACCCGATGAATGATGGATCAGATAGATCAATAAAATATGCAACAGATTAGAGTTGCAGAGTTGTGGCAAGTGGACTCTTGTACAGTAGACATTCCTCCTCTCGTCTAAAATGCATGAGAGAAAAAACATCTTCAAGGATCTACAAGTCCAGTTGCCACGACTCCACATGTCCTTCCCAATCCTTGTGCAGCTAAGTCTGTTTTCAGTGTAAAGCTGACGACAGAAGCATCAGTATTACAATCAAATCAATTTTGTGCATACTGTAGTTCTCTTTCATAATATTTTGCTCGATATCTCACTATGTAATATAGTGAGACATCTCACTCATATTACTCAGAGAGCCGGGGTTATGTAAATAACCTACAGATTTGTTTTAATTTGATGCAGTTTCAGTGGATTTTAAATAAGTGGACAACCTGTCTTGCCGCAGGCTTTACTAATCAAACTTAAAGGATACTGTAGAGGGCGTATGAAGAACAGAACAGAAAACAACTGTAAAAAATGAGAACGGTTAATATTTATATTGGTATGACATGCTGGTTTAATCAGGACCTTATCACACCATAACTCGCTCATGAATTTGTGGTTATCTGCCTCATGCTCTAAAAATATCCCGGTGTCTGCTACTGTGTCAGTATCACAGGCAGGAGTCTTCAGGGGCGTTACTGTATATGTCCATGAACTCTCACCTGCAGACCGATCTGGCTTCCATATTATTCCACCCACAGGCATCTGCCAAGTGACTGATTATGACAAGTCTTTCCTGCTCCGCTACAACAAGGAGAGCAGAATTGAGAAACCCGGTTGCACGCAACCCAGCAGCTCCAAATGTGCTCTTTATCATCCTTAATGTCGGGACGACTCATTCCCCAAACTCGGAGCGCAGTAAGTGATTTAGTTTGGTCGGTCCCTCTGCCAGCGTATTGTCTGCGCGGCCAAACTCGAACAAAACCATCGCGCAGACGAAATTCGATCTGACACGCCTCACCCAGTCCCAGACCCCGCGGTCCAAGTCTATTCCCCACAGAACAGGAAGCCATAATGTGCTCCTCGGGTCTGGGGTTTAGGGTGTTAACCAGACTCACCCACATTTTTGGAAAATGACAAAGGCGCGGGGCCCGGAACTGAGATCTGAGGCCTGCTGCTGCAGCTCCAGAGACCGCTACATCATCTCTGCCTGTGATCCGCGTGGTAATATATAGTTTCAGATCGTCCCCGCGGGATGAGCCCCACCTCTGGCCCGAAACGCTTCTCCATACTGGTTAGTGTGGGAAGAGCAAGAGGTCAAGTCCGATGGAGGCTGGAATCTGCCTGCACATTCCAGTCCTGTGTCAGAGGAATGCTGAGCCCCACGCTGCTCGTACACTTGCTCTCCAGGCAATGTGCAACGTCGTTTCACCTCAGCTCTGAATGTAAAGCCGATTGCATGCAATGCAGAGGAGAATACAAGCCGTCTTAAAACAGTATATTTATTGTCACTGGTTCCTGGCATGTTTAAAACACAAATGTGTGACCGTTAATGAAGACTAGATTGGGGCTGAGCTTTATTTTGAGGTGTGTCGTTTTGTTCTTTGGGAGTTGGCGTCGTACGGCCTCTGGCTCTCGCACCGTTACGTAACGTTGTCATCCTGTCTCTTAGATGAGCCCAGAGTCAGTCCTGCCGCCAGGACCTTTGTGTAATTTCACTGATCCCGCGCTCTCGCCGTGCACATTCCCAAATAAAGATGTATCTTGTCAAATTACCACAGAGTGACATTTCTGGGCTGAATAGAGTGGAGCAGCCTCTTCTTCTCTGGCAGACGAGGCCGTAGCAACACCAGAGAACAGGCAACACTCGCACAAACACTCTACCCGGGCAATTAATCCCCTTTCATAAAACATTGTTTTGCCTCATAAACATGTGAACGCCCTCGGCAGAGCGGTCGGAGAGTCCGGCCTGGTTGGATGTCGGTGCGTGATGTTGTAATCTGGGTGGGGAGCCCAGGGTGCAGACATGGACTCTGACTGTCCTGGATTTGTTAGATTCTGATTGTTTGGACAGAGGGCGGTCCCACCGGGTCGCCGAGTGAACCGCGGCTCGGGCTCCCTCTCTCATTTGATGTCGGTTTTCACAGCCCCGTTAAATTCCGATCCCGGACAACATGTGCACTTGGAATGACTCGCGCATACATACAGCCTTTGGGTTTTGGCTTTAAGCTAAGAACAAAAGCAAAAAAAAAAAAAAAAAAGAGCATTTCTCTCTCTCTTGAACGCTTTCTCTCTGGCTCTTCCTCGCTCTCATTCTTTCTCTCAAACTTGGAAGCTGCTGAGCTTCTGAAAAGGGTGGTGACTTCCTTTTGGATAAACATGTCATTAATCTGAGAGAACACATTCTTTCCCATCGCAAGATAACCAAGGGGGAAATGTCCGGTGTTGTAATATAGGCGGGCCCTTCAGATTGTGTGGTTTTTCAATGGCCCCCACTAGTGCAGAACAATCTCCCCTTGCACGTTCAGACCAACCTTGACTCACCTTAGGTGTCCTGAATTGAGCATTACTCTAAAGCATCTCACCACCTATTGTCATTTAATTTGATCCCTAATTACAAACACAAGGTCGCAGGTATTTTTTAGCGTTTTTCTTTAAGTTTTAATCAATTTTATTTAGTCCTGCACCACTTGTTTAAATATTGTAAGTCGGTAAAGAATGCCATAAATACAAGTGGTTTAATATGTCTTTCACACCTTTTTTATGCAGTATATTGGTTATGAATGCATGAGCTGTAATGTTAGTGTTTCCAGGAAAAGTGTGTTTACATTTCCTGTCAGTGTCTCCAGGAAGTTCAGAGCATATAGTCATCATCTAGAGTCAAAGACAGACACCTGAGTGCTTGAATAGCACCAGAGCAATGATCTCTTCACACTCCTGGTGGTGTTAAGACTGGAGCTGCAGTGCTGCACTGTGACTACTGGGAAGAAAACTGACTTTAAGGATTTTTATCTCCTGAATTGATTACAGTAACACCAAATCTGAAGCATTTTCAGTGTTGTATCATCACTAATGTGCACCCGTCCAATCTGGGATATTTTAAGTAGGCTTTTAAATGACAATGGAAAGGATTACTTGTCACTTACATAGGTTTTTATTACTTATATTACAGTTAACCAGTCATTTACCTTTATTGCATTTGCGTCCCCTTTTGAAGAGTTGCACAGCAACGCCGGGCGACATTTTTAGGGAAATGCAGTGTAATTCTTTTCCTGTGACAAACTGGCAAACTGTCCTCTGCAGCTGGAGATCATATGCTATAATAAAAAGCTGGAGCCATGCAGTGAGACCTTTTATAGAATGCTATAGATAGATTATAAGATCCAGAGTTACCGTGGATATTTTACAGGAAATGGTCAATACCAAACCGTCCTTGGTCAAACAAGTTGATAGTTTTATTTTGGCAGCTTTATTTTGCTGCTGTTTCCCCCTCTCGAGTCATATTTTCATTCTTGTGCCGTCGTATCTCCCATCAGCCAACGGTTTCATCGGTTACTCGGCCTCGCTGCTCAGCAGCAACTCGATGCCAGACTACAGCCCAGAAGAAAACTTCTTCACCGTCTTCGGGGTCTTCTTCCCTGCAGCTACAGGTGAGCCTGCCCACCCCCCCACCCCCCCCACCCCATCATCTGGTTTTCACCCGGCACTGTGTGCGGCACGCATCAGGAGCTGCTCCTCTGTGCTTTCAGGATTAGCTGTCAACACTGCTGCTCTCCTTTCGTTTCTTGGAACTGCACATGCATTGTGAAAAATCTGCTTTGTATTGTACAGTAAGTTGTGTACATTTTTGTGGTTTTGTGTGTGTGTGTGTGTGTGTGTGTGTGTGTGTGTGCGTGTGACTATGTGTGTATAGGGGTTATGGCAGGCTTCAACATGAGCTCAGACCTTCAGCGGCCTGAACACAACATCCCTGTGGGAACGCTGGCAGCTGTCTTCACCTCGTATGAGGACACATCAACTCTCACACACACACGCACACACACACACACACACACACACACACACATGCACACACAATAGCAAGAAAATAAGAAAACACCACATGGAAACGCTAAGATATTGAAGTGCACGAAGCTACAGATGAAGTTAAAATGCGCACACTGATCCGCAGTGAATGTAATTGCATAGCAAGAAGCAAAGCCAGCATGAGCTGCTGCGAGTGTGAGTGGAGCGCTTTGCGTAAACGTGCACTTGCGGTATTGAAATGTCAGAAAATAACAATTACGACCTTATAAAATCTTAGCGTTTTTAACCTCACATTATGCCATAAGGCTTTTCTTCAGATGTACCGACTTGAGAGTCTCTGGCATTTACAGAAATGCTCTAAAAAGATACCTCTGATTTGGCTTTCGCAGGGTTTCTACCCCTTTGTTCAGTACTTTCCACCACATTTCCAGAAAGGCCAAAGGGGACAGCGAAGCGCTCGTGACACAGATTCTCCTATTAATAGCGAGAAGGCAGCAGTCGTTAAGAGTTGTGTGTGTTGCACTGTTGGTGACCCACAGGTGGTTCCTGTATCTGGTCTTTGTCTTCCTCCTGGGGGCCATCTGCACCAGAGAGGCCCTGCGCTATGACTTCTTGATCGCAGAAAAGGTAAACTCCTGTCTCCTTCTCTTTCCACGCTCAGGGAATGGGGGTGAAGCCACGGGGGATTTCCCCCGCCGTGGCTCATTTTGACGCCCTTAGTTCAGCGTCTGACTCCGAGCAGGACCTGACACTCTGTGCCCACTCAAACAGGAATGTACTGAAATCACATTGAAACACTGGGTCTGTCCCCTTGAGCACTTTCACTCTCCACCAGGTGGTAAACCAGTGTGTTGCATGTTGGAAAAAAACACAGAGGGCGCCTTTTTTTCCTAAAACCACTTCAAGACGTTTTCACAACAAAAGAAATCCCCCACATTCACTGAAAATGTCACCAGACAGAAACCACGAAAAAAAAGGACATCAGCTCCCATGCATGTTACCAACAACAGTGTGTGTGTGGGTTTTACAGTCACCCAATGACTGAAACTGTTCCTTCTCTCATCTGAGCTGGATTACTTCTATTTATATTCCAATTCATAAATAGAAGTAATCTTGTTTTCTCATTCCTGATTTTCTTGTTTTACCAATACTTAACAAAGGTAAATAGAAATAAATATAATGTCTTTTAAAGGGGACAGCTACTGAATTGCGGAATAAATTGAGGCTTTAATTACGAACCTTTATATTTTTCCCTCTTTAATTTGGTCTGGTGTACTAGTTTCAGACCAGGCTGCAGTTTTGAATGAAACACTCATTGGACTTTTTCAGCCACTGGCCAGGTTACGACACTGGTGATGGAGGACTTGTTGAAACAAACATACTGTGAACGGGACTGTTATTAAATTCTAACAAGAGCTGTGAAGAGAACTAAATGAGAATACACAAACTATGTGTCTGCTGTTACTTTTTAATTATTTGCCGTGAGGGTGGTCTGCGGAGTGTTACACAGATCGCGCTCCAGCTTTCTCACACGCGGTGCATATTCTGTTTCTCTTGGACGTTTGAACTCGGTGATACCCGGAGCCTGGGTTTGGCTCCATGTGGACGGCTGATGTTAGCAGAGCTGAGGTTAGACCCGTGGATGCACAGTAACGCGTAGAGCTCGTCCGAGCCCTGAGATGAGCCGAGAGAGACTGACAGGAAGCGTTGTCGGTTGTCATCATCAGGCTGTAAATTTGTGCTCGTTCAGGGATTTCTTTTTACATACATAGACCTCAATGATGGTTCCTCTGAAGACCTGTATCTTCAAACGAGGCCACTATCCAGCTGTTGCTATAAGTCTAGCAATAAATCAAAGCTGTGATTAAAGTCCTATTAATATTTACCAGTAATATTGACAAAAATCATCAACTCCTCCATCAGTTTTTCGCCCTCATTGTTTTCATAAGGGGCTGGCGGCAGCGGAACTGCACTGGGCGTCGCTGTTGCAAGCTCCCAACCCCACCCCATCCTCTTCCACCCCTCTGTTTGTTTTCCTTCTTCCTCCAGGTCTCCTTGGTGGGTTTCCTCTTTCTGCTGGGCCTCTACATCTCCTCCCTGGCTTCCTGCATGGGCGGCCTGTACGGAGCACCCAGGATCCTCCAGTGCATCGCCCAGGAGAGGGTCATCCCCGCCCTGGCCTTCCTGAGGAAAGGGGTGGGTGGCATGGATGGAGGGGAGCTTTGAAGGGAGGGATGTGTGAACATGGCGCTGGGACATATTAGCCAGAGTCACCATGATGTAATTGCAGATTACTTAGCGAGGGTGTGTGATTTTTTTCGCACCACTTGGTCTCACATACACAAAACTGTGTTCTGATTTGAGTTGTCACATTAACGCCGCGATGGGGATTTGTTATGTGAACCTTTTCCCAAAACCGAAGCCAGTTCTGTTTGCACCACCCATCATTGTTTTACAGATTCATCAAATCTCTAGTCTCTAAGGATGCCGTGCGGCTTGGAAAAGTAGGCCGACAAAAACAAACCCAAGAAGCGATCCAGTTGTTGCCGAGCTTTCAACCATTTGGCATCAAACTGCATGAGAAATCCTTGAATGGCTTTGGATGAAATCATTCAGTTAGATCACTGCTTTGTTTTTATCCAAGACAACTGAGGTTAGTTATCTTGATCACTTCAAATCAAGCAAAATGAATGTTGTATAAAGATATAAAGTTTAAATTCAGTTTTTATTTGTCAACTTTTGGCCGTGTTTTGCTGCTCAATAAATACATAAAGACTTAATAAACAAATGAATGATTGTGGGTTTAGGTGTTAGGTGTAGTCTTTAGACTGTATTTGGTGGAGGAAATGATCACATTCTGTTTTATAAGTGTTTTACACAGTCTTTGGGCGGTATCAGCGGTTAAAGACTTAAACACACATTTGACTAGTGGAGCTGTTTGGTCAGGAGAGGTTTCTCATGTGCTAAAAATACAACTTCACCCTGAATTTAAAACATAAACAAAGGAACCACAATTTCATCTGATTTAGAAAAAGAAAACAAATCATTAGTAACCGAACCACATCTCTAACCCTATAATGGCCTAATCTTAAACTGGCAGGTAAATCAAATTAGCATGACTCAGGCGAGGTTTGTAGCAGTTATATATCCCTGACTCACTGCGCTGATTGTAACCTAATAAGTGTGTGCAGCCTGGATGTATAGGGCGGCGCAGTGGGTGAACTCAACAGGAAACCGTGACAGGGCTGCCTAATTATAGACTCCGGAGTTTGCTCCGTAGAAGTGACTGGACCGACTGCAGTAGAGCAGCGGGGTTATGAGTTGCTACGGCTACGTAAGCCACACACACACACACACACACACACACACACACACACACACACACACACACACATATGTGGGCACAGTCACGTTGGCGTGCTGACCCCGGCCACCTCCACTTCTCCTCAGACTTCCCAGGATGGCAGCGGTGTCTGACCTCTCTCAGCGGGCTGGAATGAGGCCCTAGACATCTTGGCCCAAATCAAAGCCTCAGAACAAACGCAGGAAGGGGCCGACGGGCAGGGCCCTGCTCCCTGTGTGCTCTGGAGGCCCGCCAGGCCCACAGCAGTGCTCCTTAAACTGTGTGATAGGACCTGGGAAGTGAAAGCAAGCTGGCTAACAAACCGCATGTTAAAACAATGCATCCATTTTGAGAGAGAGGTTATCGTTGGGACACTGGTTGTGTGCTATTGCAGGCGGTGTTTTACTAGATTTAGATGATCAGGCTCAATTACAGAATGAGTGGATCACACCATCTTATTCATCTGTACTTAAAGGGAGGAAAAACCACTTTAACATTGGCTCCCAACATCTAACCCTTTCTTAATACGAGCGTCCTTGTTCTTGTGGCACAAGACCACTTTAGCGTATGTTCGCATCCACTAAAGCAAGTCAGTGAAGGCGCACAACTCTGGCAATTTGGTGAAGTTTCTGCTGAAATGTGAGTGTACACACTCCGGATTCTTCTTCAGTATCCGATTCCTCCTCTGAATCTAGCTCGAACATATGAGGCTGGATGTGTACAGGCTCCATAGTTGCACCAATTCACACTTACAACAGTTTCTATGGTCAATTGTTCAGCAGGGAAAATCACTGTAAAGTCTCACAATCACTCCTGTGAGTGGCAGGCAAGACAGCCAATGGGCATACAGCATAAATACGATCATAAAAGGGTTGTGAAAATCTATCTGAACCATATTGAAATAAAATAAATGTGTTAACAAGTGTACAAGTATATACGCAAGTCAACTATTCTAGGTCCCGCTCAAACAAATGATTGAAACGTAAAGTAGGCAGATGCTTAAAGTTTCAAAAAATAGCATCGTTGCTTACTTTCTCATGAGCCTTTCACATGTCTTCTATCAGGTCAGCGTGTGTAAGCAAAGGCTGTGGAGGGCTCCTGACCAAAGAAAGGCCAGAGGAAGTCATGGGAAGGGCCTGCAGAAAGGTTTATTTTGCAGCATCATAGTGAAAAAGCAGAGGTTTTGTATACACACGTGTACAAATCCCTCTCTGTTCGCTGGTCAACTCCTTTGCCACAAAACTTTGCAGTATTTAAAAACAAAACTCTGGATGGAAGTAAATTCTCTCCAGATAGCGTGTGAACTTGATGCTGCTGTAGACCTAAATTTGATTTGACCCGTTCATTTTGTGGCTGGAATTTTCTGCTTAGCGTCCAGAGGATTACTCAGATTTCAATAAGAAGCACAACCATGTCTCCCCCTCTAACAGAAAGGCCCAAACAGGACTCCAGTGGCTGCCATCTGCCTGACCAGCCTGCTGACCATGGCCTTCATTTTCATCGGTAAAGTCAACGTTCTGGCCCCCATCGTGACAATCAACTTCATGCTCACCTACAGCTTCATCGACTACTCGTACTTCAGCGTGTCCATGACCTTCCAGCTGCAGAACACAGAGAAGGTGGCCAAAGCAAACCGGCACAGATTGAGCCGACAGAGCTCGAGACCTCTGATCGAGGCCACCCTCCCAAACTATGGCAGTGGAGGCCAGAGTTCCCTCCCTAAAGGAACCCTGCTTGAGTTCACCAAGGACATGAACCAGATCTTTCCCCCCACGTCCAACCTCGACAACGGGGCCGCCAAAATCTCCTCAAAGCAAGAGGCGAGCAGCAGACTGAAGACTAGAAAGGCCAGTCTTAGCGCAAAGCAGAAGCTGATGGACAGCTTCGGCCTGGACCAAAACAGCAACATGTTCTCAGGAGAGAGAAGAGAAGAGGATAGTCCTGCAGCGGCACAGGACGAGGCCGAGGGGCAGCATGGAGGAGATGTGGAGTCATCAGTTGCAGAGGAACCCCAAGACAGATGTGGTTCAGAAGTGCAGAATTCACTAACAGAGCCTCACAATCACAGCACAGGTGTTACCATCACTCTTCACTTATTCAGTTCAAACTAGGACTCATGAACTGAATGGAAACCGGTTCTAAGATTCAGAAGTTTGACACCTGGTTCTTCATTAAATCTTTCAGGTGCTGGAGGTAAAGCGGAGGAGCAGAGTGTTGAAATCAAACCCATTAAGAATTCAGTTTATGCAACGTTCTGCAACCAGTGGGTTGCTCTAGTTGGGGTATGTTCTTCCTATCACATTGTCTGGTCTCAAATATAAACTTCAGATAACGATTACAGGATTTAGCTAATAATGTGAACCTGTTTGTTTCCTTTCAGGCGCTGTGCTCCATATTGATAATGTTTGTTATCCAGTGGATTTATGCTCTAGCAAACATAGTTGTTGCCTTGCTGCTCTACTTCTACATCGGGAAAACAAGTCCTGGACTGCCTATGGGTAATTTATTGTTTTGAGACTCTTAGCTCACTATGGACTCGTTACCTTGGCCTGGTTACTTTATATTCTTGAAAAGTGCATCTGTACTGAACTCCCAGGCATTAATATAACATTTCTGATTCTGTTTCTTCAATATAATTCCTGTACTAAGTTTAAATGGTCATTCCATAAAGCTGTGTGACTTTTTATACATTGCATTTATCAATATGGAGAGACTATCATTTTACAAACGGACAGGATTCATTCAAAGTCAAGTAGGACAGAAATGGATTTAAACTCCTCTCAGTTGTTGTGTGTCCTGCTCACGAACTCAGACAAACTGCTGTGAGTTTCTCTCGCAGTCTTTCTGCCACTCTGTGGCAGCTGTTGTGGATTAGCGTCTCTAGAATAGCTGGATGGGGCAGGCAGCATCTGTGCATCGAAACCGCCACATCACAGCGTGCCTCAGCGGTCTGACTCATGACATTTCACAAGTTCTGCAAGTATCAGCCCTGCCTGAACCTCACCCCAGCACCCCCAGCCCCCCTGCTCCTCCCTCCTTCCTCAAGTGGTTGCTGTGTCGCCGTTGCTTTCCCTCCTTTCTGAGCAAATTTAATCATGTTATCATTGTTATTTGGTAGACTTTTTCAAGCATCTAAAGCTCAGGCTGACCTTCACTTTAAATTTGAAAAGCGAAAAGTGAACACACACACTTTTGATAGTTTTTATAGTTTTTGATCAGTCTACGTCCAGTGGTTATGATCGCAGTGCCACTCTACTCTCACTCTGTTGCCATCACCATGGCAACCTTAATTTGAAGTGTCCCCACCTGGCTGCGTCACCATGGCAACCTTGATTAGCGGTTCCATGCAGCTGGTTTACAAGATTACACAGAGCTGTATCTCTCTTAGAATTTCCTGTAGAGTAATTTTCGAGTCACAAATGATCATATTTCATCTGTTTTCCCACTTTATTCACAGGAGTTGCAGCTCGATTCAGTTTCTTCACATGGCTGAAATCAACACTGAAATTAATTTTCAGGTATTGTTTGGAGTTGGTTTGATTTGTAATGATTTGTCTTTACCTTTTAGTTTCTTTTCAGCCATACAGGTATGTGTCACCTGAAACCTGTTCCTCTTACCTTGCTTCCCTGTTGTCTAGGGGCAAAGGACCTCCTCAAGATGAAATCGTGCTCACACCCTCCCTGTCCGGCATTGGGCTTCAAACCAAGCAGCTGACGGAAGAAAACGCTGACTTTGCCTCTCGCCACCGCCATCACCACTCATCTTTCATCGCTGCCGAGAAGATGGTGCAACCGCCTCTCCACTGACTGACTTGAACACTGCCCGAGCTACATGTCACAGCCGGCAGCCCAAACCACATTTTCTGCCTCACACTGTGCCCTGTGGGCAACTGCTGCACATACATTGTATTTAACTGTGGCTTGTGTCCCATAATGATGCAAGGAGAGTCAAAGGTTTCCTCTAGAGCTGCACAGTATGTGTTTGGTGTGAGAGACTTCTGTGGACTGGAGCTACATGATGGTCAATTTTGACTGGTACAGGTCCAATCATAACAAAAATAACAGAGTGATTTAAAGTACCTACAGCTGAGTGATTTTGTTGTCAGATTTCTGTGGAGCTGCGTAACTTCCAGGAAGTCCAATCACTGTGCAGCTCCGATGTCCTGCCTACACATGGAACAAGAGTTTGATTAAACTGTGCCTCTGTGGGCAAAGAGTTCATGGTTGCAGTGGGTTGATTTTATTTGGCGCAAGTGTGGTAGAAATATATCTCTGAAAATGTTGTCAGATATTGTCTTTTTTCAGGTAACAGCTTCTAATTTAAGATTATGGCTAAGATATCAGGGGCAGGAAGTAAAGATATGTTTACAAAGATGCAAGCTGTAACATAGGTTTCTGGAATTTTGAAGTGCCCTATTAACACGAAACAACGTCAGATGATTTGATTTGTGAGCCGGCACTTCTGAGAAATAAGACTTGATCCGAACACAGTCTTGCTGGTGGTTGTCACAGGCTGAGCATCACCTGCAACTCGATAGCAACACTGAAAACCACTTCCTCTTTGCTTTTTATCATCAGAGCTGCGACAGATGGCTGGTAAAGTGTGAAAACATTGTTACCATTTTATTCCTCATCAACAGTTAGATGAAGCCGGAAGTGCTGCAATGTCACCGCTGTTAAACCATGCTTTTGGAGTGTGGATTAGAGACAGGTTTGTTTTCCCCATGTTTGTTTGTGAGCTTGTTTCACTGGGGTGGTTAGTGAAGTTATTTATATTAATTGGTAAGATAATTTGGGATGGAATGAAGACACTACTAGGCTGTATGACGAATGAATGATTTGCACTATTGCCTCACAGCAAAAAGGACCCAGGTTTGTCTCCAAATTGAGGCCCTTACCGTATCTCTCCGTGTGGATTTACTGAGGGTTTGCTGGTTTCTTTCCACAGTCCTAAAACATACATGTTTAGGTTGAATGGGACTAATTTAGATATTACCGTCAGACTTAATATGCATCTGTGTGCCCTGTGGTAAAATGAAGACCTGTACTGGGTATATCCCCTGCCTTTACCCTTTAGCTATTTTTTTCCATCAAATAGTACCGGTGCTGGTTTGGGGTTAGTGCTTCATTTGGGAAAGTTTGTTTTGTTTCCACTGCCAAAGAACTGGCTCAGGCCCCAAAAAACTGGTTCCAGCGTAGCACCACTTCTTGGCTGACGGGCCAGGAGAACCAGCTATGTCAGAGGCTGTGGCGGGGATATTGGGAACAATGAAAACCAAAACAGCCATTTTTTTCATCCCGCTACAGTAGAGAAGGTGCAGACATGATAAATGCAACGATGTAGCTGGAGTAGTGGAAAAAGCAGCTGGTTCTCAAAAAAGCAACTGGTTTGCAACTCGAATCATGTTGTATCATCTCAAAAATTTGTGCTGCTGAGATTTAATGAAGCTCATCTTATAATAATAATAAACTGAACCAGGTCGTGCGTTTGATTTGTTTCCTGGTGTAATAAGTTATTTGTTGTGACACTATTATAGCTCAGGTTTGTGACTTGACTCGTGCTTTGACCTGCTGGTTTGATACTATCAATGAATCCATTATTTAACAACGCGACTTTTACTTTCAGTGGCAGTGAAGAATAAGAACACCTGAGGGCGAAGATAGTGGAGAAACCGCCACACTGTGTGTAGTGTGTGTGTGTGTGTGCGCGCGCGCGCGCGCGCGTGTTAGGAGGAAGAGGAGGAGGAGGAGCCGGGGCTCCTCCGTCGTGATAACAGGCTGCTGCCCGGGCTCTGTTATCTTGCCTTCACCCCGGTCGGAGCAGCGCAGCGGCGGAGCTGCACCGACCAAAGCCCGGCCAGGATTTACTCAATTCTCCTAAAACTCCGCTCAGCGCCGGGGCTCCCCTCCCATGGTGTCCCCGGCGGACTCCCCGGCCTCTACTCGACTTCTCGGAAACTATCGGCGACCGTCTTTGGGTGCGGGTAAAGCATGAGGAGGTGGCTGTGGAAGCAGGTCCTCCTGCTGCTGCTGGCTCTGCCGGGGCCCCTCGGGGCTTGGAGCCCCGAGAACAACAGCACGGACTCGGTCACGGATGGACTTTATCTTTCCAGCTCCACGCATGAATCCGGGCAGAGGGGAGACGAGGAAACTTCTAGTTCGTACCTCAGCGAGAGTTTGTCACCATCACAGAGGGACATCCTGCTCAAGCACGCTGCTGAAGCACACACAGCTGAAGTCTCATACCCCGCGACCGGGACACACACCGATGCGGAGACACGCGGAGATGTTCAGACACACGCCGCTTCAGAAACACACGCTGCTGCACAGACACACACATATACAGAAGCACACACTCCTGCAGAAACGGAGACAGACACTGCTGCAGAGACGCAAACTGAGGCTGCTTCTACTGCAAACTTTGGTAAGTCCACCGGTCTCGGAGGCCTGCGATAGCAAGTGCATCTGTTTGGTTTCTACCACGCGCGAGCTAAAGTTGGAGGACAGAGACGAAACCCTGCAATTGCTATAATCTCTTTATTACAACTCGGGCTTTCCTGCTGGATTACATCTGCTTGAATTGTGAATGAAAAAGTAAGACAGTGAGAGTGGGTTTTTTCTCATGGTTCCACAGGTTGCAGCACAGATTGAATTAATTCCTCCCAGACTGAAGAAACAAGTGCATTGGTCTTTTAGTTTCCAGATTACTGCCTAAATTGATTGCTGGTGTCAGAGATGGTTCCTATAACTTTATTACTGTACAATTATACAACATGTTTCAAGTCAATACAAATTAAACCCATACTACAGAAAATTGAGAAACACAAGAAAATGCCTCCGTTATTGTTGTTAAGGTTGAGTTCAATGAACAATTTCAATTCTGCTTAAGCCTGGGAAGTGTTTTTCTCCAAGCTCAGATCTGTAGTTTCAATAAAGAGTGAGCTAAACCCACAATTAGACACTTAACCTTGTGATGTGGGGTTCATTGACCCTTTCACTCAGGGTAATGAAACTGATCTCAAGTGAGATACACATCTCATACTTCATTTTAGGCTTCTGCAAGTTTGCCCCCAGCTGTTAATAAGGTGCAAGGGTCCCATGTATCCAGCATTGTTAGAGTAATCACATTTACATAGTTCAGTGGAGTCCATTGATGAGCTCAGTCCATGTCAAAGAGACACACAGAGGAGCATGTTTCTCCTACAAAGAAGCCTGTTGCTTGTTCCTGGTATCAATTATTCTGTTCGGTCAATGATTTCATCCCTGTGCTCGAGGATTTTAGTTCAGTGTTCAGTTTCATCCCATCCGTCCATCCGCCAACCTGCTTTTTAACTAGATGGTGTCTGAGATCTGCTGGTGTCTCGCTCCAGTGCACATAGGGAAAAGACTTCTAATACACCCAGAACAGGGCACACAGACCAGTCACACTCACACCTTAGCACCAATTAGACTTTTCATTTAACTTTAACAAGTTTTTTTTGTCTGTGAGGTAAACCCAGAGAAAACTCAATGTGCAAACACATGAACGGAGAGAAATCTATGTAGAGAGAAGACCATCATCTTATAAAATTGGGGAGACAACAGCTCTACTCACAGAGCCTCCGTTTCATTTCAATAAATTAATTTGTTGAACCTCATAGAAAGAAGGTACTTGACTGAACTAGACTTGTATTCCAGTGCTGCTGCCTGTTTATAATTCCATAATAAATGGTCTCATGCTCCGAAAGGAGACACAAAACTTGTCCCAGCCCATAAATTGTCAGTGTTTTAGACTTCCCTTACTCCCCTAAACTGTCAGACAGCTTTTTTGGCGTTATGTAACCCCAACAACTCTCCCATCAATCCAGAAAATAATCACCAAATTAATCTCAGTCAGTTGCCGCTCCAGTTACTCCAGAACCACTTAAGCCACACACAATGCTGATTGGTCACAGCGCACAATAACCTACTAAAAATACACAATTTTAAGCTTCTTGTGTGAGAGAGAAAAACACACACACACACACCCCCACACACACTGTGGTCCTGAAAAGTCATCAAATCTTCCACCCTTATGTCATAAAATCACGAACCAGAAGTCTTGTAATGATAACCTGTCGATCTCCACGGTAACAAAAATAAACATGAGGTTATACATGAGGATATAGTGTCAAAGGTAATGCTTCTGGTTAATGCATTTAGGTAAGATGTGCTGCATTTTACATTACGTGTGCGTTAGATGAGACAAAGATAGTCGGGGGGAGGGGGGTAGGCTGTGGCACCTTTCAAGGCTCTCTGTCAGCACCGGTGCCCACGCACAGTTGCACAGAAACAATGTGGCGGTCGAAAACTTCACATGAAGTGGAAATGACTCACTCCCCCCCCCCCTCTCACTCACATTCACCTTTCCTGTGTCTCACCGGGTCCCCAGGTCACAGTCATCTGGTGATAAAACCCACAACCTTCCCAAGTACCCCAACCGTAAGGCAGCGTTGATATGCTCAACGTACGGCACCTGCCCGGGTTAATGTGCAGAGTTCACAGGGAGATGTTTCCAAGTGCAGCAGATGTGAGAGGTCGACACTGACACTGACTTAACAGCTGAGAGATAAACAGCAGAGAATCTGGGAGGGAGTGTCCTCCACTTTGTTGCCAACTCCACGTTCCAGTCTCAGTGTTGTTGCCCGGTCTGGATCCAGAGAGAGAAAATGAAATAATGAGAGAGACACATGCAGGGGAAGAGAGAGACAGAGAAGCAGAGCAGAGTGGCCCACTTTCTCCCCTCTCAGACTCCCAGTGGACGGCCTGTTCTGCTGCCGAGCCCTCCCCTCCGCCGCTCTCTTTTGGACGGCGGCTGCCGGCCGCTGTGTGATGGGGTCCAGCTCGGACGCTCGTCCTCTTTGGACTCCCGTTGTTCCCACTTCCTGGAGACCGGCCAGATGACAGGACGACAGGCGGTGCAGCGTGTGTGACGGGTAGAGAGAAGCCCGCCCGGGGGTCACAGTCACAGACCCAGACTCTCCCCTTGTCTAGTTTTTATTCATTTTTGCTCCTTTGCCTTTGCCTCATGTGAGTTCGAGATAGACTGCAACAACAAGAAGACTGTGCGCCAGTGGAGAAGAAAAGAAAATCAAACGCATTAGAAACATAAGAGAATCAAACAGTGATTATTGAAACCTCACCTTGAGCATTTAAGGCTCCACTCATCTCTATTGTGATGAAAACAATGATTACGTGTTGTTTCATACTTATTTGACGTGATATGTCCCAGCCTAGTTCATTACTTGTCCGTACTCTGAATCCGACAGACAATTCTGTCAGGATGCTATTTTGACTCACTTGACCCGTATTGTTTGGGTGTTTTTATGATCTCATAACAAGTTCGAGAACAAACAGCCGCCTCTCCGCTCTCCACAGACGCAGTGAAAAATGAAAACACACCCAGGTCTTTGGTGACAGTTTTCTGCCAGTGCCTTGTGCTCGCTCAGCTTTAGGAAGGAAGCGGCTGATTCCCAGCAGAGACACTCACCGCCATATTTAGGACCTCCAGCCTTTGTTGGAGCAGACGAGCCCTGCTGCCAATTGTTCTCCACCCCTGAAATCATTACCTCTGCAGCAAGCAGCAGTTCCTTTGACAGAAAGCCCCCATTCACCCCCCCCCCCACCCACTCTCTTTTTATTCTGCGCTCGCATAAGCTTGACATACCTCTGGTGGTCACGGCTGGAAGTGCATGGCAATGTAAGTCAAAATCGGAGTGATCAGTTGCAAAGCTACCAGGACAAAAATTCAATAAGGTGACGTGCAGGGGAGCAGCAGTGGGCTACAAGTAGAGGATTCATGTCACGACAGGGATTAGTACAAAACTTCATTTAGCAACATTTCGTCCAATTTGAAAAAATGCAACTTTTTTCGTTGTTGCACATGGTACTTGGGGCAATGAAATGCAGTCAGGCCGAAGTGCAAAAAGTAAAATGTGCAAATTTGTACAGTATAAAGAAATAAAAAGTAAATATACATTTTCCCATGCTAAAGCCCCCCAGATATCATTAGCTCCCGGCCAGGGACCCTTTTGCAAACTCACTGACAATACTATGAGAATTTAACCTCTTCAACTTTTTTATGGCAAATAAGATTTTGCCCCCTCATGGAGCGCCACGGGGGTGTGGCAACTATGAAATAAGAATAACAACCAGAAAAAAGTGTAAATTCTTATATACTCACTCTTTACAACATATACAGTAGATACATTTAAAGAGGAAACATAAATGTCTACAATCATGGGAAATGGAAAGAAATGTCTATAATCATGGGAAATGGAAAGCAAAAAGGCCTCTGTGTCATTTATATTTCTCATTGCTCCTTTTCTCTCTTTCTCCACAGAAACTGAGCAGACGGAAACCTACACAGAAACAAGCAGCAGTCTGTCCACTGAGCCGCTCACCTCCAGCCTGGTTGGAGCCGCCACCAAGGCTGCAACCAGCAGCAGCAGCAGCAGGAGGAGCAGCAGCAGCAGAGGCTGGACCCCCTGGAGGGTCAACACAGACCAGGTGTCGGACACTTCTCCCGTTGCATCCTGGGAAACCAGTCCCTGGATGTGGAGGAAGGAGGCGGGACTGCCTCAGGACAGCCCGGACGCCACCCTGAGACAAGGAGACGCCGCTTCTCCCTCGGCCCCTCACATGAGCGTCCACACAGACAGCGCCTACGCCTCCACCACCATCAGCCGGCCTGGGGAGAGGACGCTGCTGTCCTTCACCTCCTCCTCGTCCTCCTCCTCGTCCTCGTCTTCCTCCTCCAACAGCACCTCCTCGGCCTTCACAGGGGACTCCAGCTCCCAGCAGCCCGCCTCCACCGGGGTTCAACCTGCAGGTGGTGGAGCGGAGACTGAGGACTACACCCTGAGCACGCATGTCACCCACACCTCGGAGACCAGAGGGCAGACTAACGCCACCCGGCAGGAGCAGCACACCTCCTCGCAGACCTCTGACTCGACACCAGCGCTCAGACTGACCCAGCCCGGCACCGACCCGTCCGACGCCTCCGTTTCTTCCACGCCACCCCTCACCTCACCGGCCGAGGGTCCAGTGAACGCCTCGGGGACGGAGCAGGGGAGCAGCGCCGGGGTGGGAACCTCCACCCAGCCGTCCACCGGGGCGCACAGCTCCAGCACGCAGAGCGAGGAGGTCACCGAGGGCGTGTCCTCTCGGAGCAGCGAGTGGACGGTGCCTCTGGGTCTGACCACGGGACCCCCCACCATCACCATCAGCAGCAGCAGCAGCAGCAGCAGCAGCAGCAGCAGCAGCAGCAGCAGCAGCAGCACGGCTGACCTGGGCGAGCCTCTGACAGACATCCCAGCGGTGACCGAGGTCTTCCTCACCACCACACCTGCCACTGCCACAGAGAAGTAAGAACTAGAAGAGTGGTGCTGAGCCCTGAGTGATGGAGTGATCATTATTGCTATGTTAAGTCTAAAAAAAAAAGCTATTTTATGTATATGGCATTGTGTATTTAATTTAAAAAAAGTCGTTTCACCAGAGCTTTTTACTGGCCTACAATGCCAAACGTTTTAAAATCTGCACTTATTTAAAAGTTTTGCCCCATATGGAATGACATTTGCTCAAGGCAACTGCATCATTTCCATGTAAACACTAACTTAAAGCAGCCCAGAACAAACCACACTGTTCTGTGGCTTCTGTGGCTTTCAGTGGAAACTAGCTCAGGAAGTAGCCATCGCAAAACACGCACCACCTACATTCATTCTACGTGCTACTTTACCTGATGCTTATATAGGAAAAATATCTTCATTTTGCTGAACTCGGGTGTTCAATCCTGTTAAAAAGAGTGGCTTTTGCTAAGTAGTGTTGATATGCCTTCATTGATGAATAGTTACAGGATATATGAGACGTATAAAGTATAAGTTACTGTATTCAAATACAGCTACATTTTAAATGGATGAGGATCTGTTCACAGTATTTCTGGAATATGCTAGTAATGTTGAGTAATACCGAGTGTATTTTGTTATTTGAGTATGTACACAATGATCTTAAATGAGAATTTATTAGCACTGATTTTAGTTTTAGCTTAGTTTAATAGTATGTAACTTGTTTTTTCTCTGACAGACCACATTTAACAGAGGAAAACACTTTCAAAGCCTCCACCTCTACCACCACCACCACCACCACCACCACCACATCCCCAACCTCCTCCTCCAGGTTCAGGAGCACCGCCAGCAGCACGGCCCCAGAGCCGCCCACCGAGGCCACCATGCCCGACGCCCCGTCCCCCTCCTCCTCCTCTACCCCCACCACCACCACCACCACCACCACCACCACGCTGGCCTCCACCCCGGCCCCGCACACCAGCCTGGCTCCCCCGACCCGCCGCTCCTCGCCCTCGTCCGACCAGACCCCCGGGCCCTCCAGCACCACCGACGCCACCGCCAGCGCCGCGCGGACGGAGACGAGCACGGGCGCCCCGGGGGTCCCCCCGGCGGCCCCCCCGGCCCACGGGCAGCACACCACCCTCACCTCCAGCCCCAGCACCCCCGCCAACAGCACCGAGGCCCTGCAGACGACGGGGAGGCAGACGCAGAGAGGGACCACGCAGCAGGCGGTCACCACCACCGCACCCGCCGGCCTCACGTCCACCGGGGCCCCGGCCCCTCTGCCCCCGCCAAGTCAGTGCTCCGACTGTAGCTTCACCCTTACATACTGTTCGGGTCAGATTGGACCTTGTTTTAACCCTTACATACTGTTCGGGTCAGATTGGACCTTGTTTTAACCCTTACATACTGTTCGGGTCAGATTGGACCTTGTTTTAACCCTTACATACTGTTCGGGTCAGATTGGACCTTGTTTTAACCCTTACATACTGTTCGGGTCAAATTGGGCTAAACCCTCTTTTGTTACTGTGACAAACTGGAAACTGATTAGCTTGCAGTAGTACATAGTAATAGTAGAAAATGTAAGCATTTGGTTGAAAAAAAGCAATTTTGGGAAGGATTTTAAGAACTTAGCTTAAAAAAAGTGAATTATTTGGAAAAGATTTATTGCTAGATGCATTTTAAGCTAAGAAAGTTTGAAACTCATCAGTTGCCATAGGTTTCTGACCTTCTGCAAGGTTTCGGGTTTCTTCTATCCTCCTATTCAAATACTCGTTCTTCCTGTGAACCCTCAGGAAACCCGTGCGTGTCCAACCCGTGTCTGAACGGAGGGATGTGTGTGAGCGACAGAGCGCACCAGTTCACCTGCCACTGTCAGCAGGCGTGGACAGGCCCCACCTGCAGCCAGGGTGAGTGTTGTCTCCTCTCCTCGAAGCCGACCGCTTTCAAAGGATCCGCGTGGCACAGGTCGTAATGCAATCCTCGCCGGCATGCACCCAGATTTCGACGAGTGTGAGAGCAACCCCTGCCCGGCCGGGTCCAGGTGTGTGAACACGCGAGGCTCCTTCAGCTGCCGCTGTCCGCTCGGCTTCGACCTGGAGGACGGACGCACCTGCACCAGGGGTAAGAGGAAAATCAATCAGTGTGGGCAGAAGTTACGCGGAACTCCCTGTTGCCTCACGGTTGCTGTTTTCATCCCACTTTGCAGCAAAGACCTTCCTGGGTTTTTTCAGCGTCAACAGGCGGCCGCACGACCCCGTCCTGTACAAGAGCACCACCATGCACGAGATCCAGAGGGAGATCGTTCAGCTGGTGAGAGGCCCCTCCTCCTCCTGAGGACTCTGAGCGTCCACTCGTACCTCTATTTATATCTGACGCGCTCTCTTCCCGTCCCCACCCCAGCTCAACGCCTCGCTGTCGGCGCTGCAGGGCTACAGCCGCTCGCTGCTCAGCAAGAAGTAAGTTCTCCTCAGGAGGAAAGAGCCGAGCTGCTCGACCTGCGTCTTGATAAAAATACTGTGTATTCTGAATGGCGTTCAGTGGAGGGCCTGCCAAGGCAACGCTGAAGAAAAAGCACAAACAAAGCTTCATCTGGCAACTATTTATGAGATCATTATAAAAATGAGCTGTTTTGACTCATTCTGTGCGTCCAGTAGAAACTTATTTGGAGTAAATGAGGCTTGGCCGCATTATTCTTTACAATCAGTGCGATATTGGACTCATGAGCGACACTCCGTCACTTTGTGGCGAGCTCCGAGTCTGTAGCTGCCGGTCTTCAAAGGCTTCTGGTTTCCTGAAGGCCTGTTGCTGGTGTTCATCATCACAGTGGTTGGAGGCAAAAGATCGAAGGCACACGACTGCAAAGCCGCAGCCTTTTGGATTCCTCCTTCATATTTAATCGTTTAAGGCTGGGTCGCTTAGTTTGGGAAAACATTGTTCAGCTCCCTTGTTCGGATTGGAATCTCTGAAAGTCAGGTAATCACGAGTGTGTGCGTGAGTAGCAGGAAAGACAGCAGAGCAAGGATTATTTATCCGGGGAGCAAACCAAGCCGACTCCTGAGGCATTCGGTCAGGATGGACGTCTTCACTGACCTCTGACGTCTGTCTCGCCGCAGGGAGGAGGACGGCGTCCACATCTCGGCCGTCAACATGTTCTCCGTCTCGACCGACGTGACGAGCGTGGAGGTCTACAACAGCATCTGGATGTCGCTCAGCAACTGCACCTCCTCCATGAGCCACTGCCGCATGGTGCTGCACCACCAGCTCACCTACCACGGTACGCCCACGCAGCCGCCTGGTCTCATTCACTGATGAAGCTCGCGCATCCTCGACCGTGAACCCTCGCAGGCCTAACTCGGGCACTCTAACTGTGTGTGTGTGTGTGTGTGTGTGTGTGTGTGTGTGTGTGCTGAGAGCCACTAGATGGCACCATTTAACCAGGAATTTCACAACAGGAGTTTGACATCTGATGAAGTAGCAGTAAAGACACTAGGGTTTAGAAAGACGCGTAGAAGTATCAAGTAAGGGAAGAAAGTATTTGTACTTTCTGGCGTGACTCCTCTGTTCGTGGCGTCCGAGTCCTGGCCAGAGTCCTGCGTTGCTATGATCATCATGTGGTGTGCGTTCCAGTGGAAAGCCTGTGCGTGGCTCAGAGAACCCAGTGCGACACGGAGCGCTCCACCTGCTCCGACAGCAGCGGCACGGCTCGCTGCCAGTGCTTCCAGGGATACTACAAACACGACCCCGACGACCTGTCCTGCTTAGGTAGGCGCAAGTCGAAAGCGGAGACCCTGGAGGGCTTTTCTCCCAACCCTCGTGCCTCATGGATGTCTGTGTCTGGTTTCAGAATGCGGGGACGGCTTCAAGCTAGAAAATGGCACTTGTGTTCCGTAAGTCCAGCTGCTTCCTCAGTCTTTTTGTGGAAATTGCTATTCCGACTGATTTAAGAGCACGTTGTCATCGTCGATCATTCTCCTTTCCGCTTTTCAGGTGCATGTTTGGATTTGGAGGATTCAACTGTGGAAACTGTGAGTGGCCTTAAAAACCGGACAGACGAAGTACAGGCCGCTCAGTTGCAGTGGCAGATATCGTGGTAGCTTTAAGTTAACAATGTGTCGCGTCTGTCTCTCTTCATCGCAGTTTACAAGCTGATCGCCGTGGTGGTGTCGCCGGCAGGGGGCGCTCTGCTCCTCATCCTCGTCATCGCTCTCATCGTCACCTGCTGCAAGTAAGACTCCTGCGAAACGCTCCATCTGTTGTGCACAGAGCCGGTAGAGTTTGACGAGTCGCGGCGGGGGGGTTTAACATACGGCAAATGTCCCACGTCTCAAGGAAGGACAAGAACGACATCAACAAGATCATCTTCAAGAGCGGGGACATGCAGATGTCGCCGTACGCTGACTTCCCCAAAAGCAACCGCATCTCCATGGAGTGGGGCAGGGAGACCATCGAGATGCAGGAGAACGGCAGCACCAAGAACCTGCTGCAGATGACTGACATTTACTACTCTGTAAGTACCTCGCGTGCCTCACGGGCCCAGCCATGACGCGCCACGAGCTGTGCAGTAAACGCCTTTGCTCTGTCGACCCCTCCCTCCGACCCCACACAGCCCGCGCTGCGCAACTCCGACCTGGAGAGGAACGGCCTGTACCCGTTCACCGGCCTGCCCGGCTCCCGCCACTCGTGCATCTACCCGGCCCAGTGGAACCCCTCCTTCATCAGCGACGACTCGCGGAGGAGAGACTACTTCTGACAGCCCCGACGTCAGGCCCCGATCGTTATCCTAGTCGATTAACTGTAGATTAGTTTGCGGTGGAGAAATGTCGATCCGCGTTTCACGAAAGCCAAGATCGAGTGCTTTGTTGCAACTTGCGATGAGAGACCAGAAAAACATGCTGAAAAGTATTTTTCCAAGTGACCGATAGATTTAGCTGTCGATTATGTTATTAGTTGATTGTTAGTCCATGAATCGTTGCAGCTTTCCCCACCTGGAACTTACCACAGTGCACATGTTTTAAAGGTGCTTCCTTCACCTTCCAAGTGACCAGTTTAGTGATTTTGCATGTCCAATCTTCTTGTATTCCAAACCACACACCCAACATTTTGCCGCTGTTGTATTTAAAACTGCATGGAGTCTTTTCAAGCTGCTGGTGCAATGCAACGTGTTCGATTTAGCCAGTTTATGGACTAAAATATAAACATGGGCTTTTCACTTTTCCCAGAATAACTTTGAATTAGCTTGAATAAAACAGCCGCAATGTGGTGTTTGTCACGTCCAACAAGTAGACTAGAACATGCAAAAAATCCCTGTGTGCTGAAATATGAAAAAGATGTGTGCACCAGTGCTGTGATTGTGAAAATAACCAGTATAAATAACCAGAGCAACAGCACGGCAAGAACAATGAGAAACCACTGAAAGAAGCACAACGTTCAGTTTGATGTCAGAAGAAACTGAGGAACAACTTTGAATCCCGATGCCAGCGTTTATTTATTCCCTGTATGTCCGAGTTCTCATGTAGCATCATCTCATGCACACACACTGATGGAAGAAGAGGAGCGGACATGGGGGCGTGTTTATGTGTGTGTGTGTGTGTGTTTGTATGAGATGAGAGAGAGAGAGAAAAAGAGTGTGTGTCTTTAATATTGATGTTAGTGAAGTATGTGTGTGTGAAGCTAATTATCTGTATACCAGAAGGATCATAACTGACAATGAGTTTTTTGAATGTAAAAGATGTATCATAATTAGTTTGCTATGTCTGACATGGAGTATTATTTTGACTGTTTTCCTTCATGTGTTGATACGATTGGGTGATTCTGGCGTTTTAGTCAGATGTGCTTATTTAAATAAAAAGAAAAATTTGCACAGCGGTTTGTCTCCACTCCAGTGCTTTCATCAGAACATCCCATAAGCGACGCACTCGGTGTACGAGCCTGATTCACTGCTTCATCACTGCTTTAAATCATGCAAGCGAACGTCACAAAATCGAGAGGAAACGGTCGTAGTCGGCCAGTCATCTACAGTATCAATCAGTTCCAAATTCAAGAGATGCAAAAAACACACCGCTGATTTGTAAGACAAAGATCTCCCGCGCATGCATTGCCAGCGCTGTAGGAAAAGCTTTTTCTGTGTGTTCCAGTCCATCAACAGTCCTTCCGTGCAGGGCAATTGTTGGACTCTGACTATAACATAGGGCTCACCACCACATTTGGGTACTTGGATCACTCGGTCGATGCTGGAAAACACGCTGAGCCTCACTTTTCCCTCGTAGGAAGGCATGAACACATCGGTCGACACTGTGTACCAAAAATCGATCAATACACCAGGAACAAGCGCAGACAAATAAAAACTGTTTCCAACATGGAGTAAAATATCAGCAGAGGCCAGTAGTGGGGCTGCATAGCTAAACTTTTGTTCATTTTGTGATAAACGTCCCAAATTTGGTACACTCATTGCTGAATACATTCTGAATGAATCTGGATATTGGGCCATCGCCATTATAATTCTGATGACTGTGGCAGCTATTTTCAAAATGCATTCCCTACCCTAAAGCTGCTGTTTCATGTTTTCAGTTTCCTTACCCTAACCTTAACCCAAATATAATTTGGAGAGATTTTAAGATGGGAAAAAAAGCTTTATTATAATGTAACAGTACAGATGTGACAGCTATGGCCACTAGGGGGCGATTTGCGATGGATCTACAGTATATCCACATTTGTTGTGATATATTGAGCTAAGATACCCCACTAAACAGACAAAACATTTAAAGGGCAAAAACATTAAAATGAAATGATGCGCTATAAAATGAACATTTTGAATGCAGCAAATCTGGGTGATGTGCTTATCAACCACCTGTTGCATAGTGTGTTGTCACTACAGCTCGGGGGACCTGGATCCCTGTCGATGCTCAAATTTGGGCTTTCGAGACAAACATGCACATCTGTGAGTCACACTCACATGCTGACCGACTGGAGCAGCCTTGCTCACTGATCAGTCTTCCCACCACAGCAGACGAGGACTCATGCTGCTTTCAAAGACCAAATGAGTTGTTTCAACTCCAACCAAGGAGCTGTTTCAACTCTCATCTGAGAGGCTTCTTCAG
The DNA here is from genome assembly GCA_029224185.1 of Karalla daura. Lineage (NCBI taxonomy): Eukaryota > Metazoa > Chordata > Actinopteri > Chaetodontiformes > Leiognathidae > Karalla > Karalla daura. Next base: position 9,704,401 of record CM055202.1, read on the forward strand.
AATCAACAACTGCACCCACGCAAAACATACCCCAAAACATGCAACTCGACTGGACTTGTGTGCTCATATTCTGAAAAAAAAAGTGAAAAGTTTCCCATGAAAAATAAATGGGGCAAGGTGGGAAAAAAACTTGATAAATCTACCTACAGTTCAAACCGACCTTCATCTCAGCACCATTCAAACTTTAAATTGGAGACACAAGTCCAGTCTGTTGACATGACATGGCGTTCAGCTTTTTCTCCACGAATTCACAGCCACTCTACAGTACTCTCACTGTGCAACTTTGACTTGGGCTTCTTAAGGTTGATTGAGTAGTATTGGAGACAGTAATCATAGTAGTAATTAGAAGTTTGGGGTTTTTTTGCAACAAAACCTGGCAGCACAGCACTGCATGTTCTGGTTTGAAACCGACTGTTGTCATCAGTCAACCACGTGGCTCTGCCTCTCTATGGTGCTGCCATTTAATGCTCTTCCAGCTCTTCTCCTCTGAGACACCCTCTGTTTCGTACGCCACCCATTTCACAGCCAACTTGCTGCGTGTGTCAGCCTCACTTCAGGGCTGGTGTCAGGAAATCAGAGCCCTGTGACGTGCTGCCATAGCAATAAATGATGTGGAAAGGCACACCAGCCAGGTGACATCAGGACAGGCTCTTCACTGATCAAGCGTTAATGATACTCTCGGTCATATTTACAAAGTGTGTGGGATTTGATTTTGTGAACTGTTTTCGTGTATGAGGATGTAAAAATATAATGGTTGTATGTCATTTTAGCCCAAGAAAGAGTAAAACACAGTGAACACATAGAGTAATGATTGTTTTCTATTTTTTGTGTGTTTTTGTGTAATGGGCAGTATTTGCATTCCCTGATTTGTCTGTGATGCAAATACCTCAGAACTGCTACACTGCGATGAGTTGGAGAAGATCACAGGTTTTGTGTGTGAGGTCATTAGAAGGGAAGAGCAGTGAGATGGTAAGAGCAAATGAAGAGAAGAGGATCGATGAGAAGAAGATTTTGTAGCATCTTCCACCATTGTGCAGGTGACTCGGGTGGCAGAAGACCTCAGAGGAGGGAAACAAAAGCACTGACTAATCAGCAAGCTGCGAAGTCTCAGCACCCTCTTGCTGAAGATGGACACCCGCACTGATGACCTGATCAACGGACCTGTCACTGTTTTCAACATCCTGGCCAACATTTTTTTTGGCTTTTGCATGATGTTTCCACTGCCTGGAGAAAGGATCAAGCAACCTCTGAAGTTCCTCCTGGGCTCCACAATCTGCAGCATTTTAATTTACCAGATGTTAGCCATTATTGTGTTCTCCTCAAATGGAAATTGGGATCTCGTGTTTGTCATGAGTACAATGTATACATACAGCATATTCATCGTCATGTCCAGCTGTGCGTGCATTTGCTTCTTCTACTACACCCAAATTGTACCTGCACAGGGAGCTCTCTCCATTTGGATAAAGAAGAACATCAAAGCCATCATCTACAGCCTATGGCTTATGGACAGAGTGTTTGGCCTGGCTTACTTCATCTGTCTGAACAGAGTTACTCTCTCAATTCGTGATGATTTTTATCATTACAACTCCACTGATGCGCACCCAGTAGATACTGTAGATATACCTGATTCGCTGGCAGTGTCGTTTTCCATCTTACTCATCATTGAAGAGGCCTACTTTTTCTCCTCTCTGTTCGCCATGGTGATGTCCAGCGTTTCCACTGTTGTGTACCTGTGCAGGCACATGTATCACATGCGGGCAAACGGACTTCCATATCAGCATTTGAGTAGTCATATGAGGGTCACTGTCACCGGTATCCTACATGGAGTGCTGTTTGTCTTCTGGGCTCTGTGGAACACGCATCAGTACTATAACGTGTCCCCATTATACTTTGTGACATACACTAATTGTACAATCAGCAACGTGTACCTGGCAGGAACGACGGTGAACCTGGGAGTTGGTCAGAGTGTGTTCAGGCAGAGACTAGCAGCCATCTGGGACACAGTGGCTCGCTGGTTCAAAGCTCGGAAAGTGCAGCAGACTGGGGAGGGAGGAGGAGCGAAGCCGACACCAGTGAGGTGAACCTTTCAATGCAATGTTGTAACAGGATCTTATTAGGGGCTGTATCTGCTTTGAAAGGCTTAAATGAGAAATCTGGATACACAGTGAATTGTTTTTTGTGCCAAAAATATATATAAATAAAACTCCATCGATTGAAATCGGAAGAACATAGTTATTCAAAGAGGCTGAAGAATGTAGAGCAGGAGTCGTCTCTCAACTAAATGTCTTTTCTTCTATATAACTTTCTTGAGATGGAAGTGTCTGCTAAATAAATAATCTCTGTAAAGTAGTGAAATGTATTGCATGGTTATGCTCACCTTATCTGAAGTTTAAGTGTGTTATTCTAGACAAAATGCTCATTATCTATGTCGTAGTCATGCCACAAACTATGATGAACTATGTTACTGCATGTTGTATGAAGTTTGCTGATAGTGATATCTGAAATCAAGTCCTCAAGTCCTTCATATATGCATTTTATGGCAAAATAAAATATGGGTTAGGGCTAACATTTTTGGCTTTGATACCATGATACTGCATCTTTTTTCCTGTTGTTTTTCTACTTTTAGCCTCATGACACTCTATAAATGAAACATGTTTTAAATGACTTATGAATAAAGTATTTACATTTTGTATTGAGATTGTTGAAGAGTGCAAGTGGAAAACTTCGACAGAAGAAAAATTACTATATCCAATCTGCTTTTTGACACAAAATGTGTGGTTTGAATGCAGAAAACAAGCCTGGTGATGTTTGCTTAAGACAAGAAAGACAGGATTTCTGCCTCCACTGCTAGGGGATTTATGCAGCGAACCATCAAGAGGGGAAACAATTCACTCTTGTCAGTGATTTCGCCCTTTGATGCAGGCAGAGGTCACGTCTTCCAAGATGTTGCCTTCAGAGTCTGTCGTAAATATAAATTTGACTCCAAAACACATATAGGACTCATCAATTTGAATTAGTTGGGGAAATCTTTGATATCATCAGGTGATTGCTGAAGTGAAGCTGAAGTGCACCTGAGCACTGGATGGAGCTGCTCCCGGGAAATTTTCTCCTTTCTTAGAGTGAAATATGAAAAAAAAAACATTTGGGCATGGATTTTGTACGTCCCTTATTATGTTAGCCCTAATCACATTAGCCTGTAGAACATGATTTCACTCACTATCAATGCATTTTTCTCCGAATTAAATATAATAAAAATGACTTAGTTCGCAGAAAAACATAACTCGGTTGTGAATTTTGTGTGGCGCTACGTTCGTATCAGTAAAATCCGAGCTTCTGGAGAGTCAGTGAAGGCACCGGCAGCCTGGTCCTGCCCCTGCGTTCTGTTCCGTTCAGTTCACTCGACAGTTGTTGAGTGAAGGCGCAGGAGGAGGACGGAGAGAACCTGCGGGAGAGAGGAGATTTCTCCGCAAATTCATGTCAGCTGGGAGAACCAGGTGGTCATCCGGGTGAAAAACTATCTAACCGGTGTTCCAGGAGGGTAACACAAAGGATTAAAAGACACATTCGACTGCAAATCCACCTGGAATAACGATGACAAGTCAACTGTTCACAGGTGAGTGATGTTCACGGACTCACGGCAACGACCGTTGGAAACCGTTTGGAAAAGACTCGGTGTGAGGGTTGATCTTTTTTCCCCCTCAACTAAAGCTTTAAATGTTTTAAAATCCCACCTGGTTACGGCTCTGTACATTTTCCGAAGTGTTTTGTCTTCACCCCGTCGGACCCTGCGGGTCTCCATCAACCTTGATCATCTTTTAGTTTGGACCTGGACGTTGAAGCTGTTCGCGGAGGAGCCGCGGGGAGAACTGGGATGAAAACATGGGATTTGTGTTCCCAGAATATTGTTGTCAGCGCAGAAATATGTGCCTGGAAGCAGAGGAGGCAAGAGTCCTCGCACTGCCTTAAAGTGCATCGATGCCAGTTGATCGATTAATCGATTGGCTGTGTGGTCTTTAAAGGACAATATGTCCTAATTGAGTTTGCTCGCGTAGAGGACAGCCGAAAACAGAAAATATTACATTTAAAAAAATCTTATGTAGGACATGTTTGGCTTTTTTTGGTTTTAAAATTTGCTCAAAAACACAATTTAGATGCTTTAAACAAGAGCAGGTAAGTAAATATGCAGGATTGGTGGCTTTAGTCGTTTCCTACTATTACCTGTTTTGTCCCTTTTTTAGTGATTTTTTTTGTATTGTTTGTCAATCAGTTTTTTACTTAGTTGATTAATGGATTATTGTTATGCATATTGTAGGTCAGAAATTGGTCAAGAAGTCCAAGATTTATTAAATCTAAGAATAATGTAGAATATCCCTCCATTCTATTCTAGAATTCTGTTCTTTTCTACTCTATTCTATTCTCTTCTGTAAGAATGACTTAGCTGACACAGTAATTAGGATTGTATAGTAAATACTCAAGACTCAAGTCAGAACTCTTCATCAAACATAAATACACCAACAAATCCCACAGGTGAGCGAGCTGTTGGTGACACTAGTGAGAAACAACAGAGTTGTAGCTTATTTTATCTGCAGATTAATTGACTTGTTGCCTTGACTGTCGTTCATGTGGCTGCAGGCTTTTCTACTATCTTTCCTTCTTTGTCCTCAGTAGTTTGCGAGTGAGATTTTTGGTCCTAAAACATCTTCAGATTCACCCGTCTGGTTTCTGTCCTGCTCTCAGGCTAGAGCCTCTCTCATCCGGAGCGTGTTATGGCCCCGGCTTTGACCAAAATCCTGAAAGATGGCCATGGCATCCACCTGTCCTCGCCTCTTGGCTCCATCCTACCGGACTCTGCCGAGCTGGACTCTCCGCTGAGATCTGCGGACGCCCTCCAGAAGATGTGGCTGAACGCCTCTTCCTTGTTCCCCGCCATGGAGCTGGGCCTGGCGGCGAGCCCCCTGGACTTCCCCTCGGACCCCTCGCTTTCCTCCTGTCTGCAGGCCTCCTCCAGCCAGTGTGAGGCGCTGTTCCTCCCTAGCCCGTCCTCGCTCCTCAGCCTGGTCTCCTCCAGCACAGGCCTGAGAGACTCCCACCAGGTGGCCTCTGTCTTCCCAGGTGTGCCAGACATGTTTTTAGCCCCTGTGCCGGAGCACAATAGCCAAGAGGCTCCTCTTCTCAGCTCTGCTCCTCAATGTGGGCCAGGTGGTGGTGATGTGCTCCACTCCCACTCGCTCACCCTCTCCATTGTTCCTCCTCCTCCTCCTCCTCTTCCTCCTCCTTCATGCTCCCATGGGGAGATAAAATGCCAGGGTTATGCCTCTGCTTTCCCACCCCCGCTGACTGTATCCCAAATGGGCTTCTCAGAGGGGCCCGGAGGTGAGCTCCTGCCATCCAGCTTCATGCTGGAGGAGGCGGCGAAGCAGCAGCTCTCCAGGCAGGCAGGCCTGCACAGCCGAGCTCAGACCCTGCGGAGGAGGCTGCAGGCCCTGCTGGGGGAGCACGCCGTCCGACACTGCAGCCAGCAGCTGGAGGGGCTCGGCAGGCAGCTGGGATGTGCGCCGCCGGACGGCTACGACCCCCGGTTCTCGTGGCTGAGCTCGTCCACGGCGTCGGCGTCGTCCCTCGCCGAGCTGGCCGAGTTCAGCCACTGCAGCCAGGCCGTGCTGCAGGGCCTGCAGCAGGCTCTGGACTCCGAGGCCACGGCCAGCAGCAGCAGCAGCTCCGACGAGGAGCTGGAGGAGACCAGGAGTCACCGCAAAACCAAGGCCCCACCTCTGTGAGTATCCGGAAACACAAGGTGTAGCTGCAGGTGGAAAGAGAGAGAGAGAGAGAGAGAGAGAGAGAGAGACATTGTGTTTCCTTTGCTGTTGGTCGCAGAACAAAAGCGATATTTCTTAAGGTCCAACAACGTACAGTTTCCACTCGCAGGTGTTTCCATTTTAGGGTTTTCTGAGTATGAGCAGTAATTCTTGTAAAGTTTAGTCTCACGACTCATAAAATCTCGCCCCGCGAGACTCCACTCTAAGGAAGATGGACACCTGGAACATTTAGTGTTTCCACGGCTTTGGAAACAGTGAGTTTGACTGCTGTCCTTAAAGTCCGCACCATCTTGTTTGAAATGAACTGGCTGTGTGTCCCGCAAACACGTCGACACGTCTGAGAAACCGCCTCATGAGGGTGTAAAAATGTCCCTACTATGTGTGAAAGGGGCCATAGAGGGATTATTTATTGATCTCCTCTATGGAGGTTCCCTCAGGGAAATTCAGGTAGGGAAGTGTTTCTGCCTGCCTATGCACCAGGGACATTTCGCATATGTAGGAACAATGATAGACTCCACTACACTACAGAACCTTGAAACACCTGAATGTGGCCTCTAGAGAAAAATGTATATGTGCTGGTTACTAGAAGATTTCTGCATTTACTACACATTCTCTACTTGTTTTCCATCCGGTCCTCGTTAAATGTTTGGTTTTCCCACATTTTCCACTCCGCTATAACATGGAAACTTTGGTTTTCCTGTTCACGAACGAATGAAGAGACTCGGCGGCGTCCTCCTGCCTCGCGGACGGCGCCTGTTTCTCGTCGTGAACTCCGCGAAATCCGCAGCGTGTCTTGCAGCTGGGATAACAGCTAGACAAACAAGCTACGACGGCGAGTCCTGAGAGAGCCCGTGTCCGGGGGTGAATCTCATCGCTTCAGAAAACAATGAGTTAGAAACCATTCCGCTGACGTCCGGCTGCCAAGACAGTCTCCAGTGCCAGGATCGCAGCTGCGGCCCAGGCCGGAGACGGGGACGGAGACGGACTTTCACTCTAGGCAACTGTTTCGTCCCGTCCCGATAAATAAACCGCAAACGCGGCGAGGCAACCGGTGTCAACAGAGCCGGACAGAGCGAGCGCGTCTGGGGAGGCTTGGATGACATTGCAGGGAGGCGGAGGGCGTCTGACTTTCTCCAGGATGACGCTACATGTTTTGGAAACTTGTCTCTCTCTCCATCTCTCTCTCTCTCTCTCTCTCTCTCTCTCTCTCTCTCTCTCTCTCTCTCTCTCTCTCTTGTGTCTCTGTGTCTCTCTCTCTCTCTCTCTCTCTCTCTCTCTCTCTCTCTCTCTCCCTGTGTGTGTGCATGAGGTCGGCCAAGCCCCCGCCCGGCTCGACACTTATTTCACTTGGCCCTCGGTGAAGTTTACAGCGCGGCTGCCGTGAGTGTGAGCCCTGTCCTCCCAGGAGTAGAGCGGGCAGTGACATTTTTTCACAGTCACACACACACACACACACACACACACACACACACACACACACACACACACACACACACACACACACACCCAAACAATCCCTTTCCATGCAGCCAGGCGCTCTTTACCCACAGGCTAGGAAATAAACACGAGGCATGCCAGAGGGGCCTGCACCATGCCAGCCGTCCTGTGCTGGCATGCTCCTCCTCCTCCTCCTCCTCCTCCTCCTTCTTCTCCTTTCTCCAATGAAAAAAAAACACTTTTGATGTGTGTGCGCACCAGGCTGGGCGGTACTGCTGTGCTTGCGTCCTTGTTCGTGTTGCCCCAGGACAGGAAAGAAGATCTGTGATTGTGTGCTTCCTTATGAGGAAGAGACACCGTCGGAACACACAATAGCTGTCCGCATACCGACACGAAAACGGTGTTTGACATATTTTAGGCGATGTTTACCCAACACTCTGTTACATACTGAGGCCGAAAGCCCCTCAAAACAAGCCCAGCGTGTTCACGTTGGGGAGAGGGGTGGTGCTGGAGGACGGCCGCACAGAAACCTCAACTCCAGCTGTAATTGCCCAGCGCGACGTCCTGGAAGGAAGCGTTTATCTTGTTTATCAGCGCTGAAAACATTTCAGAGAATGTGAAAAGAAAAGGGGGCAACGGCTGAGGCAGAGGCGAGCTGCCCCGGCCTCATGCTACCAGGCCGTGGCTTTCGTCCAGTCGGACCTTTTTACTCCTCGTCCCTTTCCCCGAAGCAGAGCAATAAACAGGAGCCTTTAACAAAGCATGTTTACGAGGCCTGAGAAGAGGAACAAGAGTGTTTTTTGTGCGTGTGTGTGTTGTAGTGTGTGTTCAGTCGTCCTGGAAGTGTCAGCTCGTCTCTTGTTTGAGCAGTTTGAACAATGTGACGGGTTTCGTCAGTAAACCCCCCCCCACGGAGCAGCTTTTAGGGCAGGATCCTCCTCGAGGAGAATCTCTGCTCCAACCACAGGTCGGTCCGTGGCTAAAAAGAAAATGTGGAAAGAGTTGACCTTTAAACACTCTTGTGCCTGAACTTGTGAAACGCTGAGTCTAATTTGAAGCCGCTCAGTTTTCTGCACCGGCAGCAGTCTTTGGGCCCGTCCAGCTGCGGCTCATTTTCACTTTTCTTGCCTGTTATTTGACATATACGGTGTGGAGAGCTCATGTGTTGGAAAGTTTCAGTGTGGGACACACCCATAAAGCCTCCATGCCTCCGCAAACCAGACAAGAAACGCGCATAACCCCATAACTGCGTGTCCGGGCTGGCCTCTTTCAGGCTGCAGAAACCTCCAGATTAATCCAGATACTTATTAAAATATGCGTGCTAATGCGTAGCTTTCTCCCCTAGAGGTATAGGGCAACATTTCCTCAGCTGCCTCCTCATCCTGACTCGCCTGCTGCCTGGCAAATATTCCAGGAATTTTCTCATAATACATTTGGAAAAGGCCGCAGGGCAGCCAGGTCTGGTCATTGTCTCCGGAGGAGAGGAGAGAAAGGAGAAAAGAGGAGTCTGGTCCTGAACAAACAGATATTAGCTCAGGGTCGGGTGAAACCCAGTCCACACTCATATTTCATTTACTCTCCCTCATATCAAACAAAACAACGTCTTGGGTGACTTTACGAACCACCTTAAGGTTTCTTGTGTAGCTGCCTTCCTCTGTCCTGTGGGAGAGTGTGTGGAGGAGGGGGGGGGGAGTCCGAGCCAAGGTCCAAGAGCACTGCCATAGCAACTCATGCCCTACTGCAGACACACACACACACACACACACACACACACACACACACACACACACACACACACACACACACACACACACACACACACACACACACACACAGAGGAGATAAATGCTTACTGAGCAGGCCAGTGCCATGGAAACAAACTATAGATACACACCACACAAATCAACAGGGCTCTATCCTGTGGCCCAGATAAGCTCCCAGAGCCCCCTCCATGCTGGTAACGACACCATAGCTGTGAGAAATGGCTTATGTAATAGGTCTGTTGCTATTTTCCGGGACCTAAGACCTATGTGTTACTTTCCTGCACTCGCCTCCCTGTAATTCCGTCGCATTTGATTTCTATCTTCCCGAGATAAAATCAAACACATCACCTGAGTGTTCGGGTGCTTGTTTTCGTGGTGTTTTGTCCGTACACAGTGCGTTTTGTGTCGGCCACTCAGAAGCACTCAGAAGTCTTTGTGATAGGTGTATCGCATGTTGATACCGCGATAATGAGGAATTTGCGATATATTGAGCAGCCCTAGATAATTGTATTCATTTTTCTTTTTACATGGAGCCAGTGTAGGGTTCCCCTGGACATGTATGCCCACTGTGTGTCCAACATTTCTCAAACTCAAGCTGTTGTGGCTTATATTTTTCAAGAAGCCAGTTGGTTGTGTTGCTATTAACAAATTTGTCTGGACACCCCCTGTGCTACACACAGCTGTAAGTTAGCAACAAGCCGGTCTCTGATCCTGTGCAATCTTTCTTCACTCTGTGACCAACCCCAGCATTCAAGACTTGTCTTTTTCCAAAAAACGAGCTGGTCCAGTGCTCTGAAAGCGCTCCGTGGCTCTGACTGTCCTCTCCTGCCATCCATCACCAGCAGCGGTGGCAGCCGAGGCGCTGGCAGCAGCAGCGGCGGCAGCAGCAGCTGTGAGAGGCGGTGGCTGGAGGAGCGGGCCGAGCTGGGCAGCAGATGGAGCTGGTTGCAGCTGCGTCTGGCCGAGCTGGACGGGAGGATACAGCAACAGGTGGAGCTCCACAAGCATATGCGCTCCATGAAGGTAAGGACAAGAGGTCCTCTGTGGCGTCGCTCCACCCACACGAGGCGTTTGGTTCGGTTCCAGAGTCCTGCCCGTCAAACGGAATGCAAAGATTTGAACTCATGTTATCTATGTGTGTGTGTGTAAGCGTGGTGTGGTGCTGGCAGAGTCCCAGCCGCTGACTGACAGACAGATCCAGCAGACGCTGCTCAGGGAGATGGCAGGTCTGTCCTGCACGGCCTCGGACGCCGACACGGAACCCTGCAGCCCCACGCGCCTCCTGCACAACATAGAGAGACAGGTAGGAGCACACACCCGCCGGAACCGTGTGTGTGTGTGTGTGTGTGTGTGTGTGTGTGTGTGTCTGTGTGTGTGTGTGTGTGTGTGGGGGCCGGGTCAGGGCGATATCGCTTTAAACTGATTAGCACGGTGCGTGGAGAAGCTCCAGAGCCTGTGTGTGTGTGTGTGTGTGTGTGTGTGTGTGTGTGTGTGTGTGTGTGTGTGTGTGTGTGTGTGTGTGTGTGTGTGTGTGTGTGTGTGTGTGTGTGTGTAGTTCTATTAGAGCACCAGGTTGAGAGGATTTCAACAAATTAATTATGGTATGCATGCTGATCCGGCAAATGAATACGCTACATCCTCCGCTGCCTTACGAAGCCTTGCGGGTATTTAATCACATGAGAGGTAGAGCTGCAGAGGATACAAGATGATCTCCTCTCCAAGATGATACCGAGGTTTGACTGTTCATCTCACACCCCCACCCCATGCCCCAGAGAAATCGCGAACCAAACCCGCAAATGCTGATTTCCTTGTTTATCTTTTCGGAGGCAGTGACGCCTGTTGATGTTCCAGATGGTGGCGAATAAATAGCCAGGAACCCTGGCAGACGGCGGTTTTACATGAATCTTTGTAGGAACATCTATCACGTCGCTTTCCATCTGAGACTAGTGGCGTGTGCTGCGCAGATGTACCCCTCGCCACACCACGTACAGTCAATAGACCTTGGGTGTTAAATCGCCCTCCATCCAGACGTTGCATGTAGATGATGAGGTCGATGCTGCATGTGAACGTGTGCTCTACTTGGCATCGCTAGCACAACTGAGCGTGTATTATTTTAATCGACAGCATAACCTAAGTGGGGGGGGGGGGGGTATAAGGTTAAAAATAACCAGAATAATCCAATAACGCTGCACCAGGCAAACGGCAGCATCGAGCAGCAGGGGAGGCGGTAATGACATCGTCTTGATGGCTGCGTTACTGCCGCTCTCTCACGCACCTTCACAAGATGGTTCGCGACAGTAAATGTGCCACTTCCAGGGCTGTATTTGTCACATGCGGCGAAACCAAATATGTACTCAATTATCCAAAACGAGGGAGGAAGGGAGCGAGAGCTTTGCGGATCGTTGTCAGACGAAGAAGATACGGAATATGTAGTCCACTCGCATTGCATACGGGGTGGTGGTGGTGGGAGGGGTGGGGGGGGGGGGTGGGGGTCGGGGGGTCAGAACACCTGTGACCTGTGCTGGTGTCCTCCCTGCAGAGTGCTCAGCTCAGCCAGATCGTCAACAGCCTGATGCCTCCCCTCAGCTTCTCCCCGCTCTCCAAACAGCCGCACACCTGGAAGGGCGACAGGGCCTTCAAAAGGTGCACGCACATGCACACGCACACGCGCACACACACACACACACAGTCACTGCTTGGCTGTCACAGCCAACACTTCATTTATGTTTGTAGACAAAGGGAGAAACATCTGCTGGTAAAGCTTTGCACACTGCCACTGTGAAGCTAACATATCTGTGTGATAAGTGTGTGATCCTCCTGTTCCTCATGTAACCCAGTGAAATGGACGGGTCAGGCCTTCCCCACACACACACACACACACACACACACACACACACACACACACACACACACACACACACACACACACACAGTCCACGGCAACTTGGATCCTTTCATGTCTTACGTCCTGCTGGTTTTTTTTTTTTTTTACTCTCTCCATCTGGCTGTGAAGATAAAAGCTGCACGATTTAAAAATAAAACAACAGACGCTCCACGTGTTCGTTTGTATAACGCCAAATGGTGTGTGTGTGTGTGTGCCCGTGTGTGTGTATATGTGGAGGGGGCTTGTAATTACTTAAGACCAGCGACACCTTCAAATATGAACTTTTTGTTTTTTAAACACACATGAGTCACGTCTTTGACATTTCTCCCCCTCCTCCCTCTCCTCCCCCCTCCTCCCCCCACAGCGGTCACAACGCGTTTGTGCCTGAGAAGAGGAGGAGGCTGAGCACCAGGAGGCTCTTCAAAGCGGACGCGTCGTGCGTGTGCGCGCGCACCCGTCCCCTGGTCACCTACCACAAGCCCCGGCTGTTCGCCCTCAGCACCCGCGGCCCCTCCAGGAGTCTCCAGGTAGACCCCACACCCCTGGTCCGCCAGCCCCCAGCTCTTTACTGCGCACCCCCCCCCCCCCCCCCCCCCCACAGTCAGTATGATTGGCATTATCTGGCACAGTCCAGCGTCGGGATGGATGAGCGTCGACTCATTACTGCCTGGCCGGCGTTATGATCGATGGATGGATGGATGCTGAACTGCAGCAGCAGCAGCTCCATTGGCATCGCCTCTCCATTCTGATGATGTGACAGTAAAGCCAGCGGAGCACTATGCGTAATTACTGCCCCGCTGCGCCATTCCCATCCAACCCAGGAGCGGCTCCATCGCGGGCCGTGCCAGTGGTTGGAGAACCCAGAGCGAGGCTCCGTCTCCTCCTGGCTGGAATGCCTTATCGCTCCGACGGCTCCTCCAATGAAACGGGGATTAACGTTCAAAGCGCGCGACACCTGCTTCCAATTACACCAGTAGTATCGTTTGGGTTGGCTTCAAACGGACAAGCGTGTCTGCGATTATTCCGAAGCTGCGACCTTTACTTAGCTGTAGGACAGCGCAGCTGCCGGAAAAAAGGAAAACAACAAGAACCAGGGCTTCCCCTATCAGACAGTCATGCACTGTGTCTCAGCAGCAGAAAGTGCAGTCTGAGCCGTCTTTATAGATAGATGGATGGTAAGTGTATCGATCCACTGTTATATATCCAATCTGGTGTGAGTTTCCCTCATCTCTGCAGAGGAATTACCGCCATTATAACAAGATGTGGTGCTGTTTTGCCAGATGAATAGAAAGCCCCTTAACAACTTAATGGCGTGAATCAGAAGGCAGCTTACTTAAACTCTTGTGACTCAGTCTAAGAAAACACAGAGATAGCCAAGTTAATGATGCAACCCAAGAAACTCTTAGCATCACGCACTGACTTCCTCTCTCCCTTTGCTTCCAGGACTCGGGGACGTCGACGTGCGGCCTCCCCTCCTCTCTCTCGTCCTGCTCCTGCCCGTGCTGTTCGTCCTGTGACCTGGCCGGCCTGTGCTCCGACGCAGACTGCGGCTCCAGCAGAGCCCAGTCCTCCAGGACTCGCTGCTCCACGTCTCACCCTGCGCCTCCTCTTCCCTACGGTACGGGAGAGTTCAGCCTGGCAGGCCTGAAACGCCCGAGAATGACGGAAGTGTTCAGTTCAGTCACAGATTTCAAAGCAGTATCGCAGACAAGAGGAGTCTCTGGAACAGGCTTCCCACGCACTCTGGGAAAATTAGTGAAGAGTTTTTCCAGCCGTGGAAAATGAGACGGTCAGATGTCCTGGAAAAACTGTTATTATTCCTCATCTTCCTGCTTCTCTCAGATTAGAAGGTTTGTTCTGGAAGGTAGTACCTTAGTCATGCTTTCTAAGCACGTGACAGATTCTTTCATAGAGGTGTAGCATATCTCTTTAATCATACTTCAGGGGGCAAGAGAGGAATTGACATGAAAACAATCTGGGTAAATGTCCCAGAACAGCTGTAGAAAATGGCACATCTCCAAAAGGTGGAGGAGGAGGAGGAGGATGTTGATTATACTGTGATGATCAATGTAGTAATCCTGGAAAAGTCCTTGAGAATGATTTCAAGAGAGACTGGGGCGCTAGAGGTTCCTGGGATGTGCCAGAATGTTGAAACAGAGCAGCAGCGGCATATTCTGGTCTGTCTCGATAGTCACATCAAGATAAATCACATGCTTGAGAGCAGATCAGATAATCAGCGGGGGTCTATTGTATTAAACAGACAAGCTGGGGCTTAAATAAAGGCACACTGTGGTGGAAATCCTGAAGGAGACTGAAAGGGGGCTGATTGGAGGCTGATGAGGATGTCACTCACCCTCTGTCGATTTCCAGTCTGGGTGAGTGATCTCGTCCTCCTCTCACTGATAGCGGACTGAGAGGAAAGTGTCAAATCGACGTCTCCTCAAATCATTCTGCGACTCCAAACCTCTTCACTGCAGGGTGAAGCTAAAAGAGACTGAGATGCAACCAAATCAGCAATTAATAGGTGTGAGTGGTAGATGAGCTATGTTACTTACATAGGAAGTGGACTGTTGCTGCCTCTCCTCTGGTTTGCACTGGTGGAGCCTCCTTCAGCTCTTTTCCATAGAGACAACAGGGATGAATGGAGCAATGAGATACATCAGGCGTTATTGTCCTCTAAAATGAGAGCATGTGCAGGCTTGTGTAAAAGCAGCATGATTGGGTGCTTAAACACTGCAGGTGTGCGTGGCACTTGATTGCATTATTATGCACGTGGGGACCTTTTCAGGATGCGACGATTATTCAAAAAAAAAATGTCGTCCCTCTTCAGCGGCTCCTCCGTCCCTGCGCCTGAAGAGGAGCTGGGAGGAGTGGAGCCAGAGGCCTCTGGTCCTCAGCGTCCGACCAGCCAGTCCTGCAGCCTACGACAGGCGCAGCTCCACTCCTCTGCACGACGGTGAGCCTGCTGGCCTTTAACACTGCACCGATCACACAGCCTCTCCTCTCCTCTCCTCTCCTCCTCTCCTCTCCTCTCCTCTCCTCTCCTCTCCTCTCCTCTCCTCTCCTCTCCTCTCCTCTCCTCTCCTCTCCTCTCCTCTCCTCTCCTCTCCTCTCCTCTCCTCTCCTCTCCTCTCCCCTCCTCTCCCCTCCCCTCCCCTCCCCTCCCTCCCGCGCCTCACTCCCTGACATTTCACTCCGTGCCGCCTCTCCGCCCGCCCAGCGTGTAACTGTCGCACTCGGCCGATGAGTAAGACGATGAGAGGGAGACTGAGAAACGCTGCACCTGCACTGGTGATGTAGGTAGCCTGTCCTGATGGAGGAGGAGGAGGAGCAGGAGGAGCAGGAGAATGGAGCCTCACTGGATCCACTCCTCTTCACTGCAAACTCCTTTACTTTATTGATCCCGAAGGAAATTAAGGTGTCAAAGTAGCATACATAAAACACATTTCACACATAAAACACATATGATAACAATAACAACAACAATAACCTCATCACATACAGCTCTTGGGTAGTCACAATTGACAGTTTTTTTATTTGTGCATAACATATGAATAAGCTATGATGTCACGCAGGGTTGTGGTAGGTCGTAAGCAACAATGGGATAGACACAGCCAGGTCAGCTGTGTATAGCAGTTGAGTCGATGGCGCTCTCGCCCCAGGACTGGCATGGAAGTGAGCCAAGACGGGCCACTGCTTTGATTCTGCACCTGAGCGCGACTGCTGTGCTCCCATCTTTGGATGAGTATAAAAGACATATTCTCCTGAGAAGAACTGGGCAGTAATCTTCAGCTGTCCTCGTGGCTCTGTGGTGCAGATGAAATGGGTGCGTCAGACTCGGCCGCTGTGTCTTACTTGTCATCTCCTTGGGAAGCACCATAAAAAGCTCCCAGCAGGTCGGAGCACCCCACTGGGCCTGTATGAGGCTTCCAGCCGAGCTGTAGGCTGGAGACCGAGTCAGGTGGAGATTCACCAATACGAGCGCTCGCATTAGATGTAGCTAATGGCCGCTCGCATATCTCCGCACCGCTGCACACCTGGCACGACCGACCAGCTAAAACAGAGCGGCTGCTTGACCGTAGGACTGCGCCTTCATGAGACGGAACTCTGTTGATTAACGGAGACGGAATGTTTGGCTAGGAGCAGGCAGAGAGCGGAGAACGGGGAGCCGAACTGGAAGAGCAGACTGGAAATTGATGAAGACGTCACTCGCGGTCCACCCGGTCGATTTACTGTCAGCCTGAGTGATCTTATTCTCCTTCTG
Organism: Karalla daura; assembly: GCA_029224185.1. Taxonomy (NCBI): domain Eukaryota; kingdom Metazoa; phylum Chordata; class Actinopteri; order Chaetodontiformes; family Leiognathidae; genus Karalla; species Karalla daura. The sequence goes on from CM055202.1 coordinate 9,720,565, forward strand.
TCAGAGGGAGGCAATCAATCAAGTCCACATCGGCTAATCATAAAAGCCTGGCGCGCGGATACTAATCTCGTATCGCAGGTGGTTGTAGCTAAAATAGGACAAGATTATGGCGAATGGCGTGGAGAGTAACGGCGAGTGACTTTGCTTAATTGATTGATGATGAAGCGCGGCGGCTGGATGCGCGGGGTGGGAATGGAGGGCGCAGGCTCTGAACACGATATCCTGTGAAACAGTGAATCCTGTACGTTTGTCAGCTGCTTTTTTCCCTTTTTTAATCTGCGGCCTTATTCAGCCAGACTCCATGAAAGCGGCCAGTGTGAGGCAGAACAAAAGGCGCAGAGAGACTGTAAGAAGCAGCCACCAGAGTCATCAGACTAATAGTTAAGGATTAGCTTTTGTGCACTTGAACCAAAGCGTGAAATCCCGGAGGGACCGGGGCTGTAGACGGCAGAGAGAGAGGAAATTCCTGTTTCTTACCCACTCACTCTGTGTGTGTGTGTGTGTGTGTGTGTGTGTGTGTGTCTGTGTCTGTGTGTGTGTGTGTGTCTCACTCCAGGTCACGGATACAAGCAGCATGCGAGGCATCCCAGGAGCGGCGTTCTGGGTCTGTCCCCGATCGGGACGGCCGGCTCGGCTCCGGGTCGCCAGCGGAGAAACAGCCGGAGGAAGAGGAAGAGGAGGCACCTTCGCAGGCTGGCGGGAGGTGTGTGTTCGCGCCGCGTTTACAGTAAACGCGTGACTCGAGAGTCCGTAAACACGGCTCCATTCGCCTTCCACCCATTCGGTTGAGTAGCAGTTACACAGAGCGTGTTTGTGGTGCGTGTGTGTCTGTGTGTGTGTGTTCCACCCAGATGATGAGGAGGAGGAGGAAGAGGATGATCTGTACCAGCTCTGTGACACGGAGGACAGCTCGGAGGAAGTGCTGGTGGAGAGCTACACTCATGTCACACACAAGCAGACCTCGCAGGTAACACACACACACACACACACACACACACACACACACACACACACACACACACACTGTGTGGAAGGTACACAGGCTTCTTGGAGGAGCGCTGTTTGATAAACATCAGTATCTGAGCCCTGACCCAAACCACATTCTCCGTCCAACTTGTTATCAGTCTTGCGATGAGGAGCCTTTCAAGCTATTCCTCAAGGACCACCACGGTCCAAAGCAGACATTCCTAAAATGCTAAGTGCAAGGCTGTAAGCTCCTATCTCTTGGCAGCAGCTACGTGCAATAGTTAAGATAGTTGTCTGCAGAAGCGAGGGTTGGATAGCGATCACGCACAGACACAAAGTACAAGGATGGATAGAAATTCCCAACGTGAGACTGCTGCTTATCTCACATGGCTGTCATTATACTGTAAATCTTTCTCAGAATGAAAGGGTTCGCTAGTCCACTGCGGAGGAATGACTGAAACATTACAATTCTCTGTCCTTGTTTGACGCCAGGGAACAGAAAATCTGTGAATCAGCAAAGATGGAGAGCTTTCCAGTTGCTCCTGCTTGGACTTTGTCGTGTTTCCTTCCAGGGCTTGGTCCGCAAACGCCAGGGAGAGAGCGTGTACAACATCAACAACATCGTCATCCCCATGCCGGTGACCAAAGTGGAAAAGCTGCAGTACAAAGACATCCTGACCCCCAGGTGTGGAACAAAGCTGCCTGCGCTCTCAGACCCTGGTTCCTTATTAAATGTCGGCCCAAGACGAAGAAGAAGACGAGTGTGCGATGAAACTATTAGACCGATGACACGATACTGAGAGCTTTCAGTGTTAAAATCCCGTTTCTGGGGCGTTAGGACATTCACAGGGGTCTTTTCTTTTCAGCTGGCGTGCACTTGGGTCTCTGAACACGGCTCCTGAGAGGGAGGAGGACGGTGAAGAGGGGCAGGTCCAGTCCCGTCTCTTTCTCCTACTCTTAATCCTGAAGAGCGGTTCCCTCTATTCACACTTTGTGTGTGTGTGTGTGTGTGTGTGTGTCTTCCAGGAGGAGGATCTGGCTGATGAAGTGTTTGCCCACAGACATCTGGCCCTCGAGCAGAGGGAGAAACTCCGCTGGGGATGCTGGGGACAGAAAACGGGCTTGAGGCATCCTAAGAGGTGATTCAACACACACACACACACACACACACACACACACACTCAGAAATACAATGCTGCCAAAACATGTGCAAATGCATCAGGTGGTTGAGAGAGCAAAGCTCCCTTTGAGGCAGCTCTTTCTCACGCTTTTAATACGAAGGTGAGATGTAATTCACAGTAAATGTGACTCTCTCTGCCTGCCTGCCTGCCTGCCTGCCTGCACCCACTGCCCAGGGCCACTATTTCTGCCTCGGCCCGTTCGACTCCGGGCTTGTAAATATAGCCCGTGTGAAAACGGAGTGTTGAGTAATTTCCCAGTGCAGCTTCACGGGGCGTGTTTGTTTTTTTTTTTCTTCCCTTCGCTCCAGATCTGGCAGCAGGTCGTCGGGCAGCGGGGGCGGGATGTGCACATCGGGAGAGGAGAGCTCGGTGGAGCTGAGCTGTGCTCAGCTGGAAGCTGATGAACAGCAAAGCTCAGAGGAGTGGCTGGTAAGATCAAACGACGACCCCCCCCCTCCCTAACTAAACTCTAAATATCAGTACGATGATGATCTAGTGCCAGAGGAGAAGCTCACGCTGAGTCAGACCGTGTTATATTTGCATCTCTCTAAACTGCTAATTGTTGACAATTAAAAGGTGCAGCAGATTTATTGTGATTGCAAGTAGAAGCACAATAGGGTCTCTCCTCGGGCTGAAACGAGCGTATTAGCCTATGAGACACGTTTGCCTCAATCACTGAGGTCATTAAGATATGAAAGCATCAAAACAACAGGGCCCGGGAGTGTTAAACAAGCCGACTAAAGAGGCGAGTTTCTTTTTATGCATTTCTAAATCACAGAAAGGAGTGAGAGGCCCGTTTGCCATAAATGGCTATTTTTCAATTCCACCCCTGGAGGCTATTTCCTGCAACATTCCAGCCGGCGATAAGGCTGTTATGTGTGCCGCTCAGGAGAGGGGGCGAGATGGAGGTGCAGAGCGTCAGGAGCGGCTCGCAGACTAATCAATACTCTCTCGCGGCCGCATTGTGTGAGCTGTGAAGCCCGGGTGGATCGTGGAGGGCCTTCCCAGATACTCGTCTCTCGGCCGCGTGATTGCTCGGCGCCACTCCGCTCTGATTGGGGAAGAAGTGAGCGCGCCGCTGAAGCAGACCGTCCTAATCAGCCATCTCCACGCCGCAAATACCACCCACTTCTCTCCACGACTTATTATGCAGGCGTTCAGAGCCTGATTAAAGAACAGCCTGTGATTTCTATTTATTTATTTATCCATTTCCATTGATTTCTTTAAAACAAGTGTGGCAGCCACGCACAGCTTACGACGCAACGGCGGCCGTGGAGCGGCTCATTCTTCCAGGTCTTTGTGTCCAAGGAGATGATGTGAAAGTGATCAATGTGAATCCACCCATTATCTGACTGGCTTTGTAACCCAGTGGTGTGGCAGGGGTGTGCTGGAGCCAGCACTAATGGGGTGAAGGCAGGGAATACACCCTGGACAGGTCATCAGTCCACCACTGCACACACACACACAGGCAATTTATGGGCAATTTAGCAATATAGGCAATTTAGAATAGAATTAGTCTCCAAATGACCTGGAAAGGGTGTAATAATAATGCATGTTTAGGCTGATTGGTGACTCTAAATGTCCCTGTGGTGTGTATGTGTGAGTGTGTGTGTGCCCTGCATTGGGCTGGCAACCTGTCCTGGGTGTAGTCCCTGCCCTCGCCCTGTGTGAGCTGTGATAGGGTCCAGCAGACCCCCTACAACAATGTTAGGACAGAAAAAGGGTGAGATTATGGATGGGCGGATGTGTTTACTGCGCTGACCGAGCCTTTCCCCGATCCATCACCTGTTTCTAATAACAAGTTTGGAAGAGATTTGTTTGGAGCGTTCACAACTCTCCCTGTCATCTGTTGCTCTTCATCCTTGTCTGAAACATGTTCCTGTCATCACAGCCAGAACCGGCCTTCAGAAATCATCTGTTGATGTGATAAAACATTTAAGATATTGTCTTGGTCCCAGTTTGTACCGTGAATGACCTCACCCTGTTTTATTCATGTTTTACCCCACATTACAACTTTTTCCGGGATGGAGGCTGATGAAATATTCATGGAGGTTGCAGATTGATTCAGTTACACCAGACTCCTCTTTTTTTTTGTTTTGTTTTTCTTTTGCTCCTGCAGCCTCAGACTCCCTGGGAGCCACGGGCTTTCCCTCTGGGCCCCGATGACGAAGCAGCGCTGCTCTCTGACGGCTCGGAGGAGGTGCCGTCAGGGTGGTCTCACTGCACCTCTGCCTCCTCCTCCTCCTCCTCCTCAAAGAACTACAGCTCCCATCTCTCCTCAGCTCAGTCCTCCCAGGTCACGCTGCCACCTGCTGGTCACAGTAGGAGCAGAACGCCTGAGCACAGCTGAGAGAGCGGTGCCTTACGCTACTTTTTAACATGTAAGTTAATTAGTAAGTTACGTGTGGTGCTTACAAATCCCCCCAGTGGAAGGCCAGGTGTTAACACTTCCTGGAGAATAGTTTCAGATTTGTTCATGAATGTGGGGTAGACGTTTATCAATGAAACATCTATAATCATTTTGTCAGCTCTTCCCTCAGTTTTGGAAATCATTCAGCGAGTTTTTTATGTATTAATTTACGAGTCATGTTTTCATCTTTTAGAAATATGATTTATTAATTTGTGTCAAGGTTTGCTTGTTTACATTCGGAGAGCTGATCATTTCTTTCTTTTCCTTTTCCAGATTTCCTCTCGTCTGTGACCATGAGGAGAAAATGTGCCCCGGGAACCAAATTTGAGAAACTTTTCACATTCCTCAGCAGCAATGATTTTAATGTTATTTGCCTGAATCAAAGGTGTTATTTAATGAATATTTTACACATGTGTTGATAGTTTCAACTGAACGCTGTGGCTTTTTGCTGCACTTTCAGGTTTTTAATGTACAAGGGGTACTGTATGTAAAGTAAGTTGTACCAGCACAACGCATTATAGTCTCAGGTTTGTATACTGTCTGTAGTTGTCACTTGCTATTTATTTCCACAGTTGTCTTAAAGATCTGTATAGAAACACATATTAGTATATTCGTATATTAAGTAACTTTAATCTGATTTGTATGTGCGTTATTGTTGATGCTGTCTTTTTGGTATGTATTTTTTATGAAGAAAGAGAAAATGATTAGTAAACAGTAACATGAGGTAACATACCTGGTGGTGGATGTCATACTTTACCAGCTGAACTGAATTCCTTCAAATTTCACTTCATTTTCCTTTTAACATGCAACAGTTTGAAAAGTGGCACATTATGCATAATAAGTCATCAGCCATACGCTCTATGATTTTTATTTCAGTCACATGTGACATATCTACTTCAGCCAAGTGTATTTAACTTAGGACATGGACACGGAAGGACAAACTTAAGTGAGGTCATTTCAGTCATTAGGATGATGAACGCTTATGGAGGTCACTGCTTTTTAGACACAGTGCCAGTTTAACAGCTTGTGCTTTGATCCCTTATGCATAACCTCCTCTTATAATATCCTTCGTAGCCACCCAGAGGCCTGATGGGCAGATGGTGGTTCAAGGTCACTCTTGTCATCTGTGTGTATGTGTGTCAGTAGCTTCATGCCAGATGTGAGAGACTGGGTGTCCAGAATTAGAAACTCAATCACGTGAAATTACTTGACAGATAATTATCTGATTCCAGGTTGGCTTGGGTAGAGAGCAAGATTTTCAATTCTGTTGTGTCAGATGCATGTTTAGGCATTTAGCAGAAGGAAAGTGTGTGGAAAATAGAATTGATCCCCAAGTTGTCAACATATATGAAAGGTCGATTGTGACTCCTTTGTTTTCTGTAGGACTCTGATACCCTTTCATGTCTTATTGAAATGTGAAGAAAGGCTGCTTGTCTTCTGCCCTGTCATGTCTGTCTTACAGTATGCTGAGAGCTGGCAGGCAACATGATCCTTTTGTAATCACATGCTGGCCTTACTGGCCCTGACAGGACCCAGCCACCCACACCATTGCAACAGAAACCCTCAAGCAACTGTTGCTTTATTATATTAAACTTACATTAATATTTCCCTCTATTTAGCAGAATTATGGTCCCAGCTAGGAAGAGTATTATGTGCCTCACTTGCATGTGTCTCCATTGGTTTTCTCCAGTTACTGTGACTTTTCTCCAGTTTCTGTTACTGGTTTACTTCCACAGTCCAAACATGCTTGTTTAGGTTGATTGGAGACTGAATTACCCCAAGGTGTGACTGTGAGTGTGAATGGTGATTGTGATGGACTGGGGACCTGTTCAGGTTGTATTTCCCGCCTTGCCCCTTGTGAGCTGGAGACCTAGAGATCAACACTGTTCAGGAACAAAGCGGGTAAGATGATGGATGGATAACGCACTTGTGTTGAATTGGCTTTTGACATAGTTGTAATCATAGCAGCTGTCCTCTGGAGGGCGCTCTTACACATTCAACAGCATTTATACCAACCAAAAAAAGTACTGGATACAGTTCAACGCAATGTAATACAATACAGCCCAGTTTTGCTATTAAACTGCTTGAATACTGGCTTGTATCTCTAAATTTTGAGATGTAAATGTATGCATTGCCATATATTCAGGCGATGTAAAAAGGAATCCTGTATCAGATCAGAAATTATGCTAAATGCAATAATGTTTATAACATTATGAGGACCGTTGCTTTCACGGAACTAAATACTCATGATTACGTGATTTGTCATGTGTAAATGTACAAAACACAGACAGTGAAATGCACTGAGACAGAACTGAACCTCTAACATCTATTAAATATATAAAAATATGCACATTCTAAGTTATACACATTTTAATAAGCATTATCTATATGCACTATTAACACGTATCTACAAAATGACTATAAATGATAGAGTTACTGTCAATTATTTTCATATAGCCATGGCTAACATTTATCATCATGCGCAAAGTTATTTACAAAAAAAATCTGAAACATCCTAAACTGTATTCTAATTTATTTAATTTACTTAGTTTAGCAAAACGTATACAGTCCCTCAGTCATAAAAACGAGAAAAGCATCCCTTACTCGCGAAAATTAAAGCAACGAAGATGACAAAGATGTTGATTTGTTCTAGAATTTTCTCTCGAATAAGTTGAGATCGCTCCCTATTTGCCGTCATTCCGCCTCCCGGCTCTGGGCTTGGGGTGGAGCGAAGCGCCGTAATCACCGGAGCTGGGTGGCTCAGCCTCGGTGCCGTACTGCAGCCATTACGGTACATGCGGGCTGCGGAACCTGTGCGTCCGACAGACCGGGAGTTGCACTGAAGAGACACTGCGCCGAACAGGTAAGATTATTGTAATGATAAAAAATGCATTCCTCCCTTTATTTATCTCTGCTACCTCGCATAACGCGTGTGCGTGAATGGAAAGGACTCATTAAAACGAGCAGATAGCAGCAGTCAGAGGAGGCAGTGGAGCTGAAATGATGAGGTGCCCCCCTGTCTCCATCTCTCCCTCTCTCTCTCTCTCTCTCTCTCTCTCTCTCTCTCTCTCTCTCTCTCTCTCTCTCTCTCTTTCTTTGGATGGAGAAAGGACGCATTGTTCGGCTCCAGCAGAACTGGGTCTGTGTTCCTCATGCTGTCTCATCTCTGTGCTTAGCCAGGTTTTTATTGCTCTTGTGTGCGCTACTAGTCTGACAGGGGAATCTCAGCCGTGCAACAGAGCGAGCAGCCGCATCTCTGTCATAGGTAAGGTAAGGAAGGCGCCACCGGCCACACCAGTAATTGCAATCGTGCACTTAATTGCTTTGTGTGGATGGAATTGGAGAATGTGATGTGAATGTGATGGGCTCTACCTTATTGCGGTCACTGCGGGAAGTTGGCCTACTGCTGCTGCTGCTGCTGGTGGTGGTTGTGGCTGTGGTCCACCCCACAGGACATTATAGAGGAGAGCTATAGCATGAAGTCTCTGCAGAATTGAGACATTTAAACCTTTCTGGAAATGTGACAGTGGTTTAAAAACTGATGCCCTATGAGAGAGAAAAGAGGTGCAAAATGCAGGTGCTGAGTCATATTGGCTGAATCTTCTCAGATGGGGCAGAGAAATTCAGCCTTAAAATGTGCCATTGTCATCATTGTCATTCTTTTTTTTTCTTTTTATCTGATTCCATTTGCAATCATGTGGGAAAGCTGCTTCATCATACACCCAGCACTGCACATGCAGCCAGAGAGAGGGGGGTTGCTCCACCTCAGAGATCCTTTACCTCACACACTGAGTGAATATTAAATACATGAGCATGAGCATGAGCATGACAGATGTATTGCTAGCACGTATAGCACTCAGTCTGGTCTCATTTGCATACATTGATTTTTTCCCCAGTGATGTGCCCACTCTCTCAGTGCAGATACATGTAAATGATGCCTGATGCATTCAGGATGAGGCAGCAGCTCGGAGCTCCTCCCCACTGACAGAAGAGTGGGCTCTCAGATTCCTGGAGGACCGTGGCTGGAGGTCCACCAGTTTAGATCAGTCTTTGCTTTTGACCTGTTTGAGCTGTATGCCGATGTGATTTCATGGCCCGGAAGAACAGACGATAGGTCGTGAAAACATCTGGGACATTCGTCACTGATGACACCTAGAGGTTGTCTCTCTTCCAGACATTGAAATGTAGCTCCATTTTACATAATCTCTTTACAGTCTGCATATTGTCATAGCTTCTGCCAGGAATGTAGAAACAACTGGCTCATCGTTCCAGCTCTGAATACTTTTGACCTCCTGAAAATGGAGATTCAGCTGTATGCTGATGTGATTTCTTGCTCATCACATGCTCTTTCCCCAACCGTGAGGAAGGACAGATGAGAGGTCATGCAAACATTAAGGAAATCTGTCACAAATGACACCTAGAGGTTGTTCTTTGTCTCTTTAGAGACATTGAAATGTAACTTCTGCTTGGCATGCTTATATAATATCTCTACATATTATCAAAGCTTTCGCCTTTCATGTCCCATTTTCATTAAAAAGAAAAAAAAATGGATGGGTATGACTTATGGGAAGGTCAGTGGTCAGTGGCTCTGCAGCTTACGTGTTGAAGCAGCGATACTAAATCTCTGATGCTGTGTCATCAGTGTGTGATTGTGGGCAAATGATTAAAGGAGACCTCAAATAAAAATCGTTTTTTATCTTGGTTTTGTTGAGTCTATAGAAATGCTCCGCTCAGTCATTTAAAGACCTCTCTAAAGCTCCTGGAGGTGAAGGTGGACCTTGTCCTTGTCCTACCAATGTACATGGTTGAAGGATAGGAAGGGCACTATGGAAGGCAGAAGGTGTCTCATTGTGATGCTGAAAACCTGCTGTAAACCTGCTTTGTAAAATACAGCGCGAGTGAAAATGGCTGAGCTTACGGACCAGCTTGGGGCTTTGGTCTACCCTTTGAGGGGCTAAGGACCTCTAATGCTCACTAAATATCCTCTAAATATTCCTCATGCGCAGCGACATCTGCTGCAAGTGCTTGTGTCACAGTGATGCATGGGTGGCTCGTACCCTGGGTAATGAATCAGTGGCTCTGTAGTGAGTGGTCGATACAGTTAGGAAGGCTGGACAACAGTCAGATATCAGAGAGATGAACGGCAGAGTTGATTGTTATTTTTATGTTATTCTTCTTGGTTTTTCTTTGCTCCTGCAGTTTGTAGCAGCGCCACATGAAGCCAACCTGTATATTAATGAGGTGAAATGTGAAAATGGAAGCCAGGGGAGCTAAGCGCTTTTGAAGGCGATCAGCGAATGTTTAGTGAAGTATTTATCCTTGTCCCTGGTGTTAAGAGAGAAGCAATGGATAATAGATTTCATGAGAAATGCCTCAGATGCTGTTTTACAAGCCCGATACTATTTTCGATCTTGGAATATAGCCATCCTATTCGGCACAGTTCTATGTCATGCTTATTTGGCAACCAAGCTCGCGTGAATCATGTAACTTTAAGTTCCTTGCTCAACAACAGAGAGTAGCAACTTTTTCTGAAACTCAGTGGTAACTGGAGCAATACAGCTACAGTATGGAGCATGTACACATCCATCATATGTTAATTAGAGAAGGAATCAGATATTGAAGAAGAACATAGAATGTATACACACAGTTGTGTGCCTTCTCAGTTGTGTACCTTCACAGTTGTGTGCCTTCATTCAAATGTGTACCTGAATGGAGATAGGTGTATGCAAACAGTACTTTTGGTACGGAGTGAGATGGTTTGCATCAAACTTGTATTTTACGTCACATTTTTATATGCCTTTTCTATATTTGAACTCTATATACAAATAGGGATGTGGTGATGAGACTAGACAGTTACAGTACTATTCAGCAAAGCCATGATAGAAGTGTCTTTTTCATTCATCACTAGCTATTTATTTGACTGGTAAATAGTCTCTCCTGCCACTGAGGAGCCTTGTGGCGGCACTTTCGGCCTCCTGCAGGGAGGCTCTCGCTGCACAGAAGATGAAGTGGACACAGGCTGCACATAGTTTGAGTAATAAATTCACTTTCCTCTTCTTTAGTGGCACTCAGATCTTGTGGTTAAACTGGGGATTCGCTGTCGGACCACAGGTGTTGCTGGCCCCAGTGGACTCCCTGCATTGTGACACGTTTAGAGGATATGTAAATATTGGTGGAGATGAATTCAATAAGAATGTACTGCTGTAAAAAGATTTTTTTTTCCCAAAAAATATATTCCAAAAAATGTGTTGGATGGGTATTTGAGCAAAGTATTTTCATTGTTGCTGGTGGAGAGAATGAACAGTCCTGCCACAGGTGTTGGTGTAGGTTGCACTGCAGTTGGTATGTTTCCCACTCATGTCGCTCCACATACTGGAGGTCACATTTACATAAGCCTCGTGCTCCACTGACACAACCTAATCCTGATTCCGACAAAGATACTTAGTCATCCATGCACTTGCGCGCACACACACACACACACACACACACGCACACACACACACACACAGGAATACACGAACAGGCGTGCCTTGCTTGTCACATTCGGCCATTGACGTAATGCTCTGTGTCTCTGTGTGTGAGCAACAGAAAATGTGAGAGAGGGCTCTGTATACAAAATAGACGCCCGGTGGTAGCTTTGGCAGCAGCACCTACACACTCGGCCGGCACGTGGGCCAGAAAGCTGCCAATCTGTGCCTCCCTGCAGGAGTGAAGCACCCCAGGTCTCTCCCTAGAAAGGTTTATTGGTCCCGGTGCTCATAAAGTCATGAGAGGCTTTATGCATAAGAGCTGTGAACAATGAGTCTTTTCATTTGTGGTTATTTTCTCTTTGCTAATCAATTCATTGTTTGGTCTCTAAATGACTACAGTCCAAAGAGGGAACAGTCCAAAGTTGAAATCTTAGCTTAGCTAGCATAAAAGCTTAGCTAAAATCCTCCTTTACCAAACAGTAGCCAATTAATGTTTGACATTGTGCTTGAAAAAAATGACTTTCAGTTGTCAAAAGTGTTAGTTTTCTTCACCAGGCTACATTCTCTTCACATCATAGTTCATGTACTTGTACTATTTCATAACTTGCAGTTATTTGTTAACTGTTCTGACCAGATAGTGCGTTTTCTCTTTGATATAACATTGTATATGATGGTGTATTGATGCTTAGCACTATCACCTCACAGCAAGGATTTGCTTGAGTATATAATGATATGAAGCGGCGTGTAAGTCTTGTAAGTGCGGCATATACCAGCATCAGCACTGCTTTGGCTTGTTGTGGTTTTTGATGAATTTATGATCTAGCTTTGATTTAATCTTCTCCCTGAACTGTTTGGGTGATTGATGGATGCCTAAGGCAGTGAGTTGAGTAGATATAGCTTCATATTCTGTTTTTCTGCTCGATATGATGATGAATTTTCTCCAGCGTGTACGGTTTCAGCACTGACTGACTCTGTTCTCCGTCTCTGATGCTGTGTTGTTGTTGTAGTGTGTTTACATCAGGGCTGACACGGCTTTTTAAAAATGGTGGTTGTCAGCATATGTGCTGGAACAGCCAGTACATATTTGCGTTATTCCCTGTCGTGCAGATCTGCTACCATATAGAAGAAACTAAAAGAAGCTAAAAGCTAGAAGCTGTCCTTTAACAGTGCAGACAAGGAGGAAGGGGCTCCTCCGAAAGTTATAGGGGCATTGGTGATGAATCACCCAATGTTAAGTTTTTACTGTGCCATATTTAAGTTGAATATATTACAACAATGAAAGCATCAGTATGGCCGCCTGCAAGTTTTGTTTATTTTGAGAGTGGTTGAGAGAGGTGAAAAGTAGCAGATGCTCGGTGCAGAAATAAACCAAAGGCTCAAGCAACAAAAACGTGACACTTTTATTCATCCGAGGAGATATATTTTTAGGGGTGCGTGGAAGTGATGCAACAAAGCAATTTCTTTATGCTCGGTTGCCCACATCGAATGCCACTTCAGAAGCTGCTTTGCACTCTTATGTCTGTACTTGAAGGTGACCCGTCCTCTTTGGTTGGGAACAGGGAGTAAATAAAAAATCAAGGTGAAATACAGGCACCATAAACAGAGAGCATGTCATTGATAAAGTGCCGGGCATTGTACATTAGCCTGCTGGTTGTATTTAGTTTTACAGTGGAGGGCACAGGGCCAAGGAAACCAACATGGCCTGAGAGATAATAAACTGGTATTGACACCTATAGCGGTTTTTCAGGTCAGGGTCACAGTTACACAGAGACAACCATTAAATGATGGTGTCAGGGTTTTGCTCTTGGGCACTTCAGCAAATGCTGACACAAGAGTTTTAACCTCCGAGTAAATGTCCGACTGAGCAATGGTCTTATCGCTGAACATAACATTAAACGTCATGTTTCCCCACTTGTTACAGCAGCTAGGTCTCTGTGCTGCATTCAGCCGTTAACCCAATCCATCAGTCTGTCTTTTTATAGTGTTAAATGTCAGAACAGATGAGCAGATCCATACAATCTGTTTTACTTAGTTGTGGCAAAGAAGGTCAGATAGACTGCATTTATTAAACAGGAACTATGCGTATATCTTAGTTCTAAACAGAAGTATTCCAGCACTTACGTTGAATAGTGCAACCCTGACTGCCTTTACGATCATCTCAGCTCCATAAAATGGACATTTCATTACCTGTTTGAAAGAAATCTAGAAAATAAAGAAGCATAAAGTTGTAATGGTCATGGACTAAAGATGTAAAGCTGACACACTTCAGAGTGGCAGTCCTTTCAGGGCACTGACTAGTCTAATGTGGGGTCATTTACCTTTTTTCGCCTGTGGTTTGGCAGTGGCATGACCTGTGACCACATGCGACCTTCAGCTAAGAGAGCCACTTTGTCACTGATGCATCAGTGCACTAACAAGACAGTCAGACCACATAGGAATTCCTGTGCAGTATGCCCAGAGTCGGTCGATTACAAGGCAGAAAAAAAAAGAACACAGAGGGTGCATAAATAACAACAGAATGACTGACAAGTGATGAAATGGAACAATATAAGCACTGTAGCTGTACAGCGGTCTTTGAAGGAATCCCAGTTGGATTGAGGGCCTTTCTGTGTGGGTTTCTCCAGATAATCTCCTCCCAGAGTCCTTAAAATATGCATGTTTAGGTTGTTTGAAGACCCTAAATTGCTCCTAGGAATATCCCATGTTATGGACTGTTGACCTGATTGGCCTCTCTGTCTTCCCTGGCTTCCCCCAATGTGCAATAGGGATCGGAACCAGTAGTCCCCTGAGACATGTTAAGATGTTGGAGAATCACTATAGACAGAAAGCTGGAAAATATTGTAAAAGACCCATAGACATAAGACAAAAACATACAAAATTCTTCTTTGTTCAGTGCATTGTTTTTGTTCATTTTTGGATCGAACCACCCTGAACTTGACTTAAATCAAACCCTCCAAAACGCCTGGACTCTCAGACTATCTGTCCGTGTTCAGGAAGGAGCCCTGCTGTTTGCAGCCCCAGAAGCACCTCTCCAGTGATGAAACTACTGCACCCTCTCAGGGAGAGGCACAGCTTGGCCTAATAGCTTTCTAGCAGTTAATATCTGGGAGCTTTAGCAGTGTGGTCTCAGAGATGCTGCCGGCTCATTAATACCCTCAGCTGGTGGGCAGCGCTGCCACTTAGGTGAAAGAGAGCGAGGAGGTTTTGAAGCCGTCTTTTTACTGCAACAGCTCTGCTCTTTGTGCTGCCTCTCCTGTCTCTCTCCAGCTGTTACAATCACAGGAAGTGAAGGGGCTCACAGAAATGAGCAAAAAAAGTGACATCTCAGTCTTTTTAGTTGACACTCCGGGTGGATCTGATGTAATCTAACACAATGATGCTGCAATAGAAGATTTCAGATGACTGTATTAACTGGTTTTGTACTTCCAGGGCACTTTCATGTTTAATGCTCATTTCAGTTTATTTAAGACATACTGTGTGTTTTCTGAAAAAGTATTGACCTATACTATCAATCCAGTATCACTTATCTGGGCTGATTTTCATGCAATTCCATGCATTGGATATTGAACATTGGATACTGGACAGTGCCAGTCCATTTACCAATTCAGATTCTGAATTTCCAAATTTGTGTCCAGAGCTGGAAATGCTGCAGCATGGCATCTTACCCAATCACCCAATCAGAAACTTTGAGAGTAACATGATCACTGTATGTTGTCACCATGGCTCTTGCTTCTCCATGCCTTCACACAGATACCCATTTGTCTCAACTTTCTCAAATATTAAAGGAGAGGAATATGTTAACAGTTGCTGCTGCTACATAACGTGCAACAAATAAATTCCTTTGTTTGTTAGGAAGAGGAAATGCTTTTTTATTGGATTGTCAATGGATTGAATTGGTCGCCATGTCAGCCCATGGGCAGGTAGAAGGCTGACAGAGATGACACCAGGCCATTGCTTCTGATATCGACGGTAGACTTGGAAGTCTTTTAGGTGGCATTCAGATGAGAAACATATGTTAAGTCGCCTTAAAGAAATAAAAAAATAAGTGAATAAAAGACACAGCAAGAATTTTGAATGGGGTCTTGGTTTTTGGCACTGGTCCGATGTCAGAAGTCTATAGGATTTAAAGTATTTCTAAGGAGCCGACTCCTCTTCGTCCGGCAGTGCACGACACAGAGGAGCATGTGTGGGCTGGACCAGGAAAAAAAACATCAGGGTGAGTCACAGCTCACCTAGCTATTGAGTGTTGCCTCTCCTCTCTTCAAGGAAAAAAAGAAGCGTCTGTGCTGCTGTGTGGGAGTGTATGTGTATGTGTGTGTGTGTATGTGTGTGTGTGCAGGGAGCGTTCGCAGTTTTAATACGCTGATGTTAAAGCAAAACAAATCGGCCTGCGTGTCTCTCACTTTGATATTCCACGTATGATGTTTAGTGCTTCTCGGGCTTGGTTGCGTGACATGATGCTGTAATTTAGTGTCTGTCAGCCCACTTCATTCAATTGTGTTTTTACGCTGAGGGTTTTGCTGGGTTATACCTCCATAACAAGCCCCATAGAGGAGTGTGTGGGCTCGGAGATGCAGCTAAATGGTCTGTCAGATAAGGAAACAAGTGTTTTGCCATAATCAGATTCTGTTGTAGTTGGACTTGTCTTGGTGGCACAACAGTGGTTGTATTCCTGGTAATATAGAACATGCATCAACACTGAAATGAAAGAACAGTGTTTCTTCACTCACAAACACCCACACAAACACACACGCACACACTTGGAGGTGGATCAGAATGATCTGATCTGTTCTAAGAAGACAAAGAGCCTCTCGCTGGCAGCTGGACGACACATCCCCCGATTATAGACCTGATAAAATACAGTATATCAGCAAACTGATTCGCTATTGATCAAACCCTCAGTGGGATCATTGTGGGAGTGTGTATGTGTGTGTGTGTCTATGTGTGTGTGAGCAATGCAGAGACGAGGGACCCACCTGGCTCATTATCAGGCAACTGAAACCTCAGAGATAACCCAGAGATTCCTCCCACCCAGTGGCCGCTAAATCCCCCGCTCTCACCACCTGATTCTCATTGTCCACAAGGATTCATGAAGGAACTCGTCACGTGTGTCCCCGAGCCTTCTCTGCTTTTTTTTTCCTTTCATCTGCCCATCAGGAATTGCTCATGTCTGATGACGGGCCTCGAGATCTGATGGCAGAGTACATCTGCCATCTGAGAGATCCTGTCAATCGAGGTGCAGCAGTGTAAGACAGAGTTACATGGAGGAGAGGTTCCCAAAGGTTCCTCTTGAGGTGTCAAGTTGCAACCAGCACATTTACCTGGAAATGTTATTGAACCCAGTCTTATCGCCTTATCATATCCAAATCCCCACGCTACTATGTATAACAATAGTTTGTATTCTATTTGCATATTTCTTTGCATAGTTTGTTCTCTATTCCTGGTCTGTCTCTTTTTGTGTCCCCATGCCCCTTATGCTTTTTGCACTTCTGGTTAGATGCCAGCCTGCATTCAACTACCTGCGCTATGTGCAACGTCAATTCAGTTGATTCTTATTCGATCTAATATAGTATTTGCAATTAAATTCTTCATGTCAGAGTCTCTTCAAATCCTGACACGCTCTGAACATACAGTGAAGTACATGTGGCAAGAGAACGCTGTGCAGCCTCCATCAGTGTAATTGCGTGTCGCATTCATTGAAATGCGTTAACATTACTCCTCCGTCTTCTGTCCCGCTCTTCGTAATGGTTCATCTTGATGGAGCGCAGAGGTTGATGTTGACGCCTCCAGAGGTCTGCGACACAGCCAGACGCAGGTGCTGCAGCGCTGCAGCGCTGCAGGGGACAAAAATCCTCCTTTTCTTTCTTTCTTTTTTTTTCTCCCCCTTTCTTGGCTAATTGAAGAAAGTGACCAAGAGCACTCAAGCGACTGGCAAATTATGACCCTTTCTCCACTTGGGTTAAGTAACAGCGATCTTGGATGGTGTTTGTGCTTTTAAAAAAATGCAAATAAGCCGTCAATTTCAGGTAGTAATGCGCCGGTTAAAAGTCCATTTATTCACTTTGGGGATTGTCTTGGATGCATTTAGTCACATTAACAACAACTGGAGATTAATGAAATGTCCATGATGCAGGTTTAGCGGATACGTCGGCGAAATAAGCAAGATGAGGATCATGCTGTTGATGGTAAGCTGATTAAGAGGGAAAACGCTGGAGAAATGATCTAATGGAATTGCTATTTTCAGGTGTGCGTAAAACGGACTGAACGTCGAGCCACCATCTGGTGACGCGACTGCTCGTTTGTCACCTCGGTGCTCGGGGTTTCTCCCGCACCCCAGCGCGTTGCTGCGAGTGTCACCCGGCGCTTTGTTGAGCGTGTGATTCTGTCGTCTTGAACTTGCAAGGAGATCGGTGGGAATTTACCGCGTAAAAGCTTACAAGTTAGACACAATAAAGGAACAGGAACGTTTCCCCCTCGTTGTTTTTGAAGCACGGCGTTTCATGTTCCCGGCTGTCGTCTTTCGGGAGGAAAGTCGTGCCGCGTTCTCTTGCGTAATAAACGCTCGTGTTGCGCGCGGAACAAAAAGCAGACATCTGCGATTCTGCATCGTCAATTAGAAGTGCTTCTCTTTAATGTGTCAGTTGGTAAACCCCTTTGAACGCAGCGTGTCAGCGATTGTGTTCGACCAGACTTTCCTCGCCTTGTCACACCAATCCCAGCAAATAACTTAAGTTTGACTGTTGACAAATCCCACTCCGAGCAGGATCCCCACGAGCCCAAGCACTGCAGAGCTTTACTCTGACATCTCCACTGTCACAACTGAGGCGCCATTGAGGATTGCCACAGCTCTGTTTTTGTGTGTGTGAGTGTGTTGTGACTGTGTGTGCATGTGTGTGTGTGTGTTTGTGTGTACTCTTCACGTGCGCAAGCAGTGGGTGTCTCGCAGCTCTCTTCCTCCAAGATTTAATCTTTGACCATCTGCTCTGGCCAAACTCTATTTTATCTCACTGTCCCTCACACACTGTACTGTACCTGAGTGCACCCACAGTAACGCACACATTATGCTGAATTTCATCACACAGTGCAAACCTTTCAACGCCCATGGCAACAACACAGATAAGGAATATGTTGCGTATTACATGATTACATGATTATGGTACCATTGAATATTGGTTATTATTGGTATTAAGAGGGGTAGATTTTCATCCTTAATACGCTGGGCTTTTGTGGGATTTGGACACAAGTTGCCAATTGAGAGTTGGTTGTCAATTGACAGTCCAGGATACAGCAGCCATTCTAAAACCAAGCTAATTCACACACGAAAGACATGGATAGACTACAAAAACATACATCAAGTTTGACTGGAGACTGTAAATTGCCCCTAGGTCTGAGAGTGACAGTGAATGCTGTCTGTCTGTTGCCTGTGATGGTGTGGTGGAGCACCATTGGGAACAAAGCCAATAAGATGATGGATGGATGGATGGATGGACAATGCCTGCACTTACATGGAGGAAATATAGAAAATTGTCCAGTAGTCTGGTTTATTCTATATGGTGCAGCAGCTTTTCCATAGATTTTTAGTAGTGTTTGTACTCTTGAACCATCAGATTTTGTTCAGGCAATTTATATGTAATCCCACCATCTGATCTCTCTTCTATTTTTGTGTCTCCATTTCTATCACCTGTTAAACAAGATAACCACTGAAAACCATAGTGTACAGTAGGGACATAAAAAGAACCCACACACATGACAGTGCAGCCCAAATAATACAATGGTTATTCGATTACGGGATTAAGAGCTAGTTTATATAAGGTTTAAATGTGAGTGGGAACCCACTGCAGGAAATTATAGGATTACACCAGTTGAACAGAGGATGGGATTACTGTAGTGTCAGATCACCCGTGCCCACACACATGAACACACATAGGCACACGCATGCACCTGCACAATGGCCTTTTGCAGAGAGAATATATCATGGAGTGAATGGGCGAGGAGAGAGTGGGTGATTGGGGGAAAAGGATGGAAAATGGCAAATGAAAGTCCCTTTTTAATGTCTGGCCAAATTATTCAGACTAAATAGCTTTGAATTGCACACGCGCACCTTTCACTGTGAGGATGTTATGCCTGATGAGCCCAGAAACAAGAAGGACGGCCCTTTTGAAATTATAGAAGCTCATTCTGAAATATTATATAAAATGCTGAACCCACACTGTGCAAACCATGGAAATCATTATGTAAAACGTAAATGTAGATTACATAAAAAGGTAAGATTGTGGTGTTAATCACTATTTAGGCTTTTTTTGCGGATAGATAATGTTTAATAAACGTGTGGGCTTCCTAATTGTTAATTGTGTTTCATAAATTGAGCACTGCAGGCATTTCACACAGTAAGAAGTCAATGAAAAGAACTTTGGATTCTTGTATCTTTTTCCTCCTCGCATATAAAATGTGTATCGGTCACCAAAGATAAAAAGTGTAGGCCTCTCAGACAGTGCTACAGCTGGAGTGCTACTGCTGCCAGCACTACCCCTTCACTTAAGCTTGAAAACAAACTTGTAACTATTACAGATTTGAGTAGGCTGTAAAGTCATGGTGAGTGTTGTAGTGTCAGTCACAAATGTGACCCCAAAAATAGGTTCGCTTGTGGACAGAAGAGGGGACTAGTGTTTTTGTAAGTGCGTTGATTGTCCATCTTCCTCGTAGTGGAGTGTACGAGGATTCTGAGACATCAAAAGTAGCAATTGGACTCTGTCGAAATGTTTGAAATATTGCTTCAATTTTGCAGTGTAGAGGCTATTTGAAGTAGGTGTGTCTGGTGTCAGGAAGTCTTTTTCCAACTATGTTATCTCACGGACAACATTCATAACAAATTCACAATCACAACATTATTTGCAAATTTCTACTCTATTTGTATCTCTGCTGAGTTTGATAACCGCCATAAACAACAGGAGGTCAATAAATGAGTAAATGTGGAGCCACAGGAGTGAAACGTTTAATGTTGCTAGCATGATGTCAGCACAGCTATTAACAGATCTTTTTCTCATTTTCGCTGTCTGTTTCTGCTGAGAATTTGCCATGTCATGTAGAAAAAAAAAAAGGTGACATATTGAATCTCTGGATGACACGGAGCTGTGAGCTGTAAACCGTAAATGCTAATGCTGAGATAAAAAGCCCGGGCTGGCACCATGCACTGCTCAGGTAGGCAGCATCTAACGTAGAGCATTTTAGGCCTTGCTGCTTTTCCCAGTGGAAGCCATTAAGTTAAAGCCACACACACACACACACACACACACACACCCTCAGTAAGACTTGCTGCTCCCTGACAGTCTCCAATCCATTAATGCAATCCAATCCACAGCTGCTCTTTGATTTGCCCATTGTGGTGTTCTTCTTGTCTCCAGCAGCAGGGGTTGTTGAAATGAGGGGAGGGATGAAGGAATCCTGGAGGAGGATGTGTGTGTGTGTGCGTGCGTGCGTGTGTGTGTGTGTGTGTGTGTGTGTGTGTGTGTGTATTCCTTCCTCACATACAGCAACTATGTGCAAGGGAGCAGCTTTGGAAATGAGACTAGATCAGCAGGATCCTTCTCCCTCTGCCTCTCTTTGTCTCTCTCTTTCTCTCTCTTTCTCTCTCTCTCTCTGTGTTTGGTTCATACGCCAAGTGTTTGTTTGCTCAGCCGGAGAATCAAGCGCTGCTTTGGCTTCCATGGCAACCTGCTCCAAGTCATCCAGTTGTGAGATAACATGAATAATTATTGCTCAGTGTTTGGAGGTGTGTTGTTTTTGCAGCCTACACAAAGACACTTCAAGACGAAAACTGCAGACACCTTCTGTCCATCCTTCTATTATCTTACCTTCTTTGTTTGTCAATGCTGTAAAGCAAATACACCCTGGACAGGTCACCAGTCATAGGACATACACACACACTCACCGAGGGGCAATGCAGAGTCTCCAATTAACGTAAATGTGTATGTATAATTTTGGACTTTGGGAAAAAAACCTACAGGCACGGGGGAAACATGGAAAGTCCACGCAGAAAGGTTTTCAGTCCAGCCCTGGAGTCACAGCCAGGTGTTTCTTGTCTTGGTGTGGGGTGATAGCCCCTCAAAGAAGAAACCCTCCTACCTAGCCAAAAGTGGCTAGCAAATATCTACAAGCTGTTAAATTAGTATTCAGAAATCCAGCTGTTACACTCGTAATGGTTGAAAGTCAGTTTTAAGCACGTTGTCAAACATTCAATAATTACTGTTTGTTAAGTGAAGCTTAACTGTTTAGAAAAATAAAAAAACTACGGTTTTCAAAGCTTAGCTTTAAATTAACTAAACCAAAAGGGTCAGCAGGGTGTCTTTGAGTGTCTCTTCAAGTGTCTCTTCACAGACAGAATTTACCTGGAGAAAATCCAGACAGACACACGGAGAACATGCAAACTCTACACATAAAGGCCTAGGTCCAGGGTGCTGCAGGTATGAGTGCTAACCACTCATACCCGCAAACTGACATTTGAGAAATAAAAATAAAATGAGTTTTACGGTTGAGACGGCAGAAGTAAAGTTGTCTTGCATGACTTTGCTGGAGAAAAACGTGATGGATATCTTCAGTCAATTTAAGAAAACTGCAGTAATTATGTGAACACTGCAAGACAATTTCCCTCCAGCTCCTTTAATAGGTTGAGGTGAAAGAATTTCACTTCATCTTTCATTTTGAAGCCCCAAGATTTTCTTCTTTTTAATCATCATCTCTGCTCATTTCTTCCTGCTCTGCCACCGTGTGACCAACCCCTCAGAGCCCCGAACAGCTGGGCTGAGCCGGTACAGCAGGCACAGCTGAAACACATCTTGTGCTTTGTCTTACCGGTTGCTATGCTACATCCTCCTCCTTCCTCCACCTCGTCTGCTAATTTTTCCGTCAACCTCACAGCCATCCCATCCAGTTCCTTCCTCCTCTCTTACTTTGCAATGATAAACGTTCCAGCGATAAAGGAAAATTAATACCACTGCCAACTTATTGTATTCTTTTGATGTGGGCTGTGCCTGTGCTAATTGGTTTATATTCTGTGGCGCTGCACCACTTATTGAAGTTCTGCCTCGGTGTCTTTGGTCACTGCTTCTTGATTATTCAGCGCTTGGCCCCTGGAGACATCATGTGTTATTTTAGCTCATTAGCTAAAGTTGTGCTCTCTCAAGATGTGTTCACTGTCAGTGTGAAGCCTGAATCAAATTGCGGTTGTTTGCATGGTTTCATATACTTTACAAATTTGTTTTTTACTCTTTTGATTCTATAGCAGCACCATCTACTGTTGCAGTACACTGATGGTATGTGGCTAGATGTGCCATCTCATTATATAGGTATATAGGAATTCAATGCTGTTAAAAGGTATACAATTAAGAGATAAAGATCTGAATTCATAGTGTCTGAAATACATAAACCTATGTGGGATATATGGAATATTTCACATTAACAGCATATAATATTCGGACTCAGTTCTGATGGCTTTCTGGAAATATCTCCACACATTTATAGTGATTGTGCTTGGAGATCTGCAGATAGGAGGGTGGACTTTCAGCCTTGGCTGTGGCCTGCACTCTGCAGTTTGCTAATGTACCCCAGGAGTGCCCCCACACCCCACTCCCCACTTCCCCATTTGTCATCAGCAGCCCTTTTGGGGTGGGGGGAAATAATGAAAGAAGAAGAAAAAAAAATCCATTTTCCTCCCAGTGATATGAACCTTCACTTAGGCTGAATCAGCTAATGCTGTTATCAGTTGCCATGGAGACTGCCTGAGTTGGGGTGTTGCTGTGGAAACCAAGTGGCTGCTCGACACTGCCCACAGCAGCAACCCCCCCCCTTCTCTCCTACTCCCACTCCCACTCCCATAACCCGACCTGCATCTCACAAACACACATGAAACCCTGGTAAATGTTTTTTTTTAATTCAATTTTATATATTTACGTATTTATTTTTTAATTCTGTATCGTCTGGATATTGTGTTTGTTTTTATTTGAGTTTTTCAGTGCTGAGCCACTGTGGCACTATTGTGAGGGGTAAATTGAACACCGGGCAACATAACCGGATGTATTGTTCCCTTCATCCCAAATGTCACAACGCACAATAGCAGCTGCCACATGGAAGTTGTGTGTTCAGCTCCAGCTTGGCAGTCTTTCCAAATCGAGTGTGTTACCAGCACACCAGACATAAAGATGGAGGGCAGAGAGGTTGATTGTACACCAAGGACGTTTTTGTGTGTGTTTGTGTGTAAAACATTTCGGACTAAAGTCAGACTAGTGGCTTGTATGTGTAGCGTTTGCATGGCTTTCGATGGCTAGATATTCAGAAACATACATTCAGGTCGATTTGCGGCCTAATTTAAAATATGTCAATGCTGTATGTGTGTTTGTATTTTGAGCAATGTGGCTACTGGTGACCTGTATAGAGTGTATTCCCTATAGACCCACATGACACTATATGTATATATGTGTATGTATGTACGTATAGACACACAAAGTGTGTGTATATGGTGAGTTAATGACCCCATTTAAGTGAGTTAGCTTAAGTTTAAGCACCTTTTCTCTCACACACGCAAACACAAGCCAATCACAAATCAACAAGCTCCTGCTAAATCCTATTAGCTGCACCTGGAGCCTCATTCTCAAGGCAGACACATACACATGTTAAAGCGCAAGTGTAACCGGGAACATCACCAGTGGCTTCATTCAAGTCAAGTGCGATTGTGAGACAGAACCTGAAGCGTCTAAATGGAACCTGGCCATTGCTTAAATAATGGCCCCCTCCCATTTAGCCATTAAGTATTTATTTTTTACACCTGCGCTCCTCATGCCGCGGCACATCAAAGGTTTTATGTCACGCTGTGGCAAGACAGTCACACGCAGATCCCGCCCGGCTCACCTCACACAATTCAGGCTTCCCATGGCCTTATCAGTCAAGGAATATTGATTGTTCATCCCCAGCTCTATATGTCACAAGAATGCAAATGGCGTAAAAGGACAGAAGTTGCTGCTCGGCTGCACTGAGCTAAAGGTAAATAACGATTATTTACAGTAAAGTAGTGTGAGTTTCCAACCTCAGGTCAGACTGAAGTCGATCGTTTGTCTTGCTATTATTCTTCCAATCCTTAACCTATCTGTTATGCCTTGTAAATAATAAAATATAACTCTTGTCCATTGATAAGTAATCTTTGTTCTGGAATGTGGAAGAAGATGTAAAAAACATCACCTTGACGTCAGTGGATATTCTACTGAACCCACCAACCTGAGCAGGTCTTTTTGCCTGTAGTTGTTTAATAATTCATCAATAGTTGTGTTGCCGTGGGGTTGCCGTTTCACTGTTCCCCTGATAGCTGTCTCTGCGATTGTGATATTCAAAACACACACACACACACATACACACATAGACACATGCACATGCACTGTATGCTGCCTTAGAGGCTCATAGTCCAGGCTTTGTAGTGAATCCCATATGGTGTTTAATATGAGATTCCCTACACACAATATTGCCCTCCATTCCAGTACGTTAGCACAGTTTTCTCAACAGTGCTCTTACAATAAAGCCTTTGTGACTGTATAGAGTGTGTTTGGGCTTGAGGATGGAGGTTATATTAAGGCTGTGATCACACAGGACGTGTTTGTAGTTGTAGGAGGCACCTTTCGTCTTCACTTTGTGCTTTTCCTTAGCTGTGCTGGGGGTGTAACGCATTGCACATGCTAACTGTGCATTACCTTGTCTTATTAGTGAAAGTTATGTGTTCTCATCATTGGTTCCTGACAAAAAAGCAGCGGGATGATGAGAGGCCACATCAGCTGAGACCTCCATAGCTGCAGGATGGAGGGAGACCTCCCAATGGAGTTGGGGAGGGTACAACAACTCAAGGTACCACTGGAGCAAGAGTTGTTTAATGGAGTATTTATGTATGTATTTCTGTGTATTCAGTAATCCTATTTTTAGGTGTTAGGACAGTTTCTACACGGATCTGGTACTCCTTATCTGGCAACCATGCGTAACCTTCACAGTGATTGTCTTAACTTTGCCCACACGGTAGAGCTTTATGTTCCTTTCTAACCAGCATAGCTACCAACTTTTACCTGCTGTAGTTGGTAACTGGAGTGTTTTTGCGCCAGAATCAGAGGAGGAATCAGTTTTTCTGAGCTTCAAACATTTGTTTTCAAAATGTATCCATGAATGAGGAGGACATGATGTTGTCTGTCCTGCTGTGCATCTTGAACATAGACAGTTAAAGACAGGACTCGATAGTCATCATTCACCAAAGCCAGGGGTCATCTTAGCTCCCCTTTAAGAATGCACAGGAGCACAGGATAGTTGGCAATAAACCAGAATTGTACACGTGTGCATTTGCTGCTGCAGGTGCGTGTGTGTGCACTTTTGTGTTTGTGCAGCATCGCCGCACTAGGGAGTGTTGGTGAGCTTGCGGGGAGCATAATAGAGTGGTGCTGTTTATATTACGACCCACGCAAACTCATGAAAGGGGTGCGAAGACGCTCGCACTGTTGTAAAGAGCCGCAGCATGTGAAGCTGTGCAACGTCTGACGGCGACAGGGCGAGCTTTGTATTTGATCACACATATGGTGTCTTCTCTTTCGCTTTGACTGTCGCTTAATGCTGCTGAAATGCAAGCAGGGAGCGCTTGGGGCTGGAGAGGAGTGGGAAAGACGAGGAAAAAAATAGAGGAAAAGACTGAAAAATCTAATTTTAGCAAGGTCATTTGTCCCTTAATTTGTGTGGAGGCTTTGTTATTACTTTTGCTCTTGTCGTCCTATTTTAAACGCAGCCAAGAGGAGAGGAAATTCACTTCCATAATTTGGACCGAGACAGATTGTTTTTAGAGTTTCAATTGCCTTCTCTTCTCTCTCGTCCCCTCGTTGATTTCTTGGTTTCTCTGTTTTCATTTGCGCATGGAAATTAGGGGTTATTTTGGTCGGCAGCTCTGGAAACACTTCTCTGAAGGAAATGGTGCTTAAGCAAGATGTTTTGTCCCCATAAATCATCAGCATTCACATATTATGCATTGTGGGTGCAGTGTTTACTCTAATTTACATGATCTATACAGTGCTTGCAAAAATGGAAGAAAGACAAGGGTTCTTGTGATTTCCTTTCATGAAGCCACTGCAAACCACAGGTCCGTCTCTCACTCACTCACTCGCCCTCTACTCTTTTTGTGTTTAATACTTTCCCCTTTATTTTTCAGATATGCAGCTTCACAATACATAAACATTTCAAAGTGTCGGCTATCGAACAGGATCAAAGATGAGATGTTGAACTAGGTCAGTGGATACTAAATTAAGGCTTGGATGTTGACTATAAACAATGCAGGCTCCTTAGGGTTTGATATAAATGCTGAAGCACAGGCTGGATAATTAGATGCTGACACAGTTTAATTACCACACATACTGTACGGTAATAAACGCATGTCACACATATGGGCATACAAACACTGTCTACTTTTAACTGCACAGACATTAATGCACCTCCAATTACAGGTGACCGTTTACACACCACCCACCAGTTTCACTATCCCATCCATCGTCATGTTATCAGTGAATATTTGCAGGCATGTTTGAATTGACTCAAGGCTGCAGGCAAATCAGATTTGATTCCCAGATCAGATCTCAGAGATGTGCCGTCGCTACAGTTGCTTGCCGGAGAACGGATTTGTGCACCCACACGTCACCCATCTGTCTGCTCGGGTTGCCGTGGTAACGACATCAGCATCACTGGTGGTGCAGAGGCCCGAGCGATGCAAAACATTCTTTACAATCCAATTTGAGATGCTGGAGTGGATCGTCTGGACTGAGAGGCACCTGCGCCATCGTATATCACGTGTTTCTGGGCTGTCAAGACTTTATAGAATCGATCTGGAAGCAATTTCTGAATGCCAGAAACCTGATTCAGATTTGCAGTCTGGACATGGCCAAACAAGCAAATTTACCTTTCTGTTTGCAGGTTTGTTTTTCAGGCTTACGTTTCATGTAATCAGATATTTTGATATAGGAGTGCAATTGTAGCAGCGTTTTTGGGCCAATATGAACGTATGAATAAAACTGTACACTAATTGCTGTCAAATAGTCTCTCGAATCAATCTCAAGTCTCAAATCAAGCCGTGTCATGTCCATTGTGTCAGCCATCACCCTCTATATTTAGCTGCCATTAAATTTAAATTAACAGCGAGTGTGCATCAATCTGGGGCCCATCTCACTGTTAAGTTAACAAATGGTCCTCTCACTCAGACACCGTCGCGCTGACAGCTAGCGATCGTTCTCTGCGTGCGCTCCGTCTGAATATATATCAATCCTGCCTCTTCCTGACCCCACCCAGCTGAGGAGCGACTGATGTGGGCTCAGAGCCGACCACAGAGGCCCGGGAGGAGCCAACCAGCTGGGCCACTCGTGCCTCTTTCTTTCCAACGTCCCAGACACACATGCAGGCAATCTGTTCGACAGTGGCAAACAGACCAGACAAGGAGGTAAAAATACGGCTGCAGTTCCGGGAATATTCATGCATAAAAAGAAGTACAGGGATCACTTGCGGCATTTTAGCTGGGACTGTGCTGCTTCAATGCAAGATCAGATGAAGCCTTGAAATAATTCACTCAGGGCTTTTATTTGGAATCACTAGAGCTTGTAGAATCATGAACAGACGCTAGAAAGAAGGAAAGTAAGTTTTTAATTGACTGTAGTAATAATGCACAATATCTGACAAGACGTACAGTCAATGCAGTTTTGATATTAGAAGATTTCAAGTTTGCTTCACTCACACTCTCTCCTTTTTCCGCTCCTGTCTAAATTTGGTGCTGAAGAGACACGTTTCACCCTTATGGAATTTCCTGTCTCCTTGAAAATGGAGGAAACGATTTTTAAGCTTCATGTTTGTGTGTAATATTGTGTGTCTATACAGGGTGTGTCTATACAGTGTGTGTGTGTGTATATGTGTGTGTGTGTGTGTGTGTGTGTGTGTGTGCGCGTGTGTGCGTGCGTGTCTCAGTAATCCTGAGTGTGAATGGCAGTGGCATCAGTCTAAATAAACAAACTGGGGGTTATTTAAAGGTAAGGCAGTTTACAGTTCATGAAGGGTTCAGCTGATTTGGATCCTAAAAGGTAAAAGGAAATTCAGTTCCATTCCTAAAAAAGACTCCTTAAAAATACTCAGTTTATTCAATGTCAAGAAGCTCTTAACAGAGAATTTAGACTTATTCTTGAAAGCAATCCGTAGATGTCAGCTGGAGATTATTTTATTGGTTAGAGCTCTATTAACTGTTTACTTGTTTTGTCCAGTACATCTTGTACAACAGACGAAAGTGACCTGTGGAAACAGCTTGCCTTGTCAGAACAACCTAGCCATGAGTCAGTGATGAAAATACCTTCTGACACATTTAATTATCATAGTATTGACAATTTCACCAGTAATCAAACATTTCTTTCTGCCTCACCAGTTTTTTCGCTCTATGGTTGCCGTCACAACAGCAGCATCCTAATAGTCCATAACTGCTTCTCTGTTCCTTCTGATCTCTCACACTCCTTGCCAGCTTTCCTCATCCGGTTGCCTCCTGGTGTGTAGATCCTGTTGGCATAATGAGCTTTCGCTGCTTTTCCAGGAGGGCAGAGTCGGCTCTGTTCACCCCGCTGTGCTATTCCTGCTTTGCTACAGCGCAGGCAGGAACATTCAGTAGCTGCAGCTCCCCACATAGAGTTTGGCCAGAATGACTGAGGGAAACTGAAGCTAAAATTAATAACCGAACATTCAGTGGCACTTCAGCCCAGTAGGTAGATTTATGGTTTTGAGTCTTCAATTTCATCCTCTTTTCAGACTGGTTGCTATACTAGAGCTTGCTATTGCAGTGAGGCTTTTACTGTATGAAGGTTTTTCTAAATGACCTAATCTGACTGTGAAACTCTCTGAAACTACAACTGCATTGAATTTCGTGCACAAACAGCTCATGGTGATTTAGTTTAACTAAGTGCCGCCCTCCTCTGTCGTCATAAGCCAAAACAGCACTGTGGGAACTCCATGTGTATGCACTGATACACCAAACAATACTTACTATAGTCGTGTGAGGTAGTACGAGGAGGATAAACATGTTTTCCTTCCCGCGTTCAAAAGGAAAAACCCAGCCGCTAAGTGCCCTTGGGAATAAATCTATTTATTATTCCTCTGGACCTCAATGTCCTCTGACGATGGTGGATAATGTGATTTCCCAATCTCATTTCAGGGACTTTGCGGATGTGAACACAAACTGGATCAAATTCATACGTCTGTCGCCCCGCTCTTTGTTTTTGATGAAACTGCTTAAATCTAATCTCGTCACACCGGTTTGTTTAATGCCACATGTTTGTTTTTTGATGAATAAACCAGTCACAAAGACGACAGTGATGTTATGGGCAATGATGGCCGCCTGTTTCCTCCAGGTGTGGAAGAAATCGACTTAAAGCAAAATATCAGACCTGATCTTGGTGACCTTGTACGTGAGTGTGTGTGAGTCTAAGCTCCAGTATAATTGTGAATTATAGGTTCTGGACATCTGTCAGGTCTATAAATCACATAAAGCAAATCGCCTTTATAATCAGGTAGTCATACAACTTAGTTATGAAGCTATGAGTCATTTTTTGTGGAGTTTTTGTACAGTCACAGGACAACAACCTTTAGCATTTATGCAAAAGATATGCACAGTTTCTATGCATAAATACTCACATCAGTTCAGTGTTGTATAGTGTATTAGTGCTGGATTGCCATGCACACACACACACACACACACACACACACACACACACTCATTCATACAGTGATGGCCTCCTGCTCATTATGAGTGGCAACCACGCACACGACCTACCACACAGCTCCAGATGGCACGGCATCGAGAACAATTTGGCCGTCAGCATCTTGGCCAAGGATCCGTCAACATGTAGGAGTAATTTCATAAACAAATAATTTTTTACATTTTTACTTGTTTTCTATTCCAACTAATTATTAGACTATAAGTGGGTTCTGTCACATTGTCGTGATAAAGATTGCAAAGCCTTCTCAGAATCATTTATTCCTGTGAGAATACAGTATTTCTGTCACAGATCAATTTCATGCTTATCTCGCAGTTATTTATAAGCTTCATGCTGAATGACTGACTTGATCACACCTCACAAGAGTCATCATGTGACTTTACGTTCCTAGCTTAGCACCTTAACTTTTCATCTTTTTTCTTGATCTACAGTAAGTAGAGCATCTTCTCATTGAGCCTTCTATGTAAATAGTCAATTATTAAGAGAGAAGTGGAAGCTTGTACATAGACATGGATACTTCTCCATTTTGCATTTCATTCAGATTCCCCATTAAGTCTCGGAAGTTTCTGATGTTGGATGCAACTTCAGCTGCATCTTCTGTTTCACCAGTGTGCATGTGCACACAGGCGCCCTCAGTGCTAACAGGCCATTAGGCCATACATGTAACCAGAGCGGATCATCAGATGGAGCTGTGGGGACATTGATTGACATTGTGGGACATTGAGTCAGACCGCAGTGTGGTGACTGTGTAGAGAGAAAGAGAAAGATGGGAAGAGAAAACTGCTGTAGATTTCTATATTTCTGTGCATTGATGTAAAAAGATTTGATCAGTCATATTTATTGAGAATGTTGATTGAACAAAAAGAGACTTAACAAATTTAATCTGACGAATCATTTCAAATTGAATTAATGATTTCATTGAAGGATTTTTTAAGTCTTTGGGTGACAGTTAAATACCAAGACGGTTACTTCAAGCTTTATGCAAACACATCAATTAAAAAACAGACCCTTCCTTTGAGCAAAGATCTCTGCCAAAATTAGGGATGCATTAATATTTTTCCCACTGCCTCTGAACATCAATAATTTACTACTCGTAACTGATATCTGATAACTAATATTTTTCTTAATAGTTTATACACACTCCTGAGGTAAAGATGTAGTTAGTAAAGCTGAATTCAGCATTATAACTCTGCCTCTGACTTATGCTGTATCGATGGTTTATGCCTGCAGACACCCTCTGCTTGGCTGTAGCGTTAGCGCTAGCAGCAGAAACAGCTAAAGCTTCCTCTCTCCGTGTGCTGCCTTTTTGATGGTGAAACCTCAAGTGACTCATTAGATTAGATCCGTATTCTTTTCACACGCTCATGAAACTTTGGCTGAACATCTATGGCACACAGCAATTGGGTTGTTTTTTTTCAGAAACAATAAAAGTGACAGAGGCACTAAGTTTATGTTTGAGACGTCTGACCTGCAGCATCGGCGGCACAATTTCAGTGAAACTGATGCAGTGGTGGCTAATTATAGTTTGCTCGCTAGTTATTGTAAAATGTTATCTAGTTATCGAAAAGATGTCATTTTATTTTCCAGTACCAGGTGGAATATTATCACCATCCTATTGTGCACACTTTGCTTAATTAATGGGCAGGCCGGTGAATGTCTGGCAATGTTACCTCCCCTTACTTCTCTGTATTGGGAATATATTGCGGCTAAAAAGGAATGCCCTGTGTAATAATAAACATAGGTGTATTTTTGGGTACATTCATGTTTGTGTCATCACAGCGGGACTCCAGATCCATGCACTCCCTGCTGACGAAACTAAACTTCTGATTTAGCAGAGCTAATTTTGTCTGACACAGTGACCAGGTCCTGGGGTTTATCGTGAGCTGTGTCATGTGTAGAGTCCAGCGTCTTTGTCAAACACTATTTGATCAGATTAGGAACAGTCTCCGTAACGACAGCAGGGAGCGGAGCAGGACGGCCCGCTGAGGCCTCCAGTGAGGTGTAGCTTCCCATCCATCAGCGGAAAGCAGAAAAGGGCAACACAGGTAGCACACACACGCATGCTAATGTTAATGGATGTTTGCAATAAGCTGTCCTATCTCACCAAGGACCGTGGGCTGGACTGGTTCATTTCCAGTCATGTGGTCTTACAACAGCAAGACTGAATTAAACAGCGAAGCTTTTACACTTAAAAGAGACCTAGAATGGTTGAATGGAGTATTCATCCTTGTTTTCTGGTGGAAACACAGAAAGCTGTGGATCAGTGATCTTTTCAGAAATGCATCGGGTCCTATTTTACAAACCTTTAGCTAAGGACATATTTTGAAAATGTAATCTATTCATATATAGTATAATATTCTGTCATGTGTCATGATTATTATTATTATTACTGTTTATTATCATTATTGTGAAACTGAAAAGGGTATTATTAACTTATTAGTTGTTATACTTTGCTTATTATATTTATTATTATTGGTTTTGCTTGCTTTGGACATCACTTATTCCTTATTATTAGTTGCGTATCTCTGGCGGCTAGATGCAAAGATTGGCCTGTCTTTGGTTTTGTATCGGGTCCCTTTTGACTTGGTTCTCTCTCCAACACAGCTTCAAGACATGAAGGAAAAAAAATGTGTGAAAGCATGAAATTTAATTCGAGAAAATTTGTGACACGAGGGGTCTGAGGTGACTGGTTTCAAGACGTTTTAAATGACGATGGAAATGCAGAGCGACATAATGACTCAAAGCCTCGGGAGCTGTTGCCTCCTGAGGAGCTGTCTTCATTTTGATCCGATACCGAGTGGCACTAGTCTAATGAAGCTGCGAAGCAAAGCACAGAATAAACAACCGGTTAGACACTTGCATCACAAAGACAGGTAATAACTAAGATGTCAAACCTTGTTTTATGTTCTGGTTGACAGACGAACAGATCAGAGTGTTTTTGTCATTGGTTTGTCTGTTTGATCCCTTCCCAACTAATTATTATGCAGCAAAATGGCAAATGAATTGCCATCTCAATTTCCCAGAGGTATTAAACCTTTTGGTGGGACGGAACAGAAGATTTCAGTTTAATATCATTGATGTTTCTACCAGAAGGGTAATTGATTAATCCACCTGTTATTTCAGCTTCAGAAGAAATTGACAGCACTCTTTTCTACGAGAGAATAAATAGAATGAAGTCAGGTGCTTGAAATAAAGCCATCTCACAGTTTCTCTCTTTACATCGTTTTGCACCTTCCATTTTGTCCATGTGAAGTCAGTGTGAAGTTCGATACAACAGAACCACCTCTGCTTGAGATTTCACAGCTGTTCTGTGCAGTGCTGTGGTTGCTGGACTGTGTGCTCCCACCTGCTGGTCTTGTGTGACATCTCCTCTGTTCCTGTTGTCTTGCCTCCTCAGTCGTACGAGATTCTGCCCAATTAGGCAAGTAATCAACATGCATCTAGACTGAAAATAGTATATGTGTTAAAAAAAGGGAGAGAAAAATGGGAAATGACAAAGCATAAGTGGGTGTGTTTGTGTGGGCACGCCGCATTGAGACGAGGAAGCAGACAGGAAGACAAAGGTTTTTATAAAAGTATTCATGACAGATCAACCAACCCATTTCAAAAGGCGAGATGTAGTGTGTTTTGATGTTCTAATGAGTCAGTGTCTCTCCAAATGTGTCGGTGTCACTTTTTTCTACTGATTCAACTGACTTAACTGTCATGACTGAAGTCTTACAGTGAAGAGATGACTTGCCTTAAAAATCACTCAGAAAAGCATTTTGTGACTTGCCTCAGGGAGTTAGATCTGAGACTAACTAAGGGCGTGAAGTTGTACTTTATCCCCTTTCTGTAAATTGAAAAAGAGCTGAAGCTTTAATTAAGGTAAGGTCCATCCATCTCACAACCTTGTTCCCAACACAGGTCTCTGGTCTATCACAGAGCACACACACAATTCACGTGTATGTTTTGGGACTGTGTGGGAAACCAGAGAAAACCAGGGCAGCCACAGGGAGAATATGTAAACTCCACAGAGATAAGTCCTTGGATAAACTGGGATTTCAACAGTGGACCTTCTCTGCTTTGAGGCAACAGGTCCATAGTATGTCCAACTTTTTGAAATTAGTTGTTGGAAAAAAAGTATTAAATCTATTAAAGTATTAAGTGTGACTCAGTGAACGATTGGGTGGCATTGTCACCTCTCAGGCTTACAGTATAAGCAAGGGACGGTGTTTTTTCCTGGGGTCTCAGGTTTTTTCCCCAAAGTCCAAAACATGCTTGTTTCATTATTAGTGTTTAGACTGTGGCTTACACTTTAGTGTGAGCATAAATGGTGTGTGTGTGTCCCACAATGGATTGGTGACCTGTCCAGGGTGTATTTCCTCCTTATCTCACTATATAGTAAATGCTGGGAAAAGCTCCAACCAACCCCCCTGATGGCTGAAACTTGTAACTGTTGTAGAGTCCCACTTTTGTATTGTTTAGAAAAGCTCAAGCCAAAAGGTGTTGGACAGAAGCCTGCAACACAACTGACAAAACAAGACTGGAAACTTCAAGAGGAGGAGTCCAGATTTTCTCCTGGGCACTGAAGGTGATACTAATTCAGAGATTCATTCACGCAAGAAGCCGAGGGTTTCCAGATGGACGTTTTGATGTTCTCCATGCTGAACTCATTTAACTGGACTCACTGCCAAGACCATGAACACAGCCTGTTCTGTCCCCAGCACAGTTCGGGGCTTTGGACCTGATTTGCGCTGCATCTTTGCCCTTTTGTTGCATTCATGGACAGAATGTCATAGCACAATAGGATGTGACTCAGTTATGGGGATGGCATCCTTACTAATTGAAGGTGATGACATCCTTCCACATTTATTGGACACTGACCTCTGATGATCCCTGGATGAACCATGACAGTGCGTCATTGAGGCAACGGCACAAGCAGATGAGCTCTAATAGGCTGTTGCCAGCAGGTGACAGCACCTCGTGAACTTCATTAATTTTTCAATTGAGCGAAGAAAGCAGGAGCTCAGCTTCTCACCGTATGCCCTACCATTTCTTTTATTTTCTTTGCAGAAATGACAATTATCATTGATAGTCGTATTGATAGTCGTATCCATGTTACACTATAATCAAGCTGAGCCACAATGAACCGCTCACACCTTTCAGCATTTCTTCGTCTCTGATCTTTGTCGAGAAAAACATCTTTTTTTTCCCCTCACAGGCAAATAAATAATCACTGTGTGTCTTTCTGCATTTCTCCTGACACCTAAATGAGATGTTCACATAGGACGGCTGATTGTGTTTTTGTTTATGTGACTTTGCGTCGAAGATGAAACTTATCGCCAAACTAAACCCTTCTCGGTTTCCCATGTGGTTTTGCAGACAAGCAACTTTGAGTCAAGATTCGCAGCCCGTCAGCGAATATAACATTGTCGCTGAAGTCCAGGGGGAAAAAAAAGCAGAGATTCAACATGAATGACGCTGATTTCAAGCGCTGATGTCTAGAAACAAGTACCGGCCTTGCCTTTGATGTGTTTAGTCTGTGTCTTGTTAGTTTGGTGTCCCGAGGGGTGAGCGTAGACTTGGAATATGTGCTTGTACCTCTTTGTCTCTTCTATCCTAATGGCGTGACCTGAACTTCCAAGGTTATGTAAGACAGAAAAAGAAAAAAAAAAGCACTTTTCCTCCCAATCGATCATATGAAAGCATGCTCGGTATTTAACACACAGGATTTATTGCCTGTTACAGTAGTGACATTGCTGTGAACTCATTGACCTCTGAGCCTCACACACACTCTAACACACGCACACACACACACACACACACACACCCACACATACATGCACCATGTTCAGGCTGTGACCGCTGGACTGGAGCCAATTAGCGTGTGTCGACTCTTGTGTGCAACTGTGTATCTGTTAAATGGGTCGTGTTTACCCTTTCAAGAAACTTGCAACTGTGTATGTCTGTGTGTGTGTGTGTGTGTGTGTGTGTGTGTGTGTGTGTGTGTGTGTGTGTGTGTATGTGTGTGTGTATGTGTGTATTAGAGAAGGAGAGGGAGGGAGAGGAGAATATGTCTGAGTCTTTGTGTCTGCTGTGGAATGAGCAGTACACAGGCGGCATTAACAATTACACACACACACAGACACACACACACACACACACACTCTGATAAGCACTCCCTTTCTTGCCGTCACTTCATCTCTCCCTCTCTTTCTCTCATGTGTCCTCTGCTGTTCCCAGCTGGGTGGTAGCACTGGGCTTCCTTTTAGATCCACTATCAGTCACACTCTGCCACCTCAGGCTCCCTACTACCTCCTCACCCCTGCCTCTTGCTCTCTGTCTGTCCCCATGACATCGACTGTATGTGTGTGTGTGGTGGTGGTGTGGTGGTGTTTCGAGGACACAAATTTCTCTAGGAAATGAAGCCTATGCAGTTGTGTGCATGTGTGTGCTAACCACAGTGCCACCTGCCACTGCACTCCCTAAGTACTGGCGGCCCAATCTAATCTCCCTCTCTCTCTCTCTCTCTCTGTCTCTCTCTCTCTTTCTGTTTCACTCTCCCCTCCCTCTACCCCCCCCATCCCCCCCACCCACCCACCCCCCCCACACACACAACTGTTCTCCCCTTATCCTCCCTCCTCACCCTTTCAGGTCTTGAATGTTATCCCTTCTTCTGAGCCGTGGACAACATCCCATCTAGCCAGGTGAGTCTCTCAGCATCTCTCCCCTTTCCCTTTGTTTTTCCGTCTCACCCTCTTGTCTCTTTATCTCCACCTCTCTCCTCTCTCTCCCTTCCTCCCTCCCTCCCTCTCTCTCTCCCTCTCTCTCCCTCCCTTTCTCTCTCTCTCTTGGCTGCTTATGGATGTGGGTACTGCTGCAAAGATGCTGCGTCACTGTGCCGCTTTCGTATGGACAGGGTTGTAATAGTTACTGTAGGATGTTCTCTTCTCCTTTGTCCCACCTGTTTTTCCCCCCACGTCTGTCACCATGACACATATGTTTGTGTGCGTGTGTGTGTGTGTGCGTGCGTGTGACAGAATGAGTACAGTTGTTTTCTGTGTTTTGATGAATCATCAAAGACCACAAGCATTTATTGTAGATGAAAAGTCTGCTCTGTGTTACATTTTCTGTCATTTTTCCCAAGTGTTTGTGTGTGTGAGAATGTGTCTCGGTGTGTGAAAACAACAGGCTGTGTAGGTGGTCTCACACACGCTTGTGTGTGTGTGTGACTGTGTGTGTGTGTGTATGTGTGTGTGTGTGTGTGTGTGTGTGTGTTTGTGCACTCACGTGTGCGACATGTCTAGACACTCCCAGACAGTCGTTCAGTTAGTTTTATGATGAGTTTCAGATTCCCCTTGTTTCTGGTTTTACCGAGTGTAAAAGTACATCATCCTGACTAATTGAGACGCTGTAGATTTACTCCATTTGTCCAAATTAATTTCACCCGTCTCGGATGGTCACCACTGTGCCAACTGGAAGTGACTGATAAACAGGATGAAGGACAAATTACCTCGAACCCAGTCCTGACAGAGACTGGACTCCCTCTGGTTTAAATGCCGATTGGAAACTAATGATGGTAAAATATCCATGCTCTATACTCAACATGTCACCCTGGTCACAGTTTGGACCAGACTTGATATTGTTCGACTGTTATATAACATGAACAAGCTCCTGATGCTCTCTATGTAATACTCTACACAGTCTCTGTGAGCCATTGTACTTTGTTCGTTCATATGGCTGAGTGGCTGCGGCTGTCATCAGCTATCTGTAACTATAGCTATGCAGCTACATGCAGTAGCTATAATACACACGGTAATTGCATTCTGTCTGCCCTGCGTGAAACAGTGATGATACAGATGCAAATTAATGTCTGGCGGAGGGAAACGGTGGAGTGATAAACATTTTCCTTATGAGTTGGCTGCGCTGGGCGTGCACTCAAGCCATGCAAATTCCCAATGCATTTACGCAATGTTTAATTAGACATAGTGCCCTTTGTTTTGATGAAATGAATGAAATTATATGTTGTATTTCAGTGCTTGCTGCAGTCTTGCTGGTACTGGTTTCTGCATCACTCAAAAAAAGATTTCACAAAAAGAATTCAAATTTTTGTCTACTTTCAAAGGGCTTTAAATAATGCTCAAATTTGCAGTTTCTGCAGCAATCAACTCAAAAGAAACAAAACATCGTAATTAAAGATGGAGTATGATAATAATAATTGTGATGCCCCAACAGAGGAAGAAGATTAAGCAAAATCATGTAATTAATTAATTATACATCTTTGAGGAATTTGTTATGATCTTATGTGCAAAGCAAGTAATATAAAGAGCATCCATAAGCTCCTGACAATAATTCGAATAATGAGCATGAACACAAAATATGCATGAAGATCCACGCTGTTTATTGCATTACATATTACAATCTATTCATGGTGTCATCAAATATTTAAACAGTGCCGAAGTCAGCGTTACTTCTGTAGGATCCGTAGATTTCATTTACAAAGCAAAAAAAAGTGCTTTTATTTTGTAAAATCACAGCTTTGTAAGAACTTGCTGCCTCCCCAGTGATTTTTATCACTGTTTTTCTGGAAAGAAAAGGGCACTGACTGAGTGGTTTCACCTTGCTCCATCATCACTGAAAAAGTGATTGCAGCTTTTGTTTACTGTTAATTAAAAAATGCATGTCAAGAAACTGCTCGAGATTTACTTTAAGTCTCCTTGAATGCCTCCAGTCAAATCCTCTGTTCTCGCTCCAACCCTTTGAAACGCACACGCACACACTGACATTCAGTATGCCCTTGCAGCACGTTGCTTGTCAGTTTTCAACAACGTGTACATGCGGACACAATGGAAGTGCACAATATGAAAACATGTAACCCTTCTCTGCGTCTCTCTCTCCCCCTCCGTCCTCATGAGGGAAAACATTAGTGGCATTTCCCAGCAGGTCTGTTTGACCTTCTCCCGTTTGTTTAGCCTCTCTTTCTCCCTCTTTCCGCCTCTCTTACTCCGTCACATTGGTGGCTGAACCGGAGTGGCAGGCGATCCTGACCCGGGCGCGTTTCACTTCGTTTACATCTTAAGCCTTTTTTTCAAATTTGTGTATTAAACTGCGTAAAATGACCAGCTATAGACTATGTTGTGAATACAAAGTAATTCTAAGGAATATCAAGCTTCAAGGTTTATCCTACCTGCTTTGTACGTTAACGGTGTTGTAGGCCCATCCCAAGCACACGTAGGACTTAAAAATGAAACCTCAATGTAATTTGTAGAAGCGCTTAGAAGGGAGGTTTGAAGAAAGTCACCCAGCGTTGCATGTTTTAAGAAGAAGGTTTAGCTGGATTGAAGATAACAGCTTGTTTCCTCTGATTATGTGAGCTAAGTTTGCTCCGTAGATTTTTTTTCTCTATCCTCATTCATGACCATAGAATATCTGCCACATTAAAGCCACTAAAGGCTTTTGCACATACTTTCATATTGAAGTCCTGATGCAATCAGCTCATAGACAAGTGAGATAAATAACGTGGATCTCTTCTACTGAAAAGGTGAGCCCACTTTTGGGCAAACATTGTCCAGCATCATAATAACGCTCTTTCACCCTCTGTTTACTGCTTTACTGCTTACATAACCAAATCCACCTTTGTGCGCCTGGAAAATAACAACCTAAATGTGAAATGTATTATCATTATATTAGCTATGTTATGAAGGTATCAGGGAATGTGTTATATTATTCATCAGGGCCACATTAAAAATGTAAGCAGTGTGAAGGTGAGAAATGTTATCAACAAGTTCTGAATTATTAAAAAATGAAGCAAAGAATCCGGAGCACGACCACATCGAAACCTCCTGAAAACAACAAACCTGGATCATAATTAACATGCAGGTTAAGTGACTTAACAATGTTTGAGTGTCAGATTTGACATTTTAGATCGCTTGTCAATATTGTCATAGTCATATGCGGTTATAATGTTGTTGAATGGCATTGACTGTGGATAGAGATGTGTTTGCATGTGTGTGTTTGTTTGTGTGTGCATGTGCATGTGCGTGTGCGTATGTGTGTGTGTGTGAGTGTGTGTGTGTGTGTGTGTGTGTGTGTGTGTGTGTTAGTAATGTCATCCACTGCAGCGGTGATGTAATGGCTCAGACTCCCCCCCTACTCCCCCACACCACCGCCCCACTCCTAAGACTCATTTTCTTACCTTCTCCCTCGTTCTCTCTCTCTCTCTCTTTTCTCTCTCTCTCTCTCCCTCTCCTCATCACCTCTGTCCTCTGCATACCTCTCTCTATCTTCTCTTTCATTTCCATCCCTCTCAGCTGCCCGAATGTCATTCACTGTCTTTGCTCTCCTTGGTGTCGAGCGCCTCATAAATATCGTATTGACCAGAATGGAGAAGTAGTAAACACACAGATTGCAGACTTGCAGACATGCCTCAGTCTCAATCACGAGCTGGACACATTTGACTGCATCAAAACCAGACACATTTTGTCATTCCTGATGAGATCCTTCTTAGACGGAGTGAGCTCACAGCAACCGGGAAAACAAGATGAGGCGAGACGAACTCGTAAACACTCCTATAGACCACAGATGTCCTCGTAAGCAGAGTGATGTGCTGTGGAGATAAAGGATGCCCAGAATCACATCATGTGGAAGACAAGGCCCCTGTGACTTTTGATAAATACAAAATATTGATGCATCAAAGCAAAAATCTGGAGCACCTAGACCTACATCAGTGAATAACAATCAACCATGGCAGCCTTTTGTGAGCTTGCGTTCAGTTCAGTTCAGTTATTACGAAATCAAAGCAGTGAAAACCAGTAAATTTCACATCTGTTACCTGAACGTTTGACTCCACAGAACACCGTCAGATTGGGTTTTCTCTTTTTTGAATGCGATCGATTCGTTATGTAACAACACACTCCTATAAATAGGTCGACGTTTGAGTCTGCCATCATAAGAGCAGCGAGGATGAAGACTTCAAACATGCCTTTTACGCCTTAACCAGAGGAGGGATAGTTTGAAAGCTTTTTTGCACCTCTGCGTTATCCACTTTCCAACCCGGTCATGCACAATGACAGAACGTATGTGTCAGGCATCGTGCTTGGAATTGCAGACAGTTTTCATCAGCCGACACGTCTCCCTTTATTCCACCGTGGTGTCTGTGTTTCAACAGCTAAATGAATGACATGTCTCACCGTGAAGGGACAGTGCTTCATACTGTCACACGCTGCGTAAACTGCAAACTACATTTATATTTCACGTTCATTCGCAGTTGCTTCATTCATTCAGATGGACCACAAACTGGACCGGAGGAGCGTGTTCTGTCGTCACACTCCTAGCCAAAAAAAGAAATGCCAACTGCTGTTGAAAGAGGAAAATGGAATTGGGATTAAAAATTCTCAGAGCACGAATTAATATTAAGTCAGTTAACATTTATAGTGAAAAATTCTCCCCAATTTATATTATATTTGCATCTTGCACAACCTGGCTTGTAGTGTTTTAGATGTGATCTTTCTTCGGCAATTGATGCTGGAACATATGCACACACACAAACACACACACACACACACACACACACACACACACACACACACACACACACACACACACGTTCTGATATTTCTGGGAAATATGGCTCCCAATAATTCAGGGGGAGAGCAGGTTAATGAGGAGAGGGGATGATAGATGAGAGGCTAATGGAAAAGAATAATCACTTTGTCCACTTTAAACTCTGAGAAGATTCTAGTGAATGTCCCAGATTCATTTCATTTCAGGTATGTTTTTTTCTCTCACGTCTGTACTGCTTTTTGCAGCTTGTTCCAGCCCGACATGAAATGAATCGGTGGATTACTTTCCATTGCAGTGGAAGTTTCATAAATCCTGTAAATTGCTTGCTTTTTCACCTTCCTGGATCTCACTGAAGGGGAAAATGATTGAGCACTTAGTCTTTGTTATCTGCAGCTTGCCTTAAACTTCATTAAAACAAAACAAAAAAAAACCCCTCAAGTTTTACTGCAGTGTCATACAGACGGTGAAGAGCCTTAGCTTGCAGGGCATGCGCTCATTAAAAATTAACACTTTACATAACCACATGATTCAGAGTCAGACCTTCTAAGAACTCATTTTGTTGTATTGCTGAATAATCCAAAGCATGGAATGTGCTGTATTTCTGCTGAGGAATCGGCACATTTTTCCTCATCTCACCGTCAAATTCATGAGCTGCTTGGAAAAAATAGCTTGGTCACACACGTACACACATACACACACACACACACACACACACACACACACACACACACACACACACACACACACACAAATGTGCAGAGGTGCACCTCTACCCCGGCAGATTACATTAAATATGAGCAGACAGGTGGCTACTGGATGTGCAGTCCCAGGAGATGGAAAGAGGCACTTTCATTGTGTGTGTGTGTGTGTGTGTGTGTGTGTGTGTGTGTGTGTGTGTGTGTGTGTGTGTGTGTGTGTGTGTGTGAGCGTGTATATGCAATCAGCCTGTGTCACCTGAGTGAATGATCCATATGTGTGTTGGAGGTGCATAAGAAGGTTACATAAGAAATGAGGAGAAATGATGTATGGCATCGGGGGCAGAGAGTTTATTTAAACAACAAATTTGTATATTTATGCATATGTGCTGTGTGTGAGCGAGCATTCAGAGTTCCCTGAGGGTCAGAGCAGGTAAATATTTCAGCATTAATGTGATGCATTTCTATCATCATTGCAGCTTTTACTTGACAAAAGTTAACTTCTCTACTTCTCCATTTCTACATCTGAAAATGTTTTAATACAGCATTAAGGAGTGCACAATCAGTTTTTGCCCTCAGTCATACGTTCATTTGATATTAGGACCTTTAATTGGACTGTGTTTATGTAAATATACATCATGTATGTATGTATATATATATATATATATGTACACATAAACATTTGAATGTGTGTAATGAGTGGGCGGCAGCTTGCCACTAGTACTGTATGTGAATAGGTGACTGTGGCCGTGGCTTGCTTGAGAGGGCTGGAAACAACTGAGACTGAGAACCGTTGTTCGTATTTATTGAAGTAAACACAGACTGAATTCCTGGTTTGCCCGACGTGTGCGAAGATCAAGTAAACAGTTAACCGTGGAGTTTACCCTTCTTCTGGGTGGCGTTTCACAGCTGGGAAATTCCTCGCAGGCGGCGACAGATTGTCTCTCAGTCTCTCAGTCGGTGCAAAAGTGAAACTGGCGGTGCCGGTGTGGTTGAACACATGGTGTGGTGCAGACCTTTTTGCTTTTGCGAAGGCTGTAATGACGTCTTGAAATTGGGCGAGCGCGGCTGCCAGAGCCTCACCAGACCTGCCTCTGGTTTCTGTCTGGCTGCTGTGTCTGAGTCTGCTGAAGACATCCAGCAAAGGTCTTTTTCTGACTCACTGTTTTTTTTTTCTCTTTCTATTAATTACGAGTCATTTCGCTTCAAGGCCTTTCATTTGCATTTTTATTGGAAACTCTTGACCATACATAATTGAAGTTACATGGGATGATCATGTAGGGCAGTGCGGTACATCTCACAATGAGCCTCAGCGCAGCCTCTTTATATGGATTTGTCTGCGGTTTTCAGACTGTGCAGTAATCACCGGCTGATTCATTTTCACGACTTTTTCCATGCTACGTATGTTTACAGTCCTCTTAAAATGATGCATTGCATATTTCCACAAAACAACTTCTCCTCCTCATACACAGACACTTAAAGCTTGTGAGCGGCACCGCAGAGCACCATAAAGTCTCAAAGCAGAGAGTGGAGATGTGCCGGAGGTGTGTGTGTGTGTGTCTCCCGGTGTAACGCGCTATGTGGGAACCAAGCCGCAGATTTACACAGAGAACATACAGGCCTGTCCAAGGTCCCTGACAGATGTATGACTCACTTGTGACCCTCAGCTGTTGTCGAAGTGAAGCAGAGAACACAAAAGTGCCTCTGCTCCTCTAAACATCGTTGCTTTCTGAGCTCGGAGGCTTTGGCTCTCTCTCAGTCGCAGCCGGGCTCGTTTCAGCCGCTCCGCTCCCTCTGTTCGTTGTACAGTAGAGTACAACACAAGAATGCACTCAGTTAAGATGGTGCTTGATAATGGAGGTGGCTTGAATTACATTCATATTGCCACACTTTTTGCACTGGAGGAGTAGTTTCTCATTTAATATCTGTAAAAAAAAAAATTGAATTGAAAAGAGAGAGACTTTTTGGCCTATTTCTGTCCATCCACTCAACCATTATCTCACCTGCTGCTAGGGCGGAGGCCTACTGGCATCAGGAGCCAGCAGTCAAACCCAGGTCCTTACTGGTCTTACTGTGAGGCTCTAATCTCTGGCTGTGGGCATATGTAGCAGTTCAGGGTTCAACCAACCTTGTGTCGGAAAGTTGATGGATAAAGGACCAATGGCCCACAGTGAGAGACAAATGTACGTGCTTACTTGCCGCTGTTGGCGTACAGCTATGAATCACGGGTGTCAAGGGAAGGTGAACTCCCGATCACAGAAGTACCTGAACCACTTTTCTGTGGCATTAATTGACAAAGATATTATTCAAGCAGCGAAACAGCCAACGTCACAGGGTTAAAAGTATGGGTATCGCTACTGGCGATACTGGCTGTGTGTTTACTTGGTATTGGTATTACTTGGTATTGGACTGATACCAAAACTGTTATTATCATTATTTATTTGATAAGTCGTGTTCATTTTGCTGTAGATCCGAATCTGCAGAGCAGATATGAAGAAGAAGAAGACAAAGAAGAGAGTGAAGCAGCATGCAGATTCAGGCTGATCACCAGGCGACTTCTGCTCCCACTTAGGAGCACATTAGCCACCCAGATGTGAACATCCTTTTTTCTTTTCTGCTCCTCTCCTCCAGGACTCCCATAAGCTACTTTTTTGTCAAATGGGGAAGAAAAGGCTCACGATGCCGCTGACTCACTCAGCTTTGATCCTCTTGGAAAAGCTGCGGCTGCCATCTGCATTGAAACTACTCTGCCGATAAAGACGTATTACATATTATATCCATTATGACATTATGATCACTGAGACACTGACCACGC
This sequence comes from Karalla daura, assembly GCA_029224185.1. Lineage (NCBI taxonomy): Eukaryota > Metazoa > Chordata > Actinopteri > Chaetodontiformes > Leiognathidae > Karalla > Karalla daura. The sequence goes on from CM055202.1 coordinate 9,765,440, forward strand.
TTGTTTACTCTGCTGTTCCGTGCTTGTTGCAGTGAGTCACCTCAATCACATCAAGTCCAAAGACGAGTAAAAGAATGAAACCCTTTCAAATAGTGCACTAATTGTGACAGAAAATGAAGCTCACATTTTCTTTCTATTATACACACAGTTGTATAATAACATCCAAGGCGTGAGATGCTTGTTCCACAGCTGCGATGTTAGCAGCAGAGAACAAAGTAAAAATCATTCTAGGTCCCCTTTAGTAACTTTTCTAGACTTTTCTAGAATTCATGCAGTTGTGATTTACACAAAATAAATCCCAACAGATCAATTTCAGTGAATTCACAGCTTTAATAAATGCTTCTGACAGACAGTTTGTCTGAAGTGCAAAGCCAATCAAGTCTTTTTCATGTTTCTCTCAGACCACTTGTGTCTCTGCTACAACAAAGGCTCGACACCGTCTTGTCTTAACTCCGATTCTGTGCATTAGCTGATTGCTTTGGACAATGGTGATGATTAAGAGCTGGAGTTTGTATAAACAGGCTAAAGACAGTTATTCAGATTGAATATCTTCTGTGAAATGGCTGCAAGAAATGAGATTACATCCTCTGGCACAGAGAAAGCACAGATAGATTTTGGCAGTGGTCACGAACCTGTAAACAACAGACAAGTGTCTTTATCCATGTAAGTGTTTTTATACCAATTCTGTGCAATAATTGAGACGAAAGCTATTTGCTTAAAAGCACTTTCCAGATACTTGTGTGATTGTTTCAGACATTGGCAGACCAGCAGCAACTTCATCTCTTATCCACTCAAATTTTAAGTCGAGAGTCATGTTTGGCAGCCATCAGCACTGCTTGAGGGGAAAATGCACTTTTGAATGCAGCTTTCAACATCGGTATTAAAGCAGAACAAGTGTTATTAGCTTCTGGATATTCACTCATTTTCATATCTGCAGGTGCCCCTGATGATAACCTTGATCTCAGCTTAGCGTTTATTAGAATACTTAATAAAATACTTGTCAAACATTCAAATGCGGTGTTGAAATGTTAAAGTGTATAAATTAATTCTCTAATTAATTCAACATTACTTTCACAAAGTGTATGGTTGAATGCCTTTGTGCCAGCATACTTAAAAATGAGACATCTCAGCTCTTTTGAGCCTCAGTCCAAGAATTATTACCATCAAAAAACTTTCCTGTCTACAATTTTAGCCATAACTTAACATTGCTTTCACCTTTATCTCTGAACAAGGCAGATACAATTCAGATTATCAATATGTAGAAATATAACAGGTAGCTATAAGATTACTGCTTTGGGTTGAATCTCCAGCTTTTGTACCTTTGCTACAAAGCACTCTTGTCATATTCATACCGTGTGTTTCTTATGGGTCACACAGTGGTATGGTGAATAGCACTGCAAAAAGTTAGACTCATGGTGAAATCAAGAGCCTTTCTATGCAGGGTTTGCATGTTCTCCTCCTGTCTGCATGGTTTTCCCCCAATATTCGAGTTTATTCCACCAGTTTGGAGACATGCATGTTTAGGCTTTTAATTGTTGTAGTGTATCCCTGCATTCACTGGGTGGGAGACAAATATGAAGACATATGAATTTTGAATCTACCCATCCAATCACCAAAACATAAAGTGACACTGTATTGGGCCAAAACACGCAAATCTCAGTGTGATTGTATAATGCAGCTTGTCTTGTCAAAGGAGTGTCAACAATGGTGCTCTTGGTTGCAGTGTTGTAGAGTTGTGTGACAGGGTCCATTATTGGATATATTATTCTATTATTATTGTTATTATTATTGTTGTTATTATTGGTGGTGGTGTTGTGTGCTGGTTGGCAGTTTGATTGAGCCCGTTGGCTTTATCATTTAATTATTAACAATTCTCGCCCAACACTATGCATCCATCTGGGTTCATTGCACAAACAACAAATGGTTGTATTTAACTGTAGGAGTTTGTATGCAAATGATCTCTACAACAGATGATTGGTTATTATGGTCATTTACTCTCACTTGCCAGTTCATTCCTCACACAGACCTGAGAGGTGTGTTTACAGGCTGTGTTGTAATAGATCCCCTTTGTCAAATATGTAAGTGACTCCTGCTTCTCACCTCCTTAGAGGTGAACCATGATAAACAGGCAAGGAATAATAATACTCATTTTCATAATTTCCAGGTACGATAAGGAGACTGTCCACTTTGGCTTTTCGTATTCCTCTGACGATCTGTCCAGGCTGTGACCACTGGAGAGAAGAACGTAGGTTTTACATCTAGTTTGCCTCGTCATCTAATAGCAGACCACCTAACCAGGTAAGGATACCTGTCTTGTCTATGGCGAACACAGTATCACCTAATGTCAAATCAGATATTTTGCCCTTACACAATGACCTAGTTGAAAGCAGATACATGCACGCACCTGTCGTTGGCATCGCTCTTGTTTTTCACTGTATTCAAAGCCATTACTGGCAATGTAACGATGAGAAATAGAGCGTTATTGTGCACCAGGTGTGCTGTGGCAGCGTGCTAAGCGTGAATGAATGAAACCGGTGCGAGCCAAAACCGCAGAGAGCATTATTATGAGCCTGTTGCGAGGCGCATTCATCTGTCGTTTGAGATGTGGCGAATTGAATACCTGTCAGGGGGAGAAAAAGAAAACATTTACAACGAGAGGCAGAGAGACAGAAAGGAGGATGCCTGTTACCTCCGCGGATGAAATGGCTGCGTGGGTGGATGTACATGTGAGTGCAGGCTGCTAGGAGCTGTGAGTGGGAAGTTGGTACTGAGTGGGAAGAGAAGAGCTGCTTTAGCGAGACGATCGGCACCGAGGCCCGCTGAAAGGCAGTCACGCTTTCATGGCTCCTCTTTTGTTTTGCGCACTTGTACGACTGTAACCGCTGAGTTTGGTTGGATGAGAGTGTTTTTACGTGTGCCTGTTTATCTGTTTGTCTGCGTGCTTGATTATTTGTGGGGTCAGGATCTCTCGGCTTCTTGTTATTATCATGTAATGTTGTGGAATATTTACTACCTCTCCAACGCCGAATAGACTGGACGCAGTAAACTGAACGAAAAGATGCAGCTCGACCTCACGAAGCTCCTCTGAAAGCTGTTCAATGCAAAATGCTTCAGACCATCACTGAAGGCCAAGGAAAATGAAAACACTCAGAAATTCACAATAAACCTCATAAAATCCCCCCCAGACACTCATTAGCTCATACTCCACCCTGAGACAGACCTCCGGGTGTAAAAGACACAATAGAAGATTCCAATTATGAGACAATGCATGCGTTGTATTAATAAACATTGTCACAAAGATCACATTTGTTGAAGAGAGATGCCCCAGTGTGAAGCGGTTGATGATCATTACAAATAATTGATCGGTTGTCAGTTTTTGGAGCCAAATCATTTTTAAGCCTCGCTTCTGCTGCTGCTGCTGGGGAGGAATATCCATCGTGCCTGTCAGTGTAAACTTGTCTCGCTGATAATGCTAATGTGAGTCTGTTCAGTTGTGAACGTCAGTTATCCAAGACACTGTTACTTCATTCATCCACCGAAGATGTGGAAATCTTTCGAGTGAGTGGCACTAACACTCCAGACAATTGCAATAGGAGGAGACGATGAGATAAAGCGTTTCTACTTTTTACTGCTTTGTTTTAACTGTATTCCCATTCTTTTCAACTTCCCCCATGTGAAAATCTTACGACAATATCTTAACTTTCTTTTGAAGTTCATGCTTGTTCAGTCAGTTTTATCCCCAAATTGAAAATGCAGATGCATGCGGTGACAACTGTGGTCTTGCCTCTGGTAATATCTAGAAAGTCAATTTTTCTTTTGAGATGCCTCTTCATCTTATATACAGTATTGTCCTACATTATGGGACAGTGGTGGCCAGACAATTAACGACTCATCATTTGCAGGGTTCTGTTTCAATCCCTGACATAGATATATGATTGTGTTATAGACAGTATGATAGATGGAAAGCACATGCAAAAGAGAGCTGTAGAGTTATAGTCTGATGCCGTGCAGCTGGGACATTGTAGTCATCGATGGATCATAAGGTAGGTGGTTTGTTCCTGGTCCCCTGCAGCCTGCATGTCTCAGTATCCTCGGGCAAGAAACCAAACCTCAGACTACCCTTGTGTGAATAGTTAAAGCGAGTGTGCAAGCAGGAGTATGGAAGCCTCGACCACCAATGTATGAATGGGTACGAATAGATGAATGTGACTTTTATCCTAAAAGGGGTTTCAGTGGTCAAGGAGATTTGAAAAGTGCTATAGAAGAACTCAACTGTTTATGTAAAGTGTGGATTTATGCCTTTCAAAGAGTTCAAGGTCTCGGTAAATTCAAGGTTATTTCCACTACTGCACAGTGCATGGATAGTAAAGCAGAGAAATGTCATGGACATGGCATCCTTGCAATAAGTCTTCATATTCTTTGTTTTTTAAGTTGCTACCACAATTTGAGGTGGCAGCAATGCATGTCCTCTGTGGGTCCAGAATGCAAATGAGAACGAGCAGGTCACCAGTCCATCCAGGACAAAATCTCCAATTGGCTTTAACATGAATGTTTTCGGACTGTGGGAGGAAACTGGAGTTATTGCATAAAACCCATACAGATATACACCATATGGAAGAACATATCTTGCTGTGAGGCGACAGCGTTAACCACTCATCAACCGTGTCACCTGATAATGATTAATTCATCAGAGTGGATGAAAATAAACTGCTGGTATCAGACAAGATGTGAATCTCAGCCTCTGTCACAGTTGCCTACTTCCCGAAACCTTTGGACTAAGTTCTCTTATACTCATATGGGACAGCAGGTATTATTCACACAGTTGCGTGAGAACACAAAAAAATGTATTTTTAGTGATCTAAGTTGCTGCATCCGCGTTTTCTTGATGAGGAGTGCCATATGAAATCTGAAGCAACTGGTGCTTCTCTGTGCTCTGCCCTCTTTGCTCTTTCACTGCATTAGTACTTAGTCGTAGATTTTCACAGGCCCACCCAGTTTTAAGAACATAATTCCTGGATTGGAGCTGCTAAGAGGAATTATTTTATGCTGTTCAACATCTCTTTGCTTTCAAGTTTAAAAAAATCACAAGACGAAAAGCCTTTGAAGCCGCATTTACCCTACACATCAGTGCAGTTCTCTGGTGATAGCTGCTCTAATAAGGTCTTCTTTTAACAGTGTCGTAAAGCATGCATGAGGTGAATTTCATTTCGGCTTTTATTTGAAAGGGGCAATGTAAAAGACATTGGAAAAAATAGATTCAATTGAGAAGCTTATTTAACATATCAAGTCTTGCCATATCGGATAAATCAGTCATTCAAGTCTACTGTAAAGCATAGCTGATAGAGAGCATGCGACAGAAGAGCAAGGACGTTTGTAGGCCTTACAGGGAGAGACTTCTTCCAGCTGTTGTGGATAAAATTACCTGACCCTGAACTACTTTAGCTCCGTTATTCTCAAGTAACTCCAGTGTCTGATGCCCCAATAACACCAGCCTCAGGGTTAACAGGAGCTGTCTAACTTGACAGGAATTTAAAACAAAGAATGACAGAGAAACAATTTGAGCAATTTGGAAAATATGTTTCATTGCATGAGTTATGCGCTGGATTTGTAATTAGCGCTGCAGCCTCACAGCAAGAAGGATGTGGGACGTGACTCCTGGGTCGGGCTGAGGACCTTTCTGTGCAGATTTTGCACCCTGTGTCTGTGTGGGTTTTCTCTGGGTCCTCTGGTTTCCTTCAACCACAGTTCAGAGCCATTGTATATGAGCCAAGATACACACAGCACACCAAAGCAGGTTCAGGATGGTTGATTTGCCTTCTTGCTCAGAGTTAGATACTTGCTGTCATACTTATTTTGTTCAAAGTTACTGACTGATAACGTCATCCATGACAAAATGAAACATGACAATTTGTCACTCGACTAAAGGTGATTTGCCAGACTGTGCCTGGTTCTGGACCAGTTGCCAGGCAACCAACAAAGATGAAACCAATTTTAGTATTTTACACAGGTGCCATGTTATAATAGACTAGGCTACCTAGCTGTTAGCTCTAGCTTCAGCATATTTACCTTACACACACGAGTATGGCATCTATCTCCTTATCAACACCCTGCAAGAAACAAACTGAGTGTGTTTCTCAAAATGACAAACCACCTGCCTGCCCTCTACAAACATGCGACTATGCACACTTGTCCATACAGTGCTATACAGTAAACACACATGCTAGAGGAAGTACATCTTGCATCTTGTACCTCCTCTCCTGCTCTCTGGCTCCTGCAGTGAGACGGCCCTGAGAGGAGAGCCCTGCAATGCAGCATCTGTGTGACTCACACACATGCACACACACACACACGCACACACACACACACACACACACACACACACACACACACACACACACACACACGCACGTTGAGATGGTGGCGCGTGCAAGTGCTCAGATCGTGGGAGGGAGATGAGGAGAGGGAGGGAGGGAGAGCAGAGTGAGGGGAAAGATGAAGCCTGATGAGAAGCGGAGGAGGTGGAGGAGGAGTGTGTAGGTGGAGGAACAGTGAGGGGAGGAGGTGGAGGAAGGTGAAGAGGGAGGGAGAAATAACGAGTGGGAGGAAAAATTTACAGGTGAAAAGATGATAAGAAGTCAGACAAAAGAGGAGGAGAAGAAGCAGATAAAAATCCACGGAAATGACAAATGGACTACTTAATTAACTCAGCGATTACCTTGTCCGGGCGCAGTTCTTACAAGTGGTGCATTCGCAGACAGTTTATCAGTCTTGCGTCATCTCTTTGAGCTGGACACGCATTGTGATACATGCTTGGATTGACAAGGGAGCGATTGTCCTGAAATGAATGAAAGTAAACCAGGACATTTTCACAGCCAGCAGGTTAATCTTCTGAAAACTTTTGATTGCTGTGTGATGTCACCGAGAGATTTTCGCGTTGCTAATTGCTGTTTTCTTGTCCAGGGATACTCGTTAGGAACGGCCCGGAAATAACATCAAGTTTGCTGATATCTGAAAGCTTGCTCATTGGATAATTTGCTGAGCCATGATAATTCATCTAAGTCTATAAAAACTACCCAAACATGCACTTAACACCAATGCAGCAAAACAATGATGCATATCTGTAACTTCAGTGTAAAATAACCTAAAACATCAGCCTCTCTTGGTCTGCACTAGCAGTGTATCCCTGGCTGTTATGGCAGAAGTTAATAGTTTGTCCTGGAGGGTAACAGGGTTTTTGGTCAGGTAAAACCGGCAGTGGTTAGGAATAGAAATTTTTAGCCCCATGGAAAACATACAATTCCACTTCGCAGTGCTTTTATTGCAATGTGACGAGTGACGAGTGCGTTTAAGTACCAGATCAAAATTTAAAATTGTACAGTCCATCTCTTAATGCACTGTACTTATATTTTAGCCAGAGACCCACCTATTTTCCCAGCTATTTTCAGGCCAGGGGAAGGAACGTGGAGGAAGAGTGCTTTGTGTTGGCATCTCCCTATGATATGTTCTCATCTATTGACCAAAAAAATCACTTCTTTTCTGTGAATTTTTCTCCACTGGAACAATGCCATTAGAAAAAGCAATGGAGCTTTCTCTCTCCTGTGACTATTAGCGTCAAGGTGCCTTTCAGCAAGGCATCAAACACCCGACTGCTGTTGTGATGTTCTTACATCCGTGCCTAGATCAAGTTTTTTTAAATAACCAAATGAACAAAAAGAGACAGCAGAGAGAGATATATGGCTTAATAAATAGAAGATAGTCCTTCTCTTGCATAATAACTTCCTGAGGAAGCTTTTAGCCAGACAGAGTCAGGGGAGTAGAAGTACCCCTGAGTGGTCTGTTCTGATGACATGGTGAAGAAAATTGCCCCCTGCAGCATCTGTAGAAGGCTTTTTGGTTTTCAATAGCACTAACACGGGGACCTTGCATAAGGTTTAAAAAAAATAAATAAAAGAAATACAACGTGCTGCATTGTATTCATCATCCTATATCGACCGTGCATTGGAAAACGTGGCACTGCTGATTCATGCCCGGAAATTGACAAGCTTTCTGGTGAAGTTACACAGTAGTTCTGCAAAATATATCTAATGGAAAACTAATACAAATCACTTGTCCTGGGGGTGGCTGGGGCCATACCAGAGAGCACACCCTGGACATGAGCCAGTCCATCCACACACTCACTCAGGTGTGTTTCTCACTCTCACCGCGGGACAGTTTAGAGTCTCCAATTGGTCTAAACTCGCATTTATTCACTGTGAAGCCCCTGTTTCTACCGTAACACAACCATGTCATTCCATGTCTCATGGAGTGTGTGAAATCTGTTCTAGAGGGCATAAATATGTTGTGGTCAAGAAACTGTGAGGTCTTTGCACTTGAGCAGGTTCATGGCCAACGGTGGTAATGTTTCCAATAAAGCAGGCTTGTGGGAATCGGGATAGAACAGAATAGGAAGTCTTACCTAATACAGTGCAGACTTTCTGCATAGTCAGTCTTCAATACACTAGGAACTCCCTCAGATAGATTGATATAGTAGATGATAGACTGATTCATACGTGTAATTGATGGGGAATCAAAATTATACTAAAATAAGAGGATACAGAGATACAAACCAGTAAGAGAAAATTATCTATTGAAACTGCCTCAAACTGAAGCTTCCCCAGTGTGAATTTTTAATGTGTACTGTAAAATACACCCCACTAGGTGTCAATAATGCCTGTTTGTCTGTATGCACATGTTGCTTGGTCGATAGTTTGATTAGCTGCCAGTGCAAACACTAAACAGTTCAATGGAGGGTACATGTAAATGTCACCACAGGGGTTAGAAAAGTGTCAAAATGTTCTTCTCCAACAGCAAAATAAACAATTTTCTTGTTGCTTTTTTAGCTTTTAATTCCCCCTTATTAGAGTTCATTGCTGTGCATTATGCACAGCAATACATCTTAGCTAGTCATTTTGTGAATTGGGTAAAACAGTAAGTTCAATGGATATGATCTAATCCTCTTAAAACTTTGATTTAATGTTCAGGATTAAGTGACAACAAAGCAGGTCGAGACCATCAAGTATTTAATCTTATCTTCTTTTTCGACCTGAATCATTTGTTGAAATCATTATAAAGTCATCATCATAAAGTTAGAGTTGCAGACACAATGTCATAGAAAATCCTGAAGGAAGATTGCTCACGCTATTCCAACATTTCTATACATAAAAAAGTTACCTCTGTTAGTTTAACTCCTGCTCACTATTCAACCCCACTGGTCCCTGGCACAGAGTGAGAGCGTATCAGCGTCAGCCACCCCTCTGGCAAAGTGCCACAGGCTTTTGGCCAAGTGCAACAGACCTGCTGTCTACTGAGACGCCTGGTGTCTAACTCTGTCATATCACCATCTCATACAACCTCACCTCTCCCCGGACAAAATGCCTACAGCTGGACAAAAATACGGTATTGTGAGGTAGGCTGTGATCTATAATTTTCTGCTCGTCACTTCATCACTTCATCATTCCTGCTTTATCTGATCTTGAAATTACTTCTCTGTGCTCTTCTCTCATGCTCTACTTCTCCTCTCACCATCTTTGCTCTTGTCACCAAAGGTCATTTTGTTTTGTTTTGTAAAAATTCACCATTTAGATGACATTAACATAATTTTAGTATATCTACTTCAAGACTATCCAAAGATTATCCTATGTGAAAAATGATTCCAAGCTTCCTACAGGGAGAGGTTGAGCATCAGCCACTATCAGGATGGCCATTAGTTCCGAAATACCTGGAAAAATATCCCTGGCACGTGGAAAATGTTAAAAAAAGAAAAGGGTCTGAAAAAACTGTTCTGTAAATGGACAATCTTCTCTCTACCCTGTGAGTAACTGCAGATGGTTTAGAGGGTTTGCGCGTACGTAGCTTGTGAATTTGTCGTAATTTCAAGGCTGTAAGGGATAATTTTATAGATATTTTACAGCCATAGACTGCTAAGCTTTCAAATTAGACCTCTGGGAGCAGGAGAGGAATAAACATGAAAGCAATCTAAGTAAATGTTAAAACTTCAAGGTTTAACTGCAGAAAATGACACATTCCAAAAGCATGGAGACAATGTACAATTTATACAAGTACCACAACAATGCACAATAAATGCACCACTTGTCTTTAATACTGCAGCAACTGGAAATATCCTGGATAAGTCCTCGACTCTCCTGAATAATTTAGGTTTCAGGCTGATTTATACAGTGTAGTTTCACACAATTATCATGCCTGATGCCTCCTTAATCCCCAGGCCTAACATACACTTTTCATGATACATGATGATGGTCCGAGTTGTTCTCCATTAGGTTTTACCCCAGCAGGTGGTGCTGTTTCTTCCACACATACAGCCCACCATATGTGCACACCATACATTGAGCAGTGCCATCAGCAGCTCCACAGGCCTCCAGGAAGCCAGACCACACTTCCTCCCCTCCTCGTGAACCAGCGCGGACACCGGTCTGGACGATCTCGCCGGCTCTGGACACCAGCCACAGAGCTCAAAGTGACCTTCGCTGTCAGACAGACTGCACGGGGACGTCACAGCGGGACAGCAGTCTCATCACCGTGTTTTATGGCTCTTTTAATATTGAGAGTGCAACCGAATGGATAGTGACAGTTAAGGGCCGATGCGAAATATACTGCTGTGGCTTTTGGACATGGAGTAGGAATTTAATGAGGACACTGTGCGGTTTAGTGCGCTGCGGAGTCTTTGTAGAGGCTTCATTCATGCTGATGCTCCCCTCAGAGCTGAGTCATGCAAAGCTCCATTGACTCCTGACTCTGATCCATTTTGGCTGCAAGGGCTCGCAGCCCTCACATATTCTTCCCAGTTCTTTTCTGCTTTTGCTCTCTGTAGAAATGCTGTTCTGGTCCTATGACATTCCAGCAGCTTTTTGTGCAATGTAACCCCATGAACCCCTCGATGGAGCTCATTTTTTAGGGACTTCAAGATGGTTGCCAGTAAACACTGATGACTACGGTAAATGAGGATGAACCTTCTTCAATTACAGAGCAAAATCAGTTATGGGATTTGAACTGATTTTCCTGCCTCTCAAAACCTGAAAAAGGTCTCATCTAAGGTTTCTAAAATTGAATTATTCAGGAGTGGTAACACAGAAACACAGAAAATGGTTTTGGAGAGGTATTTACCCTCTCCTTTGTGATTCAATTCAGGCAGTTTAGAAGGTGTGCACCAAAAATAGACTGTACATTGAGCATGTTTTCAATAAGTGATTTTGCTCAATATTGTTGACGTAAACTCGTGCAGAGTCATGATCAGTTGTGATCGCTCATTGGTCACGTCATTCTTAGAGTGCTGACAGTCTCCCGACCAAGACATGGCAAGAATTCAAGTCACTGTGATTGTTTAATCTGACATGGTGATGTGAAAATGCAGGCACAAGTCATAGCACAAGATATTGTTTCACAGATAAATTGTAGCCATAGACTGCATCTTACTTCTTACGAGTAATCATAAAAGCAAACATAAAGCTGTACAAAATGGCACATCTCTAAAACATGGGGGATTAGGGGGTGTATCTGTGGCGTGGTAACTTGTTTGTCACACTGTAGCAACTTAAAATGTCCTGGAAAGGTCCTGGAATATTATTCCAGGAAGAGAGGGAACCTTGTCATTACATTTTTAGCAGATTACACACATTTTCACCAAAATCGGGATACTAGCACAATGCAAATCAGTCATTGTGCAACTAATTCAGATAAATTAAAGGCATGTTCTGAGCTTTACCTTATATCAGTCTGTTTTCCTAATTCTGCCACTGTTAACCTATGTAACTAGTCTTTCCTCTCAATTAGACTGGAAGTCCTTGTCCTGTTGTATTCCTCTCGGTTTATATTGAATTGTATTCCTCTCTGCGTGCACTCCGTGAACCGTGATATATTGTGAATGCAGTGACTAGTGCTCACTGTAGCAGCACGTCGGTCCCAGGCTGCAGATATTGACTCGTGTTTTCTCCAGCAGACTTCCCCTCACTCTCCGAGTCTCAGTGGACTGTGGGGCTAAATGACAAATTGCTCCTTCACACGTCCCCCTTATGCACTGCTACACAGGCTGTTTAGCGAAGGCTTGAAGTAGCCACCAGTCACAAAGCTCTCCCACAAGCCATAAATTCCCTAGTAAAGCTTTTTGTCTCATGTGTGCTTGTTTACGGTCTGGGGAAGTCATTACGTCACATTACTTCAAGGGTTTGAAGGTCAATACTGGTGCCACTATTGAAAGACTGAAGCATCTCCAGACATAATTCCTAATCAACGTGCAAACAATTGAAAATTAGATAAAGATAAAACCGAATCAAAACGGTCAACAGATGGACTAACCAACTCAGACCCAGAGAAGAGCAACAGAGCCCAGGTTGAGGATTTCACTTACACAATCTTGAGCATCGATCTTGCTCTGAATCAAACCCATTCATCTGCCTCCCCCACCTTCTGTCCACTATAATCAAAGAGATCATTGAATCATCCTGCCCATCCCCGCCTTCGGCATTTATGTGTGTTGATCAATATTTCCCAGCTTGAGTTCCCGGCCATGAACATCTGATCAATCTTGTGCTCTCGCCGATAGATTTCATATACCTTTTAGCAGAAGAATGCGTCTAATATTCTAGTCGATGCGGATGTGTACCTTTTGCATGTGTTAAAATCATCCTCCTTCGCATTCGCTCATTGTTGTGTGGCATTTTGGCTTTTGGAGAGAACACCATAGAGAGGCTGCCTGACCTCATTTACATCTCACATTAAAAGACAAACTGTCTCTAGATACGTTACCCAGCTAATTAACAATTCAAGCTTGCCTTTGTGTTTGGAAATGGTATTTTAAATCCATGCTCATTGGGTTCCTCATCGACATCAGACCTCCAGAGCAAACGCTGCACATGGATGATTTGATTTAGAAAAAAATAGGCCTGCAACAGGTGGCTATTTTTGTAGTCGAACAAGAAATCATTTACAAAATGGCTCAAAAACAGAAAATTGCTTCACAGAGGTCAAGATATTATCTTTTTTTGCCTTTTCTTGTCCTTGCCTCAATGATATTGAATTTTCCAACAATAAAGCACAAAAATACTGATATGATCTGAGGATTTTGAATTAATTTCTTAAAACCACTTTTTGTACAGATATTTGATTGCCAGGTGTTTAAAGAGTCACTGAGTCAAACTGTTTGGCTAATATTGGACTGGATCTTCTCAGATTGATCAGAACCCACCTAAACACTGCAATAACCTAGTTTGAGTCACACAAATCCATGATCTGCTGTGTTCAGTTTCAGCCAGTTGTGATTTGGCCCCAACTATGACACACACACAGACTCACAAGAACACACAAATCAATAGGATTTAATCCACTGCCTGTCACCTGCCCGCTACCATCCAAGGACAGTATTTCACACAACCAACTACACACAAAATTACACAAGCGCAGATACACTTTCAGGATTGTTGACAGTGAAGCTCAGTGAAGCTGCTCTGGGGGATTATGACTGACAAAAAGAGATTTATGAATGTGACTGATGCAGCGTGTCGTAGAGCCCTCTCTGGACTGCAGACTGTTCGTTCCCCTTTATGAGACTTTCGTCGTGAATAAAACCCGACTTTTGGTCACGCTTGACCCCCTCTCCCCTCTTTCTGGTTTCCCTTCATGTCTCCCAGCCAGAAGGAGCGACCCCCATCCCTCGCCCGCTCTCCCCTGCTGCTAGCTTGCACCAGCATGGCAGACAGTCGACAGCCTGAAGATGGTGCCCCCCAGTGGGACCCGTCAGGGGGGCAGGAACCTGCCGGCACTCACGGGGCCAACGGCTACTCCTCCTCCACCTACAGGAGCTGTCAGCCCGGGGCGGCCCACGTCACTGCAGCCTCCTACTCTGCCAGGGAGAACGGCTTCAATGGGGAGCTAACTGGCGCTCACGCTGTAACTGCAGGTAAGAGTCTATAATAACTTTCTAACACCCCGACATCTGATTGTTGTCACTGTCCCTCTCTTATCTGTGTAGCTGATGCAATGTGGCTGCAGTTCCTATTCTTGTTGCTGCTGGCAATGTTATTGTTGTGGCTATAGTTATCACTGCACTTGTCATTGTGACTATTCACTGTTGTTGTCACTGCCCTTCTCTCTTCTTCCTATCTGCTCGGTGACCTCGGTCCAGTCCACTTCAGTCAACAGTGTTACAGATAGCATCTATAATTTAGATAACGTCAAGAGGGTTTTTCTTTCTTTATCCATGAAACAGAGATAAACAATATTAAACTGCATCTCTTGTAGAATAAAATCTGCTCGGCACTACAATTGTACCCAGTGCTGGACTGTATGCTTAAGCTGCTAGACAGCACACATTAAAAAAAAAAAAAGAAACTCAAAACCTTGACATCTGCTCAGATTTAGAGATCGATTAAACAAGATGATGTGACGGCGGGGTCAGTGAGCACATTCCACTGTAATCACTTAAGATTAATATGTCTTTGGGGATGTTTTTGCCTTCATTAGAGCTGACAGTAGTGAGAAATATGTGGACTGACGTGCGCAAAGCTTCAGAACAGGACTGGATGATTTATAGTCAGTGTCTCACCCCTAGTAACATTTTAATTTAATATATAACAATGTATTGATTTGGATAATGTTAGCATATCTATTATAGTTTGTCTTACTGGCAGAAATGTGCCTCAAATCCACTCTTAATTTAAATATGACCCCTCTCCCGTATCTGCCTTCAGTTATTTTACAATATTGAAAGATGGTGTTGCAAGCACACCCTCTTGTTTATGAATCATGAGTCATGATATACAGTATGCGAGTAAACACACCGTGCTTTAAATATTCATCTCTGGAGGTGCTCAGTGGTGCATTTGACTGCATCAGCAAATTGCTAATATGAACTTTCTCCACCCACGTCTGGCGAGCGCAGACATGTAAATATGTGTGGATTAAACCAGGTAAAACATGCAAATCAGCATGACTAGGAGCCAGTGGAGGGTCAGAGTTGAATTTGTTGTCCGTCATAGGAGATGAAAACGAACATGTGTTCTAGTGCCCGTCATTGTGCTACGCGTCCACGTGAAAATGACTTCTGACAGCGTGTCTGCATTGTTGTGCGTCCTCGCTCTTCTTGTGTGTGGGTTTGCAGATTTCTGAGTCCTCACTAGAATCGCATACTGTTATTAACAGTGCTATAATTAACACATAAAATCTGTCTCTCTAGCCATCTACTCCCCCCCTCCCCAGACTCCCGGTCCCTACCCTCATTCACGCCCTGGAGACAGAAACAGTAATATACCAGCGCCGTAGCCATGGAAACTGCTCCCCTACAATTTACTTGGCCGGGGCTTTTGTTCTTTTCGCCTGTAGCTTTGCCAGAGACAAGGCCATTTAGCATGTGATGAGGCCAATTAACCTCCTATCTGCCCATTATAGTTAATAACTGACACCAGTCTTAATACTGATAACGGTATTCTTGAGTTAAGTGGTCTGTGGCAGTTTAGTCATATTCATCTTCAGAAGACTCTTTTACATGGTATCACTCAGTCTCGATTATGATTTTCTTGTAGGTAGACTCACAACATTTGGAAAACCCAGCCTACAGTACACACTGGCAGAGAGAAACACCATGTGTAATGTTTCCCAGTTTATAGCCAGGCCCAGAATGATTAGGAATTTGTCACATTTTACGAAGTTAATTAAGTTTCATTTAACTCTCAAAATTGCTTAATTTTCCACGGGTGCTCGGGGGCTTCTCCACAGGCCGTAAACAAGTAATAATTATGGTGAAAATCACTGTAGTTACATATGAATTGAACATCTGTGTGCTTTTGTTACACCTTTGCCCTTTGGCCAAATGTTTGTTGAGCAGACCCATTGTGTGGGTAGAAAACCACTTCTGTAAATGTCAACAATTATTTTGTGTGAGTGAGGCACTGTTGTGGCTTAGGACAGTAACCAATTAATTTGGTACTACTACTGCCGATTCCTTCTAATAATCATGCTCTTTGGAAACAATAAGTATTCAACTGATCATCCTCTTTGATGCTAACGTCCAATTAATCAAGCTATTTATTCATTAATAATGTATATTTTTACGTTTTTATATGTTTAATACTAAAATTTTAATGAAAAATTCTGCTTCCTGATCTACAGCATGGTCTGAAACCTCTAACAGACAGAAATAAAAAGTTTTTCAAAATCAGAATATATTTAATTGATCCAATGGGAACATTTGTTTTGTACTCAACAGACAGTAAAAAACAACATTATCAGACTTGGACAAATGCAACAGTACAACTAAAGCGTCTTTAGTTTAGATTACCCACAAATACCTCCAGTAATTTTCTAGAAATAAGCGTAAACTAATGAAATTGAATGAATGCAGAGAATAGATAAAATGAATGTGTTCCAAATTGAAGTTTCCTGACACACGTCCTCATCTTTTACAGATGTTAATACATGACAATGACCAGCATATCAGTGCATGTTTTCTAATCATCTGCATGCACAGTGACATCCTCTCAGCCGCTGTGTAACCAAAGCCGTGTTTGTCCGCCGAGCACCTTGTCAGCATACATTAGCTTTGCTCCTGAGCGGCACTGGGCGGTGCTAAGTGGGGCAGAATGGGTGACAGAAAGGCTGATGCTGGCACTCAGGGAGCCTTCCCTCGCTGTGAAAAGCTCTTCAGGCACAACAAGATCCTATTGAAGCACAAAATTGCCCTCTTGACTTTTCCTTTGAGACGAAAGTTGAAAAAGCCAGTCAGCCATGCTGGAAGTGGTCAAGAGACAGAGAATGGGAGAGGGAAACAGACAGAAACAGAGTGTGTAAATAGATATAGGAGAAAAAAATAGACTGGGTTGTTGAGCTTATGCTAGAAAGTGGCTGGCTTGCATAAAATTGCAGAAGCTCTTGTGTTATTTTAGGGATATTGCACTGAGCTGACACAAGTATGTGGGAAGAGCGTCAAGAAGCCAGGACAAGATTTTCACTTGTTAGACGCCCTCCTTCTCATCAGTGAGAACTGAGCAAACCAAGCCCTGTTGCAATGACGGACGAAACAAAGAGGGACGGACTCACAGACTCAAGATGTCTGAATAGTTGACATACACAGAATCCAGGGAGTTGTGGAGTCTTGAAAACTGGATCTATTATATATTCTTGAAGACGTTTCACCTCCCTTACAAGAAATGAAAAAGAAAGTCGCTATTAAAAACCATCGATCAAGCCTCTCATCTAAGGGATGAAATGTCTTGAATAATTTACAAGTTTAGTTGCCACTATTCAAAAACTCCTTGGGTTATGATGACCGGGTGCAATAGGTGTATATATTAAATGTAACTGACTAGTCTTACTGATGCTCCTCTCCAGAATCAGGGAGATGTGCAGCCCTCTGCTCATGCTGTCTTGAGTGGATAATAAGATGTCACTTGTGATGGCCCATTGGCATTGATTACATGATTGATTGCCTCCATAATCTGAGTGACTGACTTCAATGTCCAGCGTTCTTCCACCATAAGAGATCCATTGTATTGGAATGACAAGCACACTTGCCTTACGTATCTGCCTTATCATCTTTCAGTGTGCTATGGTCATTTCCCACAAAGCATTTCAGACGTCCATCCAGCCGGTAAGATTATGGATGGATGTCATTATCTTACAGGTTTTCTACCCAGTAAAGACAGACAGACAAAAACACAAGTCATTGTCTCAATTCAGTTTCCAAACATATTTTTGGACTGTGGGAGTAAAGCAGAGTATAGGGTGAAGAGCCATGTAAACACAGGAGAACATGCAAACTCCACACAGAGATGATTTATTGTATCTGAGCGTTGTCTGTCCTAAAAAGGGTCATGTGAAGCAACATCTACCTGTCATGTCTTACCTGTCTCATTTGAGGTCATGGAGAGGTTCCTTATGAGTAATGACAACAGTTTGTTTTCCAGTTCTCTGCACATGAGTCCTGATGAAGAATCAATCTACAGTGTTGTGACCACCTTCTCATAGCTGGACAGACTGACCTTGACACATGTTGGTCATTGCAGGTGCTTTGCTTGAGGCCGCACTCCGCAGCGGAGTTCATTCTCAGTTCATACCTGAGTGCCATCAGTTGTGAATTGGACCCGTGACTCAGGCCCATGCCACACTCAATAGAATTGATAGAACATGCACCAAACCGTAACTCCCATCACATAGCAAAAGCAAGAAGAGTTGAGGTTATTTTTGTCCCTGTGGATTTTTAGGATTTCTAATGATCAAACTTTAAGACGGGTATAGAGGAGTACATGTTATTTATAATATGATTTTGTACAGATATTTGTTTGAAATGCAAAGTAGTTTTGCTTCAGTGTTCGAAGGAGAGTCGTTAGATGCACATCACGTAGGTTCAGAAAGTAGTGTCAGTGAAAAGCGCGAACGCCTGCACATTTGCTCCATGTCAAAAGTTCCTTATGAACTTTCAATCCAACTTGGATTTTCAGACTTTTTTTTGATGAAAAGCTGACGCTCCTTTTTTATATTACATACACAGCAATAGCTTGGCAGGCTGTCCAGAATTATCAACAATTAACCAGTATTAACCACTTCACCATCATTTTGAAGAATGAAGAGTAAGGAAAAGATACACCTTTATTATTGATATTAAAATCTGTTTTTTGTTTAAACTGGTGTCACAGAAATATTGATTTTTTTTCATTGTTCATCCATATCACAGCCATGTTTTTTTTTATCCTGGAGGCTACACGCTGAGGCTGAGCAATGACGACATGCCGCTGGCTTCTGAATTACGTTGGGACCCAAATCGGTGGCCCGCCAGTCTGTTGCCATGGCAACCCCTTGCTTTACACATTTTGGATGCTGGCTGGTACCCCACCAAACGGCACTCCTGCTCTCTCTGTGCCCTCTCCGTCCTGCTGTGTGCGTGTGTGTGTGTGTGTGTGTGTGTGTGTGTGTGTGTGTGTGTGTGTGTGTGTGTGTGTGTGTGTGTGTACGTGTGTGTGTGTATGTCTGTCTGGCTGGCTGGCTGTGTGTGTGTGGCGTTGACTCGGGGCTTCCAGTCGTAGTCTGTGCTCGGAGAGGGAGCATCCCCAGCTTCAGTCTGCCTGTCACACAGGTAATACTGGCTTTTATATGTAAGCAAGTGTGGCTATGTGTGTGTGTGTGGCTATGTGTGTGTGTGTGTGTCTATGTGTGTGGGCAGATATGGTCGGACATGGAGGCAGATGCGCAGTATCTCGTACAGTATCTCAGTGAGGCTGTTTGTCAGTTTGTGTGTGAAAACCTAAAGACAGATAGGGTGCTATGTCATTTGACTTACCTCTCTTGTAGAAACGCTGAGATGGCTGGGGCACGCTGATTGTTGTCACTCACCAGCTTTGTAGACGTGACAAGGTCGCGTTTTATGCTGCTAACGCTTTGTGAGAGAGTATTTCTGTTGTTTTGTCTGCAAGGCTAAAAGTCCAAGATGTCGCATTGAATCCTCAGGGCTGGGTTGGACGTTCTTTTAAGAGACTGTATTCTGAAGATGCAGTGGCTGCACTTTTTCATGTTTTATGTTTTCATTTTTAAAATGTTCAGAACTGAGAGACCGGTTGAGACATTTACAAAAATAGAAAAGGAAGAAGGAATAGAAAGAAGGACAATAGGGTTAGATTTTGATTCAAAAATCCAGAAAAAATAATTTATTTACTTTTTTTTTCTTAAAATAAAACTGAACTGTCAGGTAAGAAAATAACTGCCTGTAGAGCTCAGGATCAGGTTGCAGCAGAGGATGATGCAGAATCCTCAGACCTTGTCTGCACTATGAAGAAACACACAGACTCATTTTTTCCAGCATCACATAAACTCTCCACCTCTGAGTTCCACATTTGTCCTTGTTTCTATAAAAGTACAGTGACCTACCGCAGCTGCTCAGTCAGTGAATATAATATATCTCATTATTATTACTGTTTTCAGTCTGTTTCCACCAACTGTTTTTTTAAAAGCCTGTGTTTAGCTCTGGCTTGAAAAACATTGCTTAGACCTAAAAAGACTACAAGGCAGACCTGAGCGTACTGACTGTCATTCAATATTCGTATTAGAAACTAAAGAAGACATTTTCTAGGTCTTATGACTCTGACACACATTTTCAGCTTTATGTGTTATGTTGAGGGCTGTTTTTAGCAGTTTGTGTAACCACCATTATTTGCTCTTGGCGCTAGCGCCCTCATGGCCCTATTTTCCACTGGCGGAAGAAAGGCTTTTGCCTGCGCGCAGTGAATAGGTGGTACACATTTATTGCGTTTTCCCATTTGAAAAAGGGAAATGGCTGCCTCGAGTTGGTGAGTGGGCTGTGTCAAGTGTTCCCGGAAGGAGTGTGTATGTGTGTTACGCGTGTGGCTGCATGTGTGTACGTCTGTCGGCTTGCTTGTGTTAATGTGTGGGCGATGCTGGAAAGAAAAAGGTCCTGAAACAGCATCAGTAAAAGCATCACACTACCACCCAATCCCACGTAACCATTGTTACTATGCAAATGAAGGCTGATTCAATGAGAACTCGGCAGCACCCCCTGCATGGCAGGCAAGATCTCACCCAAAATGAATACGAAGACAGACGGATGGCTATATTGACTCTATCTGACTACTTGTCCTTGTCCTCACTGGTCTTCACTTATGGTTAGGTGAGGGGTGATGGCTAGAAGTTAGCATAGCCCTTCTGTGCTGCACTTACCACCAGGGTCCGACTGTCCAAAGCACTTTCAGCAGCTTACAATGACAGCATGTCTCATATAACCAAGGACAGTTTCCACATTGAGTGTTGAGAAAGCAAGTCAGGTCTAAATCATTTCCAAAACTATTAGTGTGCCATCCACCTTGAATAGATGAAGGAGAAATTGTAAAATGTACCCCCCCAGTACAGCTGTGTCTTTCAAGCTCTCTCAAAGCTCTGTTTTGCTGCTGCTCTCATGGTATTTTTATACTCTTTCTCCATTGTCTATATCAAATGAGGGGAAATAAGTGAAATGCCCATAAAGCACATATTCAGGGCGCTAGGATTTATTTTTGAAATGCTTACAGTATAACACATACCTCTCCTTCAGGGTCAGTATAAGTGATCCAGTTACAGCATCTTAAAAAGTGTTAAGGGGAGTGGGTGTCCTTGCAAATGGACACAAAAATGCCTTTTTATGTCAGGCTGCACTCTCTTGTCTGAACCAGGTTTATTTTTTGTAGTCAGCACTTGTTTATGGATGCTGGGTTTCCATGACGACAGCCAGAGCCTGCTCCTGCAGCGCTAGCATCCCTGCAGTTATGGAAACAATTTCAGCTCCATCACCCTGGCCTTCATCTCAGGCTTTCATAAAATGGTTCAGAAATACAGTCATACAGAATAGGTAGAAGATGAGATTTAGATTTATCCCCCGGATGTTTGCTGGACTACGCAGTGTCCCTCAGCTCAAGGGTTTCTTGTTTTCTTCCTTTCCATATTGAACAGCTTTTCATTTTTGTAAGTATCATAGTTGATCAGATGTTTGTGTGTGTGCTTGTCTGTGTCCAGAGCAAGTGTCAGCGCGTATTGTGCAGGAAGTGACAGCAGAGGCAGTTGCCGTACTGAAGGGAGAACAGGAAACCCAAAGGCTGCCATCAGGTAAGACCCACACACCGGTAGCCCACACACCTGGCCATGCTTTCAAATAACAAGGGCCAAATTAACCAAGAATACCCATTAGTAGACAGTGGAATGAAGAGCCCATTCATTATGCACTTTAGACATCATATAGTACCAACAAAAAACAAGCCAACCTATATAAGATGAAGACGATTATTCCAAATCAGTCTCAAAACCCAGAATTAAATTACAGGGTTCTCACACATCCTGGAAAACCTGGAAAAATAGTGACTAATCTTCCATTCATAAAAACTTGTGGAATGAGAGAAAAAGTAAGATTTTCCTGTAAAAACCTGACTGAATAGTATTCCTCCTCTCTCTGCTTATCTTTGCCCTGTCAGTAAGCACCGTTTAGAATCTTTGTGCGTGCGTAGTCTGTAAATTTGTCACAGTTTCTACGTAGACTGCACATCTTTTAATCCAGACATCTGGGGGTGGAAGAAGAATAGACATGAAAACAAACTGGGTAACTGCACAAAGTACAAGGTACAACTGTGAAAAATGACACTTCTTCAAAGCATGGGGGTGTAAACTGAACTGAACAGAAATGTCTTGGGAAAAGTCCTGAAAAATGATCCCAAATAAAGTGGAAATCCTGTATTCATGTAAGGGTTTAGAAATCCACATGATTGTAATGTTTCCTGATCATTGCCTGTTTCTGTTGTAGTTGAAGACACCACAAATTTGCCTCCCTCTCCTCCCCCCTCACCTGCCGCAGAGCACTTCGGTCCTCTGGAACAAGGTAGGCCGGGAACATGAGTCTTGATCAGAGTGTGTCTCTAATGGAGGGGAGTTTGGTTTCCTTCTTTCCCATGACTGGAAATTCTGGAGTTTTGAGACCGCCACCACATTGGGATACCGATGTGGGCTCGCTCTGGGTGTACTTTACAATCCCTCCTCACCCTCTCTTGAAATGCCCACCTGTAGGGGACAAACCACACTTAAGTACCTGTTTGAGAAACCTGTGCACATCAGAGTTGATAGAAGCAGGAACATTTTCTCCATTTTTCAGACATTCATTTTTCTTCTGAAATCCTGCTTCCTCCTCCTCCATCGTACACCTGGAACAGATACAAATTGTGTCTTCATCATCGCCAACATGTAACTCTCATAGAAAGACGCACTCACATGTGACCACCTTGTTAAGACAAGTGCACACTTTACCATCTTCTACTCCCATTTCCATCTCTAACCTCCGCACATCACTGTCTTCCCACACACTAATATGACAGCCAATCTAGGTATCCCTCTGACTTCTTGTTGTTTGTCTTTTTGTTGAGTTATCTCAGTCTTGCATGAAATCATCAGTGTTGTGTTTTGTTGTTGTTGTCCACGTTCAGGCTTTTTTTGTATGTTTGGCTATGGATAGAGATAAAAAAGTTAAGCTTTCTAAGCATTATGTGAAGACATAGCTGCCTGCCAACTGTAGAAATCAATGCCACAGTAGATGATGTGAATAATGTTGATTATGTACAGCAGTTAGCGTTGCTAATGGTCAAAGTTGTAAACCCAATGCTGTGCCTATAGAATGACAGAAAATCTGAAATGGAAAATAAGTTCTCTTCCTGTTGCCTTTCAAATCTTTCTGCTTGTACTGTGATGATCCACGCCCCTTATCTTTGAGTTGTAGGTTTTATAATTGCAGTGGTTTTTGCATAAGTGTCTTGTTGCATAGTGAAGATGCTGTTTCATGTTCAGCATTTGTTTTTATGAATACACAGACAGAGGTGGCTGTAGTGTGATAAGGGGTCCATCGTGGTTCTTACTCAGTACATACACATATCGTCACAGAGGTTTCTACAGAAAGTGGAAGTGTCTTGTGTTTAGATAGCAGTAAAAAAGGTTTTCTCATTAGGGTTGTAGCGCTTGTACTGACCTAGTCGGCACTGAAAAGGCTGAGTCATGTTGAAAATGTTGTTGACTGCTCTGAAATGGTGGTCGGATTGTGTCTGACTGGATGTAAAGACTTCAGGTTGAAGATTTGATGTGGTGAAGTTTTGTTGTGTAAACGGTGAAATATATGCAGCATTAACTGCGTTACTACTGCAACATAATGCAACGTTACATTATGTTTAGTGTTGTGTGTTTTTTTTTTGTTTTGGTGTTATCATTCACGAGTATAGCAGTTTATATTCATTCCTTCATAAAACAATGAAATATGTTGATTTTGTTTGTCTCAGACTATGGCTGATTCCCAAAGCTTTTCCACCTTTGAGTTGCTTGTCACTGTCTCTTTGTCGGCGTCCTGTGTGTCGTGTTTCTTCTTGCATTCCTCTCTCTGGTGACTGTCTCTGTTTTTCTAGCCTGTTTTGAATTAGCCCCCAAGCTCTGTCTCCCTCTCTACGGCAAAAATGTCCATCTTAAAAAGCCACTCTAGGATTTATTTGATGAGGGTCACAGTAAACATCTATCCTTTTCAAGGATGCTCTCTCCTCAAATACCTAAATTCAAGGACCCTAGTCGACTTTATCTCTATCGAGTATCATAAAATAGCTCTTAATTATGATAAAATCATACAAGGGTCCTATACTCAGTCATTAGGAATGTTTGCTTTCATGATTCTTAGTTTGCATTCTGCATTAAATTTCTCTTTAAGATGGCCATTCTTTGGGGTGTTCTCCATTTTCCTTTGTTGTTTTCTTCCTCCTTTTCCTTTGTCTTCCTCCTCCTCCTCCTCACTCTCTTTCAGTCCGTGTGTCCAGATTTCCCTGCAGTTCTTCTCCTTGTGTCTGTCTTGTTTGTAGATGTAGGGGATGAGGAGGAGGCGGGGCCTCTCCGCCGCTTCCAAAATTCTCGGGAGAGGTGCAAGTTCCTCGCCCCCTCCATCTCAGTTTCCGTGCCCGAGGACGACCCCTACCACTCCGACGAGGAGTACTATGAGCACCCATTGTTCAGCCCAGAGTGGACGCACTCGGGCTCACGCCCCACAGGGCAGGCCGTGGCCTTTAGACAGATTGAAGGTGAACCACGCATGGTTCCTCTTTGCCATTCCCCCCCCTCCATTCCTTTCTCTCTCTTCCTCTCGCTTGTTCTTAGTTCGTTTCTCTCATCTCTCTCTTTCTCTCTCCCGACACAATTCCCTTTCCTCCCTCTGTGATTTGACCCCCCTTCATCCCTCCCTCCTTCCGTCTCTTCGTCCGTCAGTTTGTTTCTTTGTCCGTCAGTTCGTCTCCTCGTCCGTCTCTTTGTGTGTTTGTGTGTCCTTGTGATGTTCGTGCGCTCACAACCTGAGCAGTTCCAATTTTCTTTAATAGTCTTTTATTTTCAGTTATTTCACCTAAAGCCATTGCTACCTGTGGCTGCCACGTCCCAACACATAGCAGCAAAGTCTCTAAATAGGAAATTGTTTCAATTGTTATTCACTCAGTTGACATAATACACAACAGTTCTCATCAGTAAAAGACCCCATGGCTTACTTTTGGGTCATGCTGTAAGGTCCAAATGGCTTTCATGAATATCCCAGAGAGATCGTGCATGATTGATGACCTCCATGCATAAATTTCTCGATACCAATCATCAGTCGTGTCTTGGTTCATTCCCCCAAGATGACCCCTCACCATGTCAAACCCCCCTAACTCATCCCAAACTACTCGTTCGCATTCACTATGGCAACAAGGAAGACTTTCAGCTCCATATACTCGCAAACACTCAAAAGCAGCCTTCTGCTTTTATTGTCTTTTGAGATGAAAAGATACAGGCTGTATCTTTTCAAGCATCGCGCCCAAATGTGTTGAAGGAACATACATGTACAAACACAAAACATTTCCCTCTATTCTATTCATCCATCAAAATAAATCCACAGACTTCTGCCGAAATTAAACCCCTCTTAAGATCTCTACTGACGCTCATAGAATACTATAAGGGTATTGATGAGTATTGAGCTACCCTATATGTTTTTAATGTTTGTATTAATCTTAATCAATAATGACAGACAAAAAATTAATTATGTTGACTGTAAAACTGTAAAAAAATGTATTGATAGTACTAATACACACTGAATTGCAACTCTCATCATCACATTAAAAACAATAGTTTTATGAAGCAGCTTTGTCACATGCATCAACATTTGGCTGCAAAGCTGCTTAACAGAATTATGATTTATGCTGGAGCAACAATTTCAAGAGTCTGCACCCAACTTTTTACTGCACTATACTGAAGAGTCGGTTCTGAAGAGTTCTTTTGTATACTAAATACACAAAGACCCTAAAGAAGAAAAAAAAACAGAATGGAAAGACAGGAACACATAGCACTTTGTATTGTATTTTTAATGTACTTTATGTGTGAACAGGCACACACACATTAGGTCATTTTTTTCTCCCAGAGCTGAAAGTGTCCCATCATGAGTTATGTTCTCACATAGCCCAAGTCTGTGTTGCCTGTAGTCTTAATGTGTCCCCCTCTCACCCTGTTTTTGAGAAGAAGAGGCCATGGAGGCTCTTACAGCTGAATACGAGGAGGAGGTGGAAGAGGAGGATGAGGAGGAGGATGAGGAGGAGGAGAGTGCAGAGGCAGCAGATTCCGAGGCAGCTCTTGATGAGCAGCAATGGAGCGGGGAAGAGCCCGAGCTGGACAGCCCCCAAGCTGAGCCCTTAGAGCAGGCAGAGGCCGTAGACGAGGCCCAGGATCTAGAGCTTGGGCCGGCTGAAGCAGCTAGTGCTGCTGCAGAGAGCTCTATGGACAGAGAGGAGGAGGAAGCAGAGGGTGAGGAGAGCCCTGACACAGGTGTGTCCTGCCCTCTGCTCTCCCTGCCTGCATGTCACTGCATTGCCCACTGTATAAGAATGCCCGATGTGTCAAAAATAAGCATACAACATGAGCATTAAAATATAGGTGGAATGGCAAGTAATCCTCCCTGCGCTCTGCTGTGGCTGCAAGGCAACACAGGCTTGTTGGTGAAACGAGTCAGGTTCTTTTAACCTAACCCGGTTTTTATTGTGTGCTATCTCCGCGCTTGTTGTTCTCTTTTTTTATGCTGTGGTTTTTGAGGCCGGCCGTTTCGTTTTTTGGTATGAATCAAGTGACGTGTTGCTGAACGTAACGGCGCTTTTGTTCACCAGCTAGAGGCTTACAAGTTCCTCATTATGTCGATACATGGCTTGGTGCTGGTGTGTCAGTGTTACGCACGTTTTATAACCATGACTCATTCTTACAAAACAAGAAATACTCATTGTTTTCATCATTCTGCACATAAATTGCAGATAATTTGGTGTTGGCTGTGTCATGTTAAGTGTGGTGCAGTTGTCTCATTCAGTGCATTATTTTCTTAGCAAACTTAGTATGTTTACGTCTCTAGTAGTGACTCTGAATGGCATTTCCCTGTTATTCAACAGTAGGCAACAATTTTTGTGCCAATTTATTTCAAAGCGCCTGAAACAATTTTGTGATTGAAACCGTTCATATATCTATAATTATTATGTTTAGTTATACTAGTTTCTACATTTCCGTATCTAAGCTGGCCAAACTGTCATCACAATATGTTGTACTTGTAAAGAATGACAGAAATGCTATTCTTTTTCTATCTGATGTCTCGGAGAATCGCATGGATATCCATTCCATCTATTACTGCTTGTTTCTCATCAGTCAGCATCACAGTCGCCTCATGCCGGTTCCGTCACATACCATGCCATACTCTCATCCATGTGTGCTTTGGTGGACTCCATAAATTCGCCGTTCTTCAGTGATGGCCGTATCATTGTGCTGTAAGTTTCCAAGGAGAGCTTGGCCCGTTTCTGTGATTACGGCTTTCCCAGTCCCTGGCTTAATAAATATCTAATTTGCAGCATGCCAAAGCATTATTTCCTCTGTTGCGATGAAAACAGCCAACTTACAGATGTCCTTTCAGCTTTGAAGATGGACTCAGACAAGCAGGGCAGCGAGAAAAGTGGTTCCATGAGTCCAGACAGCATTGGATCGGAGAAACGCCCAGAGGAATTCTTTGAGCCTCAGGTCCAAGGCTTCTTTGCTGGTGAACGAGTTGTGCCTGAGAGCCCCACAATGGATATGCCGCCATTTGTGCCTCCAAATGTCCAAAATCAAGGCAAGATAACTGCCAAATCACTCACACTCCAGCCCACTTATGGTGAACCAATCACAGTGTCAGAAAAACAGCCGTCAGTAGAGGTGGTGGAGTTCAGCAGCATCTCCGATTTTTCTTCATTGGGAGACAAAGTCCAGGAAGGAGGCTCATCGAGAGATGGAAGAGACAGATCTGGCATGTCTGCATATTTTGAAACATCAGCCATTGAGGTTGATGAGGCTCCCCAAAGCAAGGGTGAGGGCTATTATGAACTGAGCAGAGCTGGTGAAGAGAAGAGTACAGTTGATTCCAAGACTCAGGAGATCAGCTACAGCTCGCTAGCTGAAACCCAAGATAAAGTGGAAAGTACAAAAGGTACAGTAGACACAAGAGTGTTCACAGTTCCTGACAGGAGTAATGAATGCAGGCTTTCTCCTGGTAAACTAGCCCTGGAGCAGAGGAGCTACTCACTTAACATCACCATTGGAACAATGGATCACAGTGGTCAAGGCAGACCAAGGAACTTCTCTCCGCTAGCTACAGATATCATGTCGTACACAAGTGGAAGTTTAGATGAGTCAGCAGACTATCTCCCAGTCACGACACCGTCTGTGGATAAACCTCCAGCCTTCCCTCCCCTGATCCTGGAGACTGCAGCTTCCGTCACGTCAGATTCATCATCTCCTCCGAGAACCTCAGAGCCAGTGTCAAAACCTAGCCCTGAACTGGACTCGCCGGAATCACCACAACCCCTGAAGAACGCCTATAAAAATGGTACCGCGATGGCTTCTTCTCAAGACTTGCCTGAGATGCTGGACCTTGCTGGTACACGTTCCAGACTAGCATCAGAAAATAATGACCAAGATGTCACCCAAAGGAAGTCATCTCAAGCCGATGCTCCTACCTTTACTGACGACCCTCTGGCTAGCCTGATTTCCGGGCAACAGAGTCCCAGAAAGAGTGACAGCCAGTTGGAAGAGATGGGCTATTGTGTCTTCAGTGAATATTCAGGGCCCATGCCGTCCCCTGCGGATGTGTTCAGTCCAACGGACGCTGCCGCGCAGGTCTTCACCCCCTCCGCTCTAGAGGAGAAAGTGGCCGAGCAAGCTAGGAAATTAGCATTCAGGGACACATCGGTGGAGAACAAGAGCCAGACATCGGGATCTGTCGAAGTAACCGAAGAGAAAGCCCCACAACAAGTAGAGAAAAAAGAGTCTGCTGAAGAAAAAGACAAGGAGACAGGAGACAATCAGCTGGGTAAAACTATAAGTGAGATGCCACCTGCTCAACCAAGCGACACTTTTGTGACACCAACAGTGACTGTGACTCTGGAAGAAGGCGGGAGATCACAGAGTGAGACTGAGCGACAAGCCAGCGGTGAAGGCTCAGTGTCAGAGACAGAGATTGCTGACTATGAGAGGCAGATTCGCAAACTTGAGATGGAAGACAGGCCTCTCAGTCTGGAGGAGGAAAGGGAACTGCAGGAGCTCCGCGAAAAGGTGAAGCTGGTTCATCAGGAGGCCTACGAGGAAGTGGATGCTGAAGATGTGTACCAGCTGACTGGTGTGGCCAAAGACCGAATTGCCAGGCCTGTCAAAACCTCACCTACGTCATCTGTGGAGAGCAACATCGATGATGACAAGCTGCTTTCCCCAGTGCTCTCACCTTCCAAACTCAAACAAAGAGAGGTGTATGGTTCCCCCAAAAGAGTAGCTTCACCAATACTAGGATTTAACCGAGAGGAGAAAGAGGAATCAGAAAGGAAAATGAAGGAGGCACAAGAAAAGGAAGCAGCCGAAAAGAAAATGAAGGAAGAGGCAGAGAGGAAAGAAAAGGAAAGAAAAGAGAGCGAGGAGAGAGAGAGGAAACAGAAGGAAGAAAAGGAGAAAGAGGAGGCAGAGAGAATATTGAGGGAAGAAAAGGAACGGAAGGAGAGAGAACAAAAAGAGCAGGAGATGAAGGAGAAGAAGGAAAAAGAGGAGAGAGAAGAGAGGGAGAGGAAAGAGAAGGAAGAAAGAGAGAGGAAAGACAGAGAGGAGAGAGAGAGGAAGGAAAGAGAAGAGAAGGAAAAGGCAGAGCAAGAGGAAAGAGAAAGAAAAGAAAGGGAAGAAAAAGAAAGAATAGCCAAAGAATTGAAGGAGAAAGAAGAGAAAGAAAAAAGAGAGAAGGAACTTAAAGAAAAGGAAGAGAAAGAGAAGCTAGAGAAGGAGCAGAAAGAGAAGTTAGAGAAAGAGAAGCTAGAGAAGGAGCAGAAAGAGAAGTTAGAGAAAGAGCTTAAAGAGAAGGAGGAGAAGGAGAAACTAGAGAGGGAGCAGAAAGAGAGGGAATTGAAAGAGAAAGCAGAGAAAGAGAAAGCTGTTGAGATGG
Organism: Karalla daura; assembly: GCA_029224185.1. NCBI lineage: Eukaryota > Metazoa > Chordata > Actinopteri > Chaetodontiformes > Leiognathidae > Karalla > Karalla daura. The sequence continues at coordinate 9,795,471 of CM055202.1, forward strand.
ACAAGGTTGTAGACAAGCCTGAGGAGATGGCAATAAAACCAGAGGAAGAGCCAGCCATAAAGTCTGTGGAGAAAAACGAGACCAGGAAAGAGCCGGAGGAGGTCCAGTCCGACAAACCTGGAGCTGGGGCAGGAGCAGGAGCTGGAGCAGCGAAGGAGATCCCGGAGACTCACGCTGCCATCGAGTCAGTGGTGACGGTGGAGGACGACTTCATCACTGTGGTCCAGACCATCGACGAGGCGGAGGAGCCCGGACACAGCGTCCGCTTCTCCGCTCCGCCTGAGGCTGAAGACCTCTGCGTTTCTGGCCAGAAAGAGGAAGAGGAGGAAGAGGAGGAGGAGGAGGAGGAGTCCGTGGAGTTGGCCCAAGAAGCTGACATGGAGGCTGCCAGTCTAGAGGAGGTGGGAGATGTTCATGAGGCCCCCGCCTCCCCTGAGAAGGAGGCTCAAACCGTAGAGACCGAAGGCCCGACGGAAAGCTATGACAGAGATGAAACCACGATGGACGACTCCATCCTGGACAGCTCCTGGGTCGACACACAAGGTGAGAGCACTGTATCCCAGGTCATCAAATGTTAAGTGAGGGATCTTTTTATATCGGTATAAAATTTGCAAAGCTTCTCTGCTCTTCCCCAGGCTATAGAAATACTGTGAAATGACTTTTTTGTTCCATACAAGACAGTAACAATTTCTTCAAATGATGCAAAAGCCTTCTGGGACTTTTTATACTGCAGTGAGTTGGAGAAGTGGCTGTCAGCATTTAGTATTTCCAAATATGGGTTTACATCAGACTTGAAAAATGAGCATGTTTCAAAAAGATACTGAAGGGCACCGGTATACATAACGTACTAAAAACTAACATTTAATTTTGTGTTGTGCTTTTGCTGCTCTGCAGATGATGATAAGAGTATGGCAACAGAGCAGATTGAGCCTTTGCCCAAGATTTTCAGCCCAGCTAAAAAGTCCGGTGTGGTCCCGAGCAAGCAGACACAACAGAAGAAGACGGAGAAACAAGAAAAACAAGTCAAGCCAAAGACCAAAGGAGGGCGACCTAAAGGCAGAATCTCTACACCAGAACGCAAACCCGTCCGCAAAGAGCCCGTCTACATCCCCAGAGAGGACGTCAAGAAGAAAAAAGGTTCTCACAATTTTGCTTTCCTCCTGATTTCTTAAAACTATACTCATCACTGAGGCAGGTGTTAAATCTTAAATAAATAGTTAAATTATTTTGCGTGTGGTTTGCCAGGTGTTACTATGCTGCAGCTACCGTCTGTTCTTGCCTCATGCTGCTTTTTTTTCTTTTTTTTTTGATATTGTAGCTGTGATTAGGAAGACTGAGATAACCAAGAGTCAGACTCAGTCACCCATTAAGAGGAGCGCGGTGAAACCAGCAGTCCGGCAGACCCGGCCCGTCCAGCACCACTCCTGTCCTAGAAGGAGACCCACAGGTGACACAATGCCTCGGTCTGTCACACAGGTGGTGCTTCCTGCACGACAGCCACCTGAACATCGTCCCCCCACCATGACTTAACTCTGCTATACCTCCGCTGTAATCTTGATTTTGTTTTGTTGTTTGCTGTTGTTCATTGGTTATATTTGTTTGCTTTTGGTCATTTGTCTTTTTTGATCATAATAAAAACTGACTGCCATACATGTTTTCATGTTTTCATTTCTTTTGATTTTTCTGGTGTGCCTTTTTTTAGTTCGTTTAGGAGCAACTTGACACCAGGCTGAAAGTAGGTTCACAGATTTTTTTTTTTCCCACTCTGCATTATTGTGATTTTAACACTTGTGCATAAGTGTATATCCACACTGACAAATGAGGTCAGCGAGTTCAAGTTTTTTCAGATGGTGTTAAGTTACTATAAACTCATCTTCATTGTTAATGTCAATTTTTTGCCTTTTTTTCCCACTTTTGTTGTTCAGCGATCTGGTGTTTTGTCACAGTGATGTACTTACATATCCGTATTTAACATTTACAGATATTCTCAAGGTTGCATCATTTCTCGTAAAAAGCAACTTGTTGTCTTTCCATCCTTCCTGGCTTCTATGGTTCTGTTTTTCAGAATTACATATCCTCTTGAGCTTTTTTCCACCAATGGTTGCCAGGCAACTAGTAATCCATGGTTTTGTTCTATGGACCTCATACTATAAAGACTGTGCTGCTCCGTCCCAGAGGCAGTTTGCACTTCATTTTCCCCAGATGGACCGAATTCTGTGTCACCACTGATGAAAGCCCAGTATACCGCTGCATTGCCCCAATTACATTATTTTCCAGGGTTGCCTTACATAATAGAAAATCCCCCATTCTGTGTGATATCCTGCCAGATCTTTGCAGAACAGAGCTCTCAAGGGGGCAGCTAGCAGCTCCTACAGAACATTGGATTCGTCATATAGTTTACCATGACGGATCCACACATACAGAGTTCTATTTCAGAATTCCTGTGGGATATTTTATTCTGTCATACTGTGAGACCATGTCCGTCTGTGAAAGTTAAGACATGAATTCTTCCTGCGGGTTCTGATGTTCCTATGATTTTGTTTCCGTTTGTCACAGAGGCCCTGCCAGACGGTCGTCAGCCTCTCAGTGTTGCCAGACACTCTCGTGACAGAGCATCTGTGAGTATACTCCATTAGCAGTGCCATGACCTCTGGCACTGGAGCCACTAAGGCTGTGTTTCACTGACGCTGGTTCCAGGCTAGTGCGTAGTTTGGCACCGTTCTGTCTATTTCCAAGAACTGGCTCTGGCTCAGAAAATACTGGTTCCAGAGTAGCACCTGTTCTGTGCTTGTAAAGGAGTGAAGGCTTATACGTACTCCACAAGAACGGAGCAATTTGTTGGCGATGCCAGGGCTTGCGCAACAGAAACAAAATTTGTTTCGGCCAAGACATTTCAGGTGCAAAACTCTCTTCAAATTCTTCAAAAACTTCACATTTCAAGTAGTTCTCAGACACCACATGAGAAAAAGGTTCTGTCCAGATGAAGTGTTGAGAACAAGCTGCAAGAATTCCCAAACCAAGAATGTGAGAAAAAAAATATTTCTCAGTTCTTGCATAGTATGTCGTGGCCTTAAGCCCCGGCCATGTCTGAGGCAGGGGGTGGAGTTATTGAGACTAATGAAAATGTTTTGTTTTTTTGGGGATAGAGGGATAGAAATCACCGACATGATCAGCTAAAAAGGCTTAAGAAAGACTATAAAGATCTCAAAAGGAATGCGGTCCAACGAGAAACTGATATTTTGAGGTCCTGGAATAACAGCAAAGTAACCACAGTGACCTAATGATGTGGCTTTCAAGTGGTTGAAAAGCACCTTGTTCTCAAATGGTTCACTAGTTGAACCTGCTCCAAACCAGCACTGGAACCTTTTTGGTGCTAAGAAAGAAATATATATAGAAGCTGTATAGGTAAACAGCCTGAATCACAGAAGAGGAGAAGAGGTTTAATGTCGAGGAACTACATAAACTTAAATCAATCGAACTGACACTGAAGGTAATAAGCTAAACGCTCTTCCTGACAGCGGGGACTGCTTATGCATAGTTCACTGAGATAATATTATTATATGCCTTTAATGAATGCAAAGTAATTGTAAAGTTTCACCCCCCGTGACCAGTGTAGGATGCATACATGAATTGTCTCGTGTCCATGATGCAAACACTGAAACAAATAAATACTGCATCAATTACCCAGACTAATTATCACTACAATTAAGACTTATTAAAAAGCTATTACACTTTGTCTCCTGTGACTTCAAGAGCAACCTAATCATCTGCTTAGATAAACATTACATGCTGTTTAAGTGTGTGCTGTTTGCACGCTCTGAATCCTCATCTGTGAGTATTCTGTGCATTCTGCGTCAACAGAGGAAAATATTTGCAAAAAATACAAGATGACGGTTGGGTTTTTGTCAGATGTTTTCCATTATTGCCCGCTTAAATGGGTTTTTGTACAAGTAGACCAGGCAGATACATTTGGAGCTTTGTTTTTTTTTTCTTTTTACTGAGTGGGTGTCGAATCACCCTGTGACATTTCTCCAGCGACTGTGGTCGTGACTCCATTTTACTCCTCCACCGCGGTAATGACAGTTATTGTGTCTAAAATAACACAGTTTCTGCATTTCTTAAATGTCATGTCATTACAGCATACTGTAAGCATGTTCTGCAACTTTGAGCCCACGTCATATTTCACTTTTAATTCAAAAGTCTTCCAATACATCTGTTACTATCACAACATTTCCACCTGATTGGAACTTTAAATCCTAGAAGCTATTTTCAAGAAGCTTTAAGACCAACTAACATAAGGCTGGTGTAATGAAAAGCCATGCCTGATTTTACAAGTAATACAATATACTGGTTATTATTTTTGCCCCAAGCAGGACAAATATGATAAATATGAGAGTTCCTACTTCCTGGAGAAAGTTCTTGTAGTGAAAATGCACCTCATGGTCTTGCATGTTCATGTTCATGTTCATATTTGTTTAGCATTTGCATGTCATGAATTTGTCATTTCGTTACTCACATGTTCACATTTACGTGTAAACATGTCACATTTGCATAAACAAGTGCTGGGATTAACTGTGATAATATCCCGAACACAAAAAGATCTGATGCGGCTGGATATCACATCCCTCATCCCCCACAAGGCAATGTTTCTGCATCACATCTTTTGCACTAACAATGCACATTGAATCAGTGTCTTCAACCTTCACTATTCTGTTGTCGCCCTTTGTCTTGTGTTTTGTCGCCACGCAACTCACCCACCGGGCATCATCTGTGTGCCATCTCAGTGCCATGCCCATCGTTTGCCACTAACAAAGATCCCCACCTCCATATCCAGAGTGACTGCCTCATTAGCTAGGCCGCAGCCATCCTCAGTGGAGCCACAGAGCTCCCCAGTATTACAGAGACTCAAGGTAGGTGGACAGCCTAACCAGGCTTAAGCCACTGTAAAGAACATGATCTTGTGACCAGAATTTTGCAGTTTTGCTTCTTATACTTATTTTGCTTCACTGGTGAAGGTTTGTTGTCTTTTTTGTTTTGTTTTGTTTTTTTTTGTCTTTGGTCATCGCTGCTGAACAGGACGGCGGGTCATGGAGCCCTGAAAAGAGGTCTTCACTGCCGCGGCACGCCTCCATCCTGGGTCGCCGTGGTTACCACGACCAGGAAGAGAGCTCCACCTCCATCACCAGCTCTGGCTCCACAGCTCCTCGCAGACCCACGTGTAGGCATTAGTCAGAGTCACAGTTTATTTCACGTTTTACTTTTGGGTGCCTGCCATGAAATTACATTTTGTGATACTGAATCTGTAGCATATTTACAGTGTTTAACCTGAGCACAGATCAAGTGCATGAATTTGCAATTGGATGTCCAAGGCCCCCTGTTTCTCTTTTCATTACCTTGCCATCCCTTACTTTACCGTGTTTGAACCCATTTCTGTTTCTCCTCTTTTTCTGTTTTGCAGCATTTCGCACAGAGATGAGGGCAGAGCACAGGACAGGCCGAGCCCCCAGTATGACAGGTAGATTGTATTTTTCATTGTATGGGCTGGATACAGTAATTTACAGTGCGGATGCAGAGTTCTAATTTGTTTCTGAAAGACAAAGATCCCCAAAATGGAAGCTTTCATGGCTGTAATTACTGAGAACTGATAATAATAATCAGTGCTTGCCCTCACCCTCATCTTCATTCCCACCAGTTACAGAAACAGTGCGCTCTCGTTCAGCTCGCAGCGGCCACTCCACCCCCCGCACCCCTGGCTCCACAGCCATCACCCCAGGCTCCCCTCCCAGCTACTCCTCTTCCTCCAGGACCCCCGGCACCCCGCGATCGCTCAGCTTGATTTCCCAGGAGAGGAAGGTAGCCGTGGTCCGCACCCCGCCCAAGTCGCCCGCCACGACGCCCAAGCAGCTCCGCATCATCAACCAGCCACTGCCCGACTTCAAGAACATCAAGTCCAAGATCGGTTCCACAGAAAATATCAAGTACCAGCCGAAAGGAGGACAGGTGACAGTTTTCCCTCTCAGTTCCCTCTGAATGTGGAGCTATCTAACTGCTTGCTTATTTCTGTCATCTCAGCATGCTGGATGTCAGGTTTGCTGTTTCATTGATGGGTGGTCAGATGGTTTCTCGAGGAAAATGTCCTCTCTAGACCCTCAGTCTGATCCAACAATGAAGATATGGAACCAGATACGGAAAAAAACACCTTCAGTATTATATAATTTTCTAGTGTAGTGCAGTCACTCCAGGCTCAGTAATTACAGTATTGCTTTTCACAGTTACACTTACAGTATTAAGTACATAGTTTTACTAAGATAGTATAGAAAAAGGTATAGGTATAGGGTTAAATGTGAAACTAAAAACCATAAGGTCATCTCAGTTCATCTCTGAGGTTGAGAGCAAGGGTAACACCTAAGTAGACCTGCTATAAATTCAGTTCTAAAATGGGCTTTTGTCTAACATCTTTTGGCTTTTCCCACTGCTTTGATATGTTTATTTCCCTCGGCCCCGCTCTCTCCTGCCTCTCTATGCTCAATCATTGTCTTCTTATAGTCTATTTGCTACCTCGCTCCACCGTTAGTCCTTCACTCAAGTTGCTGACACACCAGTGTAAAAAAAAATAACAATGAGATAAGAAAGAATGGTATAATGGGGGAGAAAAAGTGTTAATGCTGGCAATCATTCCCAAAACACTGAATGCACATTAATTAAAAGTTTAAAAGTAAGACCTCTGCATATTTTCACTGACTATGAATAAAACATGAAGTTTTGTCCAATCTACAACATTTATAACCAGTTATGTTGCATTTCTTTAATGTGAAGTCTGTGGTACCACTTTTGATCTTAGTGCCGCATGTACAGAACTGATCACGCGCGATCATCATAATCTTCCAGAAAGTGGTAAAGAGACAGAGTCGGTGCAAATCAGCCTGTGAAGACAATCAAGCAAGGCAACACCGAAAGGTGAAGAAAATAACAAGTTTTTTTAAATGTTCAAATGGCAGGGCAGACGACTCCAAAGGGCTCCATGTTGCCCAGAGTCTGATGGATATTCACAGAAGGAAGCTGTTGCTTGAGAACAGATTATAGCCATTATAGTGCATTAGCATTGAATTTCTGTGACACATACAGTATATAGACTCTGTCTGCCCTCTGATGGTCAGAAGTTGCTCATGGCATCTTCAGTGTTGAAAACACCCACATGTACAGCCCCTAAATGCTGCAGCACTGATGTTTTTTTGGTGTAATTTAACCACTCTTTTTATCTTAAGATAACAAAATCTAAACAATATCAAACAGAATTTGTCATATCCCCCAATGTCGACTGCTCGAGGCTCCAAATTTCAGAAAAAACAGAGAAATCACCAGACGCTGACATCACTTGTCGGGAGCTATGAGCAGCATTCGTCCCTTTAGTCCCCCCCCACCCCCCCCGGGCGCTTTGAGCCGAGCACGAAACACCAGAGATCTGCATTTCAAATCGCGTTTTCTGCCACTGCACAGGATGGGCGTTAGCAGGGTGTTTGGGCCGTTTGACAAATACTGTGTTCCAGAACACAAAGTCAGCACAGCGGCGGGAAGAAAAACAGCGGCATGCCTGTAGCCGTCGCCTCGCACAAGCATCCGCTGATGACCCGATTAAGTGTCTGGCTGACGTGTCTGCCACTTGCCAGGTCTCTGTGCTGGCCTGTGCAGCCAGCCGAACAACGTAATAAGGTATCCTGTTCCTAGCGCCCGCCTGTCATCCACAGGACAAACAGCCGCAGCAAGAGTTTCCGAGCATGTGTGCGAGCATGCATGCTGGGTCACTGTCGGTTACTAAGCTTCATCGGGGCTGACAGTGTTCTCCCTAATGTGCAAGTCTGGAAGTTTCTGGAGGGTGCAAGAGGCTGGCTGTGCAGAGGGGGGTAGCAACGCAAAACTGGAATCTTATAATTTTCGACTCTCATTTTGGGTGTTTAGGAGCCTTAACGTAGCTACATTTCCAGTACTTTTCCCCCCTGCAATATAAAAGCAATATTTCTGGAACTTTTGCTACTCCTACTCATAGCTGTTGCCACTGAAGGAATCATTGAAGACCCCACTTTGAGAGGTGGACATCCGAAACTTTGTTTTATTAGGTATTTTAATAAGATAAAAGTTAAAAGTTAAGCCTCATTCCACACTGTGCCGTCTTTTTAGAAGCAAACTGGCCATGTGATCCCCTTCATCATAGCCGATGATTTAAGCAGGTTCATTTTATTGCAATGTTTAGGTTTTGCAATTTCTCAGTGTGATGGATGGATACCTAGTTCCAAGTATGTACTGGTCTAATGTTGAAAGGGGGGCCTTGGCCTGTTTGTTTGTGCTTCTGCTCGGCTGGATAACATCTTTTACATCTGTTTCTGCTTTTAAAATCAATGCTTAACATTGATTGTTTCAACCCAAACCATGTTTCAACACAGAATCATGTTTGTGATGGAAGTCTGTCAAGCGGGGACAGAGTTATGTTTTTGCCTAGAAAGTTTTGCAGCGTCTTCAATCACATCCTTACTTTGTGGGCGTGCGGGTGTGTGTCACTCCTAGTAGACAGAGGTCGTCTCCAGTCAGACACAAAGCGGTAATGGCAGCTTTCGTCTAAACACAAGGGTGACTGTCTGGGCAGAGCGATCGCCTGGATTCCCGCACTTCACTTTTGGCCACAAGCTGCCAGACTTGAAGTTAAAATTTAATCTGTCTCTTAAGGCAGTGACCTCACAATCATCTGAAGGTGGCAGTGCTGCCAGGGGTGTCTCTGTGTGTTTTTAAGGCTCTTGCATGTTTAATGAAATCCAGAAAGAGGCGTCTAGACAAACACTTTGCTTAAATGCTGCTATTTTTATCACCGGTGGATTCGAGACAAGCACATTAGAGAGGGAAAGATAACTGCCTGTGCTCCCTGTTCTTTTATATATGTTAGAAACAAAGATTCCTGGAGTGTGTGTCATTTCTTATACTATAATTCCGATGTCTTCTCATTAGGTTTGAACTGGTTCTACTAGTTAGGGTAGCAACAGCTTTTACTCCTCTCCTGACCTTTAGCTTGTCCCAGTTGCTCCATGGTCCAAGTAGTTACGAGCAGCTGTAGTGAGCCACCCCACGCCCATAGCAGGCCTCAGGCCGGCCACTGACTTGTCCCATGATTGTCCTCTTTAAAGCACAAGGACCAAAATACACCAATGGAGGCCAAACGCAAGGTCTCCTGGATCTGGAAGTCAGTGCTGCGGCTCATCTCCGTAACTCTATGTCTGACAGCAGCACAGAGCGTGACCTGGACCAAAGACCTGCTGGTACACCTCAGCACTGTTCACTATCTATGTGTATGACCAGGCCTGGATAAGAGTGACAATAACTGAAATGATTGGTGACTGGTATTTTCTCAACATGATGATTTGATATTATGATTTTTAATTTTAAATTAAGTGCTATCCACAGCAACCAAAGGAGCTGTTTTTTGAAATGTTGTGTCAGTATTATTGATTTGAATGTTACATGTATTTGTATTTGAGTAACACATCCCAGGCTTTACTATTTACGGCTGAGGCCCCCTTAAAAGGATATACAGTCTGTTTATTTAACTATGGTGAAAAGTTAGTGATAGCTGGTGACAGTGGCAGTAGTAACACGTTCTTCATTTTTCTCTCGTAACTCTCATTCATTATTAGATGAATTGCACCTCAGTATCTTTTATACAGTAGCTTTTCGCGCTAGTGGCGTGATGACGAACACCCATCTTCCCACCATGTACAAGGCCCACCATGTCTCTGTATTTCTCCATAGATTCATATTTTAAACAAGAAGCTGGACTTCAGTCACAAACTGTCAAACTGCAGCTCCAAGGATAATCTGAAGCACTCTCCCCGTGGAGGAAATGTATGTACCATGCCTTAGGAGACCTTAGTTTAAGTCTAGTCTGTTCCTACTGTATATTTGTCTTCAAGTCCAATCAAATCACATGCAACAAATAAGTTTTTTTTTCTGCAAATCTGGATGACATATTAGCTTAATTGCCTAATATCATAGTTTCGTAGTTGGTCCCCTATCTTCACTTTATATCAGTTCATCTTTCCCCTTTAGCTTTGCAGAAGCTTTTTTAGGCCTAATAATTTATTTACATGCAGCCAGTTGATGTGTAGCAACTGGTCTGACAGTTTCTGGTTTTGGCTGTCTTCTCGCTGTGAGGGCAATGCCATAAAACTCAAAATAAACCCATCTGTCTGGCACCAAAGGTGGCCTCTCGGCAAGACAGAGCCAGATGACCAAAGGCTGCCATATGCTGGCAAACGTCTGCCATGCTCAAATATCCTTGAGCAAGTAACTTCAAGTCCTGCCAGCTCCGCGTAGCACCTGTGATTTTACTTCCTGTTGGTTTATTGGGCCAAATAAGACAGAGCCAATACCTACAGAAGTTCATTGTTTGTCTTTTACTAGTCAATCCTCTAATACTGTGTGTTAGATTGTGTCGGTTTTGTTTGGTAAGTAGTTGTAGCAGCTATTGGAGACTGGTTACTTGTCTTGGTTGTCCTCTCCCAGGTAATTGCTCCAATTTCTTGTGATTGCACAGTAAATAAGGTGCTTCAGACTATGTTAAGTGATTCAACAGTTTTGGTCTAAAGCTAGAACTCTTAATTACATTTTTGTCACTGTTTGTAAAGTAAATTGTGAATCCTATACAGTTATAGTTAGACAGTGCTGCAATGTGGAGATCGCAAAGACCTAAGGGAACCATATTATTTCAATTCATAACAGTTAAAACCTGAAATTATATCGAAGAAGATCAAAATTGCTCATTTCTACCATTTACTTAACTTCGCGAGTGTGTACTGTGATCAGCTCCAACTGAGGGCACTCCTATGGCAGCGCTTTGCTTTATTGGTTGCACGAAATGTCTCATAATAAAGGTAATTCTCTGCCTTTGTTCTCTTACTTAAAACAATAAAGCCTCCCTTGTTCTAAATGTTGTCGCTAAACGGCTCACTCAGGGCAAGGCAACAGCAAAGACGGTGCTAATGAACGACGCCCCAGTTCACGCCTGAAGCTTTTGCGCTGAGCCTGAGTTTTGCGTTGGCGTGCTTAACTTATCTCTTTGTGGTTTCTCCTCTCCTCCAGGGCTCTTTTAGTCCCCCTCTCCACAACATATCTTGAATATGTATGTATGTGTTGTTTGTGTGTGTGTGTGCGTGTGTCTTTCTTATTCAGTGTAGTTTCCATTGCTTTGACTGTGCTGCCGGGAAAATGTTTTTATTGTTCCTCTGCTTTGCCTTTATATCTCACTCCTACTCTCTCTCCTTGCAGCTACAGAGAGCCACTTAGTGTTGCACCCATTTTACCATCCCAAGCGCTGACCACTTTAAGTTAAATTGGTTCATCATTGGTTCAACATGACACAGTATGAAGTCAAGACCAGTTGTGTGGGGAATCCACCCTTTTTTATCTTTAGATAAGGGAGGGAACCACTAGATGAAATGTCACTTTTACATCACAGTTACGCAGATGCCTTGGACAGAATATTGAAACAGTGGGAGTGTACAAGCTGTTTACAGAGATGTTTCAAAGTGCCATGCCAGACAAGCCCGAGTCTTCTCCCGCCTCATTCCTCACCTCCGCCCCTGCAGGTTCTCATCCCCAGTGTTAAGCTGGACTATAGCCATGTTCAGTCTAGGTGTGGGTCCTTGGACAGGCGGGGCTACTCGGCAGGAGGTGGAAACGTGAGTCTTGTGCCGCAAGTTCATCGTCTCTGTGTTTGTGTGTGGGTGTTATTTCTCTGTTGTGTCGTGCTTCTCTGTGTCTCCCTCCTCTCCTGTCACCTCCCTTAGCAGCCTTCCAGTTTAGCATTTATTCCCTCTCATCGGGGCAGCAGTGCTGCCCTCGATCAACACGGCTTCCTCCAGCTGTGGTTTGTGTCCTGCGAGGAATTTTGTCGCTTAAGGCTGAATATCTCCTCCTCCAGCGCTTCAGTGAAGCTGCAGTTTTGACATCTTTTTTAGCCTTGGTTAAAAAAATAAAAAGGTCCTTGTCTGTGTCTCTTTGATAATTTGATGACTCACTGTGCACCACAGTAGAGGAGCTGCACATTAGGGGGAGTTTCACTGCTAATTTAGCTGTGCTCTGTGATTTCAGTGTCAAGATGAATTACATTTTATGTTTTGAACATGATTAATAGATGCAGATTGTAACAACATTGTGTCTCAAAAATAATAATACAAACACCTTTTTACTCCTTTTTTCCCCACTTTAAGATTACAGTTTACGATGTAAACAAGCAGAGAAAGACTCAATATTGTTCATCGGCTCACTGCATGAAGCTCTTCCCCCCTGTAGTTGATTAACAGCGATTAGAGCCAAGGCTGGCATTTACAGTGCATGCTCCATCTGCAGTGTCTGATGTGAATAAGCATGTTAGCGGAGCACAGTTATGCAAGCTTGATTATTACAATCAGACAATTAAAACTCATCTCTTGACTTTAAATCACCTTTCTTCTTCAGCTTCTGTCTTTATTATATCTAATGAGCTCTTAAAAATGATGTTTTTTGCTTTAATGAATGCTTATTGTGATAAGCATGTGATATCTGCAGTGGTTGAATAGTGTTGTGATGCAACCAGAAATAGGAGGTTGCACTTTCGGAAAATGATAGTTGTCCTTGAAAAAATGTCAGATTATGCAGCCGAACAAAAAAAGGAAATGATTACTTTGCTCCCAGTTCTACGCAAATGTCATTATTTACTGCTTAATATAATGGTTACTGCAATTACAAATGGTGTATCATTAAGCACAGAAGACGTGAACATGTGAAGATGGTGTTCATTCATTAGGTGCAGCCTCACGCTTAGAGACACAAGTTATGTTGGTAGGGCTGTTGGTCCAGCTGGTGGAGACAGGTGTGAACGATAATAGTGAAAAACGAGCCAATGATAAAATGAAATTAACCCTGTCTGACCTTATCTGATGAAACAGACCAGAGGGCAGAAAAATAAGGATCAGAAAACTTCTCTGGAGTTAATAAGTTCATGATGACATCGCTGGAGAGACGAGTCAACCTGCACAGACACAAACCACACCTCTCATCTCTGTCTTTAAACCCATCTGTGCAGCTGTTCTGCATGTTTAAAGGGATATTTAGTTGTTGAGTAGGCTGTGTGCAGTGGTGGAAGAAATGTTACCGGTCTGCGAAAATACTCCACTTAAACTCAAATCCCAGCACTCAAAATTGTAAAGAAAGTGTTCCCTGTCTGAAACCTAATGTTATCACTGCTGTTTGTATGTAATTACCAACCATGAACAACAACCTGCTGTGGATCTTTAAGGCCTCCTAATACACTGGTGAATAGTACTACAACAAAGATCTTTCAAGTAATTCATATCCCTACTCCTGAATCCCTAGAAAACACTCTGGTTCATTTCCTCAGCCCATAAAAGGGCACTTGAATCATGAATCATAATATTTGGAGAAAAAAAAACATTTATTCACGCTTCTCAGAGGTTGTGAAATCAAATTTATATGGTAACCAGAATTGTCAGACCAAATCTACCTCAGATATGTAGTGGAGCGGAAGTGTAAAACTCGTTCGTAGATACGTATTAGCATAGTACTCAGCTACATTCCACCACTGCCGAAGGTGCACATGGTACTCTTTGTGTTGTGCTTCTTAGTGTGGCTCACAACCTGTGTCGCTGGTCATTGTCTCACTTCTTCTTCTGTCATTTCTTTCCCTCTTGGGTTGTGAAAGTAACCCAAAGACAAACTGGACAAACTAGACAAAACGTTAAATCATGGTTCACAAAAAGAAGTAAACCAGTGACTTTGCAAAGTAACCACTGACCACAGGCGTGTACCAGTGAATCATCCCAGGACGTGGTGTATCTCCTCTCGTCCATCGTGCTGTGTCTGAAGCTGTGTACCTCCACTGTTTGCAGTCTCATCGGTTCACTCTCTCTGTACTCCCTCTGTGGTCAGATCCCAGGGTGTGTCGCATAATGACGCGTCCTCATCTCCTCTCCGCCTCTCCTTTCAACTGTGCATTTCTCCTCTCAACTGTGCATTGCTGTTTCACAGTGAATCCGCGCTTTCATAGTGCACATTTGACAGATGCGCTCACTCTTACGCTCGTGACACAGGTTGCTTTAATGGACAGCGGCAGCTTCTTCACAGCAGAACACACAGCAGACTGTAATTCAGCAGTTACTGGTATTCTGCTCTGGTGCTTTCTCGCTTCTGTTTTCTAATAATCACATGCAATTATGTCGCTTTTATCTCTCAGTTGATGCGCAGAGATTTTCTGCAGACAGCATAATACAGATCGGATATATCATTCCCTTCCCATAGCTTAGGAAAGGGAAGATACTGTCCTGATCTGAGGGTCATGTAGGGTCAGAAAGAGGTCCCTTATGTACCCCCTCTTTATTCCACAGAGCTCTGACTTTGTCTCTGTCTGACTCTGCTTCTTCCAGGTACTGATACAGAACAAGAAGATGGACTTGAGCCACGTGACCTCCAAGTGTGGCTCTCTAGATAACATCCATCATCGGCCAGGTAACAGTCTGCCCAAACTCATTCAGAGTGCACTGGCTGGGAGTAATAACACCAGGTTTGTGAAGTTAAAGGGTAGTACTTACAGCCAATCTGGAGCTTACATGAGGTGCTCAGACTGTGGTTGTTCTGGGCATTTCCTAGGTGGGAAAAACACAGAAGGATGGACTCTCACTGCAATTTATTTTTTCCTTTGTGACAAGCAGTTGGTCCTTGGAGAGGTGCACAATAGGACAATCTACCGATTGCCAGAGGTGGGCAATAAGTACAGAGGGCAAAGATCACAGCTTGGGAGCCAGTTACACTTCACATGTTTGGTTGTGTTACGACAGCACAACAACCCTGCAACAACTCACTGGCGATCTGTATCCAATATCATCTCAAGTTAAAGTAGTGTAAATTGTCAGTAATGGAAATAATACGTTCATCAACAGCACCCGCTGTTTGTAAACTGGCAATAAAGTGCAATCTAATCCGATTTGAATAATCAATGTAATTTTCTGTTTACATGAGACCCTTGAAATAACAGGCCCGTCAGTCCAGGCGCTGATGTGTGAAGGCGAGTGCTAAACTGCGCCGGGATTGACAGCTCGGCGGATCCGTCTGCGGGCGGCCGAGTGTGGGAGGTGTTGTGATTCCTGGTGGCTCTGTTGTGTTCCGCGTGTTTCTCCCCTGAGCGGGATGTCATCGAATTGTTGATCGAGTCACACCTGGAGAGGGTTACATAACCGATTTGTCTTTTTCTTTCAAATGAGAAGGTGGCAGAACTGACAGAATCACACTTGACACCGCCAGTGAAAAGGTTATCAGGTCCAGATAATGTCCATTGCACCTGTCCCAATTAGTTTGAAATATATGGCTGACAAGTCATAATAAGTAGATATTTACAAAATAATGAAGCAGAATGTTTCACATATAAGAACAAAGACTATGTGGAGAGGACTTATAAGTTATTCCATTCTTTTATACATATGTTTAACATGTTTAGGAGCTCATAGGCTTCTAAGGTGACTGATGCAGGGCTTGCAGCTCCCTCTGCTGGTCTCTTACTGTCTGCGTTTGCGTTTCAAAGCTTTCTGTCACCAATGGTCTGCTGAGCTTGCGTGTTCAGTCAGGATTATGTTAGTGTTCCCAAACAAAGTTTTCTTCCAGCTGAAAAAAGTGTTGATATTTGCTTTTTGTTCTTCTTGAACTCTTCTCCAGGGGGCGGTAACATTCGTATAGAGACTGTGAAGTTGGACTTCAAAGACAGAGCCCAAGCCAAGGTGGGTTCCCTGGATAATGCCCACCACATTCCTGGTGGAGGCCACGTCATGGTGAGTGTCAGCTCCATGTTCCATGCCCATGATTTAAAGGAAGACAAGTTTTTGAGAGATTGACTTATTACTCATTAGATTGAAACCCTGACAATTCACGTTGCCTTGGCTTTTTAAACTGCCTCGGCCTGTTAATTTAAGCTTTGAAGTGATGACAATATACACAGAAAAATACACCATGCGTCTATAAACTGTACTCATTACTGTCAAGTCATAGGGTAGATGCTTGAAACCTGGCACTTCAAGGTAAAGTAGGGCTGTGCAATAAAGTGAGTATTGATTTCAATTCACAAAAATTTCACCTGTTCAGTAGAGTGAACAGAGAGGGGCTTAAATGAATAAAATGAATGTCATGAAGACTTCAGAAAAAAGCCAGCAGGGTTTTCCACATCCAGTAAAAGTACAATAAAAACCATTAATTAATGCACATTGTTGTATTCGAACTGCATTTACTTGTCATCGCACAAGCTGCAGACAGTGCCCCTAACATAAAGTCTAATTTTCTGTTAGTTCTGGGGGATGGTTGTGGACTAGCATATTATATCTATAGGTTGAGCTTTCACTGGAATTTGTTGAGTGTAGCCAAAATCCTGAATACCTATTAAGTATGATAAAATATGTGAGGTTATATTGGCTTTTAATCAGTTTTATTCTATTTATTACTTTTTTCTCAAATATAATTATAAGGTGTAGATTGAAACTTTTTTCATTCTGTAAATACAACATTTTTCCAAAGTCAATAGTAATAGTTTTAGTAATAGTGATTTCATTATTGATTAAACCTGTTCTTACCCTAATCGAGCAGCCCTTATTTAGGATAAAACTAGTTACATCTTATTATGAAGCAGTACAGTGAGTTATGTTTAAAAAGCCAATCTTCCAAAAACTTGGTGTTCCTTTATCTTGCCTGAGTCAAAGGTACAGTATTCGCTGCTATCATTGAAGTATTGAAGTATTCAGTCTGGTTCTGGCATCAACACAGGACTGAGCCTCTCAGTACAGTTCTCTGAGGTGACATTTTTTGCTTCTTCTATTTGTAGTTTTAAATATTATCACTCTGTGTGATGTAAAACTCATGCCTTCCTTCTTCCCCGTGTTCGTCGTCTGTCAGATCGAGAGCC
The DNA here is from genome assembly GCA_029224185.1 of Karalla daura. Classification (NCBI taxonomy): domain Eukaryota; kingdom Metazoa; phylum Chordata; class Actinopteri; order Chaetodontiformes; family Leiognathidae; genus Karalla; species Karalla daura. The sequence continues at coordinate 9,812,449 of CM055202.1, forward strand.
ACAGGTTGTCTTTCCGTGACCAGGCCAAGGCGCGAGTGGACCACGGAGCCGACATCGTGGTCCAGTCACCTGGCCTCTCCGGCTCTGTGTCCCCCCAGCGCCACCGGGACAGCCAGCTCTCCTCCTCCGGCAGCCTCAACATGACGGATTCGCTGCAGTTAGCCACCCTGGCTGAGGACGTCACCGCGGCTCTGGCCAAGCAGGGTTTGTGAACACTGGACGCGTGCACCCCCTGGAAATCATGACCCCGGTCCCCCTCGAACTTTTCTGCCCACGTCCACCACCCTGAGGCCGAACCTCAGCTAAACCACAGCCTCTAAACATCTCCACGTCAAGATCCGTCCCTCTCAACTCTTTAGTAGAGACTTGAAGTAGGAGTTACTGTACGGTCCTCTTTATTTCCCCGTCTATTTTAAATCCAAACACGTGCTTTTTCTGATTTACTCTGTTGGCCTCTCTCTTTTTGAATGATGTTGCATAGAATAGTTCAGTGCACTGGTCCTAGATTAAGTGGTATGATGTGGAAAGCAGGGACCAGTTATTGGCTTGACTGGTCCTGGATCAGTGCTGTAATGAAGCTGCAGCCTTTTTTTTACATTAAGTAAGAAGTCGTGTGGCCAGCACACCGCACACAGCACGTGTTGTTCTTGCTCAGTAAACGTGCATGGACGCCAAACCCCGTAACAAACCAAGCATCCCTACTGCAAGTCATTCTTGTCATCCAATATACAATATATTTAACAAATATATATAGAAACATGTATAAAAACACAAGTTCTTTGCCATCTTCATGTCCTAAACCCATTTTAAAAGGAAAGTGACAATATGGCTATAAAATATACCTGTAAAATTGCATTACTGCAAGAACTAGGTCATGTTATGACGAGCATGTATTGATTCTAATATTAAAAGAGGCTATTTTGTAATCTAAAAGAAGGATTTTAGTAAGTTATTTCCTCAATTATTGGATAAAGATGAAACAAGTTCATGTTTTGTAGTTATTAGTTGTTTACAGTGTAATGCTTGGTGACAATGTCAGACAGCTGAATTGGTGTTGCTAAGGAATGCATCTCAGTCCTGTTGAAGAGCATCAAACTCTTGTACCTGCTCAGTAGTTCAATATAGATGCCTGTTTATACATCAGAACAATGTTAAGCTCCGGTGCTCATTCCAAGAACCTCCATCTGAGACAGAAATGGCTAAAAGTATCTCGTCTTTACAGCTGCAGATTTTTTCAGCTCGCGTTAATGAACAGTGGAGATGTTCCTCGGCTGACTGAAGCTACCGAAGAAGAAGCTACAGATGTTGCCTGAGGATGAGCGAAAGATGCAGCAAACTCTGAAACCTGTCTGTGTGTGTGCATTTGGTGCAGGTCCCATGCCGTTTTACGACATACGCTACTGTATCTGGATGTTTTGTTGCAATATGTGGGAGAAGAATGTGGAGATTTAAACAAAAAAAAATCATTTAAAAAGACAATTCATGGAGAAAAATAAAAATGACCGAGGCAAGTCGGTTCCTGTTACATCTGTTAGGAAAAAAAAAGTGTTTGGGTGATCTAGTTTCTTTTTCAGACACCATTTGTGGTATATCCTGCCTCCTGCCTAGTTACTGCCCTCACCCGCGACTGTTCGTTTGCTTCTGTGTTTTTTCTGCATACCCCATCTCTGTGTGCCCCCTTCCCACCTCCTGCTCCACCCTACAGCAACTGTAAATGTATCTAAAAGGTCAAGTAGATGTACGCAGTTTTTCTCTTGTTGATATGACACCAATTACAATAATTAATGACAATAAAATGGACAAAAAGTGACACCGGAGTTACGTCTTCTGTTATAGATTGCAAGCCATATTGTCAATGGAAAGTAATTGTTTAAGGGAATAAGCTTGTCTGTGGCTTCAACGACAGTGAACTCAACCATGGATTGCAAGGTGGGTGTCAACGTATCCTTGGGCTCAACCTTGGCCAAGACACTGGACTCAAATGTGTGTGAATGGTTATAAATCCTGATTGAGCAGCCAGGCTGTGAATGCATGAATGTGTCTAGCTCCGTATAGCAGTTAAAGTGGTCATGAAAACCAGAAAATCGCTGCATAAGAACTAGTCCGGTTACCATTTGCTTCAGAGTTGCATGGCAGCTGAGACCAGTGCCCAATGCCTGTGCAGTAAATTTCACCTATAATGAATCTATTTCCCAAAATATACTCTTTCTCTCAACATGCATATAGCTGATTCCTGTGTCAGGTAAAGAAAGAGTCAGAAATTTGGAATAAAATGGGAGTTTGTGAAAAGTTTATTGTCAAATGCCGGAGGATACAATAAGTTAAGACGCTGGGATGATGGAAGAAAGTGGTTTCATTTTGATGGCCAGTCCCGGTCAAAACCAGTCACTTCACCGGCAGAGAGAGAAACAGCCAGACATTAAGTGAAGGTTGAAGTGAAGCGTAGAAAGATTATTGTTATCCCATGTTCTCCTCCATCGCTGTTCCGCTGTGAAAACCAGTGATGATAGAAAAACCCCAGTGAGAAAGGGACTTGGTTGAAGGTGAGGGGAAAAAAAAAAAACGTCTTGTGGGATATCAGGATGGCTTCCGGGATGGCAGGAAGAGGAGGATTAGTGAAGTAAAGCACCAGTTGGACAAAAAAAAAGTGTAGAACAAAACAAAAGAAGGGTTCAGGAAATGACATCTCATAGTCCGTTGTTCCCCCTGCTTCCTCAGGTGGTACAGGAAGCGGTGAGTGGATGTCGCGACACCATGGGGTCTGCACTTATATGATGCTCACCAGTGACAGGGTCCTTACACAGACAGGATGTGCTTGACAAAGGCTACAGATCAGGAGACCAGGGCAGCACAGAGAGAGGACAGGAGAGAGGAGAGACAAGTGAGTGAATAATCCGATCATTCAAACATCAGAATATTTGCAAAGAGGGTAAATTCAGTCGTTATTTTACGTATGCATATGTATTTTAAGAGCCGTTCCAGACAGGAAAAGGTAGGAGGACAATTAAGTGCTGGATATGGGTCAGTTCAACGGAGGAAAATGTTAGGAACCAGTTGCTCTTCCACCCTTCCAAACCCACATTACATTATCAGATACATTACTACCGGTCTGTCCTCGAGGGATGAGTCCAGGACATAACAATGTAGATTTATTCTTTGGCGTATGTTTCCGTTTCAAACTTTTTATAGTCTTTATTTAGCTTCATTAATTTCCTTTTCACCGTATCCACAACTTTTTTCATGTTGCAAGGAAAAATAGCAGACTAATTGTTTTGATTGGTCTTAATATACTCAATATGCTTTTCCAATAAGAAAGATCGCAAACTTAAGTAATTCTTGGTCCTGGCCCACCATGTTCTGTTTATTCTGCCTTGGTGTGTCTGGAAAGCATTTAGGATATAAATCAGAGTTTTCAACTGCAAAGTTTTGAGTTTTATGAAAGGCAGCATTATTCTTGGTTCAGAAAATACATTTTGGGGGCATGACCAATTTTTTGAATAATGCTAAAAATAAAAATAATGCTTAAAAACTAAGCTCCATCCCAGAACCAGCACTGGAACCATGGAATGGTTTAGGTTTAGGGTTCAGGGTTTTAAGTGGTGTTATCCACTTGGCCATTTACAATAAGTGGATAAGTGATGTTATCCACTAAAAATAACACTTAAAATCCACTTAAAATCCACTTAAAATCCACTTAATCCACTTAAAATATCCTGGCACATTTAGATGTCAAATACGTCATGATTCTGTAATATGTGGCTCACCCTCATAGTTGACACAGCCGTTCTCATCCTCCTGTCCTGTCATAAGAGCATCGATCTCAGCCTCAGTCATCTTCTCTCCTGTAGGGGGAAGCAAAGGACCACCAGTGTTTATAACACACAAATACATCCAGGAACACACACACACACACATAGACAGATACACTAGTGGCCTGGCCCGACTCACCCAGTGTTGACAGAACGATACGCAGCTCAGCGCCCATCACTGTGCCGTTGCCCTCCTTGTCAAAGACGCGCAGACCCTCAACGTAGTCCTCAAATCCAGCCTTGTTGGGGCTGTTGATGACGGTCTGGAGCATGGGCAGGAAGCCCTCAAACTCTACTCTCTTGTTGGCCATGTCTGCGTCAAACAGAGATGACAGAGGTGAAGCAGCCGCAAAGACGAGAGAAAACAAGAATATTTTACCATCATAATATGTGTCCACCTTGTGCCTAGACAAGTCAAAGGTCATAGAAACTTCACCCTTTTCTCGCAGAAATCAAGGCAAGCAACATGCATTATGGCTAAGGGTTTGAAGAGTGTACTTTTACATCACAAAAATTACATTACAAGCCATCTGTGTAGGATTAACATAGGGTGACTGATTTCATTGACCTTTGCTGATCAAAGCTACAAATTAAGTTTAATTCTAGTCCACAACAGTTGTGCACAACCTTTAGGAATAATAAATAAGAAGACAAATAGGAAATGATTTGTTACTACGGGTGCCCTAAGTACCAGTGACAGACCAGAGCAGATTGTGCTGGACTCTATACACAAATTATCAACCTTTTCATAATCTTTCATGACGTGTTGTATGGAGTCGTCGCCACTCTGAACACTGAGTCTCACCATCAGCAGAGGGGTTTCCCAGCAGTTTTGTCACATCCTTGTTGGTGGGGTTCTGTCCAAGAGCGCGCATGATGTCAGCGATCTGGTTGTAGGCCACCTTGTTGTCACCCACCCTGTCGAACAGTCCAAAAGCCTCCCTGTAGTCTGGGGTGGAGGGAGAGAGAGACCACATCATGTCAGGGAAACCAAAGCAGCGTCATCTAATACTAGTGCGTAATTCCTAAAACTGCACCTTGCCTGAGGCCTCATTCAAGTATTAAACTTGCTGTCATAAATCATGAAAAACGTGTTCAGAGGGCCATGTTTTTATTGTCACAGGGGGTCAAAAATGAAATATTTGCAGAATTTTCCCTTTTCTTCTAATTGTATCATATTACTATGATACTACCTGTGATAGGGTTAACTTTCATCTGCTATTCCACAAATAATAGGTTTCTTCACATATATAAGCACCGGCTCCAAATGCATTTGGAGTGCTGTAAGTGGAGACAGTAGTTTGCGTTTTGGGACACTGCCGTGGCTGTCGCTTGCCTGCCACCAGGTGGGGGCAGCTCCTCTACGAAGTGACAAGAGAAGCACACAACAAGGGCGAGACATCTCCATAGGTTGCGGTATTTTGGGCAGAATGGACAGACTCGTCATGCCCCTTCACCACCCTCCCCATACTATTTCTATCTCAGCTGTCTCCCCTCTCTCTCTCAGCAGGGCCCTTTTAAAAGACCACCTTGGAATTGATAAACATAGCTGAGAATATGAGCCCCCCTCCTTTTAAAGGCAAGGCCCTCTGAGGGCGAGTGGAGTAAAAGTAGGGAATGCTGACTGCGGTATAACAAGCAGGCTACTCTGGTGGCGTCCACTCAAGGGCCAGGAGGGACCCACAAACAAACTATGAACTCTATAAACTCTTCTTAATTATTCCCCAAATCCCTGAAACCAGCTGGAGGAACTTATAACTCTTGGCAAACAGTTTTATTTTTAATATCACTTGTGACATAAGATCCAATGTCACCAACACCTGGCCAATAAATGATCTGCAGTTCATATCAGGACACAAGTATTGGCTGAATTAATCCTCCCTCCTCCCGTCCTAATAAGACCTCTCCACAACAGTGCTCAGCAGCTACAATTAATAAGTGATATTTTGACCTAAAAACAGCTTTTCTGTATTTCTTTCACTAGCTCTGGCTGAAGGTGATAATTACCTTAATCACCAGTGTTTGCCTGCAGATATTTCACACTGGATGCACTACATACTTCCTTTTAATACACTATTACTTGCATAATGCTGCAGAGACATCAGCTGACATCCTTGTTAATCAGCATGCAGAATTTTCTATATTTTTAATACTGCTCACATTGCTCTCTGAGTTTGTGTATGTATGGATGTAGACTTCACTTTGCTTCAACTATGCAACAGGTTTACTTAGAATTTACTGGACACTTGTGGATGGGCTCTCAGATTTCACAAGGTCTGTTATTCTGTCTGACTGTCAAAAAACACTCGGAATGACCATTTGTTGTCTGACCACTTTATGAGTCAGGTTTAGGTTGTACCTGAGCTTCTCTTAACATTTTCTACACATAATTAACCACCAAGTCTCGAATATAAATATATATTTACATTGATAATGTATTCTGACTGACTGATGATGTCTGCTTTTCTTTACAGCATCCAAAGTGAAATATGAAATGTATGACCTTCATGGAGTGACTATAGAAAAGTACAAGAGGACAAGAAGGACTCACCATCAATCTGGTCTGGGCTGAACTCGATCTAGGAATCAACACAAAGCAGCCAATTTTAGTACAAAACACGCAAATGTAACAGTTCCCACGTGTCAATTTTATCACCAGTGCAGGCACTTTAACTGCATAGGCCAGAAAAAGCAGAGAGCGCTTCCGCTTAATCTCAACTAATTAATCAGGTCTGTGTGAGGGGATTAAACTTGTCTCTTTGCCAAAATTGGCTTCACATGGTGGCATCCGATCCTGCTGAGGTCCATCTTTAGCTACATTAACATGTCCACATTTGGTGTCCCCCCTGCACTGCCATCACACATTAGTCACCGGTCTGATAGTCCAATACAGAGGCCTGGGGGGCGTGGTCTGCACCACAGTGAGCTATCCATGGTTCTGGCTCTGCTCAGACACCCCCCAGTCCAGAGCTGGGCCTGGTTCTTTAAACCCATTCTTTCCAACTCTCTGTAAACTGGGTGACTTGTTTATCTTCATAACAGAGATTGTAAATTTCCTTTAGGTGTGAATGAGAATGAAAAAGTTGTGTATCCCCTGTGATGGACTGGAGATCTGTCCAAAGTGTACATCCTGCCTTTGCCCTGTGTGTTAGAAATCAGATCCCCACAACACCATAAAGGTATAAAATAATGAATGAATAGTTGAATGGCTCTTGTACATGAACTAATAATTATGATTGTGACCATAAACCAACATACAGATGCAGAGAAGCTGCATGTGCACTGTTAATACATTAACACTGACAGATTTAGAGTGAATTCAGAGTGATTTCATACCAAATGTTATCTCAAGACACTTTGTATTAGAGCTGGTAAATAAACAATCGTACATAAACCCCACGTATGCGCAAGCTTTCCCATAGAAATCCATACTTAGAATACTTGTAAAGTCTATCCATCCAGCTCTGGGCTAGAATTTATCCATCCCATCTCTCCACACCCATGCATCCTCTCTCTTTTCCTGGGGGTTTGTACCTTGACAGCAGACAGGTCGACTCCAGGAGGAGGTGCAGGGGCTGCAGGTTCGGGTGCAGGTGCAGGTGCGGGTGCGGGTGCAGGTTCGGCCTTCTTGGCCGGGGCCTTAGCGTCCTTCTTGGGTGCCATTTCAGCTGGTAGTAAGCGACTGCTGTTTCCCTGACAAATCCCGGTTCGGGTGACAACACAAGGAGTGTAGCACAGAGTGGAGGGGACTCGGAGCAAGAAATCACCGTCTGGGCGTATATATATGAGGCTATTTTCCTCTGGACCCCCGTCGAGGCGGCCCCTGTGTGTGGATTGGATGGCAGAAGGGAGGGGTGTGTGTATGGCGAGGGGTCTCTCTCTAAACATGGACTATAAAACTGGGGGAAAGCAGTGTTTATTTATGCCATATATCTATAATGAAAAAAAACGAAAACATTTGGAACTGTTTGGGTTATCTGGGGCCGTAGCCCCAGTTTACAGAGGAGTCGGCTCCACTTTGCGCGCAGCCTTTACGCACCGCGTTTACGCACAGCGCGCAACCATCTTGGAGACATGCGCGGTGATTTAAGGATAGTAGAAGATTCATGCATGTGAAAACAGGAGCAATGTAAAGCTGGGTAACGTGATGCGGAGATGCATGCTCCAAGAAAACGCCTCATTAACGGATAGGAAGAGGGGAGCATCTGGAGGAGAGGTTGCTTCTCCGGAACACGGAGCGGATCAGATGCTGAATTGCATAATGTGTCGCGCTGGTAATCTGGTAAACAGCAGCCTCTGCCAGAAGGAAGTTTTATGTGCGAAGGAATGGCAAGACGGGGGAGTGTTTCCCAGAAATAAAAAGCGGGCCTGAGCTCTGATACTGCCAGTGAAGATCCAAAATAAACTTTATAAATCGAAACTCTGTAAATGATGATGATATATCCAGTGATTCTTACAGGAGCAACTTTTGTTGTCCTTGGGGACCTACTTGAAACACTTCTGGAGATTTTTTTCACATTATTCCAGCGGTTTAAAACACTATTTTTCATCATGTTACTCATGGATGAGAAAAAAAATTATGAGAAACTGATGAGTTAAAGATAAAAAACGTAAATACCATAACAATTTTTTTGTGGTTTAGGTAGTTTTGTAGTCTTCATAACAGTGTTTTTACAGACACGTCACATTAACCTATCCACTATTCATACACTGTTGGAAGGGGCTACTCCACATGGTCCATCAACTTTATCTTACTTTCACCTTTATCCTTTCACACACTGATGACTTGTGGGATTTGGTACCTGTATTGATCTGTATTTTTTAAGCTACATCTCATGAAGTCACACTGCAGTTACGTGCAGTTGGGGCAGAGGTTACACCAGTGTCAGATTTCAGTTTTATGATTTCTGTATTAGGTTGTTTCAGTGGTTCATATTTTAACCTCACAGCAAGAAGGTGTCACCTTCTTCATTGCCCGCTTGGACCACTGGGTTTTCCCCTGATTCTGCAGTTTCCTTCCACTGTCTAAACACAGGCTAATTTGAAACTCAAAATTGCACCAAGTTTAAGTTTTAAGTGAACCATATGAGTGTATCTGGACTTGACCGGACTGACCTGTCCAGGATATGTAATCACTGCCTTTGCCCTGTGCACTGGTGATAGACATCAGCCCGCAACACTGGGTACCAAACGGTTAAGATAATGAATGGATGGATATTACTGATGTGAGAGTCACTCATCTCTGACTTCACATGGCTCCATCTTTGCCAACTGCTGTGTACTCAAGCATTACACCGAAGTTTATCTGAAATATAGCGCATGTCCCGGAGTTTCAAAATATAAGAATATAAATTAGTCATCATTGGGGTGAATTTGGGGTAAATGTGTACAAAATGATGCACAGCATATCTGGAATATATCTATTTGATGCAATGGTGCAGAAGGCATATTTGCATGAATAGTGTCCTCAGTAGCATCTTGCCACAAACACATTTACAATCTATATGTGCTGGTGCCAAACAGAGTGGAAGCAAAGGGGAGGGAATGATCAAACTTGTTTGTGCGTGAGTGGAGCTGGCTCAGGCAGACAGGTGGTGGGAGTGGTGTCTTTCAGATCTGATAACTAGCCCTTGTTTATTTCCAGTCCTTGACAATGTGTATTATGGGCAGAGCAGCAGCACCTGTGTTCAGTTTTTTAAGGCTCTGTGCTGTTCAGCCAAGCTCCTGGGGAGGATGTGACGTGCCAGCACAAGGAGAGTGGAGACCCCGGCGGAGCCTTCAGCTGCTGATGCCAGTAACCCAGACAAGGCTAAGAGTGCAAATTCTGCCTCCTTAATTCTTGTCTAAATCTGTCTCCCAGTGCCAGCGGTGCAGCCCTGCCCCCACCATCACGACAGGGCCTGATGACGAAGGAACTGCAGAAATTCTTCCACCCCACACATCCCCGCCAACCCCCTCTCCCACCCCCCACTTGCTTTCACTGACCCTATCTCCATGAGGGCAAGCCAGAGAAAGCCTCAGTCCCTCAGCTGTCATCTGGGCTCACCCCCGGCACCCCCACTGCACCTTCTCCGACTCTGACTTCCCTCCACTCCCCCCTCCTCAATCGAAACTCTGCCCCCAGTCCCTGCACCTGTGCCGCAGTCCAAGCTGAGTTCCACTATAGAATCCTAATGGACTCAGCAGCCAGCCAGAGCCGGCCTTTATTAAGATGTGATTGTCCTGTGAAAACAAGTTCAAGTTTATGTGGCATCTATTTGTGTAAATTACACACACTGAGGTGTACATGAAGTTAGGTAGTCAGATAAATATATGACACTTAAAGGTAATTTTATCTCTGCACATACATTTTTTTAATCAAAAGAGATCACGTGCAGTGTTTGAGTAGTATCAACCTAGCTGCAATATTCCCACCAGGGTTACTTTATCTCCAGTGTCAATCAGCCTGTTGCCATGACAAACAGAAAATGTAACTCTTAGAGTAAATTAGTCAGTGACGTTTTCTGCCACAGGCTGAAGAAGCAGGATACTAAAAGCATTTTAGTGTACTGTTACTAAGTCTTTGAGTGTCACATTAGTAAAGATAAACAATCTCCTTATGACACTTTACTTATTCATAATCTGAGCCCATCTCCTTCGGGATGTGAGATCAGATCTTAAAAAGGGAGTAGGCAGAGGAGGAGGAGGAGGCAGCAGCAGCATGGCAGTGGCACATGACAGGTGAAGATCAATTTCAACAACCATTTTTGTTGACCGCCAGTGTGATGGCAGTGTGAGGAAAGACAAAATTCCCATCATAGATCCCAGGGGCATGGGATGCTATGTTTCTGGCTTTTAAATTTACTTTGTAAAGCAGTTATTTTAAGGGTGAACAACATGTATCAAGAGCCACATTTATGGAGTCTAAAAATGTGTCTGAGTTTATGTGCAGAAAGTTTTCAAGGGGCATAGATATGAAAAGGAGATCTGTTTCACTCAATAATGACAGTGCTTTTCAGGGTATGCAGAGACACTTTACATAGGCACACAGACACAAACACTGGATGCAATTGTAAAGGACAAAAATATGAAGCTTTCATGAGACAAAGACAGAATGGATGATTTGCATGTAGATGGATTTTTATGGCTAGCTTGGAGGGCATTATGGAGGTTGGTTGCCTGATATGGTTGGGAAAAGCCTTCCAGAGGGAGACTGCCATAGCAGCAAATGCCCTGTAGCCACATGTCTGGAGCTTGGTCCTCACAGTCTTCAGGGTGTTGAGGTCTGAAAACCTGAGGCGGCAGAGGAGTTGTAACAGGCGAGAGGATCCAAGGGGTAAGGAGGGGTGAAGCTATTGAGGGCATTGTAGGTGACAAAAATTTGTATGCGATGCTTTGCATCGACCAACGCATAGGCGCTTTGGCATCAGAATCAGAAGAACTTTATTTAGACCAAAGGAAATTATTATGCCAAGAGATGTCAACACAGTTTGTGTCATTCTAGCCTCCTGAGACCCGGCCAATTCATTTATGTCCTTTATAATGGACATTTTGTTCACATGTGTCTTCCTTAAGTATTTGGAGTTACTCGATCAAGCCCTATAGTATTCTGTAGAGGACATTCTGGGCTTTCCAGTGATGTGTCATGTGACAGGTTTGCATGCTGGGAACTTTACTTTTGTTCTCTATCAAGATGGTCAGCATACCAACAACCACATTGTTGAAAGAGGAGAGAACAGATTCACACCTGTGCTACTGTATCTGGGCTTCCTGCCCATCAAGATGACCCTAAAATCTGTGAAAACTAGAGTCCAATCTAGTACCATATTATGCTTCTTTGTTCTCATTTTCAGAAACAAATTGTGTTCTATTTTCACATGGAAATAATTCTGTTGTCCTCTACAGTGGCCATGCTGTGATATTAAAACAAAAAATATCTTTAAAAAAAATAAAATTGCAAGGTGTTTTTTAGGCCCAAATAAATAGGAAATCACACAAAAACATACATTTACAGACACTGTTTTTCCGTGGTTCTCAGGAGGATACGAAAACCTGTATCCCTGGCCTTACTCACTGAACACATGTAAGACTCTGTGACTAATTTACACCTCAGTAAAATCGTTTGACAGGAACTCAGATTGACCTCAGAGAGTTGGACACAATCATTGCATGAACTGAGCTGAACATCAGTGAACGATATTCGTACATAGATATTGTCTCCCTAAACTTTTGATCCATCCATCTAACCATTATTTTTCCCACTTTGTATCTTAATGTTGTCTCCAGGGTCTACCTGTGCCCAAGGCAGACATCTGAGCATTTCACACGCCATTCACTCTCACACCAGGGGCAAGTCTCCAGTTGGCTAAAACATGCATGTTTTTGGACTGTGGGAAGAAATTGGAGTACCTGCAGAAAACCCAGGCTGTGAGGCAACAGTAGTAACCACTCATCAACTGTGTGACTTTGAATGACTGACTTTTGCTAAACAAAAGTCTTACTCAATTTGAGGATGCGAGAAAATCTGAGGATCACTTAATTCTTACTGACAGGAGCACGATAGTCTGTCAGAGTCATTAAAATACATCAGCTAAAACCCTGAACTTCAAAATCTCCAATCCATCAAGGAGATATTGAGATATGTCAGAGGATAAATGAGACCTGGTGGCACCAGGCCAAATGTCTGTATGTCAACACTGTCATTAGGATTAAACCGTTTGGGAATCATTTACATTTGCATCATCATGACACAAATATCCACAAATGTAAACCTTGCGTTGGCCCTGGAGGAAGGGTTAGGGAATCCTCACAGGCTCCAAGTGTCAGTTTCTTGGAAACATGAAGTTGTATGCAAAGTTCCAGGTCAGTTCTTGAAATAGTTGTTGAGATATTTCAGCCTGGACCAACATGGTGGCCTGGCACCTGGTGCCTCAAAAGCCAGTGCAATAAAACTGTGCTAAAGGAGGATGGTGCCATGCCTTTTTAATTGATCTGTGATATAAAAGATAAGTGATGAAAACAAAACATGGGATGAGGCTGTATTATCGTGAAGGGTTAGCAGCACCACAATAGATAGGCTTCATTACGTGAGGGGTTAGTTTGCTTGACTTCCTTTAAGCACAGACAAAACCGATCTATAAATATCCGAGTTAGGGCCAAGAACGTGACTGACAACTGTCAGGGCTGCTGACATTTTTTTACTTGACCCCTGTTCCCTCTTTGGCGGTCTGGCCTTCCAGTAACCTGACATGTTCTCTGTGAGTGAGGCTTTTTAGCCCCTTTTTAAAGTCAATCAGACGAACACATTTTTTTCTTTATAGCCATTGAGTTAACACTGTCGGTGCAAAACGTCCACACTTGCTAAACCATATTTGCTACTAATGTAAAGCCTACCATTCAGCCTGCTCAGGTTATTTAGCTTCTCTACCCATGTGACCCTGTTTCAAACATTATATTTTGATCCAGTTTAATAATTGAGATATTTGAAGGCCCGGGGTGCAATGATGGGAAGCAAAACAAATGAAGGATAAAATGGGATAGAGGGCTATTATCCAGATTCTTTGAGTAAATTGTTAGATAGATGAGATAGGGGAGGTATTACAGGGTCCAACATCTCCCATATAGGCATGAAAAATAGATCAAACAAATAAACTGAACCTATTGAAGAAAAGGTACAGTAGAGGTTAGAGGGAGGTTTCTATGGAATAATGTTTTGTGAACTGCTATGCATGGATCTGGTTGTTCAGTATCGCCTCCTCCTCGCCCTCCAGCTTTGTCCTTGGGGAGGACAAGCAGGGCATTTCATAATATCACCTTCAGGTTTGCTTCAGGACAGGCGCCATAACTGTCTCCTCAGAAATTTGATCTGAGGCATTTTCCCCCCATTTGCTGCAATGCATTAAAAGTGATTTCCCAAATTCACTCTCCATTCACTAATTTGAACTTTTGCAGAGGAGAGGAAATCTTTGAGGGAAGCACTGATTTTAAGACACAGCTTATGTCCTAACCTCAGGACACCCCCGCTGCGCTGAGTGGGATTAATGAAATGTGAGAAACCAGAGGAGGAAAGAAAAAACACTTGTCGTGTTGAGTGTGATGTGATGTGGTGATTCCAAAGATGGCGGATGTTCCAGGATCCCTGGCATTTTGCCCCAACGAGGAGCTGGAGTGATACGGCGGCTGCTGCTCCTGAAAGGAAATGACAGAGATCTGATGGATTTCCTTTGCCACGAAACACGCAGCAGAGGTCACCCAGTCAGCCATGACTCGAGAGTAGATTTTGGATTCTGGTCCTGACCCCCCCCCTCCTTTTCTCTCCCCTTCCTCTCCCCCCTCCTCCCACCTTTTCAAACCCTCCGTGCTTCCTTCCCTGTCCTCCAACCATGCCAAAAGGAATGGGGCTGTAACTGAGCCCAGGGGCACAGATGGAGCCTATTTATAGCCCTCACAGAGAGGTGTGAAGTTTCTTGGGATTTCTAAGAGCGGGGGCCATGGCTCCTTAAGGGGGCTGATGCAGCCTCTGTGGCCCGCATGCTCGCTTTCCCTCTCTCGCTCTCCCTCAAAAGCCCTCCACTGGCCACACAGGGATTAGAGCAGGGCAGGCTAAACAAAGCTGCCCGCTGCCCTTTTTTACCCAGGACGCTACATCACTGCAGGGGGAGGAAATCCGATACCAGCCTGAAGGGACAGTCGTCTTCTTCTTCTTCCTCTTCGTCTTTTCCTGTTGCTGATGTAGTCTTCGTTTAGTATCAGAAGACCCTCGACACTTGTCTTGTTAATGTCATGATGGCATCACCTAAAACTAGATGGTGTGTCTTGTCCTGACTTTACGGCACACACTATCACTGAGTCAGGATGGAAGCAGGATGGTATGAACACTTTCTAAAAAGCTTTGAAAGCAGCACTTCAGAAATATTTTACTGTGCAAAAGTGTCCCATCACACAACTAAATCCAGTATAAAGGTTATATACATTAGCCCAACTTACTGTTTTCCTTCCCATGGCTTCCTGAGTTGTGAATTAGATTTCAAAATGTTTGAGTTTTAATTGCTGAACTATATTTCCTATCGCCAACTCTGTCTTGAAAATCCCTGAAAGTCTGCTCCAATTCTCCGTTTGAGGCTTAAAACTATGAATCATTCCCTTGTGTTAAAGCAAAGGCTGGAGTGCTCATGTGTACGTTGCAGACTCTCCAGTTAATCTGTTTATGTCTCGCACAAAGCACTCTAATTAACTTTAGAAAACAGTATAAATTACCAGTGCCACTTTTTAAGTCTGATATATCCGCCTTATCCTGCGCAGAACAAACATCCTCACAGCTCCTTGTATTATTTCTGTCATCTCAAGGCTGAAGCAGAGCTTGGAAACCTGGCAAAGGGGAAGGCGAGGGAGCCTGCCTGTCTATTCATGTCCTCTCTTAAGCTCGGCCGCCATCTGAAACTCACACTTGAAACCGCAGACAATGTAGGGTCCCGCCACTGAGGACAGACACTGCTGCTCATTAGGCCGCACCCCAGCCAATCAGCGGAGGAATTCAGAGAGCAGCTAATCATGGCCCTCGCTCTGTCAAAGCTCCATAAAGTACATTGCACAGGCGTCTCATGTTCCCCCAATCATCACCCAGCAATTTTCCATTGTATGTGATTCATTATTGATATCAAGTAGCAGTGTTTTAAGAGCTTTAATAATCAGAAGAGGAGGGCATCAAAGTGTTTTACATGCCCACACCTCCTACGAAGCTTCACACATTAAGCTTTAAGCATTTGTACTTATTTTGCATAGATTTAAGGTTGAATGAGGGAAAGATGAGCTAAGTGTTTACTCTTCACTGCCTCTCCACTGCTTTCACGTCATCCAAAAAAATGTGATGTGTAATCACTGCTTTTATGTCGCTTTGTGCAATAACTCTTTATGTGTGATGGTGACAAAGTAACAAGTTATGGCCTTGTTGAGTGTTGAGTGTCTTCTTGTTCTCACTGCCTAAAAATATTTACACAGTTAATATGAAGCTTATGTAATTCCAACCCTTTTTTAGGATGGCCTGTCTTCTCATCTGCTCGCTGATACATTCTGTTCAGGTGTAACCTTCAGCCACTGTTTTGCAATGCCTTCCTTTAAACCTTCACAGTGGAATCCAACGCTGAATGTAATCTATATGAGGTCACCAATGAAGTCCCAATGATATAAGTGTACTATACTAAAACTATTTTTCCTAAAGGCAGCGCATAATCTGAATCTCAACATAGATGAATAGTCATTCATTTCCAACTGTTAACTGTGTGTGACTGCTTTAGCATGAACATTAGCTTAACTTACTGATCTTCTGCTGGGCATTTGTCATCAAAAAAGTAACCCACTGCTACAGATGTTGGCGTCGTCCAAAGCAGTATGAATCGTGATAATAAACTTTATAAAGCACTGCAGCTCGTTATAATGCAGATAGAATACATTTAAATGTATATTGTGGTAATGAGAGCTTAGCTTAGTTTACTAGTTTGTCTTTGTCCCAATCAATGGTCATGAGCTGGGGCTAATGATTGAAAGAATGTGATCATGAGCACAAATGAAGGGGCTGTGTACACAACATTTTCAAGTGAACATTTCCGTTGCATTAAGGCTGTGCGTCTGTCTGCGTATTGTTTGAGCCCTGAAAACAGGACAATATAGAGGTTAATTGCAAAATCACAGTGCCAACTACTGGCCTGCCATATGTACTGCAGCATTTGTGTTTTCTGTAATTTTGTGTGCATTCAAAACATTATCTGTATGCAGAACTATTTGAATATGGCAACTGAAAATAAAACATAATGTAATCATGTATACAGGTCCAAAAAAGCTGCTGCTTCTCCGCATAAGGAGAGCCAGCTGACCTGGTGTGGGAATGTGGGCAGGAGGTCGCACGAGACAGGTGATCTGGGAATGTTGGGCACCAAGGAGGAGACCCTTGGGCAGACACAGGACACAGGGCTTTGTGCTTTGTAACATCTTGGGATCCTCCTGGAGGGACTGGTGGAAGTGGCTGGGGAGAGGAGTGTGGGCTTCTCTTCTGAGACTGCTGCCTCTGTGACCTGAACCCAGACAAGCCCCACTGTAAATAATGAGACAAGCACAAAGAGAAAACAGTGAACTACAAGCTACAAAAACGCCTCCTATACCACAGAGTACAAAAATGCCACGGAAAATCAAATAACCAATTTCCTTTATTTTTGAAAGCAATTTACAAGACAAATAGGAGTTTGCAGCTTTAAACTCATCAGGAAGGTCACTCCAGAATCAGGCATCTCTAACTGGCTCTGAAGACACCATCACCTCTGTTTATTAATCTGGACTGTGGGACAATCTGGAGTAAATGAGGGTCCCAGGGAGTAGAAAGGAGGATCTGTCTGTTGAATTGGGGTGAGGCCTTTCAGGGGCCTCTAAGTAATCAATGACAGCTTGATAGAGCCAAGGTAATAAAGCCCGAAGGGAGAGTAAATACGTTGTACTGCATATCTTGTCCTCAAATGCATCATGACATAACTGAAGACTTTGGTTTAGGTGTCACGTCAACTGTAAAGCTGTTACAACTTTGACACACTGTCAGATAGACGATACTAGAGGCTTCTCACTTGTTACCATAATGCATAAATATAGAGCTGCACTGTCACCTACGTATCAAGCAACCACAACACAGCTTACAGACTCTAAATCCCCTCTGAAGCTCTGTAGCGCATGCTACCACTGGATGTCACCAGAGCTCCATAGATTCACTGTCCAACAGGAACAAAGGCTAAATTTGGACTAACAATGGAACACGATCCCTGGTTAGAAGATGCTTTTGACATATGACAGAGCATCTTTTGAAAACATAAATCAGAGATGGTTTTGACTAAAATGTGTCTTTTAATGTATGTGACAAGGTAAGGAAGGAGCCGGAACACAAAGACAATCAGCAACTTGCTGAACCTTCTCTCGACTCTATTTTTGAAGATTTCCACATGGCATCGTGGCTTTTATACAGCTCAGCCTCTTGTTCAAGTCCAGTTTCTGAAGTGTGGAGGTATTTCCTGATCTGCACTGTTCCTATTACTCACACCCACTTTGTTCATACTGCTGAACCCAGCAGAGTGGCAGTCAGGCAGCCTTCTCCACAGAGAACCGGTCTTGCAGTGATCAGCAAATACACACAGACCACTCTAATCCCACTACCGTGCTGCCTGGCCACAGGCAGTTTGCCTCTTTTTTTGGCAGTCAACTGGCCTCAAAGAAAAGGCTGTAGAGAGTTTGTTGCACTGAAAGCACTATATACAAGTTTGCTGTGGGCAGGTGCATTCTTTTTCAGGAAGCATCCATTGTTGAGGTCTTTGAGGTCCATCACTTAAATGTGGGTTACATATGTAACCCATCCATCCATGCATCCATTTATCTTGCCTACTATGTAACCCATGGTTTCATGGGTGTGCAATTCAATCTAGTGCCTATCTCACACAGGGTAAATGCAGGGAATGCACCCTCAGCAGTCCATCGAAGGCCACACAGCCTATTCACTCTCACATTTAGTGTCTCCACTTGACCTTTATGCTTGTTTTTGGACTGTGGGAAGAAACCTGAGTACCAGGAGAAATCTCCTGTGTCCCAGTTTCTTGGGGCGAGTGTGGCTGTGGCTCAGGGGCAGCATTGTGGTCTATGAATCGTAACGCTTGTGGTTTGATCCCAGCATGCTGCAGCCTACATAATGATGTATCCTCAGGCAAAATACTGAACCCCAAACTGCACTACTGTGTGAATGGTTAAATGTTCTGGTTAAACAGATGGGCCATGTAAAAGTAGCCTCATCCACTATTGTATAAATGGGTAAATGTCTTTCAAATCACTTGTATAATTACCCTCAAGTAGGTCCTGAAACACAGCACACAACAATGTAATGTGATAGTAGGTTGCTCCTTTTCCTACATATATAAAAATGGTGAATTTCAGAACTAAAGATTTTGAAGAACCACACCACAAAGAGTTGTATTGGAGTTCAAACTCCCCAGTTCAACACGAAGTGGGAGGTTTCCCTGCTCACCAATGTAAACGCTGAGCGCCTCCGGCGCTGAGAAAAACAACGGCCCAGCGGCCAATCATAGTCAACGTATCAGAAACCGGCGTGAACCGAGAGTGGGGACACGAGGGGGCCAACCCAAAAAAATCACCTACACCTACTCATTGACTCTTGCGTGTGTTTTCAAATGAAAATACGCGCTGGGGTGTAGAGTTGGCAGCGTGGAAATATACTAACGAACATGACACGAATCCTACTAGCCTACAGCGTGGTTAAATCCCTGAAACAGGGACTGAGAGGAGCGGGAAACACATCGGCTTGGCTGAGACTTCAGACAACCAGGCATTTAAGTGTGAAGGTAAGAAAACACACGTGTGACAGAAAACAGCCGTCTTCTTCTTTACAGTGTCGAGTTGAAAACTGGTGCAAATCTCCCCAGAAGTGCTGCGGGTCACAGACCTACCAAGGGATGCAGCACGAAACTCCGTAGAGAAATCAGTTAAATCTCAGTATCTCGCACATGCACAGAAACACAGAGGCTGGAATTGTTTTAAGACAACTTTTAGGGAAGAGCAAGGGTTAGTTTATGATTCGGCATAGAGCTATCATAACAAGCAGTCCAAGGTATGCCATAGGTCAGCAGTCACCGAGGCTGCTGTTGCATCAGAAATGAGGGGGAGAGCCGACATCCAGAGGGAAAAGCTGGACATGGATTTAAACAGATGCTGTCTGAAAGATTGTCATTACGCCGTATTAACACGCGGTCACATTAGACCCAGGAAAATACCATAACTTATTTATCAAACCCACGTGCATGTGGTTTTAAATAACTATCTAAATTGCGCGTTTTTGAAATGCAGTTCGGACATGTGAAACTCACCGTTTGATCCTCAACTCCCATTCAGAATTGTTCTGCAGGGGATAGGTTTTAGACTGCATTGAGAGATGAATGACGAAAAGTGCTGGACTTAAGTGCTTCACGCGTGTTATTCACAGGCCAGAGTTGCATCATGCTTGAGATTGGCTCTGATGACAGCACTTCACTTTCCCTTCATCACCCTCCCACTGAAAGGCTCACATATACTTTGGTCAAAAGTGGTGGACGGTCAAGTTTTTCTCTTTTCATCATTTGAAGCTAAGACTTTCCTCCAGTTCTGAGCCTGGAGGAAAGAAACATAGAGCAAGCGCTATATATCTTATAGTATTATAGTATATATAAGATTTATTTGTAGTGAGGCTTCTGCAAGAAAAAAAAATGCCACTGATGGCCATTAGCTGGAGGCCTTAATGGGTCACTGACCTTTATATTCACAGATTTAACACACACACACACACACACACACACACAAAACACACACAGAGCAGAACAGATTTGTCTGTCTCAGCATTCACTGCACAATTCACACCAGCCTGCAGTTTCAGCGTGAGGTCCCAGAGGCTCACTCCCAAATTCAAAGTCTACAACACATCCTGTATATTTCAAAGTTTTACCTTTGGTCTGTACAAACCTGCTTCATAAAAAGAGAATGCATTATTCTTGGGTGAGATTCTGCTCATCACCCGGCTGCTTTTCTTTTAACTCCCAGGCCCAGACAGCCCACCTGGTGTTGGAGGATGGAACCAGGATGAAAGGATTTTCCTTTGGGCATGATGCCTCTGTAGCCGGGGAGCTGGTTTTCAATACTGGCCTGGTGGGGTAAGAAGGAGATGTGCTGACACAAGTTGAGCTTTGCTGCATTAGATTTTGCACAAAAAACAAAAAATGCTCTGGATCAAGCGCAAGTCAGACAAGTGAACCTAGCTACTTAGCATCTGAACAACATCACAGCTGAGATCTCAATATCTTTGTCCCCACGTTTTTACCTGCTTCAGGTATCCTGAGGCCCTGACTGACCCCAGCTACAGAGGTCAGATCCTGACCCTGACGTACCCCATTGTGGGAAACTATGGGGTACCAAACACCCATGAGCTGGACGAACTGGGCCTCAGAAAGCATGTGGAGTCTGAGCACATCCAGGTGGGAGAGTCTGTGATGCTCTGAGGGAGCGTGTGTCAGCCTCTGTGCTGAAAAATTAATAGATATTTACATAATTGATATACATTCTTATTTCTGAAGTATTGATGATTTTGTTATGCTAGGCACAGTATTGTATGGAGCAGCAGATGTCCTGAAAAAAGTTTGACTGACTATTTGGACTTTTTCGATAACTGGCATTTCTGGCTGTATTCTGAATTCGTACAAACTGAAACAGTGACTCAAATAATCAGTATTTGAAGACTGCTGTTGTGCTCTGGTCTTCCCAGGTATCTGGACTCCTGGTTCAGGACTACAGCCACGAATACAGTCACTGGAACTCTGTCAAGTCTTTGGGACAATGGCTACAAGAAGAGAAGGTTTGGAAACAAAGATTTACACATCAGTCTCAGAGCTTTTCCTTTTTTCCCCCTTATTTTTCCAGAGCTTGTAAATGTACAATTGTCGTCTTTTAAAGGTTCCTGCGTTGTTTGGGATAGACACTCGAATGCTGACCAAGGTCATCAGAGACAAGGTAAATACTAAGACCTGAGCTGCTGCAGCTTTTACCAATGGACCACTTGTTTACCCGTTGTTTTCATGGTCTCCGCCTAGGGCACGGTCTTGGGGAAGATCGAGTTTGACGGGCAGCCTGTTGAAATATCTGACCCCAACCAGAAAAACCTGGTAGCTGAGGTCTCCACCAAGGTAACAGACACTAACATTTAACATCCCAGAATCATTGTTGTCTCCTGGTACAAGAAACCCATTCATCTCCTGTTCTCTCTCTTTGCTGTCTAGGAAACCAAAGTTTTTGGAAAAGGAAATCCAATAAAAGTTGTGGCTGTTGATTGCGGTATCAAACATAACATCATCCGCCTGCTGGTTAAGGTGAGATACAGGAGGAAGATGTTGAGCGTGGAATCCTCCTCATGCAATATACATACAGACAATGCTTTCATGATGATGCTTGGTCTATGTCTCCCTGTGTAGAGAGGTGCAGAGGTGCACCTTGTACCATGGGATCAGGACTTGCTGAGTCTAGAATATGACGGGCTGTTCATCTCCAACGGCCCAGGAGATCCATCTCTGGCAAAGACGCTCATCAGCAACGTCCGCAAGGTGGGGCGTGAAGCTGGCACAGTGTTTGAGCTGCAGAGATTTGTAGTCTACCACGTTTATGCAACAAATGAGATGTGACCACAAGGAGTGGTAATTAATGTGTTTGCAATTTAGACTTACCTGGAACATAATCGTATATCTTTTTAGTATCAATATATAATGAAATAGGATGTGGTCTTAAGAGCTATAATATTTAGTATGTGTCTCAATTTTAGTTTTATTGAAGTTTTAAATCAAGAAATGCTTTAATGATTATATCATGAACTAATAGATGCCTTGTATGTGTGTGTGTCTTGAAGGTGCTGGAGAGTGATCGCCCCCAGCCAGTATTTGGCATCTGTATGGGCAACCAGATCACTGCTCTGGCTGCAGGAGCCCAGTCATATAAGCTCCCAATGGGCAACAGGTAAACTCCCTGATCGCTTTGGCAGTGATCCTCACCCTCACCCTGGACACATTATCATTAATCATTAATAAAATAGAAGAGGAAAAATGGTAATCTAATGCTTGTGTTTGAAAGGATCTATCAAACTGTCTTCCTCTTAGGAACTCCACAGTGCTTGAGGATTAAATATATTAGGTGAAAAATAAGTCACTGTTATTTCTTCTATTCATTTTCACACTGTGTGTACTATTTTTCTGTCATGTGCCAAGTCAAACTGTGTTTTCAAACTTCTGCTGTTGGTGTAATCTCTGGCACAAGGATTTCCTTCAGGGTAAATAGGGATCCTCTGATCCTGAATCATGAGTTAAAATGTCACATATGTGGACCCGCAGAGGCCAGAACCAGCCGGTGCTGAACGTGATGTCGGGCCAAGCCTTCATCACGGCGCAGAACCACGGCTATGGCATCGACAGCACGTCCCTGCCCGAGGGCTGGAGCCCGCTCTTCATCAACGCCAACGATGGCACCAACGAGGTTCTTTTTACTCTGCTCTCTGAGACGGTCTGGCATTTGGGTAGTTGTTGTTCCCTGGAGTTTTAAATCAAGTGCAGCAGTTACTGTAGTGTGATTCAATGTGCTGCAGAACATGAGATTCAGTTTACACACGCGAATGAACAGATGTAGCCAATGACAAGGCTGTTGCCTCGTATTAGATGTCCTCATATGAACTCCTTGTCTTTTCCAGGGCATCATGCACAACACAAAGCCAGTTTTTACAGCTCAGTTCCATCCAGAGGCTAAGGGCGGCCCCACCGACACAGAGGTAATTAATTTACTGCAGCATAAAGAGCCCGAGTGTTATAGTGAAGTGAAGGTATCTCTAGGAATCAGGCATGAGTTGTGTAAAAGTATACCATGTGTGTTGTGAAGAGACTTTAAGCCACAGCCAGGGCCGCAGGTGCTGAGGCAGACTTCCTGTACTTACAATAAAGCGCTGATGATTCTGTGCCATGGTTCTCATCTCCCACATGGCAGAAAAGAACTGCGGTTCAAGTCCTGGTCAAAGTATGTTGTAACCTCTGTCATATTACAGCTGAATAATGAGTCCTGTACTCCTGACGGCTCTGCTGGAGGATTCTTACCTTGCACCTGGGGTAGACATCTGTGGAGTGCTGGAAAAACTTTGTGCATGACGTATTTCCTGTCCTTGAATGCCAGAGAGGCAAAGTATTGTAGATAATAAAATAAAACGTATTAATAACTATCAAAAAACAAAATAAGTGAGAATTTGCAAGTCTGGTACTGCAGTCGTATGCGTCTGTGATTGCTTGGGCATTATGCATCTTGATAGTCCAAAACACCAACTTTGTTATGATTGTCTGAATGAGGTAAAATTATTCATAAATTCATAAATATTCATTCATAGTCATTCATAAATTCATAAATATGTCACCAGTTTAAAAAATATAAAAAATATAATTCAAAGATTTACTTTGTTGCAGGTATGTAGTTTAAAGCACATCAAATGCAACAAGTGTCCCGCTCATCCGTGTACCAGCAGATAACTGAAGTGGCCTTGAGTGTCAGAGGATTTGGAGAAACGTGTCAGACCTTTGTGCTTCAGGCAGACCTTGGTCTCTTAACAGCAGTGAAGGCGATCTGGCTTCAGAGTAGTGGAAAAAATGTTTGGTTGGACCTGAGGAAAAACTCACAGTGTGGCTCCTTTTAATGGGGAGAATTGCAATTTAAGCACTTTTCTTTCTTTCCGCAGTTCCTCTTTGACGCCTTCATATCCCTGATCAAGAAAGGGAAGGAGGCATCCATTGTGTCGGTCATGCCCAAGAAGCCTTACATCCCCCCCAGAGCCCAGGTACATGAGGGCACGTCTGCAGGGCTGCAGCTTGTTAGGGCAGGACTTTGACGAACTGTTGGTGATTGAAAATACGATCAAATAGTTCATTTTACCGCAGAATATCAAATGCCATTATGTGAAGGGGTTTTATAGGATGCCTACAATGTTAAAGAGAAATGATGCGTGTGTGTCTCACTGCAGACTTATGTTAATTTACATGTCGGTCATCACTGTCTATTTGAATAATGCAGGTGTCAAAAGTGCTGGTTCTGGGTTCGGGAGGTCTCTCTATTGGACAGGCTGGAGAGTTTGACTACTCTGGATCTCAGGCCATCAAAGCCATGAAGGTATAAGACCAAAATGACCTAAATAAAGATTATCTGTACAATAACGCAGACATTTCATACACACCTGCTCACACACCAAGTTAGAATACCTTGGTACCGAGTCGAGTGGCAGTTCTATTCACAGGTAATATGAAATGATAAACTTTGAATTGAATTCTCTTATCTTTTTTGGTTTTAATATCCTAGAATTGTTAATACTGCCATAGCTTACAGACAGGGATGATATAAAAGCATCAATGAAGTTGTTTGAAGGCCATTGGTAATCATTCATCTTCCGTGGTGTTCTAGGAGGAGAACCTGAAAACGGTGCTGATGAATCCAAACATCGCCTCGGTGCAGACCAACGAGGTGGGCACCAAGCAGGCGGACTCCGTCTACTTCCTGCCCGTCACGCCGCAGTTTGTGACTGAGGTCATCAAGGCGGAGCGTCCAGATGGCATCCTGCTGTCCATGGGCGGACAGACCGCTCTCAACTGCGGTGAGAGAATCGAGCAGTGGACATCACTTGCATCACGAATTTGGCATCACGGAAAGTGCAGAGCATGAGCATGTGTCTAAGGAAGGTGTTTAAGTTGACCTGGGTCATCACAAAAAGCATAGCTTTCACAAGATCTTACAGACAGAATATGCGCTAGAGGTGTAGTTAACAATTATAATCCTGGGTGTTTTCATTATTTAAAAGGTGTTTAAAAGATAAATGATCTGCCTTCTATCTGAGATCATGAACACATGGGTGAATGTATTTACCCACGTGTTCATGTGAACTGTCAGGAGTTGAATTATTCCAGCGTGGCGTCCTGGAGGAGTATGGCGTGAAGGTGCTGGGAACCCCGGTGGAGTCCATCATGGCCACAGAAGACAGACAGCTCTTCGCCGACAAACTGATGGAGATCAATGAGAAGATTGCACCGAGCATCGCCGTGGAGACGGTAAGATATAAAAAGAGACAATCTCCTGTATATGGTCTAGACTTCTAGTCGCAACCTGTAATTTCAACGCGCTGCAGTGTGAGATCGATGCTGTGTCTTTCAGGTGTCTGACGCCTTGAAGGCGGCCGAGCGGATTGGCTACCCTGTGATGCTGCGATCAGCCTACGCCCTGGGAGGTCTGGGCTCCGGTCTGTGTGCAAACAAGGAAAAACTGGAGGAAACCGCCCACAAGGTCAGGCTGAGCGGTGAACTGCCTGGGATGGCGCAGACACCTGTGCGCAATCCCACTGCATATTCATTGTACTCACTCGCCTCGCCTCCGCATACGATTAATCAAATCGCATATTGAAGCATTTTAACCCCGCACGCTCACTTACTTTAGTTTCGTCCCTTTGTTTACGGCGCAAAAATGCGAGCTTTGAGATGTTTGGGTATGTTTCTCTGCTGCTCTGCCAGAGGAAGAATAGTTTGCTGTTGCTAAGCAACATTCTTTTGTGTGCGTCCACTGTTCAGCCTTACGTCTGACAGCTCAATTGGTTCTAATCTGTGATCACAGGCTGCAAAATGAACTGTCTGCACTGCACTGTTTTATACATACATCGATGCATACTTGTGACGCCGCTCTATGCAGTTCCTGTGTCATTGGGAAGTTTTAATGGGAAGCATGTCTTTGCCAGCCGGGCTCAGTTTGGGGTTAAACGCTCATTGCTTCGATGGCATGGCAAGCTGTGACAAAAAGGCTGTAGCCGTGTTTTTATTTCTCTGCGCTGCTTATGTATAAACCGATGTGCTTGTCCTTGGAGCAGGTCAGCACATTCAACAAGTGTACAAAGGGAACAAATGTCAGTATGAAAATGGGTTTTTACATCGTGGTTATATGAAATGGAAGAGCTATTTATTAAACATATTTTCAGCAGCAAAGGAAAAAAAGGGCAAACTAAGTTATATGAGCAGGAACACACTAGCTCACAGCCTTTTATTTATTGTATCTCATTTTATGCAGTCTTGTATATTACAAAGCATGTGAAGTAACAGTTTTTATTTTACTTTTTTTAACAGGTTGTATCAGATGTTCTGGGTGATTGAGTCCTACTGAGTTGCATTATGTCTGCGTTAAAGTCATTTGTGCAAGTGAACCGGGTGTTGACTGTCTGAAACCATTTTAGTAGATAAACTCATAGCTTCTGAATGAGGATGGCGAAAACATTCAAGTAGCATTACAAAAGAGACCTCTGTAATATCTCCTGTTGACAATTTTGTATTATCGAAATAATCTACTACTACTTAATAATCAAATTAATCCTTCGAAAAATGAGAATGAGTTCAAAAAATTCTGTCAAAACTCTCTAATCTCAGCTTCTTAAATGTGGATATGTTTGAGTTCCTTTAGTCCTCTATGACAGCTGATTAAATGTTTTTGAGGTGAGGACAAAAAATTAATAATACCAAACACTTTTAATCATCATTCATCCGTTTTTACATTCCTGGTTACAGGTCCTTGAACTCTCCTCATTGTAAGATTTCCAGTGGCACAGCTTTTTGTGCAGAAACAGATATTTAGATGTTCATATTTCTGATTATATCTATAGTCTGCAACTTAATATTGACTCGCAGCATCTAACTGGTGGTCTGTACAGGCTCTGGCCATGAGCAGCCAGATCCTGGTGGAGAAGTCTCTCCTGGGCTGGAAGGAGGTGGAATACGAGGTGGTGCGAGATGTGGCCGATAACTGCGTCACCGTCTGCAACATGGAGAACTTTGACCCGCTGGGTATTCACACAGGTGAAGAGACACATATAACCTCCACGTACCGATGTATCCTGCTCTGCTCCGGATGATTCAGTGCTGCTCGCTTTTTATCTTCTACAAACACAAATCCTCCATCCCTCTCTGGGGAAGCTCCTTCAGGGTGAACACAGTTTTCTTTTGCTCTCTGGCAGCTCGTTCACGTTGACCAAATTTACACCTGGATATGCATTGCATAGATATTTTCGACAACTTTTGTCATCCTCGTCTTATTCCCTTTGTCTTCTTTCTATAGCTCCAGAAAAAAAAAATCAATACTGGAGTGGCAAAGCTAAGCCTCCGGGTTTAGTTCACTTCTCATTGCATAAAATGCAGAACTTGTACGGATAGAGACGCTTTAAGTCCGCCTAAGACTTAGATGGTTTGCGTGGCCCTTACAGATTTATAGAGGATAAAAACGCAAGTGTATTTTTATCTCAAACACAGCACTCTGTCTGTGAGAGATATTGTTTTGCAGAGGTTTTGTAAAACAGTAAATAAAATCTCAAATATTCGTGAGAAAACAAGACTGCACAGCCATTCAGAGCAAAATGTTAATGCTTAACATTGAATATACTCTCCTCAGGCTTTTGTTCCTTGTTCATCTCATCAATACAATCTCGGTTTTCTCCGCTCCTGCATCTTTCTTATTAGCCAAAGCCATTACATTGTCTGAAGCCCCTCTCGCTCCTTATCTCCCTCTCCCTCAGGTGACTCCATAGTGGTGGCGCCGAGCCAGACCTTGTCCAACGAGGAGTACCACATGCTCCGCGAGACGGCCATTAAGGTGGTTCGTCACCTGGGCATCGTGGGCGAGTGCAACATCCAGTACGCTCTGCACCCGTCGTCCCTGGAGTACTGCATCATCGAGGTCAACGCGCGCCTCTCCAGGAGCTCTGCTCTGGCCTCCAAAGCCACAGGGTGAGGGAGGACACGAGTGCAAACAGATGACGGATAATGCAGTATGTAGCGAGTGTTTCAACCATCAGATTGCGCTTGAATTTTGACATGCTCTTTAAAAAAAATGTGGCGTTTCAGGGATGTTTCTGTACATCCCGAATTGAGATAAGCATTCTGGATTTTCTCTGTCGTGGCATTAATACTGTAACAACCCCTCAATGATCAAGGTGCACAGCAGCTTAAACAGATGAAATAAACGAAAAAGCCATGTAAGTAATTATTGAAAGAAATTTTGTCAGCATAGTTTTTGCAATCGAACAGTCGATTATCCATCGTTTACATTCTTGTTCAATTTATGTATATACTTTATAACGATAAAGTTCATAAAATTACACAATAAATGAAAACTGTCAATGTCTCACAACGTTGAGAGATCAAAGAATCCATAAAATATAATTTACGAAACTGTGTTCAGAGATATTTCAGACCACAAATGAAAATATTAAAGCAGTTGTAGATCATTCTATGAATTGATAAATAGATTAGTTTTTGCAGCTATAATAATTGAGATTGTAAAAATTGGACGAAAGGCATCGGGAAATATTATCCTGACCTTGCTTATATTGGTCTCTTAAAAAATATGTATGAACCTTGGATTAATAGGTAATGGTTGAAAGTAATCACAGTACAATGTAATCAACACAGTGTAAGTTTGCTCCAGAAACCTCCACCATCTGACTTGTCACTATCCCTGCTCCTCCTTCCATCCTTCACAGGTATCCCTTAGCTTTTGTTGCTGCTAAGCTGGCTCTGGGCATCCCCCTGCCCGAGATAAAGAATGCTGTTTCGGAGAAGACCACCGCCTGCTTTGAGCCCAGCCTGGACTACATCGTCACGAAGATCCCCCGCTGGGACCTGGACCGCTTCCAGGGCATGTCCCATGAAATAGGCAGCGCCATGAAGAGTGTCGGAGAGGTGGGTGTGGGGGGAGGAGAGATCCACAGATAAACAGGCCATCACGCTTATTCACCCTCCTCACATGCTCAGTCTGCTCTCCGCACTGTATCCCCCTCGTTGGGATTCAGGTGATGGCGGTGGGCCGGACCTTTGAGGAGAGCATGCAGAAGGCCCTGAGGATGTGTCACCCATCGGTGGACGGCTTCGTGCCCAGGCTGCCTCTCAAGAAAGCCTGGGCCGACACCCAGGACCTGCAGCAGGAGCTGGCTGTGCCCTCCAGCACCCGCATCTTCTCCATCGCTAAGGTGCAATCATCTGTCACAGCATCATGACACTGGCTTCCTCACTAAAATCCCAACTGAAAAAATGTTCCCTGAAGCACATGAAAAGTCTGGTTTTGAGCATAAAACTGCGTTGGAAACCTTGTGTTTGAAATGTTAATACTTTCAGTTATGAGAAATTTTCAGTTACACTGGGGAGCAAATTAAAAAGCTGATTCTAGGTATATTCAATTCACTGGATGAGAGTATTGCTCTTATTTCTTTCTAGCAGCTCTAGTTTCTGAGATAATGTGCATATTATATGACATATACATGTATATATGACATGTGTGTCTATGTATGTCAGTTGATGGAGAAAACTTCAGGATTCCTAATGTTATCCGACTGAAATCAGGACCTTTTAAAATGCATGGGACCTTTTAAAATGTTACATTTTTTCTCACAAAAAAGTTAACATTTTAATAATTTGCTATCAGAGTTCAGTGCCTTGATTTGCAAAGACTCCCTGAACCCCTGAATCCCTGAGGAAGCGCAGCACCTCCCCACATCCTCACTTGTGGATGCCTGAACCTCTGGAAGGATGCTCCTTTCACACCCATCATCAAACCTGATACCTCTCAAGTCCCCCAACAGAATGCACTGATCACAACTTGCTTGAAACATGTTGCTCTTCACAACTTCACATCGAATACATTGTTTTTGGAGCTCGTTTTGGAGACCCTGATGATATATGTCTCACTGACTTATGTACCCCTCCATACACATTCCTATGCTCAGATAGTGGCAGATGGCAACAGCATCAGCGATCACTCACTGCTTCATGTGCTGCTATTATGCCTGCAGGTGATCAGCTGAGCTCCTGTGCCTGACCAAGGTTGTAAGACACATGTTGAATAGACAGCACATGGCATCATCCGGTCCTGGTTTCTCTGGTTAATTATTTCAGCTTGATTAGCTCCCCGTCATGCCAGAGTTCAGTGCCCGCTGGTCGGCGGCTGATTAAAATCCTCCCGTGCCTACCCTCATATCATATCTGTGGTTGGACTCCTAATATGAAAATGCTAAAACATATTTACTGAGCTGTTGTCAGGGCGCAGCCTCTGTCATATTAAGCTGATAACACGCTGGCCTCTGTATGTCTGCTTTTTATTAAAGGGCCAGCGCTGGCAAAGTAATATATTGCTTCTGCGGCAGGTTTTACTTGAAGCAGTCCTTCAAGGACTAATGGATAAATGACTCTTCCCGTCCAGTGACAGCACGTTGACTGATTGCGCTCACATTCAGTCGATTTTTGTTTCCATTGAGCCTTTGTGATACGCATGATAAACTTGACGATGATGAATAATAATGAATAATATGACGGTGAGTTTGTGTCGTGTTTGTGCTTTCCAGGCCCTTCACAGCGGAATGGGCGTCGATCAGATTCATCAGCTGACAGCCATAGATAAGTGGTTCCTCCATAAGCTCCACAGGATAACGCAGCTGGAGCAGCACCTGGCCAACTACAGGAGGTAACGCACACACACAGGTTTAATTACCAACATATAATGCCCGCATGTGAGTGAGTGCAGGTGTGCAAATATTGCTGTAACGTCTTTAAGAGCCACAGATTTGTGTACATCCACTATTTAAGCAGTTCTAATCAAGTTGATATTTCTCCCAAAGCACTGTACCTTACTTATATATGCCGCTTACATATGTTTGGTGATGCTGTTTTGAATCACGATCAAGGGCCTTTCACCGTTGAGTTTGTTGAGTTTGCATGTTCTCCCTGTGTCTCTGGGGGTTTTATCTGGGTAGTCTGGTTTCCTCCCACAGTCCCAAAATAAGTAAATAAATAAATAATCAAGGCTTTACCCCTAGGGGTGAGTGAGAGTGAGAATGATGTGTGTGTGTGCCCTGTGATGGACTGATGACCTGCCCAGGGTGTATTCCCTGACTTTGCCCTATGTGTGCTACAGATAGTGGGTAAAATGATAGATAGATGGATTTTACAACAAAAATATTTTTAATTCAGTTCAGTTTTGGCGTCACAGAGTAAACTCTGTATCAGTAACAGACTGGAATTTGTGAGTAAAACCAGGAGAGAAGATAGAACTGTTCCCTGATGGTTGATGGGTATCAAACTTGTGTGACTGATTTTCTACTGAAATGCTGACCTTCCATGTGGCATCAAACATTCCAAAGCTGATCTAGAAAGCTGATGGTCTGGAGTATGACGTCAAACATTCTAGAACACAGACATTCTGGAATGTGATCGTGTGACGTGAAAATTCTACAGCACGAGATCACATCCTGTATAAGTTAGTTAGAATAGGAGGTGTGTATTCCCTGCCTTTTGTGTGCTTTTTGTACGTTTTGCCTTGCCTGGAGCCTTTCTCCCTTGACACTATTTGGGTAAAAAGTGAGAAAGAAGTGATGCATGGGCTATACTTTCTTGCACTTATCCAGTTACCTAGCCAGTACTGTCATTATTGGTCTTTCCAGACGGTTTCAGTAAACGTTTTCAGTAAACGTCTGGAGAAAAGCTCTCTGAAGTTTCTCCTGTTTTGGTGAAACGCTTTCAATGTCGTGGACCTAAGACCTAACCCAAACAAAGGCACTAAAATCTGGATCTGTTTTCTATTCGTGCAATGGGCAAACTCACAGGGGTTGTCACAGGGGTTTCGTGGTAACCTCTTCCACTTCTCCCGGGGTTGTGAAATTACAGAACAGACTTTTCTTGGACAAAGACATAACGTGTGGGTCAGATGGGATATTAGCCGCTTTGCTCTGCTGTAGCTCGCTCTGGCTGCACACATATTTAGCAGTGAGCTTCGTTACTCCGATAACAACAAGAGCGCAGAGGGTGACAGTGACTGTTTTGTGTTCTTTCTTCTCGGTATGTGGTTGATCATTATAGGAAAGGGACGGGCTTTGTCTGAGAAAAGGTTGCAGGTAGCGAGACAAAGGACTTCTGGGAAAAAAGGAGAGAAATCCTTCACCAGAGCAACAAGATGATAGAAAACAGCACCGGTTGCTCTTATTCTCTTTGACCAATCAAAGGACTGTAGTGCATGTGTGGTGTCACCTTTAGTCACTGAGTCACACTGCTACATACCTTGACAGTGTGGGAACAGGGGAAAACAGAACAGAGTAAATTGGCTCCTGCTGTGCCATCCACAACTTTTGATAACGTAAATCTAGCCGTTGTACGAATGCCTAAGAGACTGAACTGAATTAGACTGCTTGGTGAAATATAGCATTTCTGTTCCTCAAGCTTTTATAGCAGGAGAAAACAAAAAGATTTCAAACTATCGTACTGGTCATACTGTAGCAGGACCGCGACAGCAAATGGACTTTTGAACAATCTACTTGAACTGAACTGGGTGACATGGCAGCTCTGTGAAAAGTGAGGTGGGCTTCAGTTTTAATCCCTGTCGGGGGGGCCTTTCTGTGTGGAGTTTGCATCTTTTCTCAGGGCATTCCAGTTTCCTCTGTCAGTCCAAATATATGCATGCTTCGGTCGGATGGAGACTCGAAACAGCTCCTAGGTGTTAATGTGAGAGTGAATAGTGTGTGTGCCCTGCGATGAACTGAGACCTGAAAACAAACCATGAATATTTGAGTCGCTGGCAAGATCTGCTCCAAGAGAATGCTCCAGGTTTGGCTCCAGATTTATCCATTATTACCCTATGTTGATCCCACAATGTGATCACAGCAGAACTGCATCAATAAAAGGGAATAGATGATAAATCATTGTGGTAAACAGTGCGAGCACATTGGTCTAAAAACATTTGTTTTTCATTGCTTGAGTACAATAAAATTACTATTTTCTTGTGGAATGAGAAGAACAGAAAAAGTTCCTTTGCTGCGGTTTACATGGGAGTACCTTCCCCAATACTGTTGTCCCAATGTCCCACACAAGCTCTGCCGGTGTTCACAGGTATAACAGAAGGATAAACTTGGGACCAATCTCTTCTCTCGAGTAGTGTTGGTCCTGTTGGCACTGCCTTTTCATGTCTCCATCTCTCTGTTCCGTGGGTCTCTCTCTCCCTCTCTCTCTCTCTGTCTATCTCTGCCCTCAGGCTCTTTCCTCGACAGCCGCTGTGAATTTTCACGGCCCAGCCACAGGTTACCTGCTGCGTCCTTTCCCCTCCACTGTTTAATAATTAATCAGGGTGAGCGTGCTGTAGCCTCCACCGGCTCCGGAGCGGGGACACTGGGACGGGCACACAACAATAGGCTGCTGCCAGACTGATGGAGCGCAGAGCTCAGGTGGGCTTCAGGCTCTGCTGGTCAGCACACTCTTTGTTTCTGTGCATAAGCGTGTTGAATCTTCCCCTGCTCTCTTTGGGACAGACAGAGGAATGTTTATCCTCCATGTGTGGTATTGGGATTGGCAATACTTATTGCATATGCGTATTAACAACTGACATGATTTGCTTTGTGGTACATATTAATATTAGAGGTCAGAGAATGAATGACAAAAGTATGATTTTGGTAACATAAAATGTAGACATTTAATTTGGGCAAGAGTCTCTGGTCATCCTGAGCATGCATTTTTTGGACTGTGGAGGAAACCAAAACAAACACACAGAAAAAAAAAAGCAAAATGGCAGTGTCAGTTTTATTTGATGAATTACTGAAACTGTTTTGGAATAGATGTTATCAATATTACGCCCTCGGGTCTAATTCGACAGAGCGGATCTCAGAATGTGACATGACAATACACCCAATGCACCTGCATATAAGAACTGAGATAATGAGCGATCTCTGTGCGTGACATGAATGGCAATTAAACGGATTTACTTAGTTTGTAAAAGATAATTATGCGACATCAAATTGTGTTGTGAAAATTATTTCATGATCGCTGCGTGATTAAGTGAAATGTCCACCTCGGTCTAGAAATGTGAGCGTGTGTTTAATCACATGTGACAATATCTGCCACTTTCCTCACTGTCTGTGTACACACACAAACACACCACGTATTGTTTCAGTGTGTATCCCCTGTTTCATTCACTTGCGAGGGTGTATGTGTGTACACAAGTTGGAGGCACGCAAAGGATTTCCCTCTGGCTTGAAGCTGCTCTTCCATAAAAGATAATTGTACACAAGGCAAACGGAGCGCTCAGATCAAATTTCTTTCCTTCCTGTGATTCTGACTCAGGGCTCACGCTGCTCCCCTCCCCTCGCTGCTATTTCTCAGCCCAGCCATGAGCAGTGGGAGTTAAAACACTCTTGACATTTCCAATATTGTAACGCTACAAGGTCATAAATAATTCAGATAAGGACGACGGAGAGCAGGTTGAGCTTTACCAGAAATACAAATTCTTTCTGTCTCTACGTGGGGCTAAAGGAACACGCTGACGTTGTTGGGGAAAACGAAGCTTGTTGCTTGCTTAGCTGGAGTTAGATGAGAAGATCAAATTCAGTTTCCTCACTGTGACCAAAGCTGGCGCAAAAAAAGAACAAACAGTCGAGCTGTGTAGCCTCCGTAGCTGTTGTATTTACACACTGTTTCTTTAAAATGTGGAGAAAGAGTCAAACTGTTTCTTTTGGTTTCATGAGACAGTGTCCTACAGTGGTTAGTGCTGGTGTTTCACAGTAAGAAGTTCCCCTGTTGGAATCTCAGGGACTTTCTGTGTGTTTGCATGTTCTCCCTGAGTCTGTGTGGATTTTCTGGGTTTCAGTCCAAAAGGATGCATATTTAGGCTGTTTGGAGACTCTAATGTCCCCATGCTTTCTGTAGGTGTGACTGTGAGAATGAATAGTGTGTCTATGTATCCTGTGATGGACTGGAGAGCTGTCCAGGGTGTATTCTCTGGACACGAAATGCCCCCTTGACACCCTGAAGGTGCAAAGCTACTTAGGAAATGAATGAATATCCTACGCCACAAATTCATGGGATAAAACCGCTGAGTGTAGGAACTGTATCAGCATCTCTGCGTCCCGTTCCCTGACTGTGAAGCTGCTGACTTTTCACACTCATCCCAAGTCCGTGCGAAAGCCCAGCTGAGTTTTGGATGTAAGAGAACGGCCATGATGCAACGACATGCAAACAAGGCAATTTTGAAAGGGTTTTTCTTCTCCGCGCATGACAGAAGCTAAAAGTTCCCTGCCTCTCGGCTTTGTGCTAAGCTCAGACTCTCTCTGGACAGACGCCAAGACTCGACACAGTACGTGACGTGACAACACAATACTCAGAATTTCCCAAAAAGGGAAATTTCCTCTGTGTATGATGTTAATAT
Source organism: Karalla daura (assembly GCA_029224185.1). Classification (NCBI taxonomy): domain Eukaryota; kingdom Metazoa; phylum Chordata; class Actinopteri; order Chaetodontiformes; family Leiognathidae; genus Karalla; species Karalla daura. The sequence goes on from CM055202.1 coordinate 9,848,061, forward strand.
TCTATTCTGTTCTATCGTACCGCTCTGATTCATCACATTCAGTATGTTGAGAAAGCATAACAACCACCTTATTGTTAACTAGTTGTTCCACTAAATTACCACAGCGTCACAACATTTACTGGTTAACAGATCAGGGAAGATTTGGGACGTCACTCCAGCTGTTGTGTTGTGACTTCTCTGTGAGGTCTCACTCTTGTCTGCCTTTTTTTTCTCTGATTACCTTCAATTTCCACAGGCGATCGTGATATATAATTCTTTACATTCATACTTTCCTTTACCTTATATAAAAGTGGAGAGGAATGAAATGGGTATAATTTAAACATTAAAAAAATGTCTTTTGCTCTTTTCTGTCCTTTTCCTTATGCTCAAACCCCCACAACATTTATCATGTTCTAGAATGTCACATTCTGGAATGTTTGATGTCACATTCTGGAGGATCAGTATTCTAGAATGGTCTAGAATGGTCGATAACACAGTTTGATACAAAGATTATTAGGTGTAAGTGTAGAATGTACTCAGACAGCAGGTCCAGCAGGCAAGTGAATGTACGTTTTTTAGTGGCTTCACATTTCTCATGATACCCAAACTTTATCTCTGTTTTATTTTCCTGTTTACCCTTGCAGCTCGCATTAAAGTTTCATCGATTCAAAATGGGTTTTAAATGGATGCACTTGCCAGCCTGGTGCTCTGGCACTGCGGCACCTGGTTAGTGGTTCTGTTATTGATCAACAGGAGATGGGCTGCTCCCTGCTCTCCACCTGACAGGCTACACCGGGGTGTTGGATTGACCCTCTCAGTTCAGTGGGCTTGAAAATACACATATGATGGGGACAGAGACGGGAAACATTCTTTCAAAAAAAAAAAAAACACGTCGGTTTTGTTTGTTTACCATGGTGGTCTTCTTACTCCTCCAGACTGCATTGATATCTATTTGTTCATGAAATTAACAGGCACAAGCTATCTCTGTTGCTGTTCATTGTCACTAAAATGAATTTAGCACCACTTTTTAATTATCCCCTTCTGTTTGCCACAGACATAAATTTGTTTACAGCACAGCAAGGGTCCTGTTGTTCGGATGTAAATGGAGTGCAGCGCCTTTGAGCGAGGAAAATCATCTCTCCGACAGGCTGAAAAACCTGACCATAAAGTTCATTTAACAGGGTCAGGGTGCAGTGCCATCGGTATCCTGGTGGTTACTGAGACAGCTGTGTTATTGCTGTTACTTCTGGTCTCGTCCTGCAGCGCTGCGGTGCCCCCTGAGCTGCTGCTCAAGACCAAGCAGGACGGTTTCTCCGACCGGCAGGTTGGTCAGATCCTGGGCTCCAGTGAGCGAGCCGCCAGAGAGCTGCGGCTCGCCCACGGCATCAAACCCTGGGTTAAACAGGTGAGCACCCCTGCGCCTCCACAGGATCTCTGATTCAAACCATAAAAAAAAGGTTGAAGTTGAATATGCTCAGTACAAGGCTAAAACCAGCAAATCGTAGTTCTTTGTCTCTGAAATATGAGTGCAAGGATCCATCGACTATCATGTATGATCACCCACAATGACAGATGATCTGAATTGACGAATCATTCTATATATACCCATCGGTGTAGGTCAGTCAGGTACAATTAACTTCTCCTCGATCAATAATCTTACACTGTCTATTTTTCTTTGACCACAAATGTGAAGATATGCAGGGAATATAAAGGTGAAAGCTGTCATCGGCTGTCTGCTCACCTCATGCAGAACTGACTTTTGTTTTGTCAAGGCTGAGATTTCTAATTCATGTATTGGGCTGGCTCTCCCGAACGTGTGCGCTCGTAATAAATGAACGAACAATAGCTGTCATAGGCTGAAAAGGGAGCAGGCATGTGTTCTAGAATTGTCCAAAAAAAAAATAGGTGTGGAGCATCTCTCTCCACTCTTGGATATGAATGCATTTCATATTTAATCTCTGCTTCTTTTTTTTCCAACTCTTCCTCTTAGATTGATACCTTGGCAGCAGAATACCCAGCCATGACCAACTACCTCTACTGCACATATCATGGTCAGGTATGTGGTCACAACTAAATAAACATTTAAGGTCCTTGTACCTTTGCATTGCCTGACAAAGTGTAAAAAAAGTGTAAGAAAGTTTGTTTATTGTGCTGTATACTAACTGATGTCCGCAAGATGTAAATGCTTAACCTTGGTTTTGTGCACTCAACAATCTACCAGGAGCACGATCTGGACTTTAAAGACCAGGGAATCATGGTTCTTGGCTGTGGGCCCTATCACATAGGTGAGTCTAATAATAAACTCTAATATCTATTGTACATGCACACTGTACGTGTAACAGTTTCATGACTGCCTTAAATATAGCCATTTAGTAAACTAGAATCTGGGTGTTAAATAATGGCTAGTATGTATAGCTATATAGGTATGAAGAAAATAAAACTATTCCTGTGTAGTAGAGTTTTATCTTGACTCATTTTTCATTTGCATGCGCGCAAGAGCTCTGACACTGCACTGTCTGCATCCAGGAAGCAAATGATGTACAACAGATTCTCTAAACCCACCGCTCCATCCCATCCCCCAGGGAGCAGCGTTGAGTTCGACTGGTGTGCCGTGTCCAGCATCAGAGCCCTGAGGCAGATGGGCAAGAAGACGGTGGTGGTCAACCACAACCCCGAGACCGTCAGCACCGACTTCGACGAGTGCGACCGGCTTTACTTCGAGGAGCTGACCCTGGAGCGCATCCTGGACATCACTCAGCAGGAGGTGGGGACACGCGTGCAAACGCACACACTTTTACGCCAGCCGAGGGCTTCCAGGTCTGCGCCGCTGGAGGCGAGGTAGGGCACCCCGCAGAGGCCACCAATCTATCACAGGGTTACACCAGTGATGATAGCTACTTATATATTCATATGCATTAGGTGGGATCTTATTAAAATCGTGGCTTTCAACCAGCTCGGAGCTGCCCCCGAGGGAAAGGAGTATTGATCAATTAAGCTATGCAAATAGGAAAATAATAACATCAATCATGTCAACCAGGTCCAATGTAGGGAATTTGCCCAATATTACAGGAGAATATGTGGATTGGTCTAAGATATAGATTGGCAACAAACTTAAGCTGTCCTTTTTAATTATTTACATGTGATTTATCACAAATTTCCTGCAGAGCGGACATCCACAGTGTTGAATCAATGTAAATGATGATATCCCAAACCCCTGTGTTGTGATTCATATTCATACATAAAGTGCTATGTAAATGGAGACTCCAGTGAAAGCGTGCGGCTTCTCCAGCTCATCCTCCAGAACCAGACAAAGTGAAATCCTCTCTCTCTGCCTCTCTGTGCCTGCGTCTGGCAGAAGCTGGGAAAACTCTGAGTGACTCCTAATTGGGACATTTATTATGCAGCGCTACGGGCTCATCCTAGATTTAAGAGCTTAGGGCTGTGTAGTTACAGGTGTGAGGGGTGTTTTCTTATATACGCTCAGTGTTCATGTTGCCATTCGTGTCGCTCTGCCTAAACTGGATCCTGGGTAAATATATTCTCAGGCAGCTATTTACATATTTGTCGGATTTGGATCATTTTGGGAGAAGCCGCTTTAATTTGTCATTGATAATAATGGCAGAATGACTATTTACGGTGATTATTGTTTGAGTCTGTGACGTACGTTTTGAAGCTGGCTGCCGCTACGATAATCTGATTTTAATTAAGTTGCGTCATATTCACGCCTGCACCTGATGGATTATATCGTGTGTAATGACACATAACTTCAGTGAGTTGCTCTGCGGTGCGCTTGGAGACTGCTGTGACTTCCTCTGCTTCCTGCGTTTTTTCGTGTCAGTGTGTGTTCATGTTGTGTTGTGTGTGTGTGTGTTTGCGTACTAATGTCCATTGACTTTCCTCTGCAGAGGAATTGTAATCCAGTTAATGTTGCGATGGGATCGGGGTGTGATTAAGTGTTTGTTTGTTCTGGGTGATAGCATTACCATCAATCCCTCTCGCCCCGGCTAGTCCCCTCTTGCTCCGTCTGTGTGTGTGTGTGTGTCTGTATGTGTGTGTGTGTGTGTGTGTGTGTGTGTGTGTGTGTGTGCGTGCGCAAGAGATAAATACGGCATTAGAGCATGGAGATAAACCCTGGACAGGAGCAGGAGAGCAGGTCCATGAATAATGAAGAGATACAACCTGGCATTGCCATGGAAACAGCATCCCCTCTGGATCAGCAAGACAGGAAAAGGGGTGGCATGGTGTTATTAAAAGGAGCACGCATGCTTCTCCACACACACACACACACACACACACACACAGACAGAGACACACGCTTCTCTGGGTGATAACTAAACCAGTGGCACAACCAAGATCAACTGTTTTTGTTTGTCTCGTATTTTCACTGCGTGATCAGTGGCCAGAATAATTGGAAGTGGCCGCAGGTTTCAGACTGTTAATCTTGGCCGATAGCTCTCTGGCAGGAGGTCCAGGACTTGACAGAGTGTCCCCTCTACCCCCATTCCCCCGTCCTTCCTTTCCTCTCTCCCTCCCTCCCTCCCTCCCTCCCTCCCTCCCTCTCACTCCTCATTCTTTGCTCTGACCTGCTGTTCCATTGCACACTCCATTCTCTCCCCGTCCTCTCCTCTGCAGGGCTGCTCGGGCAGCATCGTGTCTGTCGGAGGGCAGATTCCCAACAACCTGGCCGCGCCGCTTCACCTCAACGGGGTGAACATTCTGGGCACCAGCCCCCTGCAGATCGACCGGGCCGAGGAGCGCTCGGTCTTCTCCGGGATCCTGGACGACCTCGGGGTGGCGCAGGCCCCGTGGAGGGCGCTCAGCTCACTGGTGAGAAGAGGACACACACAGACAGAGAGGATAGAGGGAGATATAGTGAAACCCTCTGACACTATGTCGCATGACAAGTGTTGAATCATTGTTGAATCAAGTGCATCTGACCAACATGGCCAACAAAGGGAAATTTAGTCACCCAGTGGACCAACATTGATATTATCACATTACCTATGAACATTGATATATTCTGTTCAGAGTTGCCATTTCAGTATCTGAAATCTATATATGAATGAAGATGTGAGGACGTGTCTGGAGTGGTTGCATATCCTTTGTTGGGAATGAAATGCAGTTATTCAACAAAACCAAGGTGAAACCATGATTTTGTCCACTCTACTGACTGAACTTCTATGCAAAAGAACACTGACAACAACAACAACAAGTCTTAAAATGTACTCGGAGCTTTCGCCACACATTTATTTATTATTTGAGGCCTTTAACTCCCCCACACTGGTTCCTTTGTTTGGAGCTGTTTGGCCCTCTTGAATGGCTTGCAGCCATGTCAGAGTGTACCCCTCTCAGGCTGAAACGCTTCTGCAGTTAGTGCTGAAATGCTCCTCTTCCACGACTGCTGCTCACACATTCAGGTGCCACCCAGGAGCGATTAGTCCACACACACACACACACACACACACACACACACACACACACACACACACACACACACATAAAGTTTTGTGCATCTCCAGAGTCTTATCATGTTTTCCATTTCCCCACTGACAGTGAAGCAGCATTCCTTTCTTTTTTTTTTTTATTGGGCTGGAGTAAAGCCAATAGAGCCGCGGGGACGCGCCTCTCTTGCTTCTGGGAGCTTATTTTGTGTTTGTTAATGGCGCTCTACCTGGTGAGTGAACGCTAGGTAATGATGGAGAGAAAAGGGCTGGATGTGCAGGGAGATGGGGGGGATAGCAAGTGAGATGTTGGTAATGATTATGAGGAGGAGGAGGAGGAGGAGGACGCGCTGCCTCTTCCTCACTGCTGGACTCGTCCGCAGCTCCCGTTTGTTTGCCTCTTCCCTCACACGAGAAATTCAAAACGGAGATGAGTTGGAGCTCCTCGCTTCGACTGTTGGAGCACTTCCTTCCATCCTCTCCTCTTTTTACACTTTTGATTAGTCTGTGTTTGTGTGTGCTTCAGCTGAGAGTGCGGGTAAAATGAGGCTGACTGTGCGAGAGGGTTGTTAGTATGAGAGCCAACACAGAGCCTTGATTTCATATTGATTTTTTGTTTTCTGTCTCAAGTGGCTCTGATCATACAGCCAACATTATAAGATTATTTCCTTAACACACAAGAGGATGAATAACAACTGAAATACATAACACAATCTAGGTCAAATCCATAGGTTATTGAATAAACACAGTTGTACTATTAACATCAAGGTATTTGTTATAATGGAGTTTGTGTTATGTTATGTTACGTTTCCATTTTGTGCCTATGACTAACATCTAGAGCAATAGAACGACTCCATATTTCCCATAAATAACTGCAGAATTGCAGGTTTGCTGATGATAATACTAACGCTATATATATTTTTCAATATTTTCCCGCCATTTACCTCAAGTTTTATGTACATTCATATTCATTCCTGTTTCAACTAAACATTCACGTTCTGAAGCAGCAGAGTTGGACACACCAGTCTGGAGGAGATCCAGCATCACTGTTATTACAAATGCTCAAAAACTAAATCTTGCAACGATCTGCTGTGCTCTGATCTCCCTGCACAGGACGACGCCTTCGCCTTCGCCAACCAGGTGGGCTACCCCTGTCTGCTGCGCCCCTCCTACGTTCTCAGGTCAGTTACAGTATCAGCCGGCACTCGCCAAAGTTGCATTAAGTGACATCATAATGCGTGAGCAATCTCACACATTGTCCTTAATATAGTGGTATCGTTTTCTGTATTTTGTCTGCAACCCAAATAGTCTTTACAAAAAAAATCATGAATTTCAGAAATTGGTGGCCAATAAAAAGCATATTAATGGACACATGAAGAAAATAGCACAGTCCCGGTTGGCTGGGGCTGGAAAACAAACCAATTGGCTTCCTTAATGAATAACTCATTTGGAAACGTGTTGCTTATTGAGTAAAAACAGTTCCAGTTATGATGATTAATGGACTGCTCCCGCTCCTTCAGCTGCGCAGCCACTCTTGTGTCCAGCAGGTGTCGTGGTGAGACCCTGTATTCAGAGGCGGGTTTGTCACTGACAATGAAGTCGAGTGGCGGGGAGTTTCAGGAGACGTTTGGTGGTTCTGGTATATGGTGTCACAGAAAGGAAACCTCTCTGTGTCTGTGAGGCATTTTGCAAAGCCCCGAGTATCGCGCTGAATAACACATCCTCTGAAAAAGGTTTTAAAAGTAATCCAGTTGATCTCGAAGCCACTGTCAAATGATTGAAGATGATTGTGTCGATCTGGTAATTTTTATTTTTTTTATTTTAGTTGCAATTTAAGTTTCTTCTATCTTAATGAGGAAGAGTTCCCTCTGCGGCTGTAGTGTTGGGTGAACCCTCTCTGATCTCTTCCGCATCCCCAAAGCATTTTCACTCTTCCCCTTTGACACACTTGTTAATGGTTTTTGAATGTTCCCCTCCGCCGCAGTGCATATACACAAGCTCGCACATTTACACACCAAAGACTCTCCTCCTTGTCAGATTTGTGCTTCACATTTTTACGGCAGTGAAATGCTCGCGCACGCACGCACACACACACACACACACACACACACACACACACACACACACACACATACAGACGCACCAAATCTTACAAAGTTTGACGTCTTTCGCCCTAAAACATATCCACGTTATAACATAAAAGGGAGACGTGTATAAAGTCGATCTCCTCTGCTTCCTTAAATCCGTCAGTCTCCTTGGTTGGGAAACATTTCACTCAGCAGTTTAATTGCTGTGACATGCGAAATTAAGCCTACGATGATATGCTCAACCAATCAGACTCTTCTCAGCTAAGTCACTCTGTTTTTTCTTTTCTTTTTTTTAAGTAAAATGGCTTCAAAAATATCCCAAGTTTAAACATTTGGAAAGAGGCTGACAAAGGCAAGCACTATAGAAATGGAACTTCAAAGTCCTTGTGGATAAAGCAAACTGAAAAACCGGACCTGAACCAGACCTGAAAAGCACAAAGAAAGAATGAATGAATTACCTTTTTATTTAGAGAATCCAGTGTTTTTCATATTTCCTTTCATTTGATGGACTTTCCAAGGTGAAAATTTCTGACAAAAATGGGTCTGACGATTATGTGTTGTCATAATAATCATTTATACAGACAAAGACTTTGTGAAAATCTGTGTGGATTTTGCGTGTTCTCTGCATGTCTGCATGGGTTGAGTCTAAGTAAATATTCTTGCATATTCAACAACTGCGTTGTCAAAAGGCTTTGAACTGCCCATAGGGGTGAATGTGAGAGTGAATGGTATGTGTGCGTGTGTACCCTGTGGTGTGTATAGACCCTACCAAATCATGGATAAATACATGGAATGAATGCTTAGGACTACTCCACTGATTATAAATGTGTTTTCCCTCAATCATATTTTCAAGATCAGTAGTTGTTTTGCACCTGGACTATCTCACCTTGGTTGCTTGGTTACAACCCTGATTCCAAAAGAAAAAATGTTGGGACAGTGCGAAATGTGAATATAAAAACTGAATGCAGTCTTTCAGAAAAGAACTGCTCATCACAAAATTTCTCATTAAGTGCTCCTACACTATTACTTTGCACGGGTCCTCATTTTTGTCTTTTCATCTTAATGACATTCTTGTTTAAGAAATGTCTTCCAAATGCCCTTATTCCCGAAAACTTCAGAGGACGGAACAAATGACAGCTTCGAGTCAAGGATACGCCTGAATAAAGATGCATATCAATGGCGCCCAAAATGAGGGGGTCAGCATTCATTCAAGGGGTGGACATATGTTTGCCTCTGAGCAACAGGCGGCTGAGGCGCAGAGATGTGACCGGAGCCCGTGGCCTCTCTCTGTCCCGTTTCCTCCACACCGGAGCGCGGGCCGGGAGCGCCGTCCAGCCAGCAGGCTGAAATCACAACAACAAGCACAACAAAAGCAGCCTAAATCTGTTGTTTTTTAATGACTAAGTTCTGAACTCGTTTTCCAAGAGAGCCCGCAGTGCTTTCCGACCTAAATAGCGCTTCTTCTTCTTCTTCTCCTCTTCTCGCTCTCTTTCATTTCGCCCGTTTCCAGACCTTGTTCCCGATGGTGATGGTGATGCAACGGCGAGATAATGAGTGTTTTGAGCGATCATTTGAAGCTCGTATGTTCTCCTGTTTGCTCGCTTCCCTGCCTCTCCTGTGGCCTTTTGTTTTCTCTCCCGCTCACTCTCCCTCTCTCTCCCTCCCTCCCTCCCTCCCTCTCCTGTTTGCATCCCACCAGTGGCTCGGCGATGAACGTCGCGTACGGCGAGGACGAGATGAAACGCTTCTTGGAGGAGGCCGCTCAGGTGTCCCAGGTGAGTTCGCTGTTGGCTCCGAGTGTGCCAGGGACCTCCCGCCTGTGGGACACCGAGCTTCGGCTTTTTCGTTTTTCCACGTCTGGTATTGAATCAACGTGTTAGGACAGGTGATGTCTCTCTCTGTCCCTCACACACAAACACACGCACACACTCGTGTGTTCTCCCTCTGCTTTCAATTAGCTGACGCCACCAGCTGCCATGGCTGCTGGCTACTATTGTGTGTGCGTCTCTACTTCATCGAACGCCCAGGTGGCTGGGGGGGCACCTGGCCCCTCGGAGCACCCAAAGACTCCAGGCATACACACCATCAACCCTTTTGATTTGTGTTTTACTGGCTTTAAACCTTATTTTCACAGTGCTCTTTTTTTTTTTTTTTTCAAAGCATCAAATGAAGTTGAAAAATGAGCGCGAGCTTGGTATCTATTACAATGCGCCGAAGCGTTTGCTTTAAACGACTATCTGTCTGAAATCTCTGACCCACAAATGTCAGCAGGCTCCTCCAGGAGGATGCTCTGCCCGGGCCCCTGCTGCAGCTGTCCTCACTGTTTGCTTCATTTTATTTCATAATAGAATAGATAAAACTTTATTGTCTCTTCCAAAACAGTGACGGGAATTCCCCTCTGGCGAGGCTCAACATGGAGCATATTTAAAACACTGTCAAAAACATTCACAACCTCACAGGATAGGAAAGCATTTTAAACAGCAGCAAAAAGCATCTTCATGCTCCCTGACTCTGTTTCAGGTGGTTATTGCAGACTGAATGAAGGATTTTGAAAATGAAGTGGCAAGAAAAACAAAGAAACAAGCAAGAAATGCCCAAAATACACAATCATCCTCTAACATGCAAAACGCATCCCCCAAAAGCAATATTCAGCTCTGATCAGGCAAGAAAATGAACATGCAGTGTTTGGTCCTGTTTCTGTTTTTGTATCAATACCTGTAAATTAGAACTCAAATGCAAAACAAAATTAGCTCTTCTGCACAAACACAAAACAACAACACATTGTGTTTTTGCAGCACTTTCCAAGGTGCTAAAGCGTCCTCCCCAGTTCATTAAAGGCACTAGTCAAGCACACATAAAGACCTGAGCTGTCAGAGAGTCAGGGAACATGGACAGTAATGTGGATGTTGGCCGTGAGGAAACTAAAAGGCAGCAGCAGCCCAGCCGGCTCTGGGTGGGTTCACCGTTGATTTATTGAGAGAAACTCTGCCCTGCCGTGTTTCCTGCAGGAGCATCCAGTGGTCATCACCAAGTTCGTCCGCGGTGCCCGCGAGGTGGAGGTGGACGCTGTGGCCAAGGGTGGCGAGGTGAGACGTTACTCACACGGTTTGGTGCCGTTAGAAGAGTGGTGTGTCTTTCTCTGCTGAGCACCTCTGTGCCGACACACACACTCAGCCTCTCAGACCATGTTCCCCACTAACCCAATATAAAAAGTCAATCGGTGTTTTCTTTTTGTTTGTTTTTCAGTGCAGTGAAACACAAGGTGGATTTGGTGTTTTTGTCTCAAAATTTCCAACGTTCCACTTGTCTGCCCCTTATTTCTAATCACACCCCGTTTGACCGTACTTTCATTTGTAACACTATCATTGTTATTCATCTCTGTGGCCTGGCATATTTCATTCCTCTGTTATTTCTCAGTTTAAATGGAGAGGTAGGACAGATATTGAGCCCCGTAGATGAATAAAGTGGAAGTAATCTCATTCATCTTTGGTGAAAAGACATTACAGCCCAGACAGATCTGATTGGGAGGATGGAATACATTAAAGCCAAATGCAGGAAAGAGGTAATTGTAAATGAATTTTTCTTTTAGATTAGATCACATTTGGACTGGGGATTTCGCAGGATTTTTTATAGACATAGGAGGCAAGGGCTGGAGAACGTGTGTGACTTTGTACCTTGAGAATGCCATGTGCTGAGCGTGGGGGGCAAATAACAGTCTTTTTTTTTGTCTTCGCTTCAGCACAGATAAAGATAGAGGAGAAAAGGCTACAGGGCCTGACGTAGAAAGTGAAGAACTTTGAGGGATTTGAGCCGCACAATGTGAACCAGAAATGAATGCTACTGAAAAAGCGTAGTTATTTTTCTATTTAAATATTGGACCTGTGGGATTTAAATGGTGTGCTAAATGAATAACCAGATTAATTTGATTAATACGGGCAAGCTGGCATTCAGAATTTTGGAAAACGACATGGTTTTGGTCTCAGGCTGTAATTTATTTACAGTGTGATCTCCAGTGAAGCGTTTGTGGGGTCAGAGCTTCACTGATCAAAATTGAAAAAAAAACGTAGAATAATTAATTAAAAGAAAAAGCACACACTCAAATGGCACCTTAACACAGCAAGAATATGAATAAGACCACATTACGAATGGAAGAGAAAACAGCATGGACGAAAAAAAATGTTAGATGTTATTTATTTATTTATTTATTTTTAACCCGTAATACGTACCATAGAGTATTATACACGATTTAATGTATCTCACGTCTGGAGGGTATCATGAATTATTTGGATAATAGCTGTTTCATTTACATATTATTGCATGTGGTACAATGGATTTTCACAACGGAAAGCCTTTCCTTTTCTGTGGGTTGCAGAGAAGCATTCTGGGAGAATTCAAGACAGTAATTTGATGGATGGGGCACATGTAGGCAGCAAAGCCAATGCTCAAAACACATGGATGTCATACACTAATGATTCTTGTACATATGGTTTTTTTTCACTTTGCTATGAGTTGGTCCAACTTTTACAGACTATTATAAGTGTATAATTGTTAGCACTTAAAGTTGTAGTAGGCGACAGAGCCACCCAGGTACTTGTCCTGAACACCCCGTCTGTTTTCCTTTTGTTCAGGCTGTGGGAGTCATTTCAAGGGTGTCAGTTTGAACGTGGGCAACCCGGCTGTATGGTGGATTTTCTCTCTCCACTTTCCCTGAATGCGGCCCCTCCATTATCTTCAGTATCACATTAACAAGCTGTCCATTCATTGAATACCAAACAGGCCTCATTATTCCTGTCCAGGCAGTGTGTGCTTACGTGTGTGTTTGTGTGTGTGTGTTTGTGTGTGCTGAGTGTGGGAGAGTGGAAAAGTCAGAGATAATACGTATTAATTACAAGCTCCATCTGAAGAGTGCTAATGAATGTTGTGGTTAGCAGCAGTTTAAATGAGCTAATGATACGGCGGCTCATTTACTCACTCACACACACACACACACACACACACACACACACACACAAACACACACACACACACAACACTTATGGAGTTGGTCTGTGATACCAATCTCCTTTCCTGTGGGGGAAATGCTGGAAGTCATTCGTTTGACACTGGATATTGACAAACATTTGGTCTGAGTGACACCAGCCCTTTGTCCTGAAGAGATCTTCACTAAGTGCTGAGTCACTCACACTACAGTAGTGGACGCGTCTCTTGTGTCTACTATACCAGGAGTTGCACAGTCATGGCGACTTTACTGGTTGTAGAGTCTTGGCCCAGATAATGAAGCCCGGGATTTATCCATGGTCCAGCACAGGAGGGCTGAAGTCCTCAAATCTAGACTCAGTAGTATGCAGCTTCACTTGAAAGCTAAAGGAAGTTCCTCAGTGTAAGCCGACAATGACTGTTGTTCGCTGCAGACCTCAGGTGACCCCAGTGACTCTTAACGACATCCTGGTGCTCACAATAGCTATGTTAACAACTACACTGAGCTTCCCCAGCAGCTAGTCAGAACTGAAGAAGCCTCTTGGATGACAGATGAAACGTCTTGAAGTCAACAAGAAGTCTAGTCTTCACAACTCTACAACTTTCCTTGGATAACTAATGAGAATCTCTTCAAATGTATTGAAATGTAATAAACTCCATGTAGAAACGTGAGGTCTACAGGCCACCTGCCACCTGATCTGAAGAAGTCGTCCTTGCTGCATCCATTGTATGGATTTCTGATCTACCTATCTGTCCAGATTCTGGTCCACGCCATAACAGAGCATGTGGAAGATGCTGGGGTGCACTCTGGAGATGCCACCCTCATGCTGCCAACCCAGACTATCAGCCAGGGGGCCCTGGAAAAGGTCAGGAAAGTCACACTGTGACTCACACCTTATCATCTACCGCCATGTATTTAATCACCTTGTTGATATTCCATTCGTAGTCTGTGTGTGCCGTTGAGCCACAGTGGAGAGAAAGCTGTCCAGTGCTGCTTGTGTGGAGATGTTATTCTTTAAAGCTGTTCATGACAGCCTCATATGTTTTTGTGTGCGTGCTTGTGCCTCTTAGGTTAAGATTGCCACACGGAAAATCGCAAAGGCGTTTGAAATTTCGGGGCCCTTCAACACTCAGTTCCTGGTTAAAGGCAACGATGTCATGGTGGGTAATATTTCCTCAGGGTGTGACCAAATGATAGATGCACATTTTCACACCTGGTTGCATCAAATGCAATTCACTGGCGAAATAAAATCAGCCCATGTTCAAATTTATTTTCAGGAGCCAGATGGATTTCATGAGCCTTTAGTTTTGACTCTCCAGGAAATGTGAATGTACGCAATGTTACGTTCGGAGAATTGCAACTGGGTGGATTTGTCTTTTTAACAGCTTTTTTTTAATGCAAGCTTTTGTGCCGTGTGCCCATTTTAAGGTGATTGAGTGTAATCTGCGGGCGTCGCGCTCCTTCCCTTTTGTATCGAAGACCATCGGTGTGGACTTCATCAACGTGGCCACCAAGGTGATGGTGGGGGAGCCTCTGGATGAGGCCAGCCTGCCCTCGCTGGAGAAACCCATCATTCCTGTCGACTTTGTTGGAATCAAGGTGAGAAAGGGATTGAACTCCTTTATTAGTTTGGTATCATTTGGAGCTTTTATAGAGCACAGAGAGAGAGAATAGACAGACGTACAGATTTATGACAAGAGTTCTGAGTAAGAGGGGATTTTTTTTCCTGACAGCAGTGCTGAACAACGGGCTGCCCTTTGAAATATTGTTCTCTCAGGACAAGCAGGACTTTGACGGAGTAATAGGTACCAGAAATAATAATCATTATGGACTGCTATGACATGTCAAAATGTCCTCTGAGAAAAGCAGCAAGTTTGCACACCCCAAATAATTATCAGAATTCAGTTTAGTTTCTGATTCTACATGTCACAGAGGCAAAAATGCAAGTTTTTCACAGTTCACAGCAAAAGGCTGTGTCCTGTTGTAAAAACTACTGACGTAATAGAATGACCAGAAGATAAGGCCTGACTCAGTCAGGCAGGTTGTGAGGGTAACCTGTAATCCTGACCCCTTGGTACCACCTAAACCGACACAGATTGGAAAGCAAATGCAGCCAAAATGGGTTCAAGTGACATTTAAAGACACAGTCCTTCAAAATAAAGTGTTTCCATCCATAAGCAGATGACCCCCTCTGACTGCTGGCTCACACACACACACACTGTAACACTCATGTGGTTAGCACAAATGATCTGTAATGATCACTTAACTTACAGCTGCTCATTCAGTTCCCCTGACACCATGTGTTCAGCCCCGGTGCTCTGGTATCGAGTCTCAGTGGAGACCGTGACTTGATATTGGTGTCTAACAGACTCCTGAACATGAGCCCAGACTCTCAGTATTGTTAGGAATAATCAGATGATTTTTTTAATACCTATTGTCTAAGACTCAGAACTTGTGTAGGACCAGGTCATGAATAAGCTGAAGTGCAAACATTAAATGCAGCGTTAAGACAGTTTACACTACTCATAGTTTCCACTAGAAGTGAATTTAAAGGTAATTGCTACCTGTTGCGCTGAGGCGACTTAATTCATCTTAATAACCACGTCGTTGAACTTCAGCTTCATGTAATAGGTATGAATGGAAAATTAGTCTCCATGTAAAGACCCCCGCGTGTGCTATGTTAATGGGTGCTGCAGGTTCTGCTCGTGCAGCTCTCACTGGATCGCATAACAAAGACAGCAATTACTGCTTGCCATGGTGTGTGTGTGTGTGTGTGTGAGTGAGTGAGTGTGTGTGTGTGTGTGTGTGGAGGTGGGTGCTTTTGTCATCCCGGCTGGGAGGCTTACTTCTTAGATTGAATGTGAGAGAGTTTACGTGTCGCCAGCTGTTCCAAAGCTATTTTTTTCCAAAGTAATTTCTCCCTCTAATTACAACAGAGCTGCTGTAACAATGGCTGTAGTTTGGAGCCAATCACGCAGGTATAATCCCCCACTCTCCCCCACCACCTAAAGTTTTCAATTTCTAGTCTGCATAGTGGTGGGGAATATTAATCAGAGCTCTGAATACTCCAGGCGGCGGGCTTAAAAGACTTTCGGAGTTTACTTGGAGTCGATGATACAGACCTCACACCCCAGCCGCCTCACCCCCCCTCGCCCATCCACTAATACAGGCCTCACTGAAAACCCTCCCAGAATACATGACGATTGTTTAATGAAATCCTGCGACTGTAGTTAATTTCTTCCTGCTTAACACATTATTGCCGCCTCGCCGCCTCCGCCGCCTGCGTCCGCCTCCCCCTCTGTAACAGCGCCGCGGCGTCTGGAACCATTATCCAGCCTCGGCAGCCTGGAGTGCGCGCCATCGAAACGCACTCCATCTAAGCCGCCGTCCTCGCCCGTCTCCTTGCAAGACACAAGTCGCCAGCCATCCGGAGAGAGCGTCCTCATTTATGCGGCTCGTTCCCTCGCAGCCTCCCTCTCCTCTTTTCTCCCTCTCTCTCCCTCTCTCTCTCCGACGATCGCTTGTTTGAGGGCCGCGTTGTTTTCCTTCCTGCTAACAAGTCCCCGCTGTGTAATTTCTCTCCCTCTATATACAAACTCATAGGGGCAATAACAAAGTTGTATTTATGACGCCGAGCCACGAAAGGGCATGAAAATAACATTGGAGGAGGAGGAGGAAGTGGGTTTGTTGGTCTGCTGTGGGTCCCCGGTGTGCACTTACTGGCTGAAGAAGAATAACGCCTTTGACCGGAGCGCCCGGGACATTACGGCGACTTCTGAGGTGGACACATCCTCGTGAGCTCAATGGGTCGAGGAAACACACGTCCAAACAGCCCGGCCTCGCTCTTTAATGGTCGCGTCTGTTTGCGTGGAGGTGTCGGCCGGTTATGGCGTTGATGGACTTAATGTCGTGGCTAATGCACACGTCCACACTTTTTTAGATTCGATGCCGTTTCCTAAACGTCGCGGTCTGTCATCGTCTCATTCAGCCTCATCCAGGCAGAGCTGCAGGCTCCCACAGCGTTTTTATGAGGTATATTACAAAATGTTGCTCGTAGAGATGTGCGCCGTGACTTCTGGTGGCAATCTGTTATGTGGTTTTTAGGAATCCGCAATAACACCCATCTTCTCTGAGCAGAATAAAGGGGAGTCATTTGACTGAGTTCCATCTCCACCCAGCTCCACCTTTAACTGGGTCACAGCTTGTAAAACTTTCCAGGCTGAAATCTTCTCGGGCTTTCTCTTATTGCCTGGCAAGTTTTTGTCAGACTCTTTCAGACTTTAATGCAACTACCACAGAGAGGTGGAGTCATCGAGTGTAGCTGCTGATGAGAAACTTAAAACCTAAAACTGCTCTTTCACCCCTTTCAACACTAATTAGACATTAAAACACCACTGTCACAAACACTAATGCAACCATTTCTTTGCTATTTGGCCCTGAACTCTGTACTCTATCAGCCACACAGAATCACAACGGGCCCAACTTAGCCACCCTGCTGACAACACTGAACCCGGGCACCACCTCATTATCCCAACGCAATCAGCCCAAGTAGCCTAGCGCTCACTGCCAAATGAACCGTCGCCTAACACACTGTTAACAAGGCAGAGTATCCTACAGTAGAGCCAGCTGTGCACCCGAGAATCCCCACCAAAAACACTAGCATCCGCTTCTATAATAGACTTCACTTAATGTCTTAATTAAGACCCATCAAAGCCATCGCACACCCACAGTGAAGCTTTACAGTAACAAAAAGAAAAAATTAAACTTTCTCCGAGTTGCCTAAATGTCCGTCGTTTGCCGTGTCACTCAAAAATCCGTACGTCTGAATGTCGCTGTGTATTTCCATTCAGCGGGAGACATAAAGACATTTACACAGGTGTCCCTTCCGCCAATGTTATGTGGAAACGTCCCACTTTAGTCCTCTGCTTCTCTGCTGGAGCTCAGCTGGCGCCCAGAGATAACATTGTTCACGTTGGGGAGCTTCACAATTCTTCTGTCTCATAGGAGTGGGCGGTTGGTGTGTGGGGTGGGAAGATGGGGAGGTGATGTGTGTGTGTGTGTGTGTGTTGGCAGGAAGTTGCAGCTCCCCAGCCTTGGTTATTGTGTTATTGTGTTGGTCACATACTTTTTTGTCCCGGAGACATGAAATTGCAGTCGGTGGATGCGCCATTAAAACTGAAACCACTGAGATTTTCATCATTCTGCTCGTGAGCGCTTTTGTTGTTCCTCATCTTCGCACCATTTAAATCTCCAGTGGTGTTTTAGTCGTGCCGGTCCTCCAGCACTGCAGCACTCAATTTTGGTTATGTTTCCCCTTCCCTGGCTCCATATATCGAAGTGGTTGCTACAAATTTGGTTTTCACGGCCGGCGTGGCGGGCCTCTTCTTCAGGACAGTTTTGTGTCACTCACTCTCCCCATTTCACGAAAACCACCTTTTTTAATTTACTTTCTCGTCTCCTTTTAAAACTTCCCCCTCGCCGTTACGCCCTCTCTGTATGTGTTCCTGTCCCCTCTATTTCATTTTCAGTCTTGGTTACACTCGGCCATTTTATCTCGCCGCACTTCTCCGTCTTTTCTCTGACTCTTTGAACAAAGCCGTGATAAGCGATGCCGCTTCCCTGTCTGCATTCTCTTCTCTTCATCCCTCCCTCCATTAGTATGCGAACATTACATTCAGCTGATTAGATAGCCCGCTTCAAGGATGAATCCCTCCCTGTGGCCCTTGCCTCTACACACAGGCACACACACCAGAAGAAAACCACACCACCTCTCTCTCTCTCTGTCTTCAAGGTAATGGGGGTTGTCTGCTTTTAAATGGAGAAATAAGAATGGCTTTCAACATGGCGTGCCACTGTTCTCAACTTTTCTCAGCTACAATAACAGAAAGCTGTCGTCTGATCTTGTTCCAGCACTTTTGCCTCAGTCATTCTCTCCTCACCGTCTCGATTTTTACAATCTTATTCTTATCTACCCTTTTGATTTTCTATCTTCCTTTCATCTCCCTTTAATTGTTTGGTTTATATCTCCAGCCTTTTTGTGGCTGTCTTTTGTTTCATCTGCTCTCGTTTTTGAAGTCTTTTCATTCACACTCTTCCTCCTCATCCCTTCTCTCCTTCACAACCTTCTATTGTTTTCTCTCCTCCTCCGGCTCCATCGGCACTCATTGGTGCCTCTTGACCTCTTTCTCCACTTCCTCTCAGCAACATCGCTCTGTCTGCGTTAGCAGTTGTAGCACTGACCTTCTCACCTCTCCCGCTTCTTTTCCCCAGTGTGCACTTAAAGTTTCCAAGTCAAAGCAGAAACTGCAGCTTTATAACGTCTAAAAGGAGATGGATGATAAATAGATTAGAGGGAAAAAAATGTTTTATGGTTGGATATGAATATTTATTTGCTATTACGCAGACAATATTTGCTGATAAATATTCCACAGAAATATCATACACTTACTAGAGGCCTAGTCCACCTGTTATTCTTTAGGGGAATGCAAGATTTGTTTCACCTCTAGGTGGCAGCAGTGTCGCAAAATCCTTGAGCCGATTTTAATGGACTGAGGTCATTTATCTGGGAAGTGACTCTATTGATTGCCACTGTCTTTCTCAGCTTTTAATAGCTCCACTGTTGTGGGTAGATAGTTCTTTCATAGTCACTCAACACCGTGTTGTGTTCTGGCTCCAGAGTTCATACGGCAACCTACGATAACAAAGTACGTCACAAGAGCTGCCTCTTTGGCAAATGACCACATGATGTTGTGATCTGTCACAACAGCTGGCTGCAGCTCGTTTCCTGACGTGTGTGTTCCTTCACAAAGATGCCGTGACAGATGTCAACCTAACCCTAATCCAACCCTAACCTTAACCCTAACCCGCTTTCCAGGCTCCCATGTTCTCCTGGCCCCGGCTGAGGGATGCAGACCCTGTGCTCCGCTGTGAGATGGCCTCCACTGGAGAAGTAGGCCCCACAGAGACACACAACTCAAATAATCTTGTGATTCTCTGCTTTTTTTTTTCTCCCCCTGCTATTTGATATTGGCAGTCGGTGTTAATACCCAGTTGTCTGTGTGTTTTGTTGCAGGTAGCGTGTTTTGGACCAAACATTTACTCAGCTTTCCTGAAGGCGATGCTCTCCACAGGCTTCAAGCTGCCGCAGAAGGGCATCCTGATTGGGATTCAGGTAAGACTACAGCCATCTGGAAGTCCACTTGCCTCCTGTTTGTGCTTCCTTTTGGCGCCTCCTGCCCACAAGACAACAAATGCGAGGTGCCTTCTGAACAGATGGCCTAAATCTTTCAGGCTATCAGCTCCTCACAATGCCAGCAAGGCACTCTTCGCTTTGTTTCACACCTTGAGTCCTGCAACTCTTAGAAACTCTTGTGTGACTTAAAGACGATGGCTCTCGAGTGACCGTGTGACACAGCGGAGCTGGAGATGCGCCTCAAATGAGCAAACCCGATGCTATTACACGCAAACGATCGAGAGTCAAGAGACAGATAAAAAACTAAGTCAACAATGGCTCAGACAGTCTGAATTAGAGGATCATCTCCTTTCCAAACCATGTCGTAACTAACAGAGAAACTCAGAAACTTTCGCAGTCTCAGTCAGGATCGGGTACACTTTGAGGCAGGTACCTGGGGTCATATCATAATGTCCCCGTTGGGGTCTTTAGTTCTGTAGGAGCCAAACACACTGCAAGAGAGAGACAATCTGCCTCCATTTTGAGATTTTATTTATTCCATGATGGTAAACAGGACTGCGGACTTCATCACATTTCACACACAAATGAGACTCTGATGTGACTGAGTGCACATCAGCATTGACTCCTTTCTGTGTGGACTTAGCATGTTCTCCTGATGTCTACAGGCGTTTTGTCCAGGTACTCAGGTTTCCACCCACTGTCGGAAAACATACTGTACACGTTTAGGCTGACTGGAGACTTGTGGGTAGGACAATGAGAGACAAATACAACTCCTGGCTACTCTACTGTTGCCGTGGTACAGTCTTCCTAAGTACAGTGTTTACGTTGCACATTTATTTTAGCATCTGTAGATTTAAACAAACAACTGAAAACGGTATTTATTTCAGTAAATTCAGCAATTAACCATTGTCTGTTGATTGTTGAGACAATTCTGAAGCTCCCCCGCTGTGGATGATGAAAGGTGTATCCTAATCAATTCTATTCACAGCTGATGAACAGTTTCTCTACCTTTGGAGCCTTTTTGTCTAATCATGTAGACATATTTTGTTGAGGCGTCTTTCTTTTTCCGTACACCAAAGCACAGAAGTGCAAGGAATTGTTATACTAAATATAGCAGTCATTTCACTTAACAAATGTTACGCCTAATACTTTATAGATATAAAGCCCCTGTTGCCTTTTTTCACCTTGTTGCTGCTGCTGTTGCTGCACCGTGGTGTCCCAGGCCCCCAACTGGGCAGCTAATACAGGATTGTTGTGCAGTGCACATCAATTGTAGGTGTCATTTGAAGGAACTTAGATGACACACTTCATGTGTAATGTGCACAGAACCGGTAGTAAAAAGGACAGTGGCTGCTACGGCTCCTAGTGAAAACAGAATCCATGGACATCAATCTGCAGTGACTTGTGTAACACAACACCTAGCTAGTGGATTTACATACTGAGCTTTTATCTCACTTTGTAGTCGATCATTTTTACAGTTTTGATCTGGTATATCATAGTATTAGTACATTAAGATATCAGTACAGTGTCAGCGGTTGACACTGTCTCTTTGCTGTCGTTCAGCCTTTGTCATATTTGTCATGTCTCTTTCTCTCCTGTGACGCTCCGTGGCTTTAATTAGCTTCACCTTTTTTGCACCAGTACCCCGGCTGTGTGTCAAAATTGAAAACCAAATTAGAAACTCGTGTGTCATAAAAGACTTATTAAAGCCGGCTGCGGAATATACAGAAGATATCCAGCCATATCACAATGACTTTGGGCGAGACAGCAGTAATTCCAGCAGGCACATTGTTTACGGAGCTGAAGGGCACCCAGTTCAAGCATAATAAGTTGCAAATTAGCAGCTGAAAAAAAAGGAGCTTTTTAGCCCTTTCAGTGTGTTTAGTGGAATGTAAGTGACTCATTTTCATGTCTAACAACATGAATATGTTTTTTTTATTCCCCATTTAAATTATCTAGCAGTTGTGACAGATATGGTAATATGTGATATCAAGGCCTCAGAATCGCGCAACTGGGAGGTTACTGCACTGTTGTAAGTGTCGCTGGGTTTACAGGACTGTGTGTCCTAAAGTTTGTTTTTCTTCTGTCAAATTTAGAATTAGCGACTGACTCTTTATTTTTACAGCCTAACAACAAAAACTAGACCTTGTTGCATTCTTCTGCAATGAGGAATTTCACAGTCGTTAGCAAAGCTTAGTCTAATTTTGTACTGGGATAAATCGATCCATCATCCCTATCTCCATTATGCCTGTCTCCGCTGCACGCGGTGTGAAGACAATGGAACGATTCAGAGTCTCCAGTCGACCTTTATGCGTGTTTTTTGGATTGTGGGAGAAATCCACAGATATGTGTAGAATATGCAAACTCCACACAAAAAGGCCCCCAGCCAGGACCCGCGCGGGGTAGAATCTGCTGAAACACAGTTGTGCAAAGCAAGTGGTGTGTGAAATTTATCATCCATAACTTTGCCTTTCAAATTACAGTAAGCTCATAGTTTGGTCCTTTACAAGCTTCACTGTGTAAAGCATATACTGTTTGGGAAAGCAAAATCAATGACTGTAGAAGATTTTTTTATTCCTCCTTAAGCTGAGTCACACTGATGGTGGTTATATTAAAACAGCCAGGCCTCTAGATACAAGTTGTTGCATTGCAACCAAATATCCCTCTCTTTATGTCTTCGGCATCATCATCAGACTCACCGCACTGCAGCGGTACATTTATCACTGACACAGAACTAGAATGAAAACTAAAAAAATACAGCGACCACAGTCCTTTTAAACCTTAGAATATAAGAAACTTGTTTGTCAAGTCACTGTGCAGCTCTGCTCTAGACACCTAGTATTGACCCCCCTTGGCCCCCATTTTCTCATTTTAATGCTTTTATAAATGGAATAATGCTTGACTTTTCAGTTTTTTGCCAAATCTTGTCACAAAAGCCAAATTATATTGACCGTGAGTCCATTTATAAAATGGACAAATGGGGAAGATATCCAAAGGGCTGAATACTTTCACAGGAGTTTCTTTTTCTTCTAGGAGTGTCATTGAAACTTTAGCCTGAGTGGTGGAGCAAAAAATAAGGTGGTTACAAGTGAGCTCGGAAAAATATTCAGTCTGACTCATAACACACAGTGTTTGCTATCACGCTGGGTGTCAGAGGACTCCAGCGGACCAAGTTAAAAAGCTGTTGCACAGCACTCCACGTTGCTCACACTCTGTTTTGGAACCTAGAAGATTTACTAGATGTATGTGCCGCGAATCATTTCTTTTGCTTCGTGGTACCATCTCATTTTTTATCGTAAAGTTTGTTGCACTGAAGTTGTCGAATAAAGAGCAGAGGCATCTGAGTATTTGTTGGAGTTGTTGTTTCAGCACTTGCTCCACTCGTTCCACAGCTCTGCGACACCCTTTTAGATATATATGTATAATACCAGAGATGCCAAAAGTGTCAGATACGTGCGCATCTACATTCTTAATTACAAACGAACTGAAGGCACCATTGGGAAAGGGAAAACCTTCCAAGATGAAATGTATTGAAGTCATTTCTTTTCCTTTGCGTCCCAGCATTCGTTCCGACCCAACTTCCTGGCTGCAGCCCATCAGCTGAAGGAGGAGGGATTCAAGGTGAGCGCTGGAAGACTCTTCGTGTTGGACGCGTTCTCCTCCATGATTTACCTCCTCCTTTTTAGGCCTCAACCCGGGACACATCACGGTGTTGTTGAACTGCTTTATCTCCGTCTTCTAGCTCTACGCCACTGAAGCCACCTCCGCCTGGCTGTGTGCCAACGACGTGCCTGCAACTCCGGTGGCGTGGCCGTCACAGAAGGGCGGAGACACCAGTTTGCCCAGTATTCAGAGGTTGCTACATCACCTATTCGTTCTGCACACTTAATGGATGTTTTCCTGCTTTTTCACACGTTCACCAACATTGAAAAACAAAGCCAGTTTGAGGCCAGGGGGCGCTTTCACAGACTCCCGAGGCAAGGCTTAAGTTATACATAAATTGTAATTCATTAGGTTCAAAATTGGGATATCTAATCTAATATCTAATCGGGTCGTGCCGTGAGATCTAAGGGCATAGTCCCTTCATTATTTCTGTAATGTGCTGATGAGATCAAAGACGATGCAGCAGACTCAGAAGTCCAGAGTTATGCATTAACAAGAAATGGGGCTTGAATGGGGAGGATGAGGAAAGTCTTACGTCAGAGCGACGCTAAGGCAAGTTTGGGGAAATGAAAAGAGCCTCAGAAACATTGTGGTTCTCATTCGACCTGAGCCGTCGATCGAGGAGTGGAGTAGGACAAATGTGTCTGAAATGGGGGGGGGAATAAAGAAGAACACTTCAACGTCAGCTGCCATTTTAGTCAATTGTACTTGACGTGGAGCTTAAGTGAAGTGACATTGTTGTTGAAATCAAACATTGGTTTTACGCAATTTCCACTCAGTCAAGCGGGCGACTTTGTTCAGATGTTCTAGCAACGCGGACTAAAACTACAGCAGGCTGAGTGCGGCTGCAATTCTGAGGTAATGATTCCACAAACAAGTCATGATCATGCTACAATGAAGCCATCTGGACCATATGTTTGGAAATTAGTTAGTGTAGAGGAGGATGTAAAAGGAATTTAATAGGCCCGGACCACAACAACACACAACACACACACACACACATAGACATACGCACACATGTATATAAGCGTGGCTGGCATCAGCTGTGCGAGGTGGCATAGAGGCCAGCTCTTTATAGAGAAGAACATGACCTTTGTTGTCAGTGCTGTCTGTCCTCCACGTATTTGTATTAGAATCCAGCCTTAATTTTAAGGCTGTCTGTCAAAGGCCTTGGGAGGAAAAAAGTAATACGAAGCCGGCCTTTTAGTGTACGTGTGTGTGTGTGTGTGTATGAGGGAGAGAGACAGAGAGAGAGCAGGCGACTGAGTGAGAGAATGGTAAACAAAATACATTCAAACTGCTATAATAGCGGGTAGAGTGTGACCAAGGACAAGATGTCTATATTTTTTGTAAACTAGAATTTCTTACTACATTAAGGACCTATAACTTGCTACACTATAGGATATTTGCCAGACTTATATTATAATACAATCGCCTGTTTTGTATATAAGGGTCGGCGTGAGTCATTTGGAACGCGACTGTGTGGACTCCGGGACACATTCAGAGCGTCTGACACAGACGGGAAGCCTTCAGTGCCCTCTCTCTCCTTCACCGTGAACAGACAAAATGCCGGTGCTGAAAGGTGGCGATTATCGCGAGCATTTCCTTGACCACCGCAGCTGCGTTCCCCTCTGAATACACGGGCGACACAGAGTCACGAATACGCCGACGCAGACAAACACGTTTAATTAAAGCCTCGCCGGACTTGCTCTTTCATGCCGCGTCGTCCCTCCAGGAAGTGTTGCCGCTGAGATTTCTCCGGCGACACATGACATTGACGGCGGCGACGGTGCAAACGGCTCGGCTGTGCCCTGTTCCGCGGGGTGCTTCGCGCCTCTGATTATGCGCTCTCCGTCTTCTTAGGCTGATCAGCGAGGGTCAAATTGACTTGGTGGTCAACTTGCCCAATAACAACACTCGCCATCTGAAGGACAACTTCGCCATCCGCAGAATGGCTGTGGACCACGGCGTACCCCTGATCACAAATTACCAGGTCGGTCGACGCCACACAAATAGTCCTTTTCGCACTCGCTCGCTTGACTCATTCAGTTTAACTCTTTCTGTTCTCCCCTCTCGCGCACTAGGTGGTGAAGCTGTTTGCGGAGGCTATTCGCTACGCAGAGGAGCTGGACACGACCAGCCTCTTCCACTACCGGCAGAAGGATGAGAGACAGAGAGTGGCGAGGCAGCAAAGCTGAATCTCGCCTCCCGTCTCGCATGAAGAGGGAGGAGGTTCATGTTAAGCAGTATCTGAAGAATTCCTTGTATCCGTGTTATCGTTCTTGACACTACAGGAAGGGAGAGTTATGTAAAATGAGAATAGAATATTCCTCGTTTGGTTCCACAGCGGTAGGAGTCGTATACTACCGACAAATATTGTATGTTCGCTATATTTCACCTGTCGTGGAACAACTTTTGGAGCCCTGGTGTGAGCCTGTTCATTGCATAACAGTGTACTTTTAGATTGAATGATTATCAAACAGCCCCCAATAGGAAACTTCCTGAGCAATTAAAGAGACCAAACATTTGTCATGGATGGATGAAAACCAATCCAAACCATGCAAACTGAAAAAACAAAAATGAGTAACAAAACATTGCAGAATTAACTATGAATACATGGATATAAAGGCTGACCAGACCATCATTCAGTATTTACACCTCCTCTGGTCAAATAAAATCCCTCCCTGGTGGTTTTCAGGTTCACCAGACTGTTTAGTCTATAATGAGTCCAAATATTGTGGAAAAAATGCACAGAATAATTTCCCAGAGTTCAAAAGTACATCTTTAAATTGTGTCTTTTGATCAACCAGTCCAAAGACTTTCCATGAACTATCTTCAGCACATAAAAGCTACTTAAACTTAAAAACTAATCGGTTATCAAAGTAAGTGCTCTTAACTGCATACCAGCCATGCAGCAGATGTATGCATTGCTATCAAAGAAGTGTAGATAGTTTGATGTCACTGAAGGTAATCCTTTTGCATTTCCTGATGAAGGAACTTTAATCTTTCAGCCTGGAGCCTCAGCTTTGAAGTTTGAGGTTGATGACAACCGATCTGTTTATATATTTGGATTTATGTGCGTCTGTGTATACTGTATTTGCCAAACTGAGGCTGCATTTGAACCTGTTTTACATGTTTTAATGTCACACAAAGTGCATTTACCTACATTGTACAGCAATAATTCCCCGTTATTGCACTCCATCATTCATGGTATGTTATAAGAATTCATTGAAGTTTTCTCTCACATGATGTTTGCTTTGTGTGTTGAGTTCACACTGAACAGTAATCACCATAATGCTTTATCCTCCCATCCCAAAGCCTCTACTTTAAACTGTATATTCACGTACAAACTTTCCACAACATCACAAATGAACCAAATCAGGCAAGAGTTGTGTGCATGGAGTCATTCAGCAATCTGGTGCACTGACTCAGAAACAGCTTTCCTCAATGGGGAAAAGACATGAAAATGGCAAAACTGTAACTCAAAGGAATATATTCACTCACACCCTTATTAGAGAGGACAGCAGTGTTGTCTGAAGGTTAAAACCCTGAAAAATATTACGTGTTCCAAACCTCCAGCAAATTATGTCAGATGAGTAATAAGGACAGAGCTAAAAGGGCGGCAACCTTTAAGAGCACACAAAACACAAGCTAATTAAGAAAATGCCTTTAGTTCCTCCATCCATTATCCTACTCACTTTGTACCCAGTGGTGTTATGGTGGTGTGCTGGAGTGCATATGTGGTGAAGGCCGGGACATAGACGCTGGACATGTGACCAGTCCATCGCAGGACAAATACATTCACTCTCACATATACACTTTCAGAGTCACCAGTCAGCCTAAAAACGCACATTTTCATACTGTGGGAGATCATGGAGTTTGACAGCTTTATTTGGTGAGCTCTACCAATGATTGTGTTTGCTTCCCCTAAACCATGCTGGTTTCCATCACGTCACAATCTAAACTGGACTGGACTGCACACCACCTCCGGATCAGTCTCCTAACCATTCTGCTGCTTGTGTGGCATTACAACCCAAGTGAATAAGCAAACCTTCACCATGTCACAAGCAGTATGACCTAGAAGCTACTGGAATCTTCAAGAAAACATAAACACACTCACTCAGGGTCTGTTGGTCATTTTAGCACATGCAGAAAAAAAAAGAAGAGAGCGCCTTGTGGAATAATGCGTCCTTCTGATGTTCCATTTAGTAATGCAGCCAAGAGAGGTACATTTTCTCATGGCCATAAAATGCCAAAAGGGCCACTGTAGACAGGGATGCAATCGATGCTGAAAACAAGGACAAGATGTGCATCGAGTAGTGCCTGAATAATGTACAGTTTGCTCGGCTTTAAAATGAGGAAGTGCTATCGTGGCATGAGAACGCATGTATTAGGGTTCCAGCCAACAAGTATGGCAGATAGTAAGAATATGCTCGTGCTTTTCTTGGCTTTTAATGGATATGAGCACAAACAAGAACTATTATGAGGCCAAACTGAGAGAAATCGCACGTCTTTTTCTTAGTTTTTCACCTGGTGTAGAAATGACAAAATTTGGCATTGAAAATTCTCAAATCCTGTTCATTTGAGCCAATTCTTACCTTGGTAACCCAAGGCCATAAGAGTCATAATTCCCTGCAAGTACAGTATCCAAGCAACAGGGTCTGCTTGTGGTGTTCGTAGCTGACAGTAACTCCCAGGTAGACCCCCCTATGCCTTGTGCAGTAGGTCTGCAAATCCCACTTTGATTAAAGTGTGCTGTTGTTAAATTTAACCTCACATTGTTATTATGAAAACTGATGTTCCGTTTTGGGTCTGCTGGTCTGGAATCCTCCAGGAGTGCTCAGAGGTCTTAGATCCTATGTGAGACTTCCTTGGGTGAGCAAAATTACAAACCTTACAGAGGCAGGATGAAAGAGGAGAGGATGTGAGGGGGAAATGGAAACTGAAATTCCTTGAAAGGTCTGAAATTACTATCACAGATCTGTAATGTACCTCACGTGCACATACATCAACTCATGGTCTCTGGGAACTGCAGTTCGGCTAGAGCTATGGGGGCTCTCGGGTTTGTAATTCATGGAAGTTCCAAACATGGTTAATAAAGCAGAAAACAGTCTACACGTGGGGCTGGAGGACTGTCTATTTTCTTTCAGTCCATACCATATAAAGCAAATCAAACAGGTCTATGCGATGTGGAAGGTCGACACAGCACGTATTTGAGACACTGAAATGATCACCACAGCCCCAACAGAAAAGGAAAAACATTCCATTCACTATATTGAATATTAGAGGTTACAGGACTCCAAAGAAACAATTACGTACACTGAGTCGCCACTGGGCAGCCATGAAACCACAACAAAAGATGAGGTTATGACAAAGGAGGAAGCCGAGCCTTGAACAGTGGAAACCAACATGGAAACGTGCACATGTTCCTGGCTGCTTACTGACAGTACTCTTACCATACAAAAGATTATTATTTGATGTCCATATTTTGGAGGTATTTGGGTGTTAAAATACTCAGACAGGGAAAGCACAAGCCTGTTTTTCAGAAGTGTCACTAATTACACTCAGCCGCTAATGTTGATACATAGAACATGAGCGCTTGTACAGCAGTAATGGGAACTGCAGTTAATCACAGCTGCAACACAGCAGGCAAACTAAGGATCTATTCCCATAAATACAAAAAAGAAGAAGATGGGCCAACTCAAATCAAACAGAATAATTGACACTGTCAGACTTTGTTCTTGCTATTTTTTAAGGGCGAAATGAGGCCATGAAGTCTGAGCAGCCATGTCCAGAAATCCTAAATAATGCACGGTCTCCTCATGCCAGATAGAGGAGAATATAGTGAGACCCGCTGTTTTTTTCATTGGAGGAGAAAAAAAAATAAAAATAAACCCGACTAATTGACATGCGTTTTTCATGCTGGGCTAGATGAATTATGTATAGAGGTGAGGGGAGCGTGGGGCTTAGAAGAGAGCGCATCCTTGTGGGATGGCTGCCATAGTTTTTGGAGGCCAACTGCCATTTGTGCGAGCGAGCACAAGGGGATGTTAAAGGCCCATCAGTGTTATGACCATGGAAATGAATATTTGAGATTTACTGCAAGCAAGAAATACATTTCTCAACCCAGATGGTCTACAAATCGGACTGTGAGGCATATGAGCTTGTCTTGCCTACCTTGACTCAAGAGAGTAAACAAGCACAAGCGAGCATTAACTTAAAATTAACGCATACTTGTTTCTTCAGTGTGTGTTAAACAGCGTTGTGACAGCACGATACCGCCCCATTAGCTGTTGTAGAATCTCATTTCAATGGTAATTGTGCAGCTTAATTGTTTCCCAGGCCATCAAACGCTTCCCAGTGCCATCTGCAAAGACACAACTGCAGTCATATATTCCCATGATACTGAAACACAGTTTCACAGCCTCTGCTCACCTCATGAGTTCGGAAGTCATTTACAGCCCCGTCTCCGACAGAGCGGAGACCTCACATGTAAATACACCTGAGGAAGAAAACAATGCAACATAATGCTGTTTGTTCTCTGTGCCTTTGGATCATCTGCTTGGGCCATCTCTAAATCAGTGCTTTTCATCGTTATATTACATCCTACTGAATATTATTCATTTAGTTCTCTGAGATTTATTCATTTAGTTCTCTCTCTCCTCCTTCATATGGTTTTTACCTCCATGTTAAGTGAGACAAAAGAAAAGAAAAGATGGATAATTTTGAAAACCAGACTTTCTAATTTAATTCCTAATGTTGTATCTGTGTTTAATCTACACTAAATACAACTAAAATCAGTGCTGATAATTCCCATTATACTTTTAAATAAAAAGATTATTGAGTAGAGCACTGTTCAATGACAAGTGTCTCTAATCCTCATCATCAGAAGGTAGGATATCTGTGTATGCCTTAACAATGAGGAGTCTGGGCTTTATGTACTTACATTATTGCTCTACACCTGAATCACATCAAAATCCCATGTAAGCTTGCCTGATGAGCCCACTTAAATAACACCCTCTGATTTACTTCCTTGTTAACGTATAATTAGGAGCACTTTGCGAGAGAAACGGCAGTGATGGCAAATTCCCTTTTGTTATGTTTTTACCTCCCAGGTTCCATTGGGGCACTTTGAGAAAAAGGAGATTTAAAGAGTACATTTTGCAATCAGCATAACAAAACTTTCACTGGGCTCAATCACGGCCCTTGTTTGTCAAGAGAGGGTGGCAATTAAATGTCGTGGTGGATTGTGTGTTGGTATTCTGGTGATGACGGGGAGATTTCCCTACGCGGTCTGTGAAGGTTGTAACTCAGGCTTTATCTAGAATGCCAAAGACAAGATCAGCTCCTTCCCCAACCCCCAAAGCAAACACACACACAGGCACACACACACACACACGCACACACACACACACACATACACACTGTGTGCTAGAGGAAACCTTCACAGCCCCCTAAAACCCACAGAGAAAGTCTGAAACATGCTTGAAAGCTCTGCTCACAATATCAGAGGATTATGTTTAAAAGTCTCTAACCACTCTGCACTCCAGCATGGGTTTACCAGTGTGTTTGGCAATTAGAGGAGATCTTAAGCAATTAAATTGGTGGGAGGGGCAGCTCTATTAATCCAGAATGGCAGCTGAGCTTTAGAAACCCAATGTTCTAAACGAATAAACATTTTGGCTTCATTTTGTCTTTGCTGTTGAGGCTAGAGAATTGCCCTGCTATGCTCAGATAATCTGCCAGTCATTTAGGGAGAAAAAAGTGTGAGAAAGGTGTCAGTAGTTGGTGCTGTCGCCTCACAGCAAATAGGTCCAGGCCAGGGTTCAAATCAGTTCTCCCACTGTGTGGAGTTTGCATGTCCTACAGTGAAAGAAATCATGGAATCGTGAAACTCATACACACGTTTTGACTGAGAAGATAAGTCTTAAAAACTTAAGTGCTTGGTGACATTGCTAACCATTCATCAATCATCTTTTAGACTGATCTGTTTGGGTCACACTAATTGCCATGATCATATTTAAGTAATTTTTAGTTTCAAGCATGACTGCAACAACTCTTTTAATGCCAATTTTGATTTTGTTTGTTTGATTTTGTTCACTTGGAGCATCAGTGTTTTCTCCCTCATCATTCATGGCCACTGAATGATAACTGGATGATGGTGAATGTTCGGTAAGCCAAACCACTGAGCAGAGCCTGACGCAACAAATGTACTTTATACAAAGCAAAATCTCCTAAGCCACAGTTCCTCAGGAACCAAGGGGCTTTCTTTGTCTCAAAGCAACTCATCTTCTGCCTCTGTGTCTTCAGTGACAAAGACATATGGCCCAGGCAAAAAAAAGGGCCCAAAAACAGAATCAAAAGCCTGTCATGAAACTGACAGATTTTGTTGGATTATTAGGCTCATCAAAACCTCCCCAACAAGCGGGGTCTCTGTGTTTTATCCTCGCTGTCTTGCTCCGGCCCTGAGGTACAGATCTGCACAGATGAGTGCTGAGTGGGCTCCTTAAAGTGTGGGATTTAAAGACAAGCTACATGAATAGATGCAGCGTGCTCGCGGCTAATTAGAGATGTATTGGAACAATGGCTCAGTGCTGCTTGTTTCACCAGCTCTGCGCTGGGGCCTTGCAGACACATGGAGGAAAACCTCTAACTTATCAGGGAGGTTTAAGACTTAAGATTAACGATGCATAATTAATGGGCGACAACACTGTATAACATGTATAACCGGCAGATGGCACATTGGGCGGTAAGCATGACTTAAGGATGTCATGCTCAGTCGTCTGATATTTGGGACAGCCAGGAGACAGTCGATAGAGAGACGAGCTCATTCTAAAATCTGCAAATGCTTTGTACGTGGGAAGTAAGAGGAGCCCACTTACAGACGAGAGGAGCGTAGGTCTCTCCAGTGTGTTCACAACAACACGGCATTAATCATTTAACATCAGCTCTGTTGCATAACAGCATTTCTTTAAGTTCATTAGATATGAATCTAGGCCAAGTAAATATTTTACCATAGGCTACTGTTAAGTCTAGCCTGTCCTCTGTTTTTTAACCACATTAAAACCATCCCTCTACTTCTCCCGCCGGCTAGCATTGCTCAAAGGAGCCACCAAACCAGACCATGCTAATCGTATCTGTCATTTATTTTTCTAACTTTACAATATTTCCTCTGCCAGCATGGCGTGTGTGTGGCAGAGGCAGCAATGTTCCTCTCTTTGCCTCTGTCACTTAATTGTAAAAGCCCAGGGGAGCAACGGAGAGAGTCTGCTCTCTGATGTGATGGCAGGTGGCTTGGGTTAGCTATTTTCAATTTAGCGCTCCCTGGCAAAGGGGGAACCATACATTTATTATGTTTGGCAAAGTAGGGGAAGTGAGGGAGCACACCAGGTTTAACAGGTTATTGGTGCAATGGCAGCAGCGCCCACAGGGGTAATGGCTGCTTGGGTAAGGGAGCAAATGCAGTAATGTGATAAGAGTGGCCATTGATTACCCCTCATTACAATACAGCTTATCCCCATTGTTAATACTCTGCAGTACTGGAGGCCCAGCTCACCACTGTTTTTTTTCTCCATTACACACATTCAAATTGTACTGTACTGTAGGTACAGGCAGCAGGAAAGCTGAAGGCAAATTAGATGTTCACATTTATTTTAAAATCCATTGTCAGGTGGGGCACAGAGGAGTGTAAGGGGGTGTGTACGGTGCTTGAAAGTTGAACACACTTGATGAAAGCAACCAGCATGCTTTTGTCACATGGGCAAAATATCTGGATGTGAGGAAGTATGTTGGTGGAGTTTGAATTCTCCCCCCATAAATTCTCAACACGTTCCAGGAAATATATTCTGTAATTGTATAGCTTTATCTCCCCCACTTTCAAGAGCACTTAGAAGCACTGAACAGATAAAAACATGCACTTCAGACCGCTGATTATGGTCAAGATGGGTTTAGACATACACGGCTGTTGGAGTCGGTCATCTTAACTTAGTGAAACTATGAGTAATCCACAAAACAATCATACTTTAACATTACAGAACTGAGAAGCAGCAAATATAAAACCAGAATAGGAACCAGGATGTGGGGCACACAGCAGCTGCTATCTGTGGATGCAGATGTGTATTCCTATGCTGACAGAGCAATGCGAGGGCAGGGAGGGGTGGCATCAACTCAGTCATGCAGTCAGTCTAATAAAACAGAGTGGTTGACAGTGTCAAAAGCCACAAGATCCAATAAAACCCAACAATGAGCAGCTCCCTGCATCTGCCGTTAATAAAACTTGACTTTTAGATGGAAAAAGCTGCTGTTCGCTGTGGAGAGATTTAGAACACAGAGAGGTATCGACCTATAATTCCTGACATTTTTAGCAAGGTGTTGACTTAGATTCAGGCTGGAAAAAGTTTAACCGAGGTAGTCAACTTTGGGTTTGTAAGGACATGATTACCCTTGGTCATGGTAGGAGCTCATGTTGGAAGTTCCTCACAGGTGAGACAGTAATGGCAACATTGCAGCTAGAGTCTATTTGACCTTGAGTACCTTTAGATTTCTGGGTGGATTCTTTGAAAAGCATCCAGAGAGAATAGTTGTTGTTCAGGATCATATTTAAGAGTCATAATGTGTTTACTCATCTTCAAAAGGTTAGATTGCTGTTCATTGCGATGTTGCCACTTGTTCAGTCCCTGTGTATACCACGCTCTGGCACGCAGCCACTGAGACACTGAGCTGACAGAAAACAGGATGTGCGTCTCTTTAGGCTGTGCTTATGCTCACAGTTTATCACAACATTAATACAGTACATTACACATTCAAATCTACAACAATACACTAGGGTTTGCTCATTATTTAAATTCTCTGGGATACAGCAAGATGAATACAGACATATTAATCCATTAATTAGGCTTAGCTATAACTACATTAATCTTGCATTCTTTATAAAGAGAAGCAGATATCCCCCCCAAAAAATTGTCATGTAGGAGATAGACTTGCAAATCTGCAAACAAACTGAGTGTGTGGTGAGACACAGAGCATCAACAGGTGAAGCAAACACCTAACCCAATGGCTTTTTCCATCTTCTATCTGATGAATTCATCTTAATATCATATGGGTGAAAAGTAGAAATTCACAAATCCCTTCTTTCTTTTTACATAGATGGAAAAATAGTAGGAAATCCTTCAGGTCAGATACTTACAACTAAACCTTCTTTAGACTTTTGATATAACTACCCTGTGAATCTCTATCATCATGATTTCTCTTTAAAACTCCTGCTCTTGAATTGTAGCTGTAATAGTACTGCTTCTTATGACAAATAGCATCCTCTGTGCAAGGTTAGGTCATTGTTTCCATGAAAAAATGTGGCTCAAAAAGAAACAACCACTAACATTCTGCTTTTGTTTTGTCTTTTTTTCCTGACACTTTTAGTTTCTACTCCATTGATGTAACGGTATCATGGTCTGCTGATGCTTCCTTATTCTGATTCCAGAGGCTGAGAAATCCCCTTTTTCTGCAGAGCATACTTCAGCCACACCAACACGCTCAACGCAACAGACAATTTCGAGCCACCCTTCCACTTACCGTGATATTTTTCTAGTCTCTCCACTGCTCCGTGCCCCCTGCTCACATCCACTTCCCCCTGCCGTCCTCCCTCACAGAGATGCGCGGCTTGCTGCTAATGAGTGTGGGCATCTCTGCAGAGTGCACAGCCCACCTTGTTCCACTGCTGCTGATTTCCCCATATGGTGAGGCTTTACATCAGCTCTCCGTGCTTACAACTGCCTCCATTGCAAAAGGTCACCTGGAGAATTAGTTAAACACAACAATGAGAATATAGGCAGATATACTATGCAACACCGGGGCAAAGCTATGATGAGCAATAATGTGGATGGAGTTCACTTGGAAGTACTTTAATAATAACTAAATGTCACAGCTGGACCACTGTCACATCTTACTTTGCTTTGAGCTGACTAGGTAGCAATAGACATTGTGCACATTAGATGAAGAGGCAAGACTATCTGGTTAAAAAGAGCAGCAGAGTGTGCACTTTGG
This sequence comes from Karalla daura, assembly GCA_029224185.1. Classification (NCBI taxonomy): domain Eukaryota; kingdom Metazoa; phylum Chordata; class Actinopteri; order Chaetodontiformes; family Leiognathidae; genus Karalla; species Karalla daura. The sequence goes on from CM055202.1 coordinate 9,883,440, forward strand.
GTTATATCATTCTCCAGACCTGAAGTTTTATTTGTGTTTGAATGTGAGGAAGTGAAACTGGAAAAAAATTAAGCTGCAGTCTCAATCACCTGCGTTTTCTGCCTGTGAACATCTGCAAGACTTCTGCAGACTGCACCCCTGAGCTTGCAGGAGTGGGAATATGCAGGGCCCGTCCTGTTTTCCTTGTGTATTCAGTGCGCTGACAGCTGTCTGTGGTGACTGCCTCCATTAACAAATAAAACAAGATTAAATGATTAGGAGAGTGATTCAATAAAAGGGTAATATAATGCACTACAAGGTCTACAAGGTAGTGCATGATGTCGGGTGTTTGATGAGAGGAAAATCTGATCTTGCCAAGCATAGTAAGACATAGTATTGATTGCTTGGCTTACAGGCAATCAGAAAGCTACACATGCAGCAATACGATGCTGCACATGAACAGCTTAACTGAAACAAGTGTACATTCACACCTGCCATTAACTGAGATCTGTGGTGAAATAAAATGTAGGTTGTTCAAATTCAGAGAAACAAAGTCTATAGCTGAGAGAAACAGAAGACATATAGCTGTAATCACTGATCTTTTATCTATTCGAGCTTCATGTAATCGATCAACAAGAATCCAGACAGTATTAAGAAAAAGAAAAAGTTGAAGAAGTAAATCAATAACTCAATAACAGAGTCTAGGACTGGTTTCTGCTACTTCAAATTACTCAAGTCCAGGTTGAGCTTTGAGTACACTAAACATGCAGACTTATTCCCATGAAAACCTGCCAACTTTGATAAAAGCTCAGACAAAGCATGGATTCAGGGGTCATGCACAGACGTGCTGTAGTTTTGCTTTAGAGAGAAAATGTAAACCAGACAGGTCTGAGTCTGAGAGGCTTCAGGCTTCAAACATGACGTCTCCTTGAATGTTCCAGCTCAGCTTGACGTTTGCAGAGATATTGGGCATTCTGAACCTCTGCTTCTTTACAATCTCAGATATTTGGATTCCTCTGCTATCTGAGAAGTAAACAAAGAGTGCATTTTCCTGATAGCTTCTTGTATGCTTTAAAGACTGCACTTTGCAGTCTTATGCTGTCTTTTTTCTTTGGCTCACTGTGAGCTATATTTTGTAAACCACTTTGTAACCCCTCAACGTAAGCTCTTATTTTCATGCCAAAACACAGTAGTGCACAACAATAATTCTCATTACCGGGGTAAATCCTGCATTCATACACCCATGAATGTTATACTACTGAATGCCATGTTGGTGATATAAAACATCATAACTACTGATGCAGTTATGTGTCAGGAAGAGCAAGTCTAACGCCTAGGCAATTTAGTGTCTCCAATCAAGCTAAACATGCATAACTTTGGACAGGGGTACTAGGAGAAACCCCATAGACATGGAAACTCCATAAGGAAAAGTCTATAGTCTGAGTGGGATTCAACCCAGGATGTCCTTGCTATAAGGGGGCAGTGTTATTCACCTAAAATACACACTGTCAGCCCTATAGTAATACTTACTATTTAAAATAATCTGTTGTATAAACCATGTATCGCACATAAGAATCATTCATTTCAAAAGTATTTGAGTAAATGTAATGGCATTCATTGTTGATGTTAAACAAATGTAATCTAGAAAACAACTTATCTTACAGTTTTTACAGATGGGAAAGACAAGACCTGTCATATATTTTCTTATATATAACTTTTGAATACAGAATGGTATTGGAAAATTATGCCCAGAGAAACTTGGCAACATCTTGGGTTATGCAAAGGAAATGATCAAACAACTTTTCTCCCTATTAGAGAGAAACTGTACACCCTCCGAATTCAACTTCATTCTACCACCGAGTTGAGACAAGTTTAACTGCCTGTTAACTCATTGTAATAACACCATTGAACTGAACGCACTGTGCAGAGCAGAAATAAAACACCACTAACCAAAACCCATCAGGATTTAACATTCCCACTTGGTTCATCATGGACTGGTTTGGTAGAAATATGCCCTTAATTAGTGTTTACAGTATTTCCTGTTGCAGTGCTAATGAGATAACTCAGGAGGCAGATCGTTCAAAAGGCTAAATAAACTGAGAAAAAATATATACTTTGCGATGGACTCACCAGTAGCTGATGTATTCATTCAATTACCTAATTTCACTCAGTGGTAAACAGAAGCAACCACTGCAGCCCACACACCACAACATACTGTACTACAGTCAGTCTTACAACAAGAATCATTTCAATTGTCAGGGTTTGCCGATGGGGCTTCAGCCCTTCAACCCTTTGCCATTTTTCTTTTATATTAATCCGGCAAACTCGACCAACTGGCCTCTCTGTGTCAGAGGTGCTTCCTTATAAAGATACAGAGATCCAGGTTTACCCTTTGAGCTCTCCTCTGTTGACCTCATCACTTCACTCAAAATTTTGAAGTTTTTTTTTTGGGGGGGGCTGGGTGATCGTTCCAACTTTTCAGTGAGCCCAGATATGAAAATGACAGAAAGTTGGGCGAAAAAAAAGAAAAAAAACAGAGGAGGGCGATTTCAATTCTCTACTCATGGCTGTTCAACCACATGCATGAACATCGATGAATACAAACTGCTCGCATGGCAGCTGTGCCACCAGCAGTGCATAAATGCAGTTGTGGGTGATAGCAGTATAAAAGGCTTTATGATAACGGTGCTATATAAATGCAGATTTTTTTAATGAGATATAACAGAGTGTGAAGAGATGAGGAGTAGCTGTGGTTGTTAACAGGAGATGGTGCCTGACAGTGCAGTGGACAGTGCAAGAGTGTGCGGCATCTCTACATTTTACGAAGAAGCTTCATCGAGATTCAAATAATGACCAAACAGAGTTAAAGTGAATACAGGGTCGAGAGTGTGGCCACTCTAGCACCTGGCACATTTAACACCTAATGCACATGCAATGGAAAGCACCATTAGGGTGGTCTGAATTTTAGCAAATAATCACAAATCCTGTATTTGGGTTGTTTGTATTTTGAATGACAGAGTTGTTCAATGTGTTCCTCATTAAACTGTTAAAATTACAGCTTAATGTGCTCAGGTCCCTGCCACACACTCCAGCTATCATTTAAAAGGGCTGCTCAGGCACAGACTCGTTGTTTATGGTTTTGTGTATCCCTCTAAAAGCTAGTCAAGCACGGCTAAAGGTGGGCCCATACTCCATATTTATGAAATTGGCTCTGTGTGAAATTGGTTTTTGCCTAATGGATCCCTGCATGGGTGCTCTGCCTGATACCTCAGCCTTAGCTTATCGCCGCTGGAGTCACACTGAGGACAGAGAGACAGAACAGGAAAAGGGACAAATAAACAGGGACAATGAGGCAAAAATTATTTTTTAAGAAAAGAAATAAAGCATGCGTGACCCGGAGCATAATGCAAAATGGCAGAGAGCTGACAACTGCAACACAGCACACTTATCCCATTTACGACATGAACTGCAGCACATTTAAGGACCTGTACGCACGCACCGCCGACCGTAATTTCTACTGAGGCAGTGCAGCAGAGCATCGAACAGGACAATATGGGAAATATAAATTAAAAGGTTTAATTCTCATTTTAAGACCCTCCACTGCAAATCACATGCTCTCTTCCGTTCTCTCTCTCTCTCTCACATACACTCACACTATCACACCACCAAGAACAATCAGATGGCTAACGAGGCTGAGGTCTGAAGTCCAGTCTGGCATTGAAAATCATCTGAGATTAAGAGAGGAAAAAAAGAGCCTGGAATTTTCCAGGCCGAACCCTGTACCTGCTTTTGCCTTTCTCTGTGTCTCTCTCTGTAAAGCTGTGCACCATTAAACAGGAAATGGAAAGATTTCAGCATTGTTAAGACACCATCCACTCCGTAACGTCACAACTTAACTTACTGTGCAGCAGGAGTTGGAGCAGCAGACATCAGTTTCTGGATTCTGGTGTCAGTCTTTGAGTGATGTACACCGTGTTGCGCGGCTTTAGAAGCAGCAAGCAACCTTTTACAGAACTTACCACTTTCCTACAAATCCCTCTCGCCTCCAGACTGGATTGGGGATGCAAACGCAGCAGGTCCTGTGTCTGTTTTGGGTGCTCCAGGAAGTGATAAAAGGCTAACAAGAACAGACACAATGAGAGGCACTCTTCAAAATGCTGGCAAATGCGATGCGTCATGGACCGATTCCTGCTACGCCGAGTCAGCGGCTAAATTTGCTAAAAGTCTGCGTCATTAAGTTGCTCACAAATCCAGCATATGTGCTGCCAGCTCTGCGTCGGTATTGTTAATAAACACTGCCAAAGATGCTCTCGAATCCTGTCTGCACCCGTGTCCACTGTGATGTTGAGGAAATTCAATAAGGCACATCGCACATTGGAGCCACTCAGAAAACACACAGAGGAAGAGAATCTCAACCTCTGAAGTCGCAGAGTTAGTGACTCAGCAGCAAAGAGGCACACAGTAAGTAACGAGTATGACCATTTATTTTTGGATAACTATCTTTGGCAAACACACGTTGCCCTATGTGACATTATATCTCCTCCCAGTTCTATTTTTAGCCACAAAGGTGGTGGCACACATCACTTTGTACCTGCTCTCCGGGTAAAAAGACCAAGCATTTCAGAGGCGGTGCAGAGGAAGGGTGAGAAAGAGAGCAGGAGGTAGGGAGGGAGGGGTGAGGGTGAAGAGGAGGGGGTGGGGGTGGACGGATGGATGGATGAAGGTTGGCTGGAGCTGTCAGTCTCATCTCTCTCCTGTCTCCCCTCATCCATCCTCACCATGCTGACAGCGTTCTTCCAAGCAGAACACCGCCTGCCTGCCAGGTAATTCATATTCCTTACCTGCACAGCCGCCGCCACCTCCACCGCCTCTACCTCCACCTCCACCGCCTCTACCTACACGACACAAGGAGACAGACATGCGGGAAGCGACTGGTGGGAGAACTGAAAAGCAGCGCAATACCAAATACGGGAAAGAGAAGATAGGGAAGAGTAGAGAGAGGGTCATTTAGAATACCACCTGCCATGATGAAGATGCTGTGTATGGATTATTGATTATACTGAATTTTTTGATACCTTTATTAAATTGATTTATTCATATTAAAAATCATTTTTGAATACTTTGTTTTTTTTTGTTTTGCACTTTCACTGCTTAATTATTATTATAACTCGTTACTTTTTTACTATATTATTATTTTTACTATTATTATTATTTTTGTCTGTGTGCTGTTGTTTACTGTGAATGTAAATTGTGTACTGCACAACGTGTTGGGTGTTTTGTTAAATTTTGGGCTGCAGTGCTTTATTTACTCCCTTCGGGGATAAATAAAGTACGATCTTATCTAAGTCTAGATAAGTCCATTTTAAGTCTGTTACATAAATCTGAGAAATCATTTTTCTAATTTCATCCGTATGTGTGTCAGTTATTAAAAGAAGTGGTGCTGCCTTCCTCTCGTATATGACTCACTGTTAGTTTGTTTGGTGCCCTGCTCTTGTAGAGTGCACGTTTCTCCACGCTGGGTTTTTGCTGCAGGCGAGAGTCACCCTGACAATGGGTCATTCCCCGCTCCATCCACTGAATCAAAATATGACAAATACCTAAGTAAAGCGGCAGCCACCATCACATCTGGCCCGTCACATTTCACCCTGCTCATTAAGCATTTCTATGTTTTTCTCCCTGTTCCTGTGGGAGGCGCTATAATGATTTATTTTTTAACATCCTTGCAATACAATTCTGATTTCCAGCTCACAGCCGGAGGATATAACCATGCATTCATGTTTTTAATGTTGTGAATATGGAGTGTGGTCCCTTTTCCTACCTCCAAAGACTGAATCCATTTGAATAGTGTGATCTGTTGCCATGACTGTGTAATGTTGTGAATGTGCCTTGCTGGGGTAAATCAACAAAAATGTAACTGTGACACTGAAAGACTTCAGACCAATAATGATCCTCAAAAAAGTCGCTTTCATGGCTTGGTTCTGCTCAAGGATTCTGTCCGTCAAAAGGACGTTTTTTTCTCACTACCATCACCAACAGCTTGATCATATGTAGAATTTGTTAAGACCTTTTTATTTATTCATATTTAATACAAAGTTTGTGAACTGCATCTCTAATGTAAAGTGTCCTGACATAACTTTGCAGTTTGTATGTTGTTGTGAGCGTGGGTTTTCTCTGGCGACTGTGGAGTCCTCCCACAGTCCACAAACATGCATGCTTAGGTTGATCAGAGACTCGAAACTGCCCCTAGCTTTGAGTGTAAATGGTATGCGTGTGTGCCCTGTGATGGACTGGAGACCTGTATTTGGTGTTTTGTGTGCTGAAGATGCAAAGTGGGTAAGATAATGGATGGATGAATTCAATTGAATGAGGGGCAGAAAATTCTAATATGTGTCATTCTAGAAAGCAATGAAAAGACTCATTATGTTTAGATAAATTCTTTGAAAATAAAACTGTGCCGCAGCTTGACTAGATGAAGACATGTGCTCTAATCAAATCGGCCATGATCAGTAATTCACATATTTCCTCCTCTCTCTCTCTCTCTCTCTCTCTCTCTCTCTCTCTCTCTCTCTCTCTCTCTCTCATGCTCCCTCTTCCTGCTTCTCTCTCCACATCGCGCACTTCGTCCTTTGCGATTCAGGAGACATCACAAAGAAATCTCAGCCATCGGATGAGGACAGCTTGTGGGTCTCTGTAGCGTAGCGTAACCGATAGGTGATTGGATTGAGAATGATTCCCTCTAATGACGAGGCCAGCTCAAGGCTGTTAGCAGTAATGAGAACACGGTACGTGCACAGAACCAGACTGCTTTGCCTCCCAATGCACCACTGGAGGCCAGCGAACGCACATACCCATGCACGCACAAGCATGCTCATCAGCACACAGATAGAGACACGTACGGACCCTGATACAAGGACACGCATACACAGGCACAATACTGGAGAGTTCTTACTACGCGTTCAGCTCTAAACTAAAGCAAGGTATATCTCACTAAAGGTTCCTTACCAAAGAGGGACTAATTTCAGCTTGTTTTCAACTATAACTATTGAACAAACAGATAGCAGCATGCAGCAAATTTTGCATGGCCTGCTTGAGAACAGTTCAGAAAAGATGGTGGACTGGTGAAGGACATGCACTTGTAGTGGCTGTGCCCTGAATGAGCCCCACGGCGTTGGAAGGAGATTGGCGTGGCTCTACTCTGGTGCCTGGTGCTACTAACTGGCACAGGCTGCCGGCATGTCGCACACCACCTACCAGGCACACATGTTACATGTATGTTGCCAAGAACGGCATTTCCGCACCCCCACCGCACATGGTGTGAACGCGGCAGAGCGTCCCTCTGTCTACCTGCATCCTCTCTCTCCTACCCCACCCTCCGCAACATTCCTACATGGAGACAATATCACACACGCACCTGCAAATCGCCGCCACACACGCATGCACGCACAAGGGGAACCCTGCCAAACTCAAGGCCAAACACACACACAGGTACTGCCGGGCCACTTAAAAACAAACTGACAGATGCTGGTGTGCAGGCGCACACACGTGCAAATAAACACGCACATGCACACGCTTACATGCAATGGCACGTCACCGCAGGCAGATTGTGTGCCGTAGTGTTGGGAGCCCAACCAAATGATGCATGGCCGTGGTTTCTGTAATCATAAAACGCGTCCACGTGTCCCCCGTGTGGGAGTCTCAGCAGAGAATGTGAGATAGTGGCACTTCAGATGGGGCGCGTAATGATGGACCGCCAGATGCTTAGCAGAGCCGAGCGCTGCAGAGCGCGATTTTGGGTCTCCCCGTACACCCAGTGCTCCCACCTCCTCTGGTGGGGAGGCCACACTGGGGCAAGAGGCAGAGCAGCTTGTCCCCCGGTCCCCCAGAGCCCATTGAGAGGACAGATGCTGATCTCTTCATACACACTCGAATGTCACTTTGTTTTCTGGGGAATATGCCCAACTCTCCTGCTCAGTACTTTAGCAACTGAGACTGTAACGGGAGCACTTGACATTAATGGCTGAAGCTGTCGCATTATTTCCATTTGTTGCAGATTTCAAATCTGAGGCCAAGGAATAACCAGCATGTCCTCTGGAATGATTCAACCACCCATTCTGTTATTACACTTCACACACTGGGTCAGTATTATCCAACCTATGACTGCAGCTTTGTCTCCTGTCAAACATTTATTGTCGTCAGAAAATCTTGTGCTGTCTCAGATCTCAACATCTGTGTCTGCTGTCTCAGGAAACATCAGTGTCTCACTGGTAAGAATTTCACCTTCAAGAGTTTCACCTTGTTTGTGGTAATGTGTGTGATGTGAAGTCCTAAAAAATGATCTAACTTGACTTTATGAGTCACTCAGTTAAAGCCTTTATGAATTATTTGTAGAAATATGGTTATAATGCACATTTATAGGTTTGAAATTTCCTCATAATACTCCAGAGAATTGAAACCTCATGTTCCTATATGTCTGTGTCATCAGATTAAACCCTTTCGCACTGTAACCTCGCCACAGCATCCTTGGAGAGAAAAAAAAAGTGTTTGGTGTGTCCTCAATCCAGCAGGGGGAGCTATTGCAGCTCATCAAGGGGAACCCACTGGCAGCTGAGTAAAGCACGCCAGACACGCTTGTGTAAAAAAAGATAGATAAAAAAATAACAAAAAAAATAAAATAACACAATAATGATAAAACAACGGAAAGAAAAAGGGGGGGAAAAAACATGGGGAAATGTCAGACCGCCTCACATCTGTGCTGTGACTCAGCAACCAACATGTAATTGGACTGGTGCTCTCTGAGCATTGTGAATTTCCTTTCATTTTGAATGAGTGAACCTCTGGTAAAACTTGGAGCACATAAAGCCAGAAACTCAGTTTCTAGACTTGTAATTTTACCTGCCTTTCTACAACTTATTTCAAACCTGTGCATCACGGACCAGCATTCAATCTGTTGTAAGGGCATTACCTCATCGTCACAGACACCATATATAGATAGTCTTTTCCAGGTATTAATTAGCCTAGGATATCCACCCTACGCATGCAGTGGATGAGGGTGACAGCGATTACATCTGAGGAGATAGGTTTCTATAGATGCACACCTATGTATGGAAACCTCAATTGGCGCTTTTCTGTAAATAGATAATCAAGAGGGCCAGGTCCAACCCAGATCACCCCCTTCTAGGCTCATAGATGCCTACATGCATGGTCACAAAATGGGAGTTTAAACATTCACTTGGCCCAATTTCAAGGAAAAAAAAGTGATTGAAATCAGGAAAAAAAAAAGGAAATATGAGGAAGCGTCTCAAAACATCAGTCTCTGTTGTGCTTTGTCGTGCGAGTCAGCTCCGGGTGTCTGCCACAGACGATAGAATTAATTCACAATTATGAACGCTCCTCATCATCCATCTACCTGCTGCGACAGTAATGAGCAGCGGATAATACTACCACTAACCATATTCGTGTTTGGTAAACATGCAAAGAATGCTTAATGGGAGGTAAACTGTGGTAATAAAACTGTGATTTCAGCCTGTCAGCGTCCTAATCCTTACACCTGTACTGTGACAATTGATAGACACCTGATGGGTGTTAACAGCCTCGACGCAACCGTTGTCTTCAGTGAAGACACACTGCAGATAATGAAACAATATTGTCCATGTGCCGGCATCCAGTTGGGTTAAAATACAAGCTCATAATCACATTTCAATCATTCTGACATGAGTGCAAAACTGTCATGACACACTTTTAGGAGTAATTTCAGATCACATTTCATTTTTTCGTTTTCTCTTGACGTGGGTGTGCAAAACATTTAAAACGTTAACGTGAGGTGAATCTGTCACCCTTTTGTTCCCATAACCTTTTATCTGGCTCTCATCCTACACAGTCACTAAGGTTATGGTTACATAGCCTATTTTTAGTTTTGGGGGTTCCTAACTGAGAGAAATTGCCCGGAAGTATTTAAGAGGCAGCCATTATACAAGCTGTGCAAATTATCTCAGCGCTAAGAGAAGGTGCCTCACATCTTCCTTTCTTATCGCCTTTAGAATGGGATCTTTTGTACACACCTTGACAAAAGGAAAGGGCTTAATAGTGTCCAACAACTCCTTGCATTCAGTCATATTCAACATTCAGCAGCCATAATTAAGTGAGTTATGACACATTCTTGTAGCATCATAGGTATCTCCTATATCCTTGCAGTTTATGAGACAAAATCTCCTTCATCTCACAGAAAAGATATGGTACATACCTTTTAGACTGTTACTACTTCTGGACTAGCCACAAAACCTAAAACAAAAATTGTTTTGGACAAAAGTAATAAAGCGGTTGCTCAAAGTAGATTTCTAACAAGAGACAAACTGCTCATGGCTCTTATTATAGAAGATGGTGCATGCCAAGTCTCCAACACCTCAGAGACTAGACAACCCCCTCTTCCTCCTCCTCCTCCTGCTGCTAATATACAGCATGTGCACCTGTTTCCAACAGCACCTCAGCTCTGGCTACATTCAAGAGAAGCTTTTCAACATACTTTTTACATCTCGTATTTCATATTCAGTGAGCGTTCTGTGTAGTTTTGTAGGGAACCGACAGGGAACAAAGCTTGGAGGTGCTCTAACTTAATCATTTGGCATTTCAGTAATTGATATCCTTATTTATTCATCGCTCCCCAGCAACTCCATCATCATCATTAATTCGCTGCTAACCGCAAACCGAGCTGAACAATAAAACAGTCAACCTGTGTCCCATGGGGTGACCCGTGTAAAGCAGTTGCCTGCAATGCAAGGCGTTTGTCACTGGCATCTACTGTAGGAAGCATCAGGGACTTCTGCCTGTAGATGACTTTGAAATATTAAAACACCACTGTGTGATGGACCGCTTGTTTAACTCTTTCATAATCATCGACTTTTAAACCAGTTCCAGCTCTTCCCCTGTCACGTTTCTGACTGAGATCCTGCTCGAGGAGGCTCTGTGTTCCAGCGTATCTAAAACTTACCCTAAGCTGTGCCAGATCAGAGATGTAGTTATTTTGTCGTGGTCCTTTCCACCGGGTATGGAAAGTATAATCATCTATTTGGCCGAGTTGTTGTCTTTAGACAGAAACATTATTGGACAATCCCTCTTCCAGAAACATATGGCACAAACACAACTCATTTTGTAGACCCCCCTCGAGGCCCAAACAGCCCACCGACCCACAGAGGCCCACAATCCATTTTGTAGCGTGGCATCTTGCTTGTTAATTCAGGCCTAAGTGATTTTTTATTTTTTTCTTCCACAGTGCTGTAACAACCCCACAAAAGCACTAGAAATTAATTCACCTTTCCCAGTTCCATACATGGAAGGCAATTGAATGAAATAATAGCTCCGGGCTTTGTTTGACAAGTTTGTTCTCACAAAGATGCGTGCATTTTAAACAAACAAAAGAGGAGAGAGAGTCTCTTCAGAGTCAATTAATAATAACAAAAAAATCTCAGCTCGTCTGGATAAAAAAAAACAGGGCTTTATTGAAGATGTCTGTCAATCAGGCTCCATCGTCTGTCCTCCGCAGAGCTTCTACACAATGACAACTGACAGCAGCTGAGCACTGTCTGGACCAGTGCGTATGTGTGTGTGTGTGTACATTATCAATGTGTGTATTTTTGGGATTAAATTTGAGCAGTTTATTTGGAGGAAAGAACTAGACCAATGAAATCGCAGACCAATGTCACACTTGGTTTATTGTGTTGGACATTTACCCAAAAGGGAAGATTTTGGGATTCCTATTGAACCCCATGCAACACGTGGAAGATGTTAAAGAAGAGGTATGATAGAGATTAGATAAGATAATAAGATCAAATAAGATTTATTTGATCTCTATTATGGAAATTGCACCCCCATTAAAAAATAAAAATAAAATGCCACGATACAAAACTCACACCTGGGGTGAAGATGTTTGGTCTCCACAGAACATTACAAGCTAACACCATTACACAAATAGTATTTGTGTTAATATGTTTCCAGTGTGCCTATGAATTTACTCCACACTCTCAGGTAAGTTTGCAATTACTTACAAGCCACTAGACTTTGGGATTCTTTTCTCTCCCATCAGGGTTTAATGAATTGGCACCCTACTGCGGCTCATCATGTTTTATGATGAGACGTGCTTGAGTTTTTATTTTGTGAAGGCCGTCCAGAGTAAGCAATAGCTTAATCTGTTGCCAGAGGCGTTGTGTTGAAAAAGAAAGAAAAACTATGTTCATAAATGAATCAGCTGGGAGCTAATTTCAGCTCTAACGTATTCTCTTCATTTTCTTTAGGGTTTGTTTGTATTCATCCGGGATAAACAAGAGACAGGCCCATGAAATGACCACATTGAGAAGTGTGGTACATTATCAGGTTTGGCTGAAAACCTCCCACAAAGCACAATTGTGCCTGCAGTGCAGAGCAGCTCCTCTGACATGGGAACATGGCTAATGGAAGACTCTTGTATGCAGCATAACTGTGAAGATGATTAAGCTCCACAGCAGAATTTTTTTTTCTTTTTACAACGAGAGACCATTTACCCAGTGTTGCATTCAGTAACATCAGCAATGACAGATTTGGTTAAGCAACTGTCCGGAAAACGTAACGACGCAACATTTGGCAGTGTAAAAAAACCTAGAAGCTCATCAAAGTTTTACTGAAACTATAGAAGCAACTGCTCACTCTCATACTTGAGATAGTTATAGATCCCCTGTGGGTTTTAGGGGGAGCCATAAGATGACAGGGGAAGTATGCTGCACATCCAATGCTAAGTGTGTTTTCCTTTTTCTTCCTTAAAATCTGTCCTTTTGAAGATGCAAAGTTCTCTCAGCACTTTAAAGTGGCCCTAGGGAGGAAGATGAGAGATGGACTAAAGAAGAGCGTCCTCATCACTGGAACAAGAGAGATAATGAACATTTTTTAGTAAACCCGTGCACATACACACAGTCAGATGCACACACTCCTAACTACTTACCTCAATTTCAGGTGTTAGTCAGCATAGCTTTGCTGCCGAGTCGCTTTTTCTAGGCGCGGCTGAAGAGGGTATTTTTATGTTAATTGCCCACTTTCTGCTGCACTGGTTATTCTCTCAATGCTCCGTTAGAATCGCTTGTTTCTCTCTCAACCACCTGCCACACAGAGGAAGATGAAAAGATGAGTAGATGGATAATGGGGATGAGTGAGAACAGGGCAGCTGTACTCTCTGCTTTCCTTTTCGTCTTTTTGAAGAGAAATCCAGGAGTCACCTCAGCTGTCTCCTCCAAGTAGGCACGCACAGGCCTCCCTATCTGCAGCCATCACATTAACCAAGCGGAGAAGATTATTAGCAAAACCCGCAATTGGCCCCCGATCCAATCTCTGAAGATATCCCTTATGCTGTTCCACGCACGAGCGCAAATAGGGAAGGGATTGCGAGAGCTGTTGCAAGAAAAGCAAAAAGGACCTCATCCTCTATTTAAAATGAACCCTTATTAATATTTCAAAATGTTGGATATGCATGGGGCTTTGAAGAAATGAGCAGCCTTTTTCCAGTCATTTGCAAGTGGAAAATGGGGACTGTGATTGGGAGCTGTGGTGGAAAAAAAAGGGAATTGAACAAAAGCATGAAAAAAAAAACGGACAAGAGCAGATTCCTCTTTCATATTCAGCTGCTCAATGGCATTTTGCCTGCACCGAGGGGAGGGAAGAGAGCCCAGATGTGAAGTGGTTAAAAGACCTGGTAGAGGAAAGAAAGGTATAGAGGAAGGTACTCCTGTTGGTGTCTCTCTGTCATTACCCTTTACTTTGCTCACTGTCAAGCCCATTACTTAATTTCCCTTGCCACCCTTCACTATGACAGAAGTTTAAGTGAGTTAAAAGCAAACCTGCAGAGGCATACCGCCTCAGAGAACTGCGATGAAAAAGCCAAATCAAACGCTATCAATTTTGAATTATGGTCAAAGATGCTGCTGGTTGTGGGATGTAATCTACTAAAAGCCCAAAGGATTCTACTTCTAATGCATCACACAGATTGTTAGTCACATTTCACATCTCCACGACCTGTGTATGCACGCAGTGCATTCACACACATACATACACTCACAGACATATTCGCATACACAAACCATTTCTCTGCTATCTCAAAGATGCAGCACTATGGCCTAAGAGATTTGTGAGCTCATTTGCAGGCACATTAAAGCTCCACTCACTCCAACTTGAAAAAATGGCTTATCCTTTGGACAATTTTTTATTGTGGAAGTGCAAAACTCATTTCGGTAGTTGACACTTGGGTACCGATATCAGAGATACATGTATTTTTGGAGGGGAGCTAGTGTGTGGATGGGAGGTATGTCTGTAAATTGAATGTGCAAGCATTTTTGGAGCAGGATGTGTGGAGCTAGAAAGAGGGTGGGGGTGTTGGAAATAAGTGTGCCATATTGCTGTAATGATGTAAACCAGAGTGTGTGTCATTTGTAACTGCAAATCTTCTGTACAAATTTATCCTGGAGAAATCTGAGGAGGTGCTTAGATAGCCACCAAGATTGTGATGAACAAAGCACAAAATGAAGTTAATTATTTGCTGAGTAAAAAAAAAGGGTAAGAGCTTTGTTCAACCTACAGCAGCAGCGGCGTGCTGAATTCATATGCTTTAAAAGCCCTCTTTTGCCAAGCAGCCAACAAATGATTAGCAGGGACAATTACCTTGGAAAGGCCTGCCAACCAAATAGGTAAACAAAAAAGGCCCATTAGCTTGTGGAGTGCACTGCAGCTCCACTGGGGACCCGTTTTACCGGGCTGCTGGCAAACGTATACAGACGTAATGGGATGTTTTCATGTAGACCCACATGTAAATGTGGTGCCTTGACGCACTAACAGCCAGGCAAGCTGACATGGCTGCTAATTAGCTGGAATCAAACAGCCCTACAAAGAAACCCTATTAGTGGGTCCTGCATGTTGTCAGAAAGGGAAGGGCATTGTTGGAAGAGTCCACCTGATGTTTGACAGAGTCGATGCCGGATCGTTGTTTTTCACAACAGGTGGTTGAAAGAAAAACAAAATTTATAAATTCCTATCGAAATTTCATCGTTTTGTGATGACATGATTGGTGACTGGTTAGTAATGTCACCTCACAGCAACAGGCTCCCAGACTCAACTCCGAGACAGACAGCGGGCATTTCCGTGTGGTTTCACCTGTTGTCTGTGTATATTTTTTCTAGGTACTTCAGTTTTTTCCCACAGTTCAAAAACAGCCATCAGTAGACACTCACTGGAGACTCAGCTGACCCCTGTGTGCCCTTTGATGGACTGTCCAGGGAGTATTCCTTGCATTCGCCCTATGGGGTTGGGCTGTGTTGGAATAGGCTACAGCAGAACCCCAAGATGTAAAGTGAGTAAGATGGACTGATGATTTCATCCTTAACTTGCATTGGAGTCTTCTAAGCTTGTCATGCTGTGTGCCAGATTGAAGCAGTGTTGTGAGAGATATGTTGTGACCTCCTGGACTGTCATAAAGGATGTGTCTCCCTATTTATGACTCTAGTCCACAGAGGTGTTACCTTACAAAGAGTTACCTCACTAAACACCCATTTACTCCCATCACCAACCCAACCCCAGCAAACCCACCACCCACTTGAACTTCATTGGCTTCCTGGGGACTCGGGAGTGTTGCGTGTGCAATGTCGCAGCCATATTTTATTCATGTCAATGGAGTGTTTGGGTGGCCCTGCCTGAGACTGGGACACAATCTCTGCTGCTGGTAAACACCAATTTAATGGGCCCGACTGGTTGGGAAGAGCCGCAGCAGCTGGGGGAAGATGGCATGTATAAGAAATGAACAACGAGTACGTGTCAGACACGAGCAAAAAGCAGCGAGAGGGAAAAAGTGGCAGCGTAGCAAATGTCTGTGACTAGAAAAAGGCTAAGGGGGACGACAATGTGCTGGCATGAGCTCTTGCAGCTGCCCCAGGGTGTAGGTACTGCATGCTGAAATGCTCTGAAATGTTAGCACTGGCCCACTTTGCCTGTCTAGTGCAGTGATACACACAGAGAATCATGTTGACTGCTGAACTCCAAAGTGAAATGCAGGACTGTGTAAGCACGAGTCCTGGGAGGAGATGCACAAATCCACAGTATGCATGCACAGCAGATAAAGCCAGCAGATCATCTGGGGCAACATAGGGCACAGAACATTCAAATAATGTGATGCTTTGGTAAACTGCTCATTTGCGAGACTGCTTGCAGACTACCACTCTCAAGTTCAGCTGGAAGAACTCTCTTAAGGGGAACGTCCCATGCTCCCTGTGTCAGACTTAAGTCTGCACAAAATGAATAACGTAGGTTCACATGTGCATAGGTGTCAGAAAAAGCTCATCTCTGAATGTTCCAAAAAAGCTTCATTAGTGCAAACCCGAAGTGGTTAAAGGAAGGGGAATGGATTTGGGGAATGAGGACATGACAGCAGCTCGAGCGGAGCAGCTGAAAAGTCAGCGGAGCAAAGCCGAGCGGACAGTAACTCCCAACACAAATCTGCAAACAAGAAGAGTCTGTGCACGGGAATAAAGGCTTTCACACGCTGGGTGTAAGAGCTTCACTTGCTCTTTTCTGTTTTGTCATGTTGTGATGAGCTGAAGAAACAAATGCATACTGGTAGAGCTCAACAAACAGCAACACATTACAGTAGCAGAAGCTGGTGGTGTTGTGATACCAAGATGCTGGCTTCTGTTTTGTCAAACACTTTGCCTATTGATTCCTTCATCGCTTCAGCCCCATCCTGCACCTGACACATTTCTGCAGTCCTGACAAAAAAACAAAAACAAACAAATAAAAAAAAACAACTCTTAGATCTCAGGATATTTTGAGGGGTTGACAGAAATTGAATTAGAGCGAACAAAGCCAAATAAATTGGCTTGGTGGCATTTGTTATTTAGAAAGTGTTAATCCAGAGCTATGCCATCCAAAGAAAAGCAAGGGCAGAATGAGCTGTTGCCTTTAAGCTAATGAGATATTAGCCAAATCCTCTTAGCCAAACTATTTTGTGAGGGTTCAGTGAGCAGTTGCCTTGCTGGCACTAATATGAGGGAATAGCTGTTTTTTCAAGTGCCAGGTGGAAAGTGACTCAAGATGAATGATGTATCAAAAACACACAAATGAAGAAGCCAAGTTCGCTTAATAGCATGAGGAACAAACTTGTTTTTTGTTTTTTTGAAGAATCTCAGTTTCCTGACAAATGAGCAAAACTAATGCATTTGTACGGCATATTTACACTATTTACTTTTATTCCTTTTATTACCTTTTGCATGTTTCTGAATGTTACAAGCAAGTTTTCTAAGTTATAATTTCTCTCTTGCAAAAGAGAAATTGGTGTGGATGATAACCATCTGTCACTATTCCATGACTGGTCCAAATATCTCTGTTTCCTGTTGAGATTTCTATTAATACTTATTTTGGCAGAAAGATTGAGTTTGACAATTGGAATAATTCACACGTACATTGGACTAACATGCATACAGTATTTGTTCATACTAAAAATAGCTGCAAATAATTGCTTTTTAAACACTTTTCACATATTCTTGGGTGGTTATTCCAAAATGGAATGCTAGACAACATAATTAACAATATACTGAAATATAAAGCAAATTATCTGTCATCCATTTCAACCAAACCAATGGGGCATTGTAAAAGAAGTCAACAGAAGCTCCACAATAGTCAGTGGGAGTGTGAAAGAGTGGGGTACCAGCCAGCTTTTGATCTGAGATGCAAAGCTTAGAATAGACTCAAATGTGCCGACTCTTTTCCTTTGCCAAATCATCTCTCTTCTGCACATAAATGGGCTTGACTCTAGAGTTCCAAAAGTGATTAGATTTTACTTAAGATTACAACTGTAAACTTGGGAGATAATCTCCTACATCGCACTGTGTTAACAGGAGTGTAATTTCACAGGTTTAGTGAAAAAGAAGTAAGAATTTGGAAGCAAAGGGGATGAATTCACCTTTTACAGCCACTGAAGCTTGCAATAAATTCTGTCTGATGTGTGTAGAAGTTTTGATTTACGTCTACTTTGAGTTCCTAAATGCTCCTGTGAGTGAGCAGTTAGCAAGTTGTTAACTTTGATGCAAATTACTGCTCAGTGGCAAAAAGTGAGCTCAGCCTCAATAGTATTCGAGTGGTTATTGATGAGAGTAGCTCAAAGTTGAGGCTAAGTCTAGGGTGTGGCTGCATGCTTATTTAATGCAGTATGCTGCATGTACAGCACAGGTGCTAAATCTTGCCACTGCATTATGGATATGATGGTGTATTTCAAGCAGTAGAAAACAGGAGTTTGCCAGCTAAGAGAATGTCTCCAAATCTGTTGTCTTGAGTCAGCAAATTCTTTCTTTCATTAGTTAGTGTATACATTGGTTAAAGGTGTCTGTGATGCCAAAGATCTTCACCAAGGTTTAGAATTGGACTTCAGAAGAACACCCAAGAAGGCAACTTCCCCATACTAAGCTCCTGTCACCTTCTGCACTCAAGCAACAGAATGCATCCTGAAAGAAGATGTTACAAAGGGGCATGGGGTGTGCATGGTCCACCGCTGGAAGCCCTGCAAGGACTGATTAAACCTACCCAGAGCATCATTGGTACCCATGTATGGTGCATCAGACTGTTCAGTCTGCTGTCATCAGGCAGGAGATACAGAAGTACTCGCTGCTGTACTGCCAGACTACAGAGCAGTGTGGTTTTTCGGGCTGAGAGACTCCTCTATTTATCCTTTGCACCTCACCATAAATAAATGACGTAGAACCTCACACCAACACTGCACACACTAGACATGATGTACGCCGATATAAAACCGACATCTTGTTTTATAGTTACTTCTGTTGCACACAAACAGGAGTAGTTCAAAAGAGCTGCTCACTGGCCACATCAGATATCAGACATGATACCCTTGATTTTGAACAAAAGCAGAGTAGACAGCTGGTACCAGAGACAATGGAACGTGATATCATGATATTTAATATGATGTTACCCGGTCAAATTGTGCTTAAACTTAATCATCCTTGGTTGTCTTCCTGCATGTCACCAAACACTGACATGTCTCTGCTCCATGGGAAAATGCAGTCAGGACTGCTTGTTGAGTCACTGAGTGATCCGAATGAGTGCATCATTCATCAAGTTAGTTGTAATTCTTGTATTCACAGAAAAGACATTGTGCAACTTCGACAGGTGGATTCATCCTGAAATCTTCTTTGCTCTGGACGCATCTCACGGCCATTGTTGCTGCAGGTCCATTTGCAAACGCTTCAATTAAAGTTAAAGCAAGACAAGAGATGACTTTGTGTGCTTTATTCAACACAGACTGCCAGAACATAGAACGCATTTTCCGACAGGAAGGCACTAATGGCTTTTTCCTCGAGTGTGACTCAAGTGGTTCAGATGGCCTAAACTTACTAGCATTCCTACTAATATCATAAAAGTGGATGAGACTTCTGCAAATGGGGGCCATACTCTCATTTAAGTGTCTGTTACATCCACTTTCACATTAGATTTGCTGCTCTGCCGGTTTGGCTTTTCTTACCTCTGTGATAAAAGTGTGCTTCAACCGTGTGCATGTATGTGTGTTATGGCAGCAGCGTGTGAAGACTCTCACACTATCATGCCAGTGCAGGGGAGCAGCTCATCCTCTGACGGGAGCAGACTCATGATCCTCTGCCTTGTATGCTAATGAATTCTAAGGGCAGAAAAACAGGTTGATTTACAAGTTGACCCTTACCATCCCAAACAGCATTACAAACAACTCTGATTTCCTCGCACCCGGGCATCGACGGAAGACAGAGAGGGCAATCGTATTCATCTGTAGCCGCCCTCACTCTGCATTTGCCAGGTCTGACAGAGAAACCGCGGGGGTTGTGTGCTCACTGAATGAAATGTGAATAAACAACAGAGAGAGGGAGAGAGAAACAGAGAGAGAGAGAGAGAGAGAGAAAGAGAGAGAGAGAGAGAGGAAGGAGAAGCGAGAGCATTAATTTCCCTCCTTCATTCATATTCACGCGGTGGGGACATCGCTCTCAGACGTGTGATCTTAAACAGATTTCTTGGCACTCACCCCCATCAGCGTATTTTCTCTGTCATGTATCAAAGCCGTCGTATATATATGAATAAACCCCCCCACCCCACCCCCAACCTAACACCACATCCTGCCACTGCTGAGGCGATATTGAGGACAGAACGGGGAGGGTGCTGTGGGGGTTGCGAGGCTGCAGAGACTCCGGTGCACGTTGCGGGGATCGTGGCGGGAGACGACACCATACATCAGCGGGGACATAGGCTGTCAGAGCGTGAATGGGTTTTGTCATGAATGAATAACTACCAGAAATGTGCGGTAAAGGGAAGAAGAGAGCTTTACTCGCCTAAGCCTTTTCATCTCCTGTGATCCACACTTCAGGGCTCGAGTGAGGAAGTGGGGGGTGGGAAGGGAGAGGGGTCTGGGAGAGGGGAGGGGGGGTGCTTGTTGAAATAAACAGATTCCTCAGTGGGGCAAGGATGAGGAAGGAACAGCTCTTCTTCGCACTGAAAGAAGGGGAGAGTAAGGGAACCGATGAAGTCTGCAGCAGGGGGGCAGCCAAGCCAGTCCGACAGTGTTTGTGCTGTCTGTGAGAGCATCATGTTGTATACTCATATGACGTGTCCCCTCAAGCTTCTGTCCCCAGAACACCTTTGCTGGAGAACTAATTTTCCAACTCAAAGGGGACTCTGAAACGAGGAGTGTGTGATGAGCAAACTGGACGCATCTCAACGTCACTGTCACTATTTTAGTCCCAGATGATTTTCCGTCACTATTTGGACTGAAACAGCTCCACTGTGCATACATTTAGAAACAGGAACAAATGTTGGCAAGGAAATTTGAACAAAAATGGCATTCACTCTTATTAGGGGTAAGAGAGAGAGCTGGAGGAGAAAAAAAACAGATAAATCGGGATAGATGAGAAAAAAACAAGGGTGTAAACTCTCCTATGGGAAGAAACAGTCCATACTGTGAGGAGGTGGGTGAAACTGGGTAGGTGAGGAAGCTGGGCTGAAGTGGGAGGGAGAAAGGGGGGGCATCAAGTCTTGCCCACCGCACTGTTTGTACTTTACCGGCACTATCCCAGAATGCCGCCCGCTGATTTCCCGTCTGCCCTGGCACTGCGTCTCATGGCAGCTGGCGTCCCTTCTCCCCGTCCCTCCCGTCCAAGAACGCCGACAATGGATTCAGGAGCTGAGATGCTGCCAGCCTCAAAGATCAGCTCCACCTCTTACCTCCATGGCTCTGCACTCACGTCACCTTTTGACCTTTTGCCATTTTAGCTCCACTTGATTAGGACAAAAAGCCTAATCATGATTGGGTTCACCCCCATGGACTGTTCATTGACTTTGAAAAGGGACTTTTACTCAACTTGCTTTTCAAAGTTTTCTTGGACTTCATGACTCATCTCAATTCAACTGAAAACAATTTAAAAATGTATGTTATTATCAGTTTCTATTATAATATTCTGGGTCAGGGAAAGTACCAAAATAGACATACAGTAAAATGAACAGTAAAATCTAGACATCTGTCTGACTGGTTTTCACATATGCAGACTCACTTGAGCTGTGCTGACCGGGCTGTGTCCTGGCTGACAGGGAGTTTACCCTCTACTGCTGCAAAAATAAATCCATGGGGCAGATTTACAAAGATAAATCAGAATCACTTGTTTGTATAAGAAAACTTGATGAATCATCCATGCATCCATCCATCCATCATCTTGCACCTGGATGGTGCCATGTTGGTCTGCGGAACCTATTTCCAGCTCACATTGGGCAAAGGCAGCATCTACACCCTGAACAAGACACCAGTCCCACAGGGCACACACACACACACACACACACACACACACACACACACACACACACACACACACACACACACACACACAAACACACACACCTCTCACACTCACACCAACAGGGGCTCTCGCCATGAGGCAACAGTGATAACGACCAAGCTGCCATGTTGCCAACTTCAATCAATCAGCCAGCTTTAATTCTGTCTCACTTTTTTTTTTTTTTATAGAAGCATTTAACTTTTCCAGGTTTATTTTAGATCCCATTGATATCGAGAAGTTTTCTTTTTTCTTTCTTAAATCCAGAGTTTCATTTTATTTTTCCCAGATTGCTGAATCTGTCTCCCGATTCATGAATATTTTGTATTCAAAAAAGGTCTTTAATAATGTGGTGGATCAAAAAGATGTGAGCGGTTTAATAAAAAAAATGCAATATCAGGTAATTTGTTGTTGTAATATTGTGTCTAAGAGAGAGACATCACTGCTGTGTGTATTTTTTACTGTCTGCTCACTCACAGGCCCACTGCACCGGCTCCACCAAACTCTCTCCCATGGCATTCAAAAGGGACTTTATGAATTCACAGGGACAATGAACAATGACAAACACTTATTAGGTGTAATGTTCTTCATTGTTCATGATCAAGGTCAAAGGAGGCTTTTAAACATGTGCTGCAGAATAGTATATGTGTGTGTGTGTGTGTGTGTGTGTGTGTGTGTGTGTGTGTGTGTGTGTGTGTGTGTGTGAGGCAATATGTCTGTGTCTGTGTGTGGTTGCCTGTCCCCAAAGGCCCAGTGGTTCCCCCTGACTAACTGCGTAATCGATCATAAAAAATGCTGAATAGCTCGGTCTGGACAAGAAACAGGGGGGCAGCCGAGTACAAGGGACATTGACTGAGTTAATGGTGGTTTATGTGCTGGCCTGGGTGTAGGTGTCCCTGTGCTCACTGGTATGAGTTGCTTCGCATTACAGGAGAAAAATATGAATATGTCAAAGTGAGAAGCATAATGAGCAATCTTAAAATGCAGGAAGTGCTCATAACAAATGTATACTGACTTTCAAATTCCAAGTGTTTCTCACGCACCGACACATATCAGAAAATGGTCTTTTTGGGAAACATAAATTTGGGAAATTTGGTGATAGAACCTAATAGAACCTAGTAGAGTGGGAATATGGTTATCAACTTTCTTAGCTTGAGGTACTGTAATTCCTCATCTACTAAGTTCGCAAAGACAGGACCTCTTGGGTGTGTCTATGTGTGTGTGTGATGTCCCTCAGCCCAGCTGTTGGTTGGTAAAAGGCCTGGCTCCACTGAGCAAGCTAAAGTGATTGGCCTCACTGGTTTGTATAACACATTAGTGGTCAGTAAACAGGTGTTGCTGTCCCAGGCTGCTGGAAGCTATGGACAGTAGGCTTGTAAACATGTTTAACAGTCTGATAAGCACGCTACAGCAATCGCTTTGTCTGGATGGCCAAATTTAACAGCGAAAAGGCTCAAGTAAATCCCGGGTGTATGCCAAACGAAGGTCATGATATATCAAATGATGGCTTCTTACACAATGTGCTCTCCTGGAATATATCCCTGTGTTTTGTGTTCTAAAATCTGTAATATAACGCGTTCCACTAACTTTTATATGGTTGAAAGCCCTTTGGGTAAGCCACTGTGCTTTTTTCTGAACAGAACATGCAGCTTATACATTTCAATGATGTCACTTTTGCACTGTGTGTACTCAGTAAATGCAAAAAAAAGCAAAACAAAGCAACACATTGGTTGGACTATCCTTGCTTGGAGGCCACCTACTATAACCACTCATTAATACCAATCTCCTCCATCTCCTTGATATCGGCAAAACCAGTTTTCATGGTGTGTCCTCAAGACTGTCATTATTGCACAACTGGTATATACTAGAAAGTTTGCAAACAAACAAGATGATACAAAAGAGCAACACGGATCAAGAAACCACCATGAATTTGTGCATGTACAGACACTGACACAGCCAAACACAATGACACATAATCAAGCTGTGCATCCCTCCCTAATCCAGGCTGGATGGAGCCTGTAACGCTGCGACTCTTCCCTCTTGGTAGACCCCGGTTCGTCTTTCATCTCCCAGGGACTGTTTACTTCCAGTAATTAGGCCATTCATCACCCTAATGGGAACATCCCCCTCCACTAAGTAACTTCTCTTTTCTCCGAGCAGGCTTACAGTCCTGGCACAGTGTCTTCGGAGGGAGGTAGCACTCCTCCTAGGCATGTTGCCAGAGGGAGAGCAGGAGGGGACAGGATGTCCAATCTGTGAGGTCTGATAAAACAATGGAGTGTGTAATGCTAAACATGGTGCAGATGCTCTCCAAATAGAATTACCCGCTGTGTGAAGGCATTTGTGTGATTGATTGTAAGCCGCTGAAGTGATTTGCCATCGGTTGAGCTGCAGGCCTTTGGAGAGTGGCTGAATGTGTCCAGATGTGACTGGCCTTGAGACTAGAGGTGTGGGGATCAGCCAATACAATTACACTACAGGGATCTTTAACATGGATTCACATGTTGTCTTGCACGCACCCTCCAGTGGCTTCACCTGACATTCTAATTACCTACGTGTGTGTGTATGGCACACATACAGTGTATCACTAAGGTTTGTTGTATTATTGTTGTATCTCAACAAATCAATAGCGTTTTGCTCAGGGCCGACCATTAAATTTCAGTTTTACTTGCAAGGGGAAAAAAAAAGACTTCGGCTGCTTAAGTAGCAGAAAAATATTATGGGTCGGCAGTTTGTGTTTCAAAGCAGGCCCGAGAGGCCTCCCTCACTCATTTGATTGTCCTTCACCACCAGCAACACACTTTCCAAGGATTTGGGCTCGGCAATAAGGTACGAGCACTTTTTGGTGATCAGGCGTATTACTTATGAGATCGTTCCATTTCACTCACAAAATACACTCCAGTAGATAATAATGCTCTAAGTGGTATATTACTGAGGTATTAAGGCAGCGTGTTGTGGTACATCAAAATCTGCCTTGCTGGTAATTCCTGTGTATTCATTAGAATACTTTTACAGTGCACTTAGAATACACAGGGTAATTTTTGAAGCAGCAGAACATATGAACAACATCCGTGTTTCAGAACTGTGCATTCTTTCACATTTGAAGTCACTTTTTAAGCAAGTAAGCCCCAACTACGGTCCAAATATAAACATGTGCTCTACTGTGGTGCTTAACATGGTTAGCGTAACAGGCCTTTTATCTCACTGACAGCCTTGTTGTCAGTGAGAACAACTTGGGAAAAGCTCATCTTGAGTGGAGGTCAGTTAAACCACATAATTACTCATTATTTTCCCCTTCAAGAAGCTCTAACTCTCCGCTTCAGAGTGAACAATGGCTATTGTGGCGTGGACAGACACCTCAGACAAAAGCCATGGGAAGAGAAGAGGGAGTGTATTAATGAAACACCGGTGGGAGCAGTGCTGATGAGAGATTGGCGAGTTGATGGCTTGGGCAGTACTGCCTCTCCATTCATTACCTTGTCCTGCTGTATCGGCACAGGCTCAAGACCGAAGCCTTGTCTTGTCCACCGGGGAATGAGTGGACGAGCTGGACTGCTCATCTACCTCTCTGATCAACACTCGCCTCTGTGAGGGTACCATTGTGCCCCGTCCCTCTTCATTAAGATAGGCCTTAATGGACTTTTTCCAGGTCTGTGTGCTTGCAGAGGGAGATAGAGACTAGGGAGATGTTAAAAGGGGCACATGAGGCTGAGGATGAATGTGCTGCCCCTCTCCTGTCACCTCCTATACAACAGGTTTGACCGGCTAAAAACGTCCCTCTCCATAAAGAAAAGGCTGTTTTTCAATATTTGGTCTTTTTGCAAAATGAGAAACATTAGGAAAAGGGGCAAATGCAGGGACGGACTGTTCCTCTCTTTTCAGGGATCTTCCCATGCAGGGTTGTGATTTGTTTTAGTCTCACCTGATTAAATCTCGTGCAGCTTAAAAAACAGACATCTGGGAAGCAATATTATTCCTCATTCAGATTTTATATGATTTCCGAACTGTTTAGACACATGTACCCTGCTTTAAGTGACGCCCTGACAGAGTACAGCATGTACTCCTAATAACACACAGATGCAGTGGATGTTATTTTGTGGTGTATTGTACATCAATTTGCAGAGTCTAATAGTCTGTCTTTGTGCCTGACTTGATGATCACCACAGCCATAAAAAAAGTAAAAGAACAAACTACTGATTTTGTGTCTCTGGAACACTAGAGCCATTCCACTCCCCCACCATCCTCCGCATCCACTATGCAGATGCAGGTTTTGTATTCAGCAAAGGGTCAGTCTCATTAGTCAAACCCTTGTATGGCACGGTAATGAATTAAATTAGGTAGCTCATTAGCCAGCAACTGGGTGATAGGCGAACTCATTTGATGTGCATGTGCCTTCTCTGGAAACAACACTGATGAGGATGATATTGAATGGGAAGGAGTATTTCGCTTGTGGCTTGTTTTGGGGCTCACCTTTGAAGGTTTTACACAAGAGCGGGGATTGGAACCAATTTCCCTGCACCTGCTTCCTGATTGCCGGAGACACCAGTAGCATGACTCACAATGCTGAGATTAAAGGACAAAACTGAAAAGGCCTAAATGCACGGGATGAAGTACAGGCAGCATCAGTACAACACTCGGCTATTGTAACTCTCTCTACTAAATGTGAGTAGAACCAGGCAGATGAAACATACATCATGGTAAATAATTAACACTGATTGAACAAATAGAACATCAGTTGTGTCCTCCTTCATATACAGACTGCTTATATTGCTTTTTTGTGTTTTCGTAAACTACATCCAAATGTCATTTAACTGACATGGAACAAAAAGTAATGGGAAACAAGAGAATAAGATTAATGATGGACTGAGTAGATGCAAAGAATTTGCTCCGAACTTTTTCATGCAAGCTTTGCCTGACTGCCAAATTTTAATAGTGAAGCAATTAGAAAAGAGAACAAAACAGAAAGGCAATGGCAGAACTCAAAAGGAGAAGTGAGCCAGGAGGTCAAAGGGCTTCCTTGAGTATTTAAACCTTTCGTTATGCTCTCTACCTCGCTTCACCCCACTAACCTCACACCATGAGACACACGAGCTTGAACTGGAGCAGAAAGGAGTGAGTCGTCATGTGAAACCCCGGTCCCTCTGGTCTCAATGCAGTGCTTCACAACCTCAGGGTAGAATGCTGCAGGCTGTCTGGCAGCTGGATGAGAGGCTAGAAGACACACACACACACACACACACACACACACACACACACACACACACACACACACACACACACACACACACACACACACACACACACACACACACAGCGAGAGACAGAGCGCACCGTCCTCGGTGAAAAGTTATTCCCTCCTGCTTGTCATCTTGCCTCTGTGCCACTTATTGTTCGGTACAAGCACATGGCATCAAACATAATGAGCTCCAAGCTCTGTGTGGAGTCGGGACATGTTGACAAACGTGTTTTGTACTATATGCTGTTGTAGGCAAAGGAGGTATTGGAAATTCATCACAAGCTGTAGGATTTATTACACCATTTTCCGCCACTGAATCAGGCTCTCTCACTTCCACTCTCCTGTACAGTGCTGAAACCAAGTGGCTCTGGCTTTTCCAATACCAAGCTTTCACCCTCTGAGGGGACAGGTATGGACATTTGTAGCACAGGCAACAGGAATGCCCCCTCTCTGCAGTCACCCGTAATTGGACACAATCTCTTGACGCAGCCTGAAGAATCGGCCATGAGAAGGTACACACATTCACATTTCCCCTTTGACAACTGGAATAACACTGTGCCACATTTTCATGTTTTTTTTTTTCTGAAGCTCCAAAATAAACTGCTCACCACAGCATTCATAAAATTCAATGACCTACATTTAGAACCATATTTATCACTACAAATAAGTGTCGGGGCCCAATAACATCACTGTGAGAACTCAGTTACTCCAAGTACAAGCACACACGTATACACACACACATGCTCTCTCTCTCTCTCTCTCTCTCTCTCTCTCTCTCTCTCTCTCTCTCTCTCTCTCTCTCTCTCTCAGGTTGTGGCAGTCTGCTTGACATTGGCTTGGTTCGTCTGTATGAAGGACACAAAAATTCAATATTTGAGTGGCGGGGCGTGCAAAGAGCACAGCTGAGGCCCTGTTTACTTCATAATGGAGACAAAAAGGGGAGAGGGAAAGAAAGAGGGACATATTCCTTGTATCTTGTTTACTACTTACCGACAAAAAAAAAAAAGAAAAAGAAAAAAAATCAGTTTTCTCTCTTTTTCCTCTTTGGCCATTACACACAGAGATACACATCACAAGGACAAAATGCACAGTAATCTGAGCTCTGAGTATCCATTATGTTGTAAAAGAGGGAAAATGATTGATGCACATATGAATTAAAGTTCAATTGAAGGACGCAGCTCCCAGTTATGGCTGCTATTCATCAATTAGATCCTGAAACACCCCCTTCCAGAGTGGAAAAAAGCAGGTAGCGCAGTGTCCTTCCTTTCCTTTGTATTTTCCTCTCGATGGACACGGCAGGACTCATTGGCCATTTTTAATTTGACAGAAAAAGGGCAACCCTCTTTCAATGATTTTTACTTAGTTGAAAGTTTGTAAACACAAAACAATGTTTCAGGGAAGAATCCAGAAGAATACTAATTTAAAGGCCCACAATCAATCACCCCTCAGTAGCTTTATTCTGTTTTATTCAACATTTGTTCACTTCTAGCGCCAGCGCTCTCCATTTTGGGCACGTTTGTCTTCTGGAGCGTTAAACGAAACATGCCATTTCAAAGCATGTCTTTTATTTTAATTAAAAAAGAAAATCAGGAACAATTAATTCCATTTAATTCTTGCCTGATATAGGGAGGGCAACATCTCTGCTGCTACGATGTTTGTTAAACGTTTGTTTCCCCAAGTCAACATCAGAATTACTTTACAATTGTCCAAATTTACACATCTATTAACATTGTTGCTTAAAATAAAATTCATGTGGATGCAGTTTATAAACATAGGCTTGGTAGAACAAAAAAAACAAAAACTTTTTCATTACTTTTTCACAGACTAGACGTACATCTGTAAAGCCTGTAAACTTCTTTTCTCAGTTCAATTCTAAAAATCCTGCGCAATTTATATTTGTGAATTCACAGACAGCCTCACCCCACCAAATTGTAGCACACTTCTCCAGCATGGCCTTTAATGCTTGCTTTCAAATACCAGACAATATCTCCTCCACTTTTTGTACTACGATTGAGCTGAAAACCAATAAAGAACCAAGCTTCCTTGACATTTTGCAGCTTTACCTGTGTCAATTCCACCGTACATTGCTTCTGAAGGAGATAATCCGTGACAGAGAGCTCTGATCAGGTACTTGTTTATGATGCTGCAATCTAAGGCCTTAATCTGCTGAGGAGATATCAGATCGTGTCAGCTCTGGGTGGTGATGAGTGGATGGGAGACTGTCTGGTCGTGACTTTGTGTGCATAGCAGGGGATTAACTGCGTACAAGAGAGAGTAGAGGAGAAAAATGGAGAAACAGAGTGTATACAGGCATGGTGATGACTATGCTTCACATATGAAGGAATTTAAACAGGTTTGAGGTCACAGTCGTGAAATGTTGTGCAAAGACCAGATCAGGAGTGCCAGAGCAGCCTGGATGGGTTCGATATTAGAAAGATGAAATTTACATGAGAAACATACGGCTTAACTTTCTCAATTCGAAAACTCTCAAATTTGTAGGTTTTTTTTGCACCCACAAAAAAGGCTGTTTTCTTATCAGCTGATTACTAGGGGTGTCCTCTATCCAATCAAAGGGTTAGGGTTTGGATAGGGGACTATAAAACTACAAAACTTAAAACTGCCCCAATCATCTAATTCAAAAATACTACTGGTACTTGAAGGCACCGCATCAGTGCAACAGTATTTTCTCTCTCTCTCTCTATCTCTCTCTCTCTAAATTCAGACCTAAAGTTTTACTTACTTACACTTGTCTTTTGACTGTGCAGTATCCACGCACCCACACACATAAACACAAATTGTATACCTGATTGAATATGTATTGAATCGGAACTCGATAAGTGTTAACTGTGGAAGTGGTAATGGTTAACTGTCAGTGCGTCATAATGGCAGCTAAAGACGATTTATTCATTTAAAAAAAGTCTCATTGATATTCCACAACGTGCAGATTTTGTTGATATGTTATTATCAAGACACGTTATTCAAGGGATTTGCACTGTTCACCTAGAGGAACCTTAAGCACACCCAGGGAGAACATACAAACTCTACAAAGAAACTGGGAGTTGAACCTGAAACCTTTTTGAAAGGTGAGTGTGTTGAAGTTACTGTGCATTCAACACCTGTGAAATTGGAGGGCAGGTGAATCAGGCAGGTGAGTACTCAGGTACTCAGTAAAGAAGGAAAACACAGAGAACATCATGCAAACAACAAAGTAAAAAACTGCACCTGCAGAGCACTCGCCCCCACTTAGGCCCGACAGATGTTGAGAAGATTCTCCTGGATCTGGCCATGAATTCAGAGCAGTTCTGAATATTAACACACTTAATAAGGGAACAGCAACACATGCACATTCATGGCCAACATGTCTAAGAGCTGCACTGCATCAGAAGCAGCTATGTGAGCAGTTGCTTCACCTCTCTCATTATGCATCACCATGCCAACTGGAAGAGAGATTAGAGTGCAGATTAGTGAGACTCCATTATTTTATATCCCAACTGGTTTTCAAATCAATGGTCCAACCAAAGAGCGTGACTTTTATTTTACTGCTGGCACAATCCACCATAATTACAGGTTTCTCTGACAGAAGTGTTGTGTTCTTGTGTTTCAGTATACCTTCTCAGGAGAATGACAAACTACAACAAACACTGTATGCAGTGTAGGGCTAGACAATATAATGAACAGTCAATGTGAGAAACATTGATTTGCTTGTATCAATATCAAGTAACCCTTTAGTCAATACAGCTTTCTAACATAACATATGATAAGCGAGGGTGAAGAATACACCCTGTACAGGTCTCCAGTCCATAATAGGGCAATACACTGAGATATTGTATATCATGAAATAGACTAAAATTAGTGCAATATTTTAATAAATAATTCATAACACACCATGTGTCTTCACCGACCGAATGAAAGAACAATAAAAGAGCTATTTTTCTGCATAAAGGGACACACTCCTATTATTATAATGAACATAACCTGTGTTGACAGAGTGAGTCACAGTTTGAAACACTTCACTGCGTCTACCTGTCTCGCTGGTTCGAAGAGAGGTGGAAATACTGAAGACCATGTAAGGGTTAATTCAGGGGAGCAAATGAGTTATATGAAATTATACAGGGAACATGTCTCCCTGCCTTCTGTTTAAATTATACCTTTAGTCCAAGCACATTTCATACGCAACTGCACTGTCGAGATTAGAAGAGACAGGCTTGATGTGGAGGGGAAGTGCCTGGAAGAAGAGACAGAGACGAAGGCCGATCATATTTCAAACTGATGTTTTCCTCAGGACGAAGCCAGGAGGAGGATGGAGACACAGCAAAAAAGAGGGGGAACAACACAATAAGAAATGCTAATATACACTGAAATTAATTAAATGATGTCGAGTCTGATTTTATCTGACAGGGAGGTAATTTGTCTCTCTTTGGTCGCCTGCGGACTACGGCTTTGTGTGTGTGTGTTGGCTCTGTAATTGCTTTGTGCCATGGGGACACCTTCTCCGCATTGTATGTGGCTCTAATTTGAGCATTTTTTATTTTGCACGTGCTTCCCTGTGATTTCCAAGGTGGGATGCGTCAGCTGAATCACACAGGTGAAGGACAAACAGGGCAGTCACGTCAGACTTTAAAACAAGATCTTGTGTCCTGCACAAGTTTGTCATTGCTTTCATTAATGTAGTTTCTTTCAAAATCCATTAAAATAAACAAACCAACCCGTCTCACAAATCACCCCCCTGTTGGGGCGTACCCTAACCTTAACCTGTGAAATTAAAATTTTGTCCAAGTTATTTGGTGACATTTAATTAAGATCCTTGCAACAATCGATCATCACATGTACCTGTGTCACGTGTACCAGTGTGTCTTTGCACAGTCACAGTGGGCCACGGCCTTCTGGAAGTCCAAGCACTTGTGCTGCTAAAGCAACAGTGAACTACTGCTTTAACTGTGCTGGAAGTGTTTTAATATTTTGCTAAGACTTTGGTATAACTGAAATTACTTGGTTACGTTCACCATTATCCACATGGTCATGCTTAAGAACCTAACAGGACTGGTAAGAGGAAAGAAAACCAACTTTGCATCTTACCAAGGGACTGGTATATTCATAAAAGAAAGGTCGTACCAAAAAGGTGATTAGGAACAGAGTAAAGATAAATAAACTAGCAAAATCACTAACAAAAGCTACAAAAACAGTCTCAACTTTCAATGATTCATTCCTTCATTCTAACTAATTCAGCTCAACTCAAACAGAAACAACTCAAACAAAGGACAAAAAACTGTTCTTTTTCTGGGTGCAGAAGGGGGCAATAAAATAAACTTTTGCAGTGCCTGTTGGGAAATGAAAAACTTCTCATGCATTCTACCTGCTAGAGTAAATCTACCCTTCGACACACATTAAAGAGGGGCTGTTTGCAGTCTCAACCTTTATCCAAGTGTAAAGAATGTCACCCTTGCCATCTTAACCCTTCTTCAGATCTTGTGGCTTTGAAAGCCATTTGGCAGAGAGAGGGGTGGTGGACCAGGAGGGACCAGAAGATCCCTGGCCTACCCTGACATGGCATTCTCCCCAGCGCTCCCTTCAGGCTTTAATCTTCTGGCTCTTCTCTATAGCAATCTACCATGCATCTTCAGCCTCCAGTGGCCCTTGTGGTTTTCACATGTGAAGGGCTAAATGAGAGTGGGACGGATGTGGGTGGATTTCAAAGCATTTCACATGCTACTGATCTAATATAAAGCTAAAATGCTGCAAAGACAAGGTTGGGAGGGCCCTCTGCTATACACTTATGAGTTCACAGATCCAAGCAGCTGCTAAAATAATGGAAAATGTGATTGTCCTTTTGTGCTGGGGGACAAAAAAAAATTTCAAATTGCATCATGAAGAAAGAAGTGACAAGGGTAATGATATTCTCGGAGTGACAACGCGTTTCTTCTCCTTGCAGTAAAAAGCACAATTGTTTGTTAAGGAAATGGGTGCAGGCAATCATCAGCTTTTCTTTTAAAGTTGGTGATGAAACATGCAGAAAGTCTTCATGACCAATCAGTGCAAAGTGTCACAGCGAGCACAATGACTGTACACTCATTGCGGGAGCTCCAGTTTTTTCCCAAGCTATGATTGTCACATTGTCATCTAAAAGCAGATTTTCTTTTTTTTGAAGAACACACTCAAACATGGTGGGTACATAATGGCTATAATCAGCCTCACTTTGATCCTGGCTTGTGTATTCTTGTTGTGTGTTCTTATTCTCACCTTACTGCGCGAATGTAAAGATGAGATGGGGCGAGATGATAAGAGCCCACTCTGATGCAGTTGCAGAAGAAAAGGGAAAGGAAGCGTGCACATAAACCTAGTCCCATTGAACTTGTGCATTCCACACACAAATACACACTCTGCACTCACTTCTTCAAGAGGTACAGGTCTGCAGACTTATCATTTGTTCCTTACATTTCATGGACAGAAGAAAATAAGGTCACTCAATAGAGCAGAGATCTTCACCAAGGCCAAATAATCTCTCCAAGTTACTGGATGTTTTTTACACTCCATATTACACTGGGCAGACAATTGAAGTGGCTGAAGTTTAGTCGATGACATTGTTTAGAGAGTCCATGTCAGATCAAGGGTCGTTCTGTGTGGATTTTGCAGGGTCTCCTCATATCTGTACAGGCTTTTCCTGGGTTCCCCTCAGTCCCTGCCTCCAGGTGTGAGTGTGAGAGTGAATGGTCTGTGTATGTGTGTGTGTGCCCTGTGTGTGAATGGGTGAAATGGTGACTTGTGTTGAAAAGTATTTTGAGTGCTTACAATGACAAAAAAAAAGTTCTATCTAGCTAATTAAGTCCAGAAACTACATCAACAAACCCGAGGACTATTCCATCAGCCTCAGCATTTCATCCTAATTAGCAAATGTGAGTATACCGACACACCAAAAACTTGCAAAGTTTGTCTGAACTTACTATGATCATTATAAACATCTCAACAATGAAACCTGTCTTTTACCCTATGAATCATCTATATCATGTATATTAGCATTAATCGTGTATTGCTGCCGTGTACAGCACAGCAAGAGGGTTGAAAATAACACACATCTCGAGAGAAAATGCAAAATAACACATATCTCCAGAGAAAATACAAATGATCAAATCTGCTGGTATCTACACACTTGAGTGAAGCAGTTCTGCAGGTTATTTGTAGAGGATTAATGTATCTATAAATAAGAGCAAAGTAGTGACAAAATATGCTGAAGAACAAGATAGTGATTTGTTCAAGGCCATCTTTGTCAAAACAGCCCTGAGGCAACTATGGCTCTGTGGCACTAGAGATTAATTAACGCCAGGCATGATCTGAAAGAAAGGCAAAAAGAGGTGATTACATCTGCCCACTTATTGTAAAAATTCATTTGAACATTTCCAGGTGAACGAGTGGAACAATACATTAAAGCAACAATCTTGCTTTAATGTTTGTAACTGAACCTTTTTTTAAAATTTTCCTGAGAGATCCCAGAGCAGCAGAGTCAACTGGATGATCAACACAACAGGAGGTCGACCGCGTGACTAAGATTTGATATGCTGCCTTATTCCTGATGCAGTACACAGGCAGGGTGAAGTACTAAAGATGTCACCTCCACTTTATTACTGGATGAGTGTGAGAGTCAAAATAGAAAATTGAGATGTGCCATTTTTATGTGTGAAAGGACACAATTATGTTTCCTCTGTAAGCCAACAAAGGACTGTCATCAAGCCATTATGTTACACATGAATAGAGCAGCATAATTGCAATGGAGAGTTGACTTTAACAATGATGCCTGCTCGCTTAAGACTGCTGCTTAATTAAAATGCAGCGTTGCCTACAATTGCTCTCATTTATCACTCTGCTCACATGTTATTAGTGTATTCTGTGAGTGGAAGTCATTTTAAAATCCTGCTTCATTGCCATTAACTTTGCAGACAGGAGGAAATGCTGGTTTGCCTGCTGTGTCCTTGATTAATCATTACTATGAGGAAGAGGATGTATTTACACACAACTTAATTAACAACTGCTAGCATCACACTGTGGCCACCTTTCTTCATGTTTACAGAAGCTGTGTACTTGCGTTTTTTGTTTTTGCAGTAGTGCAAATTAACCAACCTGACTCGTTTGCATGAAAATAATATATATAATTGAAGCAAATATCAACAACCGAGACAGCAATAGTGGTATCATTACCAGGCACAATAGAGCAAAAGTGAAATGATCACAGTATATTGATGATAATTTTCAGTTTACTGACCCAATAACGTAACTGAAGTTTGTCAAATCTCCAAAATTCACAAACATGGCCTGGCTCTCCACAATAAGCACTTCCTTTAAACCACACAACAAAAACCATAAGCATCTCAAACAAACAGAAAAAGTCCAACACAACCTGGATATTAATTTAAGCTGCTCTGAACCATGAAGGTTTCTATTCTCACTGAAGGTGCATGTAAGATCCATTTCTTGTATGAAGGTCAGATACTGTAGCAAGCGGTTAGTGGAGGTTACATACATTTCTTTCACCTCAAGGTAAATATAAATCAACTCCTTCAAGACGCAGCATAGGTTAGACTCACACTTTAGATTAAATTTAACAAAAGAAACAATTCTGCATCTCAGTTTCCAACACCCATCCATGTTCTCAATCCACCAGCTAGAGAAGTAGCAATAGTACAAATGACTGGTTTGTTTATCCCACTGATATGACAAAATCCTGACTGTTGCAAGTGGGAAAAGAGGTTAACCATTTGCTGTCGAAATTCTCACTTTTTCACCTAATATCTCTCTACTTACCTTCACAACTGTGGCTGAATTCCTCGTGGAAAGTTTTGTAGCCTTTATCCAAAGGTTTCCTCAGCGTAGTTATCCTGAAGTTACATTGTACATACTTGTTTCTCAGCTCATTCAACATATTTTCTCTGAAATAATCACTAGTTCATAATCTGTGACGTGTCTCAGGTCAGACAGATGGACTCCACATAGACTCTATTACACCTGGCAGTGGATTGCTCTCAGACAAAGGGTTACATTCCTTTTCTCCAGATCTAGCAGATAGTTTCTGTATAAACCTGTAGCCTCTAACCCATAGCTAAATGTCCATGACTTAAATGTCTGTCTATCTATCTATCTATCTATCTATCTATCTATCTATCTATCTATCTATCTATCTATCTATCTATCTATCTATCTATCTATCTATCTATCTATCTATCTATCTATCTATCTGTCTATCTGTCTATCTGTCTGTCTGTCTGTCTGTCTGTCTGTCTGTCTGTCTGTCTGTCTGTCTGTCTGTCTATCTATCTATCTATCTATCTATCTGTCTGACTGTCTGTCTGTCTGTCTATCTATCTATCTATCTATCTATCTATCTATCTATCTATCTATCTATCTATCTATCTATCTATCTATCTATCTATCTATCTATCTATCTATCTATCTATCTATCTAAAAATTGCTTTACAAGAGCCAGTCCACTGACCGCATACACACAGAACCGATGTATTCCGTCATCACAATGCATCTTCCATTATTTTAAGTGGTGGGGACATATTAATGAGCATTAATTATCACTTTCTCATTTAATATCCTGATGCATTTTCAATGGCAGACTCTGAGTGAGTGAATGCCACCTTGCCTCAAAAGCCAGTGACAAAAATGCTGAACAGCTCACATTCATCAGTAATCAGATGAGCTGTACAAGCAGTATGCAAATGACCAGTGAGCTTGCCTTATTAATCTTAATGTATGCGTTGTCAAGTACTACTTATTGAAATGTTGGACTGTTTTAGATCTTCCCAAGCTTGAAATGACAATATTTGGATGTAGTGAAAATGAAGTATATTTGCGCAAATATTTCATAACTGCTGATTAAATTCTAATGTGCCCAATAAATCATTAAACTTAAATAGATTCAGGGTCATTTGACTTATACTATGAAACTAGTTAAGGATTCTGTGTCATGATTGTACAGCACTGGTTATTTACTTTGCCTCTTGGGTTCAATCAGTAAAGAAGTGGCACTGACTGGGAAACTGAAATCTTACCATAACCCAATTTCCACATACACAGTGCAATATGTGGCAGGCCATTAGTTCCAACTTCTCATTTACAAACATTACAGGAGTTAATTAGATTATGGAATCATAAAGCAGGTGCCCTGTTAAAAGCTACTCAAAAAATGTCTTCATCCTGAACCAGCTAATTCCAATATTGTGCTTGTACTCAAACTTGGGTTTACAATCGCACAGCTGACTTTCTATCTGGTTGCAGCACCGTGGTCAGACCATATCCTTCTGTGACTTGAATGTCTCTCATTAACTGAGCTAGGGCTTAATTACAGCCAATGACAAGAAGTCAGTTGTTCTACCCCAGTCAGATATACAGCACAGGACAAAGCAGACCCACTCGCTGTTTGTTCTGGGTGTTAATGCTCAGAGACGGTGAAATCATCAATGATTATGTTACAGGGTTGCTGACTCATGGTCCTGGCACAAGACACAAACTTTTATCTTGGCGTAAAACTATTTTCATGATGAAACACTGCAACAGATGTATTAATGAACAGGAAGATATACTAAATCTATGACTGTAATTGTTGTGGCCAGGTTCAAAGCCCTACACTGACAGGTCATCCTCAATGTACACGTGTGTGTGAATATGAAAAGACAGAGCATGTCACATTTCATGTGAGTCAGGTCACATAAAATACCAACAGTATCTGGGTGCATTTATTTGTGTCTGCGCAGGAAGAACAGATTTTCAGAGAATTGGGATTTAAAACAAGTTTGTACACATATTGTCTAGTATATATTGCTTTGTGTGTGTGTGTCTGTGTGTGTATGTGCGCGTGTGTGTGTGTGTGTGTTTGTGTGTGTACATTCCTGGAGTGATTGTGGCCTCCAGAGACAGACAGCCTGTGAAGGGAATCCAATATGCTGTTCCATAATGAAAGCTCTCAAGGGGGATCGCAACACTGCTTAGTGGGCTTTGTACGGTCCATTCAATCAGAGGCTGCCAACATGCTGGGATTTAGAGGCAGCTGCCCTCACCACTGGCTCTCTGAGAAAAAAGAGATAGAGATGCCAAAAAACAGTAGGAGCAAGACAAAACAAGTTTTGGAGCCTTGGTGTTCGACTCCTGCCAGTTTAAAATGACATTACAGTGCGATTGCATCAGGTGATGGGATGTGACTCTTTGAAACTGCAGCGCAACAAGCAACCATCTTCTGTGGTGAAACATCCAGTGCATGTCCCGACTATGTTTAAGGTTGTACGACTTAGCTTCTGTGACAATCGGTTCACTCACCCTGGATAAGAGAGAGAAAACTGTGGCAGGAGTGAGAAGTGTGTACATGACACCTCATGGCATTCGGTGGAAAAATGACTTCTGGCTGGGGGAGGCGAAACTGCTGCTCTGGCTTGCAGCCAATTTTGAAACCTCTGTCTTTCAGAGTGTTTACATCAGCACATATGAAAATAGCTGCACATGGAAACATGTAGACGGTAAAATAGGTTTGCTGTGTTGTGGAGGCATTGAGGTTAAGATTGATGCACTGTCAAATGGAGCCTTCACTTTTATTCGCGGAGAAGCGCTGGTCAATCGATTCAGCTAAAGACATTTAAGATCATTTACATTCAGCCGTGCCGATCATCCCTCATATCAGGTAAAAATCCATACACTTTGTCAGTGGGGCTGGCACGCCAGAGTGAGAGGAGAGGCAATGACAGATTGTTCTGCTCACACTCTATTACCATCTTAAGGCAAGTGATTTGACTTTGTATGGGGCAAAGGCTCTGAGATGCCGATCTAGTTATTGGATTTCCTATGATAATGCCATAAAATGTCATCAGCTAGAAAAGAGATGCATCTATCATGCATGAGCAAGTGTCAAAAGTAATGACACTTTATTATTGGTGCTCCTGTGTGATTTTGCTGCACGTGTACACGAGAGAGAGAGAAAGAGAGAGAGAGAGAGAGAGAGAGAGAAAGAGAGAGAGAGAGGGAGGGAGAGAAAGAGATCTGCTTTTAAAGTGACAAAAGTGGCAAAGAGTATAGGCTGTGGGGATGGGAATCGTAGCCCCCACGCTGCCTGACTCCTCGCTCTTTCTAACCCAAAGGCGTAATCTGCCGAATGGTGAGAGATGGCCACATCCGGGACACATCTGGACAAAATCAAGATGTCATGCTGTGACCACGGGCTGTGCAACACTCGGATGTGCCTCGCTGAACTACTCAAGAATGCTCTGACATTTGAAGTAAGGGGGTGTAAAGGGCCCTCAAAAATATACGGGTAGAAGTGGAAGAAGCACTTCATCCCATTTACTTGAGGATAAAGACAGATGGTCAGACCAAAGCCTTACACTCTGACAAAATAGTAGAATGAATTAGGGCCACTCTGGATGTCTCACTCCTGCTGTTCTTACAAATGAATGATAACTGTTGAAATTATGGGCAATTTGCTGTGATTACGGTGACAGAAAGATCATCATTAATGATCACATAAGAAATGCAGACTCCTTCTGTTGTAGTCCAGCTTTCATATGCATTCAAATTTCGTTGAAATTGAAGCTTATGATTTTTCTTCTTGTCAGTCTGTCCATCTATTCATCTCACAATTTTTCTAATTAATAACAATAAACACATGGAACAACTGGAAATTAAGCACAACCCATTGTTAAATATTGACTGATCTTTATTCATATTGAATTAAAAATATAGTTTTGACAGATTCATGTAACAAAACAGAGGGGATACGTATTTAAATGTTCTAGCTTGGGAAATGTGTCAATTTACCAGTGAAGAGAAACATTTAAAACTGGCAATATGTGACAGGTATGGTCTATAAAACTTAGTTCTCAATCACCCTGATGAGTCATTACAAAGCAATGATACTTTATGAGCATTTTTCAAATAGGAGACTCCCTCTTCAAAACCTCAATATACTTTCAGACAGGCACACAGACCTTCAACAAGACAAACTGGCCCCTTCACCAAATACACTGCATATGTAAATGCTGGATATCGTAAATGACAAGAGCGCCACCAAAATCATCACTTTTCCTCTATCAAGTGTACAAGAGAGCCTGAAAAAAGGTGTAGGAGGTGCAAGACATCCGAACTTTTGCAAACAAACTGACTTAAGTCTATAACATAAGCAGAGATGAGTCCCAAGCCTGTTTATGCCTGGTTCGCTTCCTGTTTAAATAACACACATTGTGCTTGAGTCTGATGACAATAATAAAAAAAATAATCAAATGATGAAAATTATGTATATTAGCCTTATCCTTTCTTATAGTTCTGGCTCTCTAACAGATCAAAGGAAATATGTAACATCGATCCATTCAGTTTAAACTCTGGTGCACTGCTCTACGCCAAAAAGAATAGTTTACTATGATGATTTTGGTGACACTCCTCAAATGTAAAAATAAAGTCCCAAAAGTCCTGTAAAGAACCAATGTACTGGAACTGGACTTCTTGCTAAGCTGCGATGTCTTAGGTCCAGATGTAATCAACAGAAAAGTTTTCCTACTAACCTCTATGCAAGCAATTATCTGTTATTTAAATGATCAGTCCAGCCCATGCAAAGTGCTTTTCCTTTTGCCACTCAAACACCATAACAATCACTCTGAGAGCTGTAACACGATATTGCTACACAATTCAATCAGTATTGCCCCAAATGGATGAAGAGCTGAATTTCATCTGAAAGTAAACAATGACTGCGGTCAGTGCAAAATGGGAATATAACTACTCAAGGAAACATATTATAGGTCCTTAAAACTCTGGGTGTAAAGTGACACCGGTGGATTAATAACATTGGTTAGGAAAAGACTGAGAGAAAACAGGGATAAAATATTGAATATTCATTAGTATTGCAACAGCATTTTAAGAGTGTACAAAATCTTAAAAAAAAAAAAAATTCCCAAGAGGTGGATAATACTGAGAGAAGTGTGAGGGTAGTGGAGGTATAATACATCCAGTAAAAAAGGAAAGGAAAAACAAAAAAGTCACTCCTTCAAAATGAGCAAGAGCAGAGGTCAAAACACAAAATCCACCAATTTGTGCTGAAAACACAATCACACAATCACAGCGGAAATGATGGGGTGGGGGTGACAAGAGACCCTGCAAGCGTTTTTAAAATCAGAGTTCACGCTTCAAATTACATTTACAGAATATATATATATGTATACTGTATATATATTTATATACATACAGAAAAGATATTCCTCAAAGAAAAAAAGATAAAGGTACAGGAGACCACTACAAATTCAATGATGCAAGGAGAAATAAAAACAAACAAAAGAAAAAAAAAATGTCCTCGGTGGGAAAAAGAAGCATCATTGGTTTATTTACAGATGCACCTGGCCACCTTTTTACTGCCTATAAAAATACTATCCACTTTTTGTCTATTTTTATTCTTTTTTTTATTTCTTATTTTTTTAACAATGGCGCCACCTTTGAGTGACCCATTAGCTAAATGTCTTTGTCATTTGGTTAAAAGACAATTATTAATTCCATTGTACAGTTTCACCGTCAATACATACATTGTAAACTGTGCTTACTCAACCACTGTCATCTACCCCTGTTATCATGGCATGGCAGAATATATTCACATATGAATCGCTGTAAAATCAGTGTGTCTTTATCAGCTGCTTTATGGATTCCCTTTTGAAATAATGACATTTGTTAAATGATGCATTGATCAAAAATGGATTCCACATGTCATTAATTCTGATATTGGATGAAATGCAACATGTTAATGCAACGTAGTGAGACCACAGGTGGATTGATATTGCAGAGACTGTGAAAAATTTCATTATTATATTAGCTGAAATAGAGCACACTCTATTAATACAGTTCCTGTGTCCCAGTTCATGGGCTGGGCCCTCCCAAGTCCTTATTTCTTGGCTTTACTGAGCTGCCCCATTTCAAAGGTTCAACAAAATGTTACTGAACACTGCCTTTGCTTTGGAGGACCTGTCATCATTTGCGAAAACAGGTCAGGTGATCTCTGAGTTGTTTGGAGGCTGAGAAATAACGTGCAACATTACTTAATTACTCAAATCACATTCAGTGCATCGATGAAAATGCGACCGCAATAAAATAAAAATAA
This sequence comes from Karalla daura, assembly GCA_029224185.1. Lineage (NCBI taxonomy): Eukaryota > Metazoa > Chordata > Actinopteri > Chaetodontiformes > Leiognathidae > Karalla > Karalla daura. The sequence continues at coordinate 9,925,612 of CM055202.1, forward strand.
CGAGAAACAGCTGTGAATACATTCTGGATATGGATAAATCACAGGGGATTTAAATAAGATAGAAATATAGATTGGAAGGATGTTATTAAACCCATCCCAGTTACCCCACACATAACTGCTTGGTGGGAAACATTAAAAACCTCCAGAACCCCCGAATGCAGAATAAATCCCGTTTTTTGTTAACCTAGTCTCACTTACTTTGGCCACGGCGCACAGCTCAGCCAAGAACCCTGTCGTACTAGAGAGGAACCAACCAGCCCCTGAGTTGGGACATACTGTAGCTGCTACGACAATGACACTATCAAACTCTGCTTAAAAAAAAAAAATGCCACAATGACACCCTGAAGAGCAAAATTGAGAGTAAAATCAACATTTTACAGATAATTTACAATACTCATGAGAACATTTGTTTAAAACCCCAAAACAACAGTAGATGCATGAAATAAATAGAGCTTGTTACAATAAGGCGGATTCACTGGCTGACAAGTCAGAACTGAGAACTGTAGCTATGTGTCTATGTGTACACCAACACACAACGCTATATCTTTTCACACAAACCTCTGAGTCATGTTAACGTTTATCCACCATCTCTTTTCCTCTCCGGACTTTTTCAGCTGCCGCCGCCCGCATTCACTCCACCCATGGCTGCTCGTCAGTTTCCTCTGCTTGAGCTGCCCAACAGTGTCTGCGACACGCAATCCTACAGTCACCGCGGCGGAGAAACAAAGAACGGCAATCAACTTTGGTCTCCTTCGCCAGTTACAGTGCACTCGCACCTTCTTTCCCCCCCTCCGCTAGCTTTTGTAACATTGATGCATTGGTCGGGTAACATTTCTGGAATGCTAATACTTCAGCTTTAACCCCGCTGCAGGATTACAACGTATTGCCTGTCGTTCGGGGTTTCTCAGCTGGCGCGCCGCTTGAGATGTTGGGTAACATGATTTCCCCACAGAACAGCAAGGGAAAGTGGTCGCATTAGCATTCAAAAAAGCTAAAAGCCCCTTGCGATGCCTGGTCGCTGAGAGTGCCAGCGGGTTTTCTCCTCCAGAAGATTGGCTTTATTTTTCCATAGAGATCCATTACGCAGCCTTTGGGTGTCTCTCCACTGCTGTCATTGCACTTGAGCACACGGCCATACAGTAGTCCACGAGCACTACAGCTAATATCGGATGGGTTGTGTTAAAAATAGACTTATGCAACCGACTTTTACCTCTAAAAACACGGAGAGAGGACCTGCAGTTTCACACATTTACACAAAGAAAGTATACATTAGTGTAAGCTCAAAGTAGTAAATCTAGAGATATGATTTTGAACAGCAACATGAGGTTAGAAAGAGAGCAACAACACTAGCTGCGTTCCCATCTAATGGTAAAACAATTCTGAAGTGAACTTTTATAATTCTGTAAAAGGGGAAAAGGAGCAAATGTGCCTGGCGGGAACTAGATGGCAGGATCAGAGGGTGGGTTTTCTTTTGTCTGTGTTACACGGGGTTATAATAAGCAGAGTAAAAGCAGGAAACAAAAGCATTTGCTCTCTTCGGGCTGCTGATCATTCATGTGAATAAAATCAAAGGTATTCATCAAAGGTGTTTCCATGTCCCATTAAGTTCATTAAGTCTTTCAAAACTTTTACTTTTGGTGTTTTTTTTTGCATGAATTAATTAGGTTTAATTTTCATATACATCAGACTGATTGATGGAAACAGCTCTTGACCAGCAACCGTTTGAACCCGGTCCCTCCCGCTCCCCGTCCCCTTCACATTTCTGACGCATTGCACATTTCAGCAGCAGCTGTACTGTGGTATCATGGCACTGATCTGACTCTCTGTATGCTTGCATTCCAGTGTCTTTGACATCACTTTATGATGTGCTAACTCGTGCCTGAGCTGGAGCTCAACTGGATGATTATTACTCCCCATAAAGCCTGGGAGGGGGGCGTCAACACTGTGCCAGGGCAACATCTGCGTTTTCGATGGTAAATTATCAGCACTGCTTGTCTGAGGCTTCTCTCTGCCTGGTTCTGTTAATGTAGAGGCACATGGTTGTGTAACAGTGATTGTGCACTGGTGTGTCAGCAGGGAAACATGCACAGGCTTTAGCCGGTCTCCAAGTTTCTCGATAAATACTGTCTATTATTCAGGGTCGATGATTTGAAATAAAATCTCACGTCACTGTATGTATGAATGCTGTAATATCAAATATTCTGTGATCTAGTAAAACCTGTAAAAACCTATTCAAGGTGCATATGAATGCATGAAGGCAGCCACACTGTATGCCTCTGAAGGAAATCTGCTTTTCACTGCCTTGTAATGTGGAACTGTTAAAAAGAGTAAAATTAGATGCAGTGTATTATGGGAATTGTTAGATTTCATTGTCAAGTATTAAAGAGGGAAAAATTTGGATCTTCTTACTTTATGCACAAATTATGCACAAACTAAATATTACAAATTATGCACAAACTAAATATTACAATTATTATCTTACCAGAATGGTGAATGCTCTTTTGTCAATAAAACGGTGATTGAGAATTGCCTGAATGCAAGGTCTGTTTTCTTTCTGTGAATTATTATTGCAACACAATGAGACAAAAATGAATTGCTGCTAAGAGTCTGAATTACAGCAAAGTCACTGTGCTTGTGCCAGAGCTTAAAGTGGTATTCAATCATAAATGTCGGCCTAAAGTCGTCTGACGACAGATGCATGCTGCCGCATTTGGAGTTTACTGTGGCATCTGGCGGTATTGAGTACACAGAGATAGCCATCGTTGGATGCAGTGATAATTTATGATTTGGCACCATTAATGTCAAACACTAATAAAAAAAGAGGGTGTCCCTCTCTTCTGTGGCATAAAAGTCTAATGGACTGTTTTGGGCTTTGCCTGTCCTCTGCAGGAGGCTTAATTTAGGAAATAAGGCCTGAGAGTCGTTACTGTGTGGTCTAAGTTGGGTCAGAGTTAATGTTTGTGTTTTTATGACATGGAAGAAAATCTATCTTGTGATGTACTTCAACATCTCGCCTTGGCCCACAGAGCCTTTTTCCGGTATTGTTTTGTCCTGGTAATGACATGTAATTGGGGTATTTACAGCTCTGCGGGGTCAGCCTCTTCACCTGTTCCACAGTGTTTGGGGCTGTTTGCTTCGGAGTGAGGGAAAGACAAGGTAACAACAGACCCCTGATGTCTTAAAAGAAAAACAATTCGTCTTCATGTACTAAATCAGACACTTCTCTTCATGTTTGGGTTATGTTAAACCTCTTTGTACCAGCTCCACCAAAACCTTGCCCTGAAGTTGCCATTATTATGCCAGTAGTTATGAAGCTATGTTAGAATGTCTCATGATGATAATATTTTAATGGACAAAAAGAACAAGAGGGATACGGATGTGAGGATTCAAGGACCGTCCTCTAACCAGTTAAATCCCACCCGATGCCCGTGCCAGTAACCTGCTGGACGCTTCCTCCCAGGTGCTGGCTGATACCGCAGCCTTCCATAAAACTGCTCTGACATTTACCTTTCTGTTGACCCTTTCTCTGCACCGCACCACTGACTGCCATTATCGGCACACACTCGTCTTCCAGCACAAGGTCAATTGAGCTTCTCACTCCAGAACATATTTCAAGTGGCGGCGGGTTTATCTGTCAGTATGAGGCCCGTGTGTGTACTCACTGATGAATCCATGTGTGGTTATTACTGGTGTGTCAAGGCTGCAAGCATGTTAACATGTTTTAGGTCTGATATGAGCTGTGTGTGTGATAAATGTTTGAATTCCATTACCGGGGCAGCAACACGTGAAAGTCAAAGAAGCGGACGTGTGTGTGTGTGTGTGTGTGTGTGTGTGTGTGCAGGCATGCAAGCCGCATCTGGGCTCGACACTGTAGCATGACTGCATGTTTGCTGGTAAATCACGACACAACGGCATGTGCATGTGTGAGTCGACACAATATAAGCAACGGCAACATGTGTATACAGCAATGTGTATATATAGCTTTGTGGTAAATACACTAAAATTACAAACTGCAATCCAGGGGTGAGTAACCAAAATAATGGGCTGGCATGTTGAAGATCCGCTCTCTTGGATGGACCACAGTTCATTCCTCCTTTTTCACAGGTTAGACACCTAATTTTCAATGTGTCATCGTGTTGTTTTGTTGTGCCTTATTACGCAGAAGACGGCAGGATGGTGTGCTCCACGACACGACCCAACCAGAGAGATGCGTCTCTTAATGCATCAGGGCCACGGATGGAGCTAAAAAAGATTGTTTTGAACGTGGAGTGAGGCTGCAGGTGACTGTTTTTGTACTCCTGTCGAGACAAGTCAGAACCTTGGGGTGAGAATAAAAGACTTGCGATCAGACATAACAGAGAGAGATGTGTTCGGGGAGGGGGTGTGGAGATCCCAGGTTGAGAAGTACTGAGTGGAAACAAGAGGACTGTTCGGTGTCCATTCATCTCCACCCTTGAGCGTTAAGTCCTCCCTCCGTTGTGCTACCGCTGGGTCACTACACCACAGTGTTCCTCTGTCTGTATGGAGGAGGCGGCAGCACGTTGCCGGCTTTCATAGCAGCCTCGGACAAGTACTCCTGGTTCTCGGCCACAGCAGGGCGAATGCGTCCATTCTGCCGGTAGAAGAAGCGCGTGCTGCAGTCCTGCAGGTACTCCGGGTTGTGCAGCGAGGACTTGGGCGGGAGACTGTGCTGCCAGTATTCGGGATTGTCAAAAGTGGCCTTCTTGCCTTTCTTATCGAACACGATGGTGTTGCTGGTGATGCCTGAGTGCAGAGTGTGTCCTGAATGCCCCGGGTGCAGGGTGTGTGATGGGTATGATGGGTGTGGGAGGTGGCCGGGGGCTAGCACATATCCGGAGGAGGACACCGCGTGGCTCGACGTTGATGGGTTGACTGTCTGCGAAACTGATTGGGCAGCAGAGGACCCAGGGCCGGCGATGGAGACGGCGCCGGCCAGTCCGTTCTTGTCCCCGGGGTTGAGGAAGGTGTTCAGGTACAGTGGCTCGTTGATGTACTCGTCGTCCCCGTGAATGGCCTGGCTCTTGGGGGTGGCGGCGGCTGCTCCGCTCACGTGCAGGGTGTGGCAACCCGCCCCGTCAATCACTGCGTGGGCGTCACCGTTCCTACGGCGTGTGACGAAGGGGTTTTCCTCTACTGGGTTGAGATAGTCTGGAAACAAAGTGATGACGGTTAGTGTTCGGATTGAGCTCTAAAACTTACTTCAAATGTTAAATCAACTACGGTAATGAGAGAGATTGGAGATAGTGCTTGAAACACTTGTTGTCACCTGAGTTGTTTTTGTCTCTCATGGCAGTCATGTAGCCATCCTGGTCCTTGTCTCCTTTGGCTCCTCGCTCAGCTAAAAGAGCCGTGGGATCAGCACTGTATCGCTGTCCACTGCTGTCCTCCCCTCCTCCTTGAAAAGTAAAAACACAGCAAAGAAAAAAACAAAACGAAAAACGACAACAACAAATGAATTCGAGTTGCGATATTTGACATACCTGAAGCTCATGAACTAGGGGATGCTGGGTACAGAGTGCCTGCATTTTCAGTGTTATCCATTCTCCTGCACTGTTATCTTTGTCGTCCTGTGAGCCTAAGACTAATGCCAGACACTCTATAATTTTATGGGGATTTATGGGTTTGCGTAGCTTGAGATGCATTTTGTTTTAATTTTTCATCTGTTGACAGCAGATAGATCACTATCACAGATCGGCATCACCAGTATGCCACATGAACACCATCACTCTTCTACACACACAGAGACGGTAACTAAACCTTTCTTTATAAAGCTTACCCAAGGCTTGATTTATTTTTTATTCCTACCCAGAAAAAATAAAATAAAAAATCTGCAAAGGAGGCAAACATGAGGAAGAAAGTATGGGCTCAACAGAACTAAGAGCTGCCACTGCTACTGCTTTTCTCCCGATGCCTGGGAGGTGTAACGTGTGGTTCAGTTTTGCCAGAGCTGTTAGACTCACACTTCCTATCCTTTTGTTCCTATCTCCCAAATCCTCCGCTGGTGAATGATCCACTGTCACAGTGCAATACCAATGAGCAAGCAGCACAGAGTGTCAGTGAAAGAAAGGCAGGAGCCCGTCTGCTCGCCAGGGGAGTTGTTTTGCTTTGTTAGTTCGATGCATTATTGCAGCAATTATAGTTCATACATTAAGGTTATGGATTTCTGAAAAGCAACATTAACTGCTTTCTACATATATTTTACTCCTGAAAGGATAAAGTGAGGCAATGCAGCATGGTTCGAAAAATACAGCTTATCAAATCTACTTTATAACTTCAGAACTTCTGGAGTTGGACAAAGGGAAAATCATGGCGAGGAAATTCCGAAGACATAAATATTGTTTTATTATTTTTAGTTTTAGTTTTTTTAAAGTCATCTGCTGTTAGTGTAGACTAATGATAAAACTGATCAAATAAACTTACATTGTGTAAATGAATGCTTTGCCCATGTAGTATGGATTTAACTGGGAGAGCTTGAAATAAAGCCAAAGGCTTAATCAGATTACCAAACAAAACTATATACATATATACATTAACTTCACAACATACAAACTTTAGTCAAATGTCCCTTATATTTAAGTGTATGAAAATATATAAAAAATATCAAAAAATATATCCAATGTATGACTATTTCAATTATGCATATAACTATATATTTGAACAGATGCCTTGACTTTATCAAAACACTCCTGCAATATCTGGATTTCCTGAATATCCTGAAGTCGACCTCTTCTTCATTCTCACCAGCTGGTTTGACTCAACCGCTCTCTTCAGTCTGAACACTTTTCCTCACCTTGTCCTGCAGACAGAGCTGAACCAGCCCCGACTGTGCCCGACCTCGGGGAGGCCTGCTTCCTCAGGGTGCCATTGCAGCGAGGGTCGTCCTGGTTGGCACGGCCGAATCCACCACTGATCTGACCCCCTGAGGCCAGTTCCTGTGCAGGGAGGCAGCCTCCAGAGCCCGGAGGAACAGACACAACCCTGGGGAGGGAGGCCAACATGTCCTCCATGCTGAAACTGGGGTCCTGGTAGCCAAACTGGTTCTGGGCAGAAGGAGAGATTAGAAGGAGGAATAAATAGGAGTAAATTCAGCTCATCTCAGCCTCAACCTAGAAAATTAAATCAGGATTTGATATTTACCAGGCTTGTCAAGCTACGTTATATTAAATGGCCAATTCACATACTTCCTACTATTGTTCATGACTAATATTTAAATATGACAGGCAGGGGAGACAAACAGCAGTGCCAAACAATGATATGGCAGCATGACTGCCAAGGACAATTTAATTAAAGGGATTTTAATTAAAAGGCTCCATGCAGCAAAGTCTTAAAGTAGTCATATCAGCAGTGCCCCGCTGTGTGCATTTGTGTCGACGCTCATAACAAAAAAGGCCTTTTAAGAACCTCACTGGGTGCTTTATTCTGATTTATCTTTTCCCTCCCTGTCTGTGAGGTTTTTGTTTTCCATTTTCTGTTCCTTCTCTTTTCTTTGCATGGCATCTGAGAGGATGGTATATCTGCCAGCGAGATAGACATTTTATTATCATTTTTCATATTTTGTTTATTTTTCCTGAAGTACATGAGCTGAATGGCAGCAAAATTCCTAGATTTTTGGTCTGTTTTTCACATTCCCCAAATAGTTTGAGATTTTTGGCAGCCTGCATTCTGCAAGCTCCTCAGACCTGTATCACGAGCCTGACCAAAGAGCCTTTTATTAGAAAATGGAGATGGTTCACCCACTGGTGGGAGAAATACTGACTATTAGATATAATAATGCCCAAAGCTATCGAGACACTTTTTAGAGAAATACTCTTCTTTCTTCTCAAGCTGCATCATTCTCGATCATTGTCTCTCTATCGCTGCCTGATTTTTACCTCCAGTGTCTCTCTCATGTAGAGGTCTGCACTTAAAGATTTTGGTCAAAGCTCGGAGGATTGTGCTGTGTTTTCAATTCCCTGTAACTATACCTCTTGAATAACCCCTTCACCCTATTTTTCTCTTATCTTAGTATTCTAAAGGGAAAAGTCACATTATGAAAAAAAATTTGAATAAGGTCTAAAGTAGTTATATGAATTCTTCAAATCCTTCATCATAAAGCTCATTATGAATTTAGAAACAATGAGCAGGTAAGTAAAACACAATTTTGCAGTATTCATTTAGTATAAAAAAGTGTCCCCACAACATGACGTTTACATTCAAGTAAGTTTGCTTTCAAAGTTATACTGTGGTATAACACAGTATAAAGCAGCCTGGGATTGACCTTTCTTTAAGTGATCGAAACACTGTGTTTCTACCCTCGGGGTGTCAGGGTTAGTGGATGGTGGGACCCTAGTGAGCTGGACTGTGACACCAGCATCACTGGAGCTTATGGAAAAGTTGAGGAACTTTGATGAAAGACCAGTTTTACTGTCGGTTTCTGCAGTTAATAAAAGAGTGATCTTCCCCAGACAGATGAGACACAATCCCACAAATGTTAAATAATGCTGCAGTCATCATGATGTCATACATTAGTGAACAACTTCTATCTTCTTCTAAAACTGTGTTACAACAGCAACTGATTGTTTATGAATGTTCAGGATCAGGAGGACAACGAACAATTATTTAACTATTCATGTTAATTACTCTTGATAAATCAATTAGTTGTGTGGTTTATAAAATGATACACAAATGTTAAAATTGTTCATGTCTGTTCCAAAAAGTTGAAAAAGAGGAAATAAGGACTTAAAATGCCTTGTTTTGTCCTCACCTCAACGTCAATTATGTATTTGTATAACTCAAAAAAACAGAAATATTAAAGCTGGATATTTAAATCAATTAATAGATATTAGAGCAGTTGTGAACTATTTTGTATGCCTGTATATTTGTGTGAGAGTTAATTATAAAAGAGTGATGATAATATTTATGTGTTAATATTGCATTTTGTTGGCGACGATAATTTAGTTTAGATTTAGGTGGATGATGCTAACTGTGTGGATGTAATCTAATTAATTCAGTTTGCACCCAAGTAAGAAATCCCTGAAACAGTGGAGGAAAACTTTACAAATATTATGCAAATAAATAATCTGTCACCCCCCCAGTTGGAAACGGAGTCGTGTCTCTTATTGGCATTCAGCAGGCGTTTCTATCCTGACACAAACACAGAGAGATGTTGGAATACAAAATGGCTGAGTTGCCTGGCTGTGTGACTGGTTTTGTGATAGATTTAAGTCCAAAGATAGACGGTGAACATTTGAATAGTTGGAGAACTGAGGAAATCTGGCTGTAAACCCAAAATTGGAAGAAGGCAATTACCATCATTCCACAATGGAGAAAGACCAAGGGAGAGTGACAGAGAACGAGTGAGCAACAGGGAGATGAGAGCGGAAGCACGAAAGCTGTGTGAGTTCTGCTTTAAGATCTCCGTCTTTTGTGCTTGAACAGGAGAGTCCTGCAGCACACACCAAGAAAACTCATTCCCCCGCCGCTTTGGAGCCAGCCTAAATGATCGGAATGATGACTTTGACTTAACATTGTCTCCTTCTCCCATCATGGTTCAATCACCCTGCTGCTATAGTCACAAAGAAATGGTAATATGGAAGGGTCTGTGTGAAATTAAAAGATAAGCGACTACATTCCAATTATCCCACAAAGAGTAAAACAAAAACAACAACAAAATCATATCAAGCATGACAGTGAATATTAAATAACACAAGAGATTCATTTTGCTCTACCAGGAAAATGTCAAAAAGGCCTTTGTGCATGTGACAAAGCAGAGAGACCTGCATTATCTGTGTTTCCACTCAACATATGATCCACTCAACATATGATTTGGTTTTATGTTTGCTCTGACTTATTTATGTGAGCTCAGTTCAGAAAAACATTTTGTTAGAACGCTAGAGCATCTTTGGCAGTTCTATGAAGATGAAGAGCTGGCTGGGACCATCAACCTTTGATCACATTAAAAAGGCAGATACAAACAAAATACAAATACTCGAAAAGTTTGTCTGATAACAGCTGTCATAAAGGAAGTGCCTCCATCAGACTGAATATTCAGTTCAAAGATCTTTTAAGCACGAATTCTTGAATTGTTAAAAAGGATAACAAAAAATAGGGCAACAAATCCTCAACAAAATGTTTTTTACATAATTAATTCAACATGATGTGATTATTGCAGACTATATCCTGTGTAAAAAAACTAGACTTGATGAACCATTCTTATTTTTAATAATTAGTCCAGAACTTTTAGGACGGTTTTGGATTTCACTTACAAAGCGTTACATCTGCTTCGAATAATCCTTTGCATGTGTACATTTTTTAACATCATACTGGTGGAATTATTACAAAGGGACAAACCTTTTTTCACTCAGCCTTGACAGACCTGACACACTACTGTGGAGCTGCCATTTGAGGTACTTGAAAGGTTCTTTATAGCAAATACCTTGCTGGAGTCCATGCGTGTGCGGGGAGTATATGCCAGTGGTGGGATGTTGAAGGCGTGGGGCACCAGGTACTCTTCAGCATCCATCAGGTCCTCGAGCTCCTCCTCATCCAGGAGGCTCTGGAAAAACTTGCTGTCGTTGGGGCTGGGGAGCTTCATGCGGTCATCGCCCTGAGAAGAGACGTGTGTGTGTGTGTTTGCATATGTGTGTTAAGTCAAAGGCTTGGTTAAATCATATCAAATTATATTTGGGACAGATGATTAATGAAATAAAAGGGGAAATAAATGCTGTTGATCTCTTTGACTTTCTGCTAATGATATAGACTCAGCTTGGGGACTAAGTTAAGTAAAGTGAAAACAAGCAAGGCTTCCTCTGCATGACACAAAGACACAAAAACATGCTCAGAGAAACTGAGTTGATCCATTCTTGGCATACCTGAATGACCAGGTATCTTTGGGGATCCCGAGCCATCCGTGTAAACTCTGCAGCCAGCTCCTTGAATTTGGGCCGACTGTCAGCATCAATCATCCAGCCTGAAAAAAAAGATGAAAAGATGAAAGAAAAGATGTTTATGTTAATGTCCCAACAACACAAGGTCAGAAACATTTATGTTTATATTCAAAGTGTTGATGTGCATATCAATACTAAAATACTTCCACGTCTAACCATTTTTGTTGTGGAATCGATTCTCACATGGGATTATTGAACGACTAAAAAAATTGAGGTCAATTTGTATTTTATTATGAGCAGGGAGAGACTTGAAAGTAGCAAGACTGTCAGTGTGATAAATAACACTGGCTGAAAGGAGACGCCTCTTCGGCCTATTAGTCACGTGCAAACCACGTGTGTTATATATCCATGTGTATAATGTGTGTCTGTGTATGTACTTTAGTGTCATTCCGATACATCTGAAAAGGTTCACATGAGCATTAGTACCAACAGCTCATCTTATCAGTATTTTAAAAGTATTGGTAATACCAGCCTATGTATTACTTTGTATCTGACAAGAAGGCAAATCAGTGGTATTTGCACATCACCAATTCAAACCCGCGCACACCTGCTATTTTTGCCAAACTTGCTTGACTTTAAGCTTGACCCCATCATTGAACAAGTTTTCCCACACTCTGTTATTTGGCCAGTAAACAAAAGCCTCGTCTCCACCGATCAAAATCACGTTACTTTTCTTCTGCTCTTTCTGAACTGAACTGCACCCAAGTGGGAGGAAAGGTGCAATATCTAGGCTACATCGTCAGTGGTGATCAAGCAGAGCATCTCTGTATGCTTCACCCTTTGGTGTCAAGGGCTCTGCCTACGCAGACCACGTCGGATATGCATGTTCTATTCTGTGGGATATGTATAAAAACGCAGACGTTGATATCAATCTTTTGAGTTCTAAATAACATAAATTCACATCTGAAGTGCGTGCACATGGGGATGTGAATAGCTGGTATGAATGAATGAATGGCATTCGCCATGAAGGGTGTTGATGAGTGAGTGTAGGCTGTGTTAGAGGCAGCAGCCGCAGCACCTCTACCTTCACAGCCGGATCAGTATTCCTCCAAATCCAGCTCCTCCCACCCACTCAATCCAATTCTGCCAAACTCATTTTTCAGGCATGCAACACAAAATGACTTTTCAGGTGGGTAAAAATAATCAATTCGAGCAATAAAAACAGCACATACAGAGCATCTTCATGCTTAGCATGGATCAGGACTGAGGAAATCCCTCTCAAAGCATTTTGTCACAAAACTTTTGTGCTGTAATAAACTGCCCTGTAGGGTTTTCCATTCAAACCACTCTCCATTATGTAAAACATTCTCCCATTTTCCCATGACGAGCTATTACACGTTTTGTAAATGAAGTTCTCCTCATTGTAATCACTCTTTCCAATCTAAAGATAAATACTGTTTCATCACTAGAGTGGCCATATGGAGTGATGTGCCGCTCTGCCAGTCTCTCGGTGAACATGACGATTTGATGCCAAAGCAATCACGTGATCTGGACCTGAGTCGAGCCCATTTAGGTGTCCAGGGAAATAAGAGATGGAGATCAAAAGACAGAGAGACGTGGCTTTACATGCAAACGCACACTTTCAGAAACATGAGATTTCCTGTAAATACTGTATGATCCACTTTCATATCAGCACTTGCTTTGTTGCCAATAAAGCCTGAGGTGGAATGTAGTTCCAGCCTGTGTGCAGTGCACTCTGGGACCATGAGTTCTGCATGTGTACCAGCGTAAAAAGAGAGGCAGATAGCACGCAGGTGACAGTGACCTCTCCCCGCTGTTTGTGTGTGTGCGTCCGCTTGCCAGGTTGGCGCGGGTTCAGCCTGTCAGTGGGAGCCAAGGTGACAGCGAGGCCCAGAGGCTGCGGTGGGAGAGCGGAGGACAAGGCCGAGATGGAGCTGGCACGGGGTCTGCATCCTGGCAGCAGTGGCCAGAGGTTACAGCGCCACCTGCAACCTCGGTGCCCGACGGCGTGACAGCAGTGACCGACCAATAAGGCAAACATGTTGGTGGTGGGAGGGTAGAGGGGGTGGGTTCACAGCCAGTCAGGAAAATGAGCTCCTAGTCCACCTCCTGACTCAACTTTTGTCTCCATTAGGAGCTCTCGCTGCTGTTTCCCCATCGCTGAGGTGTTCTGAACTGGATAGGATTTGAGAGGAGTAATTTTTCCGTTTTAAAAAGTTGAACTTTGACACCAAAGGTAAAAACAGAGCTGAGGTGTCTAATTTACTTTTGCCTGCTTCAACTAAAATGATTTCCTTGACCCTTTAAAGCCTCACTTCCACTGTTTCTACTGAGTTTTTCAGCTATTATTCAGGAGATGAAGACGGAAACTACAACTACATGCCAATAATAGCCAGAGGCTGTGTATAGTAACTTTTGTTTCTTTTATAACTTAAGTATTTGTTAAGTCTGTCAGAGAGATGTTAACAATTGCAACTTTTGGAGGTGGTGTTTTGATCGAGTTGCAGGAGATTATGCTACATTGTGGATTTTCTGGTGTACAGCCCATCCCAGAGGGTTACGTACATTTCACCATGACCATGTAGACATCGATGGTACAGATGGGAGGCTGAGGGAGACGCTCTCCTTTCTCCAGCAGGTCTGGGATATCTCTGGTAGAGATCCCATCGTATGGCTTTCCTCCGAAGGTCATCACCTCCCAAATGGTTACTCCTGAAAGGAAGTCATCAGTTGGATGGAGAGACATGAGAGAAAAGCAGTAAACGATCTAAGTTAAACAGAACAAGGGAGGAGAGATTTGTGAAGTTGAGCAGAAAGAAAAAAAAAAGATGTTTGGAGAGAAAAAGAGGGAATTTAAGTTGAACCAAGATGAGAAGATAAAAGTAAAGAGCAGAGAAGATTAAAGAGTTCAGGAGAGGTGGTTATGCAGTGAGACAAGAAAAGAAAAAGAAGCGAAACAGTTACAGGATAAAATAGGAGACAGACAAGAACGAGAAGAAAGTGAAGAAAAGTGAGAAGTAAGAGGAGAATGAGAAGAAAAGATGTGAAGCAGCGGGAATGATGAGAGGAGATGGAGTGACAGGAGGGAATGGAGGAGGAAGAAGACGAATCAGGGTGAAGTGCATAGGACGAGATTAGAGAATACAAGTCGACAAAGGACTGAGGGACTAATCAGAGTCTTGAAAGTCATCAGTCAATCTGAAGTTTCAGCACTCTTCAGCTTTAATCAAGCTGCTGTTAATGAGCTAATGAGTGGTAAGCAGACTAAATGCACACTACAAGATGGAAGTATAATAGCCCGCGGTCACAGAGTACTGCTGAGGACCAGGACGCACTAAAACCATACTGATACATTTAATCAAACACGCATTATTCTCTTTGATATGACCCGTCTCGCATACATTTTTTGGTGGAAATCTTTTTTTAATGACTTTGGGAGTGATTGTTCGACTTAAACGGGAAATTGTTATTTGCACTGTAGCAATAAAAGCCTCATGAAAGTTTAGCCTCCAGATTTTAATCTCTCAGACATTCTGGTGGCTGCATAGACTGATTTTAATATTAGAAGATTTAAAGGAGCAGATGCCCCCCCATTCTGCATTTTGCATTGACTGTGAAATCACACGTAAAAGCACAGTTTAAAAGAGTGAATGTATTCCACAGTCTAAAGATGCTCAACCAGTGCTAGACTTTGACAGCGTGAGACAAAGAGAGAGAACCATGCAACACTTAGCAGGTGCTGGCCGATGAAGAAAGGAAAAAACCCATCAAAGAATCTCAAGATGAGACGCATATTATTTTTTTACACATAAAAGCGTAATGCTGAGGTGTTCGGGCTTTGCTGCTTCTCTCTCAACAAGCAGCAGGTGAAAAGGACATAAAGAGATTAAAGGAATGGAAGATGACAATCATGTTTTTATTTACTGACACATTTTAAAACAAAGTCATGGTGAAAAATGAGGAATGTAATTCTTCTAAACCAGTTCAAATTCTTCAAAACGAAATGACAGAGATAATTTGGCTCCACGACTTTATAAAAGTCGCTTCCTGGAACTCACCGTAGCTCCAGACGTCGCTCTGATGAGTAAACTTCCTGTAATGGATGCACTCCAGGGCCATCCATTTGATAGGCATCTGTCAGGCAGAAGAAAAGCATATTAGTATTATATACAAGGGCATGTGTGTGCTAAATTTCCCTAATATTCTCTATACTGATAACACAATGAATGATGCACACGTTGGGTGCTGATTTAACACAAATTAACTGGGATTTTGATATAAGCCACATGAGAAAGAACACAAGAAACAAGATTCAACAAACACACACACACACAAACACTCAACAGCTCCAACTGTACAAGAGCCAGGCGGGGCAAATGGTAGGATGCTCTGGGTTGCGGCTTAACACTGTGATTAGATTTGAGGGCCAATTCCATTGATTGCCGTGATGGAGTTTGAGGGGAGGGCGATGTCGAAGGTTAGAGCGTGTCTGTTATCCCCTCGGTGGAAGGGATAATACCACAGCACTGCGTGCCGGCACAAACCGTGATGGACACGCTGCAGAGGGGTAGAGAGGATCAAACAGGCTTTCCTGAGACGAGACGGTTTGAAAAACAAAATACAAAAGCCGAGAGGATTGAGGAAAGATTTTAAGAGGCCAGAAGCCCATGTACTGAGAGCTCAGAGGAGGTATTTGTTTACTGTGTTTATAGGGTTTAGAGATCTCCATTCCCCAACAGTAAATAAAATGGTCCAACAGAGCAGAAAAGTGTCTCACTGACTCCACTAAAACTGTCCTCTGTGATCGGATAAGTTGCTCCCTCAAGATCTAAAGCCCTAATTAATGTTAATGTCTATTGTTGCCTTTTACAACACACCGATGGTACGGCCCCAAACAGTGTCTCAGCAAGCCTCCGAACATCATCAAATGGAAGCAAATAGATTCTGATAACAAGGTCACTCGGTTGGTAATGACAAAAAAAATGAACCAATGAAATGAAACAGTGAGACAACATCTGCCTGAAATAAAATGCTTTAAATGAACAGTTTGCAGAATGTTCATATCGATATATGCATCAATTATAATCTTGCATCTGTTCATTTCTTTCAACCAGCAGTTGGTTAGCTGTGAAAACGGTGGGTGACATGACCCCGTCAACAAACACATCTGAGGAGAACCTCTACAGCTCACCAATCATCCTGTATTCAACCTATCTAAACCATTAATCCCTCAAATTGACTGCTGTGGGGTTATGCGACTTCCTGGGGTCTGCTGTGACGTTGCTACGGCAACCAGAGGAGACTCTAACATCTGTCCAGGCTAGACAGCAATGTGCAGTCTCACCTTGTGAATTTTACACGTATTCGACAGGAGACGTTTCCGACAGAGGCCAGCAGTCTTTCCACAGTTCATTTGTGACTGTGGTTTCTTTCTGAGCGCAAAATCAGAATGATCTTAAGAATGATCTTCACAATCAGAGCAATCTTAAATAGCTCCAACCAGTTTGTGTGAACTTGAAAAGTGAAGAAATGCTGACTTCATGTCTATGCTCTGAGAATCACTCTCTTTAGCTGGTGAAGAAAGTGTCTCATTGCCCAATTCTCTGATATCTGATCTGATATCTTTGTGTGATTGTTAATGTCATAACTTGAATGTGACTCTTATCAGACACCATGTAAACAAACCATGGTCACATGCAGCACACTGTGTTCACCGTAGTAAATACAGATGCTACATATGACAGCATGTTTAGTTTTGAAGTGGTGCATATTCAAGCAAGAATCACTTTGTTTGGCTGTTCTAGAAACATTTAGACTACATTCACGCTGCATGTCTCAATGCTTGACAATGTTTTGCTAGGATTTGATTTTATTAGTGTAATTATGAGGCGTTTAGCTTCATAATTAACATGCAGATTGAGAGTGGTATTGATCCGCTCTTCCAGCTCTTATCAAGTCAGCAAAAGTGTAGTTCCCAAAATGTTGGAACTCTTCTTCTTTCAGCCTTCTTTCAGCCTTTTTTCCTAATGTACCCATGACTGAGTATTTGCCACTTAAACATTATGGATTATGCCGGGGGCTCATTCCGCTCCTGCACAGATTTGCATTGAGCAGTACGTGTCCTAAACATGGCAGTTGTTTAAATAATTGTTTATGGATTTACCTTTCCTCCGTCTGCATTATATTCCTTCTCATTAACATCCAGCAGGCGAGCTAGACCAAAGTCGGTGATCTTGATGTGGTTCGGAGATTTGACCAGGACGTTCCGGGCTGCGAGATCCCTGTGGACCAGCCGCCGCTCCTCCAAGTACATCATACCCTGCAACACACACAAACAAACATGTTGACACACCGCAGTTATCCTCTAGTCTGTTCACTCACATCAACTAGACCTATCTGCAGGCATGTGTGTGTAGCGCTGTGCAGGGAACTGGTGCAAACACACACACACATGCGAGTGTGACTCCCGTTCAGCATCACCATCTGTCTTCATCATCGTCATCACCATCACTATCATCACCATGGCCATCAAGACCCCATTAGAAATGCTACAATTATTGGCGTCATCATCATTACCACCACATTGTTATTTTATGGTTGTAATTCACATCAATCAACAACTAGACGGTGCAGAAGATTTCTTTATTGCTAAATGCTTGGCGTTGCCATAAAAGCAGCCTGCATAAAAATCCACCCAGAGGCAGGCTTTTCTTTTAGTGAAAAGAGGACCCATAGGAGTAAAACATTTCATTCCAGCACATTCACTGAGCAGTTTAGAAATCACCTCTTTGCTCTTTCACCCCAACCATACTTTAATTTATAATTAGCACCTTGGACGGGGCAAATATAATTTTCTCTGACATTCTCAGGTGCTCAGATAACGTTTCTAGTGGGAAGAGAGTAAAAATTCATTTCTGGCTTCAGCATATATTTAGTACGACAGATAACCCATCAAAACCAGTTCATAGCAGAAGCAGCTGTTGTGAAATTGAACACGTGGAAAGTCACTATTAAGAAAAAAATATTTTGTATCTCAAACATAAATCCAAAATAATCTGTGGCAACAGCTTCAAAATCCAATCACATTCTGCCAAATATGGACACACACACAGACATATGAGAAGTATCAGAATTTACATCTTCATAAAAGTGGATAGAAAGGTTTGAACTGATACAAAGCACCAAGCGTGTCCAAAAGCTAGAAAAGAGCCGCTCTGCGTAGTGAATGCTTTACAGAAGAACATCTTGAGCAGCACATCTACAGTCTCTATTGTGCATCAGTATGAGAAAGAGAAGAGAGTGAAAGATTTTTGTCTGAAGTGAAAGAGAGATGGGCTGGAGGGTTGGGAGGGGGAACTATTTCAAATTGGACGAACAACAACAGAAGCTACTTTGTTTGAAGTGGCAAGAGCACATAAAAACAAGGCCTTATTTCAAGACAAAACAAATTGGATTTAGCTGGAATGAAAGGAGTGGATTGAGGAGGAAGAGAGAAGGAGTGGAGGTGGGGGGATAGGTGGGGGGGGGTTGAGTGGCAGCAGTCTAAGAGGTGAGATTACATTTGTGAGGCTATAATCACACTGCCTCATTTGGCTCCCTCCCTGGAGAGGACATGTAGTTCCAGGACACACCTGCACAAAGTCAGGTACACCCGCAGACATGCAGCTCTAACGGAGCTGCACCTGCATTTGTTTGTCTGTGTGTGTGTGTGTATGTGATTGAAGGGTGGAAAGAAAAAGTGAAAAATATAAAAAGATCCTTCATGTTGAGCTGGTTTAGATTAAAAGATGAATGGAAACGTGTTAGCTAGGCTAAATAAGTCATACACACACACACACACACACACACACACATACACACATACACACACACACACACACACACACACACACACACACACACACACATACACACACACACACAACTATTAGATGATGTTACAGCACTGCATATCCATTCTGTAATCAGGTCATACCATTGATATCTCATAAACTAAGCTTGAACATAATTCCCCCCAAATCTGAATGAATAGCCACTCTGAACATTGAATCTCTCTCTCACACATGCACACACAGTGACACACACAACGCCTGAGAAATCTGTGTCACACCACTTTATAACACTGACTTTTTATATTGAAATGGAAAGATGAGACTCGTTTGGTAGTCCATAGCTTTGGAGCTCATTTTAAGCGGAGTCAGAGTAGTTTGATCAGCTGTTGTCTATTATCACAGGGAGTCAGTCAGTCCTGTTTGCAGGACTGACATTGTGTGTATAATCTATTCTCAGAATAAGTGTTTCTGAATTTTACCAAACTACAGCTGTTGGTGCTCATTCATAATGAGAAGCTCTTAGGTTTGACACCTTTTGTGTGGAGTCATGTTTTGGATTATCCAGGTACTTGAATTTCCTCTCACAGTCCAAAGACACACATGTTTACTTGCCAGCTGGTCTTGGCTTTAGCAATGATAATGAAATTGAAATAAACTTAACATGACTGAACTGTGATTTCTTTGCACCCTATTATTGAGTCTGACATCATGTTTGAGATGCCTGTCCGGATGGATAGATTGACAAGGATCCTGTTGCAATATGCCGCAGGCCACCTACAAGACGCCGGTGATGGAGAATGTGTTATGATATGACTGACAGAAAGACAAATTTGGCAGTTTCATCACTTTTTCACTCCATGTGAGGGTAGATAGATGGGGTGACAGGCAGCGGCTTTGAATGTTGCTTTCCGCAGCTTTGGCTCTGAAGTGCCACCCATGATTCATTGAACCCTGGCGAGGTGTTTATAGCGTGATGTCCAAGTAGACGGTAGTTGACTTTTTTAAGCCACATTATCACTAAATGTTTGCTCGAGAATAAGCTCCTGTGAGCCAAATATTAGCTCAGCTGCGAAATGTTGCTGCCAACTTGGCAAAACCATACTAGTCTTAAAAAAAACTCCTGGCAGCTTTACCTCAG
This sequence comes from Karalla daura, assembly GCA_029224185.1. Lineage (NCBI taxonomy): Eukaryota > Metazoa > Chordata > Actinopteri > Chaetodontiformes > Leiognathidae > Karalla > Karalla daura. Next base: position 9,945,489 of record CM055202.1, read on the forward strand.
TGACAAACAGAAATTGCATAACTTAAAATAAATAAATAAAAACAACAATGAGCATCTGCTATTTGCCTAATATTTGGTGATAAATGTACAGTATGGCTTGGCCACATTTTGCTACTTAAATAGCAAACCTAAAACGATTTGGATCCTGTCAATCACTGTCGGGTACTTACGTGTGGACCTACTCAATGTGAGACAACGTGGTGGGAAAAAATACAGCGATATGGGAAGCCAAGGAAGCTGATTTGCATTAAAACACAGGATCAAACACATCATTAACATAAACGCAGGAAGAGGAAAGACTTAATGTTGGGGATGACGTACTTTGGTAGCTGTTGCCCACAGCTTGCACGTCATTGGGCCTGTGTGTGTGTGTCTGTGTGAGAGTGTGTGTCATGGTGTACACTGCCAGCTTACTGACAGATTCTTATTTGTACATAAATCGCGCCCAGTAATCTCCTCAATTTTCGAGACAATTAAGCAGTGCGGGGAGAATGGATGGCTTGGCAAACCGTGAATTTTAATTTGCCAGTACAATGAGATTGAGAGGGGAGGGGAGGTGATGGAAGTGCGCAGAGTGGGAAATGGCTGCAGACGTGAACTAACTTTTTTCTTTTTTTTTTTTCTCGCCTTTTTCTACTCGATTGCTCTCATTTACTGCCCTCCCATGTGGATGCGATGAGAGCGTCTCACTGCTGGAGGTTTGTAATTGCAGCGAACCTGGTTGTGATAGCCAGCCATCGGTGGAAGCTGTGTTTCAGGTATAAGTCAGCCACCAGAGAAAAATCCAAGGGCTTCAGACAGACTCTGTTGTGATCGCGCCTCCACACATGGGCTGCCTTCCAATCAGTGGGGATCAGGCTGTTGCCCTCAACCCGGCCCACCAAGATTTGACAAGGAAAAGCAAGCATAGGGAAGAGAAAAAAAACTCAATGCGGAGAGTGGAAATGTCAAGACTTTGACTCACAAAGAATTCCAGGGAAATAGACTTATCACGGGTTCATTACGAGAGCAGAAAGCTCTTTTCTCAGGCTGAAAGAGATCAGCCTTCACATCATATTTGTCCCTTTATGCATCACCTGAATACATCAGTTCAGCATTTACATTAAGATTTCTATCTAATTACGAATAACATAAAAGCTTCCATATGACCTGAATGACGTACATGTTAAGGTCGATCAGAGCCTCTAGTTACTAGTTACTAGTACTTACCACTAGTAGAGCTACTTGTGAATGTGAGAGTGTGTGACCTGCAACCTGCCTAGGGAGTGAATTCCCTAACTTCACCCTATATGTGATGGTAATAGGCTTATAAAATAGTAGTGAAAAAAATCTCATTTCAAGAAGAAGAGGGAGATGAGGGGAGGGTGAAAAGCGCTACAGGTCTGTATGCAGGATGCTTAACTGCTGTCTCGCCCGCCAAGAGGATTGCCACTTTCCAAGAAAACATTCTGACCACCCGTCACGGTTATTTATGCTGATTTCACAGTCATGCGAGTGAAACGTAAGTGGACGGTATGGTTCTCAGATATGTTTCGCAAAGACAGATTTTGGGGTGGAGACAGAGAGATGCGGAAGTGGCAAAGGGCTGCGAAGATTAAATCAACAGGAGAGAAGCTCGGAGAAGTGGCCCCTATTTTCACCAACTGGCATTCCCCACTGTTGTTTATTCTGGCAAGATAGATACAGACACACACATACACAAACACACACTCATACAGATCTCTAATCAAGTAATTCAACCTGATTCAATGTTATTCATGAGGAAATTTCTAATGAGACTGAACATCCTACAGAGGCTCTGTAAACCTCATGTGTGCTCCTTCCTTTGGTGAGTGTTTGTATCCGATTCACGTTTATTTTTATAACCAAGGATCTAAGATGAAACTGTTAATTGTGTGGCTAAAAAAAAGAAGGAATAATTTGAAAGAAGAAATGTTCAAGTATTTGTTAATGGGCACAAACCGTTTGAACCTCTTTTGGTACAGTGAAAAAGAGCATGTCTCCTTATCTTGTCTCTTACCTCTAAAACTAACCATTTCTCCACTTCTAATGTTTGTCCATGTTTCAAGCATATTTCAAGATGCTTTTAAGAAAACAGTTTGACATTTAAGAGTTGTATTAGAAGTTGGATGCCACTATAATCTGTCTGCATTGATTGCAGGGCTTGACCTGAGCATAAAAGACAGTGGTAACTGAGTTTGGCTGTCTTAAAAGACGTGAAAAAGAATACCTCTTTTAAGACAATTTATCTTCACGGCATATTCACAAGTTACCAGAAACCTTATAGTGCTTATAAGGAAGTCATGAAGCTGCGGGTTTCTTACAATAATAAACAGTGACAAATCACTTAAGTCTATACCAAATCACAATCAAATGTACTTTGATTTGTTCTTAACATTGAGGATGACAGCTGTTGTGGGGTATTGCAACCTCCTTTGGACCAATTAAAAAACATGTAATTACTGTGGATGAGAGTCATTTTATTCTGCACGCTGAATACTTAGTGGCAAGACTGCATGACACATTTGTGCTGTTTCTTGCTTTTGCTGCACGGTCCCGCTCACTCATTGCAAGCGGCGTGCCAGTATTTCTGGAGGGCACAGGATGTTTGGTGACTGTCTATTTTGTGCAACCATATTGTGACTAACAGCGCAAATTTATTGGGGGTTGGTGACACCAGTGCGGCATCTGCTTGACGTAGTACATGTTTAATGTATGGCTTGGATATAAAAAGATCCCAGTGGGCTTGGGAGGAGGTGAATCACTGTTTAAGGAATGAGGTGAAACGAATCAGACCACTGTGGAGGAGAAACTGAGAGAAAGAGGGGTGGAGGGTGATAACACAATAATGATGAAAGCAGTAGGCTTTCATTTCATTTTGAGCTCCCATGTCAGAATGAATTTACAAAATGACATTAGGGGGCAGCTTGAATATGAACAATTTGTCTGAGCTCAGACTGTGTTAGCAGTGTGCGAGGGGAAACCTTGTCCATATACATTTATTCTCTCTGATGAATGCTTAATGGCCATTCCACTCCCGTACTTAGGGTGCACAGGAGGGAGAGTCTCTCTTACCTGAGCACACATGGAAACACTCTCCTGCCCTCCAAGCACCTTCACTTAATGGTCAGATGTCAAATGACTCACTCTGATTGCAGAAAAGTATAAACTCATTTAGACAGATTCATTCATTCATCCATTCATTCATTGTCTTTACCTGCTCTATACCCAAATGGTGTTATGGAGTCTGCTGGAGCCTATCCCAGTTCACATAAGGTCAAGGCAGGGAATACACCCTTGAGAGGTAATCAGGGACTTCAGATGAAGGTCTGAATGCATTGAACCAGGCTTTGAAAATCTGTCAAGTGCCACTCTTTACTGCACAAAGTAATCTCATGTTACTTTTTTAGGGTCACACGGAGGTCAAGTGGATAGCACTGTCACCTCACAGCATAAAGGTCCCCACGTCAAATCCCAGTCGGACTGAAGGCTTTTTTGTATGGAGCTTGTGTGGTTCCCCAGTGTGTGTGTGGGATTTCTCAGGGTGCTATAGTTCCCTCCCACAGACCAAAAACATCTATGTTTATGATGATTGGGGATTCTAAACTGCCTGTGAGTGCCATCTTAAGAAGTTGGCTTCTTAGGTCTCACTATCTGGCTAATCCCCATCAATCTCCATCAATCCTATTAGACAGTGACAGTCTGTAAGCAGGTAATTTTGTTGGATGAAAGGTAGTTTCTGAAATGTTATTACTACAAAGACACACATGATGTCCAAAAAAATCCCAAACAAACAAAAAAAATAAAAATAAGCTTGCAACAAGTGCAGCATCAAGCACAGGTTAAAACCTTGAAATTAACTTAATTTACTTACACTTTCAAAGGTGTGTGATGGAGGTTAGATATAGGATGGATGGATGGATGGATGACCATATAGGGTCTCATAGAAAAATAGCAGACAATATGAGGAGCTTCAAAAGGTTGTGTTTTACTTCATGTCAGTGATTTTTCTATGTGCCAGATGAGGGTATCATTCTGAGAGAGGGCGGATGGGCTTCTGCTGAAGAGCTGTCAAGCAGTCATCACTCTAAATGGGATTCAACCTCTCTCCTGTAACTGTCACTGTGGCAGCTGAGCAGGGAATGACCTCACTTGGCTGCGGCTGCTGAAGTTAACAATCCTCCTGTCACAGAATTCATATCTGCTGCCTCCCTCTGAATAATCAAGTCAAAATTTAATCTAAGTTCAGCTCATGAATGTGATTAGATGGTGTGGGATATGGCAGAAAATGTGATGTTGGTGTCCAGTCGGAGCTTTGAAAAATTACATTTGATTATTGTCATTTTGTTGTGCCATAGAAAAGAAGAAAAGGGAAGTCCTGGTCAGGCTGCATATTATTGTCTTGCCTAAGAAACAGAATAAAAACTAAGGAATGAGAAGATTTGAGGTGAAAAGTGAAAACCATGGAACAAATCTAATAAACAATCTACAAAACTGCCAAAAGGCTTTTTAAGTTCAGCTCTGACTATTACTTTGTCGTTAAAATACATATTATCTCAAGCCTATTAGGAAGTTTAAGCACATTTTTATAGACTGGTGCATTTTAGCAAAAGAACATTTAATCCCTATTGTGCACATTATGATTAAAAAAAAGCAGAATTCATGCTTATATAAGTGGTGGTTTTAATGAAGTGAAACAAACAAAACCCAAAAAACCTGAGACAATAAGCTAGAGGACAGCAGCCTGAGCTCTTTGCTTAAGAGGAGGCTGGGAGGTGAGCTAATATTTCTAACGCCCTTCATGCAGCTGGCTCTTATGAATGAATGTATAAAGGCCATCCTTTGACCTCACCACCCACAGATGGAGCGACAGAGAGAAGTGCTCAGGAGGTGAGACGGAGAGAGATAAAAGAAAATGGGACAACTTTTTTTTTTATGTAATAGCCAGTGCTGCTTCGGGTCAAAAGTTTATAGAGAATATGGATTTTTTAATTTTCTTAATTTTTGAGCTCAGGAATTCATATACTGCCCATATGGATGCAAGAGTATACAGCATGAGTAATGGCTGTATAATTAAAGACAGCCATGCCTGCTGTATGTCAAGTTTGTGCAGTATTAACACAATTCCACAGATGTTTGATGTTGTAAGACATGACTTCGGCTTCAAGAGTATTTGAATGCTGTAGAGATTACTTTTATGGCTCCTTTTCCCTCCAAGATCAAAAAAGTATGTTTCAGTGTCATTTTAGTGTTGGGTGGGGGGTTGCCACTGACAGCAATGCTCTTTTTGTGGAGGAGCAATACTTATGTACAGGTTCAAAATATTTGTGGCTCACATTGTAGGTTAACACATCCAGCCAGTTGTCCATCCTGCAGACCCTACTGAGAAAATGAGTTGTGCTACCGAGGATCAACAGGAAGTGTGTTGTCATTCATTCATTCATGTGTTTTTGAAAGGTCAAAGCCGTCTTTTACATACATTTACACTTGGCAACATATTACGCGATTCTGTGACTCATTGGCATTTTAATGATGCCTAGCTATTCCTTTAAGAGTGATTCCTGCTCATTTCAAATGTGAGTTCATGAATTCAGGCCAATTTCCACTGGAACATTTCCAGCATTGAGCCATTGGTTGGGTTAACATTTGCCACTAGTTTTGCCAGTCTTCTGACCATGTTGACCATCATGAAAAACAAAAAAACATATGCAGTCTGATCCTGGAATAACATGTTTTTGTACTAGAAAGCAGAACCGTCAGCTCCACATAAGGTATCTCCACATTTTTCTTAGCCTCAAGGAATCTTCCTCTTTTTCTTACTTGAACTGTCAACTGTCTTGGCCTCGTGGTAGTTTTGCACAACAGAAACAAGCAGTCTTGTCTGTGTCTATATATGATGTGTAGGGCAGAGAGGAGGCAGAGGCCTGACAACATATCATCGACATCTATGGTTGGACGTGGTCTTGGAGGTTTAGGGTCAGGGCAGGACGTGCAGAGCAAAACAAACAATGAAAGGCCAGAGCAGGAGATAAATACAGCTCTGTTTGCACGGGTGAGAGTAAAGAAATCCAAACACTCAGCAGAAACACATCTGTCATCCTCGCCGTTAATCAAATCATCCAACACTGATGAAACAATGGTTTGGAAAGGGCACGTATCAGCGACTCTTCAATTCTCCGCCTCGGTCTCTTCTGGGGCGTCAGTTCACTAAAAACTAAGTGATGTCCCTGCATCAAAAATCCTCAAGGGTCATTTTCCAATTCCATATCACTTAGAGGATGCAGGCTCCAGTGCGGCTGATTCTGAGTTCATGCAGGGGAACAGAAGGAGGAACAGTGTGCCTTTTCTGTCTAAATAAATCCCATCAGTCTCAGTGATGATAGTGCTCGAGGTTTGTTTTTCATGGCAACGAAAGAAAACAAAAACTCATGGACATCACATGGGTGCCAGTTGCCTAAACCGAAGCGGTCATGGTTTTTAGCACTGGAATGAAACTTCCGAACCCAGTTCTCAGGTTCACAAAATGCTAGATAGCACTTGCTTTGGATTTTCCACTGATGCGATTTTAATTTTAGATAATGTTTGAATTTTTTTTTTGCTTCCTATTATGAAGACTGAGCACTGCACTGTCTGGACTTTGGTATAGGTGTGAGGGTTTGCACTAAACATTATCAGCTCCCTTTATCTCCCACTGCCTCGGCTTTTGATGCATCTCCTTGTGTTGTTCTTACACATGTTTCAATATTGAGCACTGGCTGTGGCTGTTTGCACTCCACTCATGCCATCTGTCTGTCTGTTTGCCTCTTTCTCTCTCTCTCTTTTTCTCTTTCACATCGGTGGTATGGTCCCGCACTGCACAGCAAACCTGGCTTTGAGAGCGCGAGGACTGCCAAATCCTGTGGCAAACACACAAACGCGCAGATCAAATGCGTGTCGACAAATACAAACACAAATTACTGCTGCTAAGAGTTTACATCCTGATAAGACGGTAAGGTAGCGGGACAGAAAACAGGGTGAGATAAGAGGGGAGAGGAAACCGAGCCAGGAACAAAGACGGCCGTAACTTTGTGTGTGTGATTGTGCAGAACAGCCTCGCTTCCTGTCAGTTTACCACTACGGTCGCTGCTGCCACCCTGCCAGCATGCCGATGTGCCAGGCCCCCACAGGCACCTTTGGGATCAGGTGGCGGACTCATAACACACGCCAACTACATGACCTTGTCCTGGAAGAGCCCACGCAAGCTCAGTGATGAGGGCAACAGGGGCCAATGGGGTGAGTGGGAGTGGAGGAAGAATGAGACACCAGATGGATATGTTAATGTGCTTGGCATCGCCTAATCTGCCGTCATCCCTCTCTGTCTTGCTCTTTCTGTTTTTCAGCGCGACACCGCGTCTCCTACCCCTCTCTGCCAACCAGTACGCGCAGCGAAAATGTCGTTTCTCAAGAGCAGAGATGGAATTTATGACGGGTCGGATGATCTGCGGCCGGGGCGTTGCCACCACGTGATCATGTGCTCTGGCTCAGAGCCACTTTACTGGCGTCCTTCTCAATAAGAAGGTCCCGCAATTTGTAAAAAACAGTAAATCACAACAGACGGAGCCGAGCTCGCTAATTAAGGCAGAGATTTGAACCATGCAACATGCCAAAGACTCTGGTAATTATCAAAGGTGTGTGATGGAAAGTTTTAAAACAGGACATGGATATGTGTGCCATGTTTCAATGATGCTGTTTTCACTTAATTGATACTTGACAGCAGGAAAGCAATCTGCGACAACACAGCAATCTGCGAATCATTTTCCTAATGTGCACCTTATAATTGCAGGAATCCAATAAATAAAAGATGTGGAACATTTTCTAGGAAAGCGCTCAAATCTCCTCATGAAATGTTTTGTAAAAATTTGTTGACATGCTGCTCAAAATATATGCACACTGCTGAGAATGTGAAAATTACAAAAATTACTTATTTTTACCAGTTGTAAGTTTAGCATGTATTTAAACTAAACATCACAATTTTGTCTTTTCATTATGTTCATGGGTTGACATGGTAAAGTGATCAACAATGCTGTTACCTCATAGCAAGAAGTTATCTTGCGTGGTTTTATGGCCCTCCCATAATCCAAAAACATGCAAGTTTAGGAGTCTAAATTGCCCCAGTACTGTAGATATGTGTGGGTGTAAGGTGTATGTGATTGGTGACATGACCAGGGTGTTTTCCCTGTCTTTGCCCTATGTGCAGCCATACAGGACAAGTTTAAAGATACACACACACACACACACACACAGTCTACCAACACTGAAAGGCAGAAACCTCAAAAGATTTGTAAGGAGGTAAACAGAGGTGCCGGAAGAAGAAAATAATCCAATCTGACCTCTGAAGGAGAGAAACTGTTTTGTATTCACTCAGCTGTGATTTCTGGCCAACAGGAAATGAGTTTAGAGATTTCTCACTCTCTTCCCCCCTAACCCCTCATCTTCATAATTTTAATCTATTGTCTCATATTCACACATTGTCTCATATTCATGACCTGGAAGGGAAAACAGTAACGACTTTAATCTGTGGAATTGAGCAGCTGAAATGTTTGACATTTTTTATTTATTTATTACGTGGCGATATCAACACCGAAAAGCTGGGTGTCTCCTCTATTGTTGAGCTAAATTGTGCTATAGCCTGACGTGGAGGTGAAAACTCAACTGGCCTGTCCTTTTATATATGCATATGTGTATATATATATATATATATATATATATATATATATATATATATATATATATATATATATATATTTATTTATTTATACACACACACACACACACACACATATACACACATGGTGTCTCTGTTGAGACCAAGGCCAACAGATAATCCCGACACCAAGCAGTCAACTAACAGCCATACAGTGAAATCACAGCCACAACAAACCATAAAATGAAGTCGATTGAAGTCTCTGTCTTTCAGGTTATGCTCTTTGGGGAATTAGTCAGTTGGCGGAGCTTTGGAGTTTCTGCTCTTTGAGGTTTTCAGAGCTTTTGTTGCATAGCATTCTTCTTATATTCAATGTGTTCAGGGTAACAGCTAATTCTTCGTAATGTTTTCCTTTCACTCACCTCATGCTATACTTAATTATGACGGATAAGTTTGGACGTGCAGGGTAGGAAGAAGGAGACTTTTCTTAGCAGTTCCACCTTTACTAGAGATTTTAGTAACTTCCCACCAGCATTATACAGACTGAATGATACATTTTGTTTAATTTAGCAATATGATACAGTCACACTTCAATTTTTTTGATAAAAAGCTATTGGCTTAACTTTACTGTTATTTCAAGGCAATATTTTAAATTCCAAAAATATTTACTTGCACTTAATGTAGATATATTCCTCCATAAGCTGGGAAGAGTGTATGACCCTTCGGCTTATGAAAGTATTTCAAAGCTGACTGCATTTTCTTCCGCGGTATGCGCGGTTGTCAATCAACCCTCAGCATATTTGTCTTGATTCAGGAAAACTTGACATTTCTGGAGAGAAATGCTGTTCTGCCAGCAGCGGCTGCGTGATTTGACAGTCTTTCTGTCCTTAATCACATTGGTACAGCTTGTGCTGTCTGGCATACGACAAAACACTGTTATGAGTCAGTCGCTGACTAAGGTTGATGACTGGGAGAAACAGCAGCTATTTAGAGCAAGCGATTATTACAATTTCTTCACCTTTTAGAGATGGGACAGTACTGCTAAGTAGTGAGCCATCCGTTTGCTTGAGTTGGAGTGTGGGCAGCCCAGTCTGTTTGTGCTTTGCAGCGAGGAAAGTTTATGGAGATCGCCTCAGGTTGTTTGCATAGGGGTGGGTGTGTTGAGACACCTCTCTAGTAAACATCAGCTGTGCTTGATTTGATCTGCAACGTTGCCCACAGGATGGGCCCTAAAAAGTGCGTACTTCACATTTATAAGCAGACAGTAGCTGGAAAAAAAAACTTTTGCAAATGAGACCTGGATGAGCTACTAGTTCTGATGCAAATGTTACAAGGTATACAAGCAATGACCTGGCGAAACAAGCTGAAGTACAACAGCAAAACAGGATGCCAGGTACATAAATCTGGCTGAGAATGCTTTTGTGAACAACAAAAAAAAAATTATGAAAATAACAGATTTGTTAACAGATTGTTGTCTTGCTGGAGCCCCAAAATGTGTGTTCACTCTTTGGCTCGGATCTTTACAACAATCTGCCTATGTGTCTGTTTGACAAGAAAATGTGTTCATCAGAGCGAGGGGGAAATAATGCTTCATCTTGGTGTTAAAGCATTCTGCAGGTCCTTTCTTTTCAACTTACCAACACAAAAGCGTCTTTTCATTCTCTGTTGAACACATTCAGATTTGTTTGTGAGATACACGCTCCAAAATTGAACACTACTGCTCAACTGCAAAAGGCAGTCACTGCATTTAGGTCGGTGCTTCTTTTCCACCCCCAGGGCTGAGAGCGCTGTAAGTTTGCCAACTGCCGGCCCAGTTGGACAGACCGCAGGGTTAACTGGTGGAGTGGCCTGTCAGCACTCAAACAGCTGCAATCAGTGCAGAAAACAGCGTGCAACAAGGCTCGCAACTTCCCGCCAATCGATAAATGGAATAACTGCCACTTAAACCATTAGTCCGTCCTCTTTCGGGTCTGGAGTAATGAACTGTAATAGAGAAATGATAATAATGATGATAATCATAATTAGTGGGATAATAACAGGGCAATCACTGGGTGCCGTAACGGGAGACATTAACTGTGATCTATGATTGATCTGCTGCAAGGCGGGCAGCTCAACAGTTTGGTTGGAGTTCTGGGTTGCTGTGGAGAACGTGCATGCAAGCGTGTTTATTTATTGATGCCATTTCAAGAGAGATCCTCAAACCTGCAGAAATAGTTGATACACCCTCTCTTACCCTAACATTCCTTCTACCTACATACACTGAGCTTTCATTAAAGGTCTATTGGTACTAAATTACAGATAAAAAAAATGAAAAAAAAACAAAACAAAACAGACAGATGGTATCTTTCCTCTATCAGAAGAGGTACATGAGTAGGTCTGTATATCACGTATCATTTGAACTCCCTTGCAACACACAGTGTGCACACACAGGTACGTGTGTGTGTGTGTGTGTGTGTGTGTGTGTGTGTATGTGTGTGGTAATCCTTGGAGAGCCTGAGGATAGGAAGCTGCCATCAACATTGTTACAGCTTTCTCTTCTGAGGTTTAGGGTGTGTGAGTGTGTGAGTGTGTGAAAATGTGAGTGTGTGTGTGTGTGTCTGTGCGTATGTGTGTGTGTGTGTGTGTGTGTGTGTGTGTGTGTGTGTGTGGGAGCAGGACTGTGAGTGTGTGAAGCCTCTGCAGCCGGCCCCAGTTCTGCCGAAGGGAGAGCGAGACATGCCTGCATCACGGCGACAGAATTTGACAAAAGCTATTTTGTAGCGGGAGGATCCTGTCTCGGCCGCGATAACAGCTTGAACAATGCAAACGCTGGAACCCGGTCAGGACAAATGAGCGCGACAGGTTTTCTATAGTTTACTTTCGTTTGCTTCATTTCTCAGATGATACTGATGACACTCCAAAACAACCTTGAGCTGCGGCAATTCCATAGGGCATCTTGGGATGCTTTGAAAAGAGCTGCGACTTTTGTAAAAAAAAAGAAAAAAAATGCTGTTTTAGCTTTTCAGAGATGTGTGGATATGAGTCTGCACAAGCAGCAGGGTCCACAGGCCCAGGGGTGCAGCACTGGGTAAGGACAAGGAAAGTGAAAATCGAAACAATTTAGTTTCATAATGCGAGCTAAAATTTCACTCAAAAAGGCATTTGTATGCTCGCTCAGACCCAGTGAGATAAGCAGACTCGTATTAGTGTGGAAGACAAAGTCGGCATGTAGGTTATATTCTTCATCATGGAGGTTTAAGTAATTCTAATGTAAATTAAACACCTGCATATACCTTGACAAATAATGGCAGTGACTTATAACTGGAGAATGACTAGGATACATCAATGTCCAGGGTTGCATATCTTAGCTAGAAAAACAGTTATTCTCTGAAAAGACCATTTGCATCTGTGCACAGCAGCTGAATTATTTCAGTTTTAGCTATAAAATATTATTTTGCAATCGACCAGTTGAGACTTTACTCAGTTTGGACTAAGATCTGGCAACAAATGTTTGCAAAAGACAATTCTGATTGCCAAAGCCATTCCTTAATGAACCAACTTCATGACATAAACATAATATAATTGATCGTTTATCTCACTGATACATGGTTAATGTCTGGTAAATGTCTGCTTATTTTAAAATGGATTGCAGCAGTATTTACCAAAGAGGTTGGACAGAAGCAAGATGAGACCAGGAAAGTGCAGTGGTCCAAAATGGGTTACTGGTAATGGTACTGGTAACAGGTGAAGATATCGTGATTCAATTCAAAATCCCTGCCTAAAATTATATGCAATGACACATTCACATAACATTACAGCCACTGTCTACTGAGTAAAAGTGTAGGAACTTCCAAATAAGTGATAAACTTCAGTAAAGAAATATGACAAACCGTTGACAACCATAGCTGGAGGGCACAAAGAATTTATTTGTGGGTCTTATCTGACTCGCAAACTTTAATTAGTTTTCTTACGCTTCGTGGCAGCATCATTGCAAAAAGCAACAAAAAGAGAGAGAGGGAGGGAAAAGACTACTACGACGGCGCATTACAATGCCCTCTGTACGGGTATGACTGCACTGAAAATAACAGATGGTGCAGGTCTGTATGGGCGACTGTATTACTGACCTGCGCTCAGACAGCTACATCACGAGTGCACGGCCGCTCAGAGTTTTATTGCTAATTGCAGTGAACCGGAATATGGAGAGGTTGAGATCATTAAAAGGTTTAATGGCATGTTGGTTGTACTTGACTTTGATTGCCACCCCACAGTTGCTCTGTCCTGTCTTGGTAACTGCATGATCAGAACGCCAAAAAAGATTTCTCGTAATTGGATGGATAGTTTGGGATAGTTTGCCTCTTGGTATTTTTGCTGTTCGGTCCAAAGTGTTCGGCTCTGGCATAGAGGAAGTAAGTCAAGTCATGGTTTGAGACTCAAGATTGTTTCAATTACACAAGGAGCTAAATGTGTCGACACAATAACCATAACACGGTAAACAAACTTTTATGCAAATGAGGTTAGTGTAATTAATGAGGTAATTACCATATACTTCTATTTACAATGTTCTTGTCCACACATAGAATTATAACTCTGAACATGGATGGTAAATCACAAAGCTGTAGAGAGTTAAAAAGTCATTAAAGCCTTGTAGCAGGCACAATTTTTGCATGATGGAAAAGACAATTAAACAGGGGGAATGAGATTGGTGGATTGACAACATTCTTCCTATGAGACACTTTGAAATCAATCAGGTGACGAATAACACCTAAACTTTATACCTCAATATTATTGAAATTTATTGAAATGACTGAAATTTGTCTTGACTTTATTACCCAAGCTTTAAGATACTAGGAAATGGGTGCCGAGGAGATGAATTAAATGGTGCTTCTCCCATTCTGCCTTCAAGTGGTTCATGGCTTCAGTGTATTCTGTTAACAGTAAACACTATACTTTACACTATCTCGTCACAGCAAGAAGTCCTGGGTTCAACTCCTGGGTCAGAACAAGGCCTGTCTGTGTTCAGTTTGCAGGTTCTGCCTGCGTCTGTGTGAGTTTTCTCTGGCTAAAACATGCATGCATAGGCTGATTGGAGACAATAAAGTCGCCCAGTTGTGCGAGTGAATACATCGACACCTTATTTAAATGCAAACTTGCCATTAAAGTCCCCTTCACACAGGCTCAGTATTACTGTTAGTCACATCCACAGACACACACACACACACACACACACACACACACACACACATGCATGCAGAGTTTGAGTCTGTTCCAGAGAGGCTCGTGAGGAGGCCTCTACAGTGGCAGGCAACTAATTGAAAGTGAAGTGGGTCCAAGCTGTCGCAGCGTTGGCCTTCCGCCTACATGGCTAAGAGATGACACACTATCCAACAGTAATGGTACCAGCAGTACACACACACACACACACACACACACACACACACACACACACACACACACACACACACACACACACAGTCTCTCTCTCACACACATGCAAACAACGAAACTATGTACAAACGCTTGCATGTCTACAATACATACACTCATTAACCACCCACACCACTGACCACCTCCAACAATTCAAACCTTTACAACGTAAATGATCATCACCTGATGATAATTAGTAAATGAACAACATAAAAAGCATTTTTACCACCCACAATGGTATTTATTGTAAGAGAAGTTTAAAAATAATAAGCAGCAGAATTTTTTTATATAAAAACTGTCATAATTTACAACACTTAGAGCAACTAATTTAACCAGATAAAAATGACCAAATTGTATTTCCCTGATGTGTCTGTCAAACTCAAGCGAAAAAAATATGCAAAATTACTGAAACGCCTTTGAAAGAGCAATAAATACTATTACTAACCCATTCCAGTCATTATCAATATGAAGATTTGTACCTTATATCTTGTTTCAGCGTTCTTTTTTATTATTATTGCTAAAGCCGCAGCAAGGCATAAAAATCGGTCTGGTAGTCTGCAAAGCTGGGATTAGTATTGACTCAAGCAAATCAGGGAAAAAACTAATGTTTGCTGATGCATAGCTGAAGAGTTACGGGCCACGATGTGAGCTGAATGTTGAGATGGCGCCTGCATTTCTGTAATGACGATGATATAATATTGACTAAACGCTCCTACGGCCTGCTTCAGTCACCCATCGCAGAACACAGAGAGGAGAAGGCATCCAGGCCAAGTCATGTTCTCAACCTTGACGGCATAGTGATACGCAAAATAATCAATAACAATTACAACAGTGCATGGTGGTTAATTGTTTTTATAGTGTACAAACCTTTCTTTAATGGCCCTTCTAGTCTTTCGGTTTGATCTACACTCGTTCAAATGCAGTTTCAATTGTATCGCAGAGGCAGACTGTATGTACCCACAACAGTGTCATAATTTAAAAGGGTACACTATTACTATAGTTATTTTTCCTTTGCATTTTGTCACCATAAAGCAGTGAGAGTCAACAGCGTCTACAGCAATACTGACAGAGAGAAAAATACACGCAGAAGAAGGGATCCGTGTTTGCAGAGATGTGATTGTTGGTGTATCCATGTGCTTCCTCTGGGAAATAAATATAAAACCACAGTATGAACCTGTTCAATAATGAGTAGTGAGTGGAGGAAATATTGGGGCAATGGCTTGACACAAGCCAGTAGATAAAGATACATATCTACAACAGAGTGTGTGAGTGTCTGCGTGTGAGTGCGTATTTATCTTTAAGAAAGGTTCAGAAGCGCTGGGGATACTTGCAGTTCTATACTGACAGATAGGGAGTAAAATTGAGGTAAATGGTAAATACAAGGAGGATGGCTTGCGTATTTTGTGCCTCAGCCTGTGCGTAGGTGTGTGTTTGTTTGTCTGAGGGAATCACAATACGTCTATTCATGTGTGTGTGAGCGTACATCACCCAATCAAATTATGAGCTGTTCACTTTGTCTTTAATGTTTGCAAGTTTGAATATCTACGAGCCTGAGCGTGTATGCGTGTATGCGTGCATGAGTGTGTTTTTGTGTGTGGTGGGTACTCATTAGTGTAGACCTGTTTCCCTCTGCTGCCAGTCTCATCCATTGTGTGGGCTGCCTGCAGTCATCCATTTCCCCCACTGCCCTACCTGACCACATCCATCTCCGCTCAGCCAGACGCTGTTAAAACTGCATCACTGCTGTGTGTGTGTGTGTGTCTGAGAGAGAGCGAAACAGAGAAAGAAAGGCATAGAGGGAGACAATGTATTCCTCTCAGCTTGTTTGTTTGCGCTTTTGATTGACAACATAGCAACCGTGAGTCAGTGCAAGCCTAATAGTCTTTGTATATTCTTCTGTCCTTTGCAGAGACAGTCTGTCTGTCTGCTGCCTTCAGTTTTGTGGTTGAGCATTCAGGAGGCCATCCTGAGTGACTAGGTTTCACCACAAACACAGAATTCCTTTTACTTTTTCTTGGTAATACCATACAGTTTCTGGAAAGTAGAGAATAAACTCAATGGAACTGTAATATGACGACTGCTAATCAAAACAGTTTCTAATCCAGACATTCCTCCAGTTCTTCATTCGTTCTTTTGTTCCGGCTGGAACTCAACAGTGTCAAAAAGGCCTTAGCCTATTGTAGTGCAGACAGGCAGGGAGCACACCCTGCACAGTCCATCACAGGTTGCATACACACCATTCATTCTCACGCTCAGTGCCACACATAATCCACGGTGCTGCCTTCCCACAGGTCTTTCTGGGTAATGCAAACTTGCCACATGGAATAAAATCCATCTTCTAAACTCTTTTTCTTATAGTCCATCAGGTTTTCTTCCCAAGATGGGGTTCCAGCAAAGCCTCCAGATGACAGGTTGTCCAGAAGGCATCCCAAATAGCTCCAGCTCTTATCCATACTCCTCAGAAGAGGTTCCTCACCTTTGCCAATCACATCTCCTTGAAATTCTGTTTGTGTTCAACTGATCTGCATGCACACTGATAAACATAATCACTGTGTGTATTAACTTCTGAGTCTTTTTTTTTTTTTTTAAACACTGCATTGATGTACCCTATGGAGTTGTTCAGGGTTGATAACAGGTGAACAGAGGATCCAGAATTAAGACACTGCAGGCCTCAAGGAAACAATCAACAAGTCTGGACTGACTATAGTATCTCCATTTCATTATCCAAGTCCCTTAACAGAACCAAAGAGTAGATTAGTGATGTTGTAATGTATTGTAGACTGTGCATTGCACAACATACCCTTTATTTTTTTATATTGATCAGATATCATAATTGAGTAAGCAAACCATTCCCGGCTCTAACTGTTTCTGTTTGTAACTGTTTCAGTCGTTGCCCAAAGCACACACACATACCCTTGGGTTTGACTGTTGATACTGGAATAATTCACACTTTCTTAAAATATGATAAGTGCCTTACAGTAAAACAAATAGCTAATGAAATAAAATATACAGTGTTTAATACATTCAAGTAGCTTGCTTGCTCGTTCACACTGGTAATGAGGAGAAATCAGTTCGGAAGAATCTTTCATCCCTCCTCTTTTTCCCCTCTGCCTTCCTGTAAGTCCTCGTTAAACTTTTTACGTCTTCATATAACCATGGATGTGCAGACGATTTCAACTTTCTTTTATCACAGGAGATATTTCTGTTAGAGCTGCTGCATTAAAAACACTGACAAGCTCCTCAATGGAGAAGCCCAGGTGCTTCTGGGTACGGAAAGTGTGTTGGGGGCGGTAAAGCATTGACAGAAACAAGAAGCAGAGAGTGAATCCAGGGGTCAGGAGAGGAGACCGGGACCTGGAAAAGCACTGCCTTAAAGTCAATCAACAGAATTCACTTCCTCCTCACAGAAAACCCAAGAGAACACAAGGCTAAGTGAGCGCGTCTCCTCTGCACTGGCTACTCTGACATATTTAGAAGGATTAAAAGGAGCAAACTCAGAGGAAGAGGAGCAATAAACATGGAATTTAAAAACATGAAGAATAAGACCGCTTTAGTATTGTACTGTGCAGTGATTGATAAATAATGGTGGAAATTCCTGAATAAAATTGTCTGTGCACTGATTCTGATTAATGAGCCCAGCAGCTCATTTGAGCAGTGAAAGTAGTCATAATGAAGGACTTAAAGTGAAGTACAAGTGAATTCTTTGTTTCTAAAGGACACCTAGAGTGAAAAAGCATTTAAAAGTTGATTTTGCTGAATGACGTCAGTCTATTACTAGCCATAAATCCACAGATGGTCCAAAAGGCATCACAGTCTCATTTGTATGTTAATTTCAGATTTTGGGTTAGAAGTTAAAAAAAAAACATCTGAACAGAACATGATGTAAAATAAGGTAAAGTTTTTTAAGTATCTGCCTCCAGTTAGGTATGAAAGCAACCACAGACCCACAACTCTGAGGCAGTAGTTTGGTGCAATTTACATTACAATGCTAATGCACAAGCTTCTGGTTCATCCACAATATCTGATTCATATTGCATGATATGAACACAATGGCTGTATCAATCAAGTTACCACTTAATCATTTGGGCAAAAGTTGTTGAGCTGTTTTCTTTAGCAAGAAATGTGAAGTGATGTGACATACATAATTGATGTGAATGGTCGACAAGACAGCCAATCAGCATAAAGCTCACTGGATATGCATGAAACAGGTCTGTGGAGAATGGACCAAATTATACTCACATCAAAAATAACTAGCATTTCATAGTTTCTATGTACACGAGAGAAGAATACAATATATAGTCTGCCCAACCATTCTAGGTTCCCATTAAGACATAGGGTTGTTATTGCATTGGAGAAATGCATTTGACTTACCAAAAAGGAAAAAAACAACAACACATGTCTAATTCACTGGTTGTTTGAGGTTGTTTGATGTGTTTCAAACATAAAGCCTGAGCACTGTCATAATAATGAGCCTACAGTATGTCAACAACAAGGCAATATGTGAAGACAGCTGGATCAATTTCTTGATCAGTTATCGCTTTCTTGTTATAATAGGTTTCCCGACAGCCTCAGCACAAGCTATTGATGGTGCAGTGCACTGCGTTTCAACACTGGTTATATAAAAAATACAACACAAACCCATGAGTTCTACCTTAACCGTCTTCCACTTTGATGAAAATTGCAACTGATGAAAACATGCATAAAGCTGCTCTCTCGAATCAAACAGGCTGATATTTACCCAGGGGATGGGAGGTATTCTGGCCGCTAACATTGAATCATACACTTATTTATGCAGTCATGAAAGCCCAACACAAAAAAAGCTTCAGAATTAATTAGGTTGGAAATGAAAGAGAGGGAGAGAGAGAGAGAAAGCGAGGGAGAGAGAGAGCCAAAGCGGAAGACAGAGCGAGGGGATGGGAGAGAGGCGGACACTTGTTGACATTTCTAAGGGTTGGCGGTATCAAAGGCTCAGTGCTGTGATCTGTGCCTCGCTCTGTGTGTTAACATGCAGCACTGGAACGAGCGCGCTATCTGCCAATACTCATCAGAATCACACATTTAAATGCAATTTGAGTCGTTTCTACAAAAGACAAGTGTGGGAGCAGAGGGAGGACAGGGAGTTTGGTGGAGGGGAGTTGGACTGAAGTCACATCAATATGGGAGGTCCTCAGGCAGATACTGAGGGGATCAGTAGACATGGGATGGATGGGAGAGGACGCATTGATCCCAGTCGTAAAGCAAGCTGCATAATGTTGTTTATATTGTGCGTTTCTTGTTCCCTCACCAGAGAAAATGTGTCCACGATCATTAGCATATCCTCACTGGTGAGAGAACACCAGCAACAACAAGAAAAACACCTTGTAGTAATTTGAATTCATTACCGTAATCACATTGATTCAAGGGCAAACCTTTGCTGCCCTGAGCTTGTGGTGGTGTCCTCGAAAAACTCTCCTGGCGTAAATGTGAATCACATTCAGATAGCAAACAAGGTAAATATATGTCCAATAATTTATCCAAGTGAGGACTAAAAGACAAAGCCGAGCTTCACTACCTTATTCAGCATGACGGTCTTACCTTAGGTTATTTAGACTATAAAATTAATGGGAGAAATTCAATAATCAATCAATAGAGAACTGAAATGAGCATCAGTGAAAGCCTGCAGTGCTTTCTTGCAAAATGAGTGTCTGTAGAAGCGCAAAGAGAAGCAAAATTGAGGGAGCCACATATTGAAATGCAAACAAATAGAGAGACAGGAGCAGGAGAGAAGACGAAGTAGACTCGGAATAGAAGTGATTGAGTTTTCATTGGAACCCTGGGGATATATGTAATGAGTTGGAGAGAGGCATGTTTGCCTAGTCTGGTTTACACAGAGAAATGACCCTGTGATACACACTGTGGGGCCTTCTTACCGCACACACATACATGCACTCACTCACAGACACAATACCTGACTCGGAGGCGATCCAAGGCAGTAATACAGGGGAAGGAAGTCGGGGAGATTTGCTGGTGAGTTTGACAAAAAAAAACACAAAAACAAAAACAATCTCCACTGTACGGTTTGGTCGGATGAGCTTTTTCCTGCCACATAACTGAGGTTGTTTAAACAGTGGTGTTGTATTGATGCGGTTATGACGTGTGGTGCTGACACAAGCCTCACAGGGAGAGGGACATGAAGTTCTCCTTCACAGGAGGCACAGGAAGCAGGGTGTGCACTAAATATTTAAGCAGAAAATAAACAACCATGAAAGCCACCACTTTTCTGTAAAAGCTACACACTGCTGTGCATCATGAAATTTCACCGTCTTATGTGTCCTCTGTCGTCTCTCGGGTCAAAGCGATTCACGGAGAGCCTCACCGGTTTCTCATTTTATAACAGGTGGCGGCGAATGTCCATGCCTCACAGCTATGGTGCCATTGTCAAACTGGAGCACTGAATATAGCTGTGATAAGTGGATTTTCAGGAGACTGATTGCAACTCTCACTCCATTCTGTGCAAAACTGTCAAAATTCACATTTCATAATGTAAAATTGCATTGATCTGTTTTCACTTTAGCTGACAGTGGAATTTGAAATGCATGCAAAACGAATTTCTATCTGTGTACAGTGTGTTGCAGGTTGCATTTACACTTTTGAATGTCCTCATCTGACACTGAGCATAAATGATTTGATATAATCAGGAGATATTCTGATGATGGCGTTAGGGCAGAATAAAACACCGATTTGGTTTTATGTGACAGATCTGATGATGAAAACATCCAATATCTTTCATGACATTTCACTGAGAGCTGCATAACTCACAATCATGTGAGGGGATAAGTATATGCAAAGTAAATGTACATACATGAGCAAGAGTGCAAGAGAGTGAGTAACTTGGAGGATATGTAAAAAAGCAGGAAGACATAATGAGGAGAAAGTGATATAGTAGAGGCATATGGAATGATAACGGGACAAGGAAAAAAAAACATTCTGTGGCATCAGAGCCCTGCATGCGCAGCACCTCTAATGAATCTGCTCATTAGTATGACTCTCATGGCGAATCATGCTATTAATAATCTATGACTGCCGCGGCGGCCATGACAGAGAGGGAAGGCCACAGGGATGTCGCCTCGCAGTGTGTGGAGCCCTGTCACCGGCAGGAGTCTTGGGAGCCCCGTGACACCATGCACAGACTGATGTACACATCCATGATAGAAATAATGAAATAATCTGCAGGACTGATGCTTGACTCAAGTCTGGGAGAAGTTGTTATGAGCAGTTCATGCAAGAGTGTTTATGTTTTGCCAAATGTCCCAGTTCACCTATTCTGACAAGTTGTGTGTGTGTTTGTGTGTGTGTGGGTGTGTGTGTGAACCCATGTGTGGCCAAGAGCTGTAAGAAATCGCTGAAAACACATGCTTGAGACGCACTATGACAGCAGTAAATAATAAATCATCATCATATCTACCCTTTATGCATTATGCATCCCACCATGTCGACAACTGTTCTCAGCAGGTACAGTATATATTAATTTGTGTCCATGTGGCCAATCAACATCCTTTTCCTCTCTGAGTAATTTGTGTGTTTAATTCCACATTGTGGAAATGTTTCTGTTCCACAGCAAGGCATGTGTGCAAGCATGGCCACACTTTAGTGCATGCTCCGATTGCAGGTGGTCACAGGAAAACTCTGATAACTACAGTGTGATAATAATCGTATCTGAATCGATGGTTTAATATGCTCCTGCGACAGCTCACTGCTATTCTCTGATTATGGCCAAAAATGGCAACATAAATATTTGCCCAAGATATTAAATCTGCAACTGCAGCAATAGCAGAGTCATTTGCACTGTTTGCAAACATCATCAGCACATTTGGAGGCATCATTAAAGCGTATGGCAGACACAGAGGTATACCACACTCGAATATAGAGTGGCCCAGTAGTAAATACCTTAGCAGAAAGGTAGGCGGACAGGGAAAGCCCACCTCCACATGAACCCGCCACCTATTATTACTGGCAACAAGATTAAAACAAATCATAATGCACCTGTGCATTCATGATCCTGTAACATCGAGCTCCTTTCTCTCAACTCTTCACCCTCCCCACCAAAGTCAAGCAAGGCTGTAAATTATTTACTTTGCTTCTCTGGAGCGGCTGGCGAGGGCTGTGGCCGCTGCTGTCTGTGCCGACACAGACCCGTGGACACCAGATATCCAATCCTTGTCTCTGGCTTTCAGCCACAGACGAACACAGACATCTACTTCTCGCTCCTGAGGCAATAAATTCACTCGGCCTCTATTAACAAGAGAGGTTAAGGCCTGTGCCAGTGTAATCCAGGGCAAACACAAATATTTATACAGTTTTATATGGACTGGCAAGGGAAGCAAGTGGACATGGTAGCCAGTAACAACACAACATAAATGGGGACAAGAGAGAGAGAGATGAATAGTATTGACACGTGTTCAGAGCTGAATAAGGCTAACTTTTGTGTTGCTAATCTTGATCCAGGTGATGTAGAAAATAAAAAAAGTGCATTTTTAAAGTTGACACTTATTATTGTTATGATCTCCATAAAGTGGCACATCCACATAGCTCCACAGTAAAAGAAGAAGTAAGGAAAAAGGTGCAGACTTTTCAAGCAACAAAAGCAGCAAAAGTTCCACTGCTAAAAAATATCAATAGTGAAAACATCACTCAACATTTGAAAATCCTTGGCAAACACTTGACTAAGCACGTGGCTGTCGTCACATGTAATAAGAAACTTATGCTGTGCGTGTCTGACATCACCAGACTGCTTGTGCTTTGAGTTAATGAAGCAATTGCACCTGATGCTGGATGAATGCACATTATTGGACTCCTGATTTTGTTCTGCCTCTCTAATCAACAATAAAATTGAAGCTGTATGTGGCCTCTGTTTTATGTATGTATAATAAAAACTGTAATCATGCAATCAGGCTTGAAAAGATGGATTTGAGACAATTAATAACAAAAATCAGTGGAACTCCAACCCTCTTGTGGACGTGACATTCTGCCTGTTGACTTCTTACTCTTCCAACTACCTCAACCCAGGCACACAGACCCAAACTGTGACACACAGCAAACAGCGAGTCGACGAGCCAGCAAGCCGCCGTCGTTTCCCTCCTCACCTTGGCGATCTGGACACACCAGTTGAGCAGCAGCTGCGATCCGATGTTGTCCTTGTGCTCGTGGACGTAGTCGAGCAGGCAGCCATGCGGCATCAGTTGTGTGACCAGCTGGATGGTGGGACTCAGACACACGCCCAGCAGGCGGACCAGGTGGGGGTGCTCCATACTGGCCATGATCAGGGCCTCCTGGAGGAGACAGGCACACACTCAGGCATGTGGGGGGAGGACACGGTTTGAGGATGGATGCTGATGGTTAAAGTGCAACAGATTGTGCGGTGCTGTAGAGTGTTTCAGCAACATTGTTGTGCTGTGTCTTTGCAGTTCTCCTTCTCCGTGACCGCAAAAATAACTGGAATAAAGGTAAATTCGGAACGACTTTAACTGCTCTGTTAATCTCACAGTCTCTGTTTGTGATGCACAGAAAGCCACACATGTACCTGGAACAGACATGCCCAGAATACTGTATGAATCCTTCTCATTAAATTCCCATATATTGAATGCATTAACCTGAAATTACCCGTACTCAGATCACAAGAACTCACATAACACTCTTAATAACCCTGTCACTTACTGTGATGTGTTTATATTTGCATTTTCGTAGCAGGATATCTCTCCCATGTGCAGATACCATACACAGGGTTGTGCTCGAGCAGGCCGACTTCTAGTGTCAAAATTCAAATGCCAGAGCAAAGGTTCAAAGCCTCAATGCTGGCAGAGAGTTCATCATGTTTACAAGTGTAGACTGAACTGTCAAAGACCATATAGTAGAAGCCCTTTTTCTGTTTAAAGGCTGAAGTTTCTCTTGAAGTGAGCAGCAAGGTTCCACTAAGTCAGACACAGCTGAGTTTTTATTCAAAACCTCGACATCAAAGTGACTCGCTGATTCACAAGGCTGTCAGCAGGCTTTGTAGACTAAAAATGTAGTAAATACAGCAATGAGATTGCTGTGCAGCGCTGATTCCAAAAGAAAGCTGGGACACGAGTGGGGAAAATAAGTAAACAAAAAATTTGATCGTTTACTCATCTTTTGTGATGTACAGTCAATTTAACCTGTACAAAGATAATGCAATATAATGCAATCTATTTGCAATATAATGTTCAAACTTGTCATCTGATTTTAATTGTATAATTGTGCTTATCCTGTTCATGCCCAAACCTTATTTTGAACATCTGCACTGAGTTTTTGCCCATGCTAACATGTAGGGCCTGGCAGAGTTACATGTATTTCTTTTGTTATGTGGATTGTGGACATTTTGAGTCTGTGTTTAGATTTAATACTTAGAATTGTATTTTTTCCAGCTTCACACTGTCTTTGCACTCAAATTTTCTCTTTATTGACTATTTTCCAGCAGTTGTGACAGTTGTGTAATTCGCTGAAAAAAAGTAAGAGAAAAAAAAAACCTTGTTTAAAACACACTTCAGGTAACCAGGCCCACTGGTTACAGATCATGAATGGAGCAACCCTTACAGGCTCAGCCTGTGTTATCTATTTGGTGTAACTCGTTTACAATATTCATTATACGTTTGCAACATCGAATATGACTGCGGCGCAAACATAGCGACTTATTATTCAAATGATACATAAACACAAGCAGAGACAAAAATAGGTCTTCATCTATTTGGTGCAACTATGCAGCAATCTAAGGCACATGAGCACACACACACAGACACACACATGCACACAAAACATCATGCCTGCAGGGGTTACGGGTTGATATAACGATTCATCATGAGATGGATAACCTTGCAGCAAGAATACACACACAACATAAGTGGAGGTGTGTGTGTGTGTGCGCGTGTGTGTGTGTGTCTATGATGGGGAGATATCCAGTGTTAAGAGGTCCACTGAACACTGACAGGGAAACACAGCCACGGCACAGTGTGCAATTTAGAGCGAACAGCTCATGTATCACAACATGTGCATGATCAGGTGCCTGCTCATGTGCTCAAGATGTCCAGTGAGGGTAGTTGGTGTACAGCCCATGATGATTAATCAGTAACAAGTCTGTGAGGGCTCGATGTCAGGTAAATACCCGATACTGCAGTGTGGACGTCTTCATTGCCGTACATTCATTATCTTAGTTTAGATTTTAACAGTGTCTCGAGGGTCTGCTGGATCTTATTTTAGCAAACACAGGGTGAAGAATACTCACATATACACATAGATACACACACACTCACACACACCATTCACCTTCAAACTCACAAACTAGGGACAATATAGAGTGTCCACCAAAACTCATATGTATTTGAACTACAGGAGGGAACCCCAGGTTATGCTGAGGTACTGTACAGGTGTAAACTGTATACAGGTTTAGGGTTTCATGCATTTAAATAAAAGGTCATCAATCTTTACTGCACACAACATCCACTTTGTCAGGGTTAGTTACGACTGAATTGGATACAGTTCATTATTATCAGTATAAAATGTGAAAACTCAAAATAAATTCCTCCTCTGATAGAAACAGTGGGACACTGATGGAATAGCTTTGTAGCCGTTTTCCACATTGCAACGTGAACTTTGTATCAGTTTAGTGTAAGAGAGTATGCACTTATTCCTCAATTGATTTTTTTTATAGAAATCTCTAGTCTATTTTTTCTCATATAACAACTGAGCAAAACATTAATGAAAAGAACAGAACATAATCTCCCCCATACACATGGGAAAACAGCATCACTGAATGTGGTTTCCAAGGACAGGCCACAAGGGTTTATCCCGTTTCAGTAAAAAACAAGCCTTGAGCACAAGAGTGGCTTTCAAAAGGAATAACATACTATAGCAGGCCCTGTGCGCCTGTAGCCATTATTATTAACACATGTGCATACATGCACACGCATGATGATGCTGCTCAGTCTTGACAACCCTGTGCCCTGTTAGGCACTGGCAGCAGGGAGGTGGTGCAGGCTAAACGTTTTGGCCCCTTTCTGATTGTTGTTTAAAAGGAGACGCTTGCTCCTGTGTGTGCCCTACAGGTACGCATACACAAACACACACACACACACACACACACACACACACACACACACACACACACACACACAGTGTGCAACTAAAAGATAATCAATCCTGTGACATTCTTCAAACAGTCAGTGTCAACTGAGTGTGGCCTGCAGCTAGAAGGTCACCAGTCAGAATTCCCAGTCCGGCTGGGAAAATATGGACGGTTAAAGCAGATGAATGGCACCGGTCTCTCCTTCTGTAACTACCACTGATGCTCCCTGGAGCGGCCCCCTAGCTGCTCTGAAGTCGATAGCTGTGGAAACCCCGTGGAATGAACTGGAAGTCAGCAGAGCCTTCTCCTCAACATAAGGTGCTACCTGGATAAGCATTTACTTAGAGGTGAACTACTGAATTTATTATGTATTAGTGTGAAGCTGTGTTTCTCTTACTATTTGTTTCAGTGTAGTTGATCTCTGCTTTCATATCCGCCCACACACATTAGACATTTCCATAATGAATGCAATTTGTAAATGTTATCAACGCTTAACTCTATCAACGCTCTGTAATTGAAAAATTAAGCATGTAGGTCTCTACACAGTCTCACAGTCAAAAACATATCTCGATTTTCACTTCCTGTCACTGTGCAGATGTTCGGCCTTAGATGTGCATGATTATCCTGTCACTCAAGTTCATCTTTAAAGTACTTGCACGAGTATGAGACTTGAATCTGTCCCTCAAGATACAGTGTGATGTGTATTTACGTACGGATACATATCACCTAATTTCTCCTCCTATACAGTGTCCATTGCTTCTATCCGGTTCTCTGATTGTCAGGCAAGGCCTCAAAGTAAATGGAGCATTAAATTAAACACACATAGGATATTCATCAAAGATGTCCCGATAGAAATAGAAACGCTAACACTCCAAAACTCTTTCCCTCAGACTGTTAAACTTAGTGCAAAGCGTGGCTGTAATCGGGCCCACTTTTAGTATATTTGAGTGAGTGTGCGTGTGAGCGCGAGTGTGCACATGTGTACACGTGTCGATGGCGGGGCGGGGGGGTTATTTCATCTGCATTGCATCATCATAGGGTAATAATTTTGATTTTTCTTTTTTTTCTCTTTTTTCCCTTTTGAAATGAGCTGAGTGGTGAATGTTTTATAGATTGGGCCATGTGCACTGGGAGCCTGTAGTATGATGTGTAGGCGAGGGTGTGTGTGTGGGACCTCGGGGCCCCTGCATTTGCAGAAGGCACTTTATTTTTTAAAAAGAATCGTCTTGACTTTTCCTGATACAATAACAGGTACATTTAGATTTGGGGAGATCTAGCAACAGACATACAATGTTAAATCCTGGATCTTATTTTTATAGTGTTTTGTTTGCCAGGTTTCAGGATACTCACGTCCATGAACTCCACGTTGGCCTTGGGTCCTGTGGCCTCATTAAGGATTTTAATGGCTACAGGAATCTTGACCGTTTCTCCCTCAGGGACCCAGATCCCCTAAAGACAAACACAAACAGTTGTGGAAGTTACAAAACGAAACAAAACAAAATGAGAAAAAACAAAACAAAACAAAAAAAAATATATATATATATATATTTATATATATGGTGGCACACAACCTGTGTTCTCTGTCAAGGTCACATAACATATGTGCACTTCCTCTGAGACACTCAAGACTGGAGCTGGGTGAGTGGACACTGTGTCAGAGATTCAGTGGCAGTTAGGAGACGGACCAGACAAGAAACTGATCAATAACAGTGAGCTGACTAACCTGAGAGAGAGAACCTTTTAGACTATCAAGAGAGAGCGAGAAAAAGAGGAGTTGTTTTAACCATCCTCTATAGGACACCCGGTGAGCCCAACTGCCACGTGCTAAGTGGCTAGGCTCTGTTGATAGCTGCTATGTGAAAATACCTTTGATAGCGATACTCTAGTTAAACCAGTCTGAGGTGTAAGACTCTGTCCTATGTTTGAATCCACCCTGATATTTTTAAATCATCATGAGCTGTGAAAACGAATTTTGAAAGGACTGCTAAATAAATTAGCACGAAGCTAACACTAGCCGCAAGCGACTCCAGCGCTATGCTAGCGCTATGCTAGCACTAACCTGGCTATGGTTTGATATGTAATGTGAGGACCAACAGTTTAGCTAGGTAAGCTGGAGTGTTGCCCTATCTTACAGACAGTGTGTGTGTGTGTGTGTGTCTGTGTGTGTGTGTGTGTGTCCACGCACATGTGTACATAATGTTTTATTTTTTAAAGAAAATAATTGGTTTGTTAATTACATTTACGGTTTAAACAGAACGTGGATGGCGTGGCCTGTCAACTGTTTACTTCACGTTTTCACATTGAGTAATATATATATATATATAAATGTATATATATATAAATTATATACTGATTAGCATTTTTGTAGTCAACAGCCATTTTACTGGCAGCGTGAGAGAGTGTCGTGCAAAAGGTGATTTTGTCCTTGAAAAGAGACTTCAGCAAAACTATTTAATCATTTTGAAGTATCTAATTTCAGGTGGGATTAAAGTGATTTAGCAGCTGCCAAATGGTCAGAGCATTTTAAAGAGGCAGGAAATCAAGTGCCCGGCAACATTTTACCAAACGTGTAGCGCCTTCATCCTCCCCTGACGTGACAGTAGGTCCCTAAAACTGGAGCCAACAACCTGCACTGTTGGATCACTGTGTCTTTCTACCTGTGCTTATAATTCGACAGAACAGTTCAGCGATCAGTAATTCTTCAGTATTTCTGTGCTTTTATGACATGTTTTCTGCAAAGACGTCCGGCTACTACAGCACAGTAAGTGATGCATGTTGCAACAAAATCCCTGCAACACGTTGATCCTTGTGGTCTGCTGCTTTTCATGTTCTTTAATCTATAATTATGCCTGTAACCATCCCATGGTGAGTAAGTTGCATTGTGACTACAAACATGTCGTACTGTGAAAAAAACAGATTGTGTTTGAGCTCAAGGTTGACATATGGGTCAACACCTCTCAATCTCGGCACGTTCTCTCACAGGTTAATGGTTTAACCCAGAGACGTGTGCAGAAATGGCCTCAGGTTCTTGGTGCTGCAGTTCAATGAAAGATGCCTTAAACCACCAGACCCTTGCTTTTATATTCTTTGATACCTACAGTAACAAGTGTGTTGAATGCTATTAACATTTGGACGTTTTTCTTATTGTTCTGAAAGCAATGTTATCCTCAAAATTTGTTATTACTGTCATTATAACAGTTGAATATTTTTATTATTGTAACTCACTTCTATTATTCTTTGCTTACTGTTTGCTTACTGTCTCCTGCCTCGCATCAAAGACCCGTGTGATAGTGTGTCTACGCGTGTGTGTAATAACACACCAGAAACACTGCTCAGTGGCACCTCTAGTGGTTAGAACCTCCACCGCACATCTCCTAATGTGGCAGCTGACACTCAGTATTACTGATGACCTCTAAGCAATGCCTGAAATGATGCTGTGAAACCCCTGGAGTAATTCGCCTCTCTGACTGACCTCAGCACAAACCAACTGTTCTGCAGCCCAGAGAAGATCCAGCAGAGGATATTGCATCTCTCACATCTCCTGGCCACCAAGGAAAGCTCTCCTCGGGCTCATCCTCTGAGTCTCTGAGTGGACTCTATATTATATATATATAGAGAGAGAGAGAGTCCCCAGGAGATTCCCCAGGGAAATGTTCTTGACGTTGCTTTGAAAAAGGACATCTGCGCTCCTGCTATCATACCTCTGACCCAGAAATGTGCAATAACGTGAATGGATTAATCTATAAAGTGACAAACGATGATTTCAGTAAGAAAGAGTCTGTTCTTTCTAATTCCAGCTGTGTCTTTCTCCACCTCTCCCAGGGGTCTCAGTGTCTGCTATTACTTATTCTTTTCATCCCCCGCCTCCAGCCCTCCATCTCATTTCCTGTCATTAACGCTCCTGCAATCTGTCTCGCTTGTCCTCCTCTTTTCCCCCTCTGAGATTTCACATCGTGATCTCAAAAGTCGCAGTACATTAATTTGTTTCGTCGACGACAAACCAAAACACAAAAATTGCAAACACTCTGAATTTATTAACACCTTTTGTGTTTTTTTTTTCTACCTTGTAAACGGTCCCGAAAGCCCCAGAGCCGAGGATCTTGACCCTTTTGAGTTCTGTCTCTTTCAGGATGCGGAGCTGGGCCTGGTTGGGCGCCGTCCCACTGGGTGTCAAAGGTTCCACCAGCTGAAAACACAACAAAGACATTAGTTAGTTGCTAACATGCCAGATCCTCTGTCAGATGTCATTTATTTTGGCTAAGATTACCATTATCATTATCATTATCATGTGACAAAATCACCTTCAGAAGACACCTGGCACACCTCAGTTACACTAAGTGTGATAGGACATATGCAGATATTGCATAATTACACTACTTACAACAATGCTTTCCCCCCTACAGAAAAAAAGGCACTTTCTGAGAACTATGACCTTGAGATATGTTTCTTAAAGAAGATAATGCAGGATTTACTGCATCTAATTAAATGTTTGTTCACCAATGTAATTGTTTATCAATGCAATTGGCTTTAAAAGGACCTTTAGAGTCTTATTTAGCAAGTGCCTGCTGCAAAAGGTGACAAAGGGGTTACAGTGACAAGACAAATCCAAAGCCTGGCTTGCCGCTGTCATTTCAATATCGTGAGTGAGAAATGGAGTGTGGGAACAGAGGAGGACGATGGAGATAGATGGAGGAGGAGAGAGTGAGAGAGGTGGGGGAGGCGGATAATTGTGGCGCCTGAAAAGCAGTTGACACTTTTGTTGTCTCATTACCGCTCAAGTGGAGGAACGAACAGATTTAATAGCAAGAGAGGGGGGAAACATTATACGAGGGGAGGGACGGAGGGAGATGTGGAGTGGGAGACAAACTGTGGCAGAGGAGGAAAAAAGAGAAGAAGAAGAGGAAGGAAGGAAGGTGGTGGTGGAGAGGCGTGCAGCTGAATTAGTGAGACGGTGCAAACGCAAAAGGGGCAATATGAGGAGAATTAGGAAGAGATGGAGATTAGAGAGAAAGAGAGAGAGAGAGATGTGGTCGGCAGCCTTTGTCCCTCTGGCTCATGGTTACCATTTGATTAAAAAATAGCCATTCTTCATTTAAATGGAATAACAAATAAGCTCCGGGTGGGTGGAAACAACATGGGCAGAGACACACATATGTACATATGCAAACAATCTAACAACCAAATAAGCAAGTACGCAGGGGAAAATTGTGTCCACACACATACACACACCACTCCCCACTCTTCCAGCAGGCAGGGAGCTGTCCAGCATCCTTGTGCCGGAGACTCTGATGCTGCGCAGCAGCCACAGAGGAGCTGTCCACCGTCTAACTGCATCTCACACAGTGCTGAAATGCAACTGCACACAAAACAAAACCATTTAACTTGCTGTTTCAGTTACAGTTTTCACTAAATGCCAGGAGGCTGATTTACCAATTATATTGATGGATTAGATTACACTAAACTGTGGTTGAGAAGTTTTTTCATCTGCTAGAACATCATTGGATGTTACGTACACTGCAGTGGCAAACGAGGGATGCTCATCCTGGTCCAGTCACTTCATTCATTCATCTAATAGCTCTTTTTTTCTGAGTAAGCACACTGGTGTTACTAGTGCAGATCAGATTTAACATTATTTGCTGCTGATACCCTCTTCACATCAATAAAAACTTGACAGTTCCTTAAGAATGCTTATATTTAGCCATATAATGCAGAACAAAAATGCTCCCTGTGTTTGAAGTAATCAAGACACAGTGTCAATATACGTCTCTGCCCTACAGGAACAAACCACGATAAAATGTCATACTGGTGCCATTTTGTCATTATAGATGCTACCTGCAGACACTCCACTGACACTCGTGTGCTCTGAGGAGAGAGAAAACAGCGAAACAAGACTCGACTCTCACAGTGGACACACAAGTGTATTAGATGGTGTACTCTTCTTGTTTTAGCACAACGCGAGAGTGCTTTCTGCTCTCCTAATGGCGTGTTCTCTTACCTTTCTCTAACACAAGGGTCCTCTCCAGCATACTATAGAAAAGTCAACACCTGAGCCTCCGAGTTTCTGACACCTCCGCAGTGAGCCATCTGGAGACATCAAGCCTCATTCTCTTAACTCTCTCTTTCAGGCTTATTTTCCACCCTGAGTGGCTAATTTATGTGCACATTCAGAATGGCGAGCACGCACTCGTATGCAAACAACAGCATAATTGTACAAATTCAGAATAATGTCCTCAGGCATTTCCTATGTTTTCAGCCTGTTTTCTTCTCAGATTAATGTAAAATTCTTCCTAACGACTCGAGCCCTGCCACTCTGCCCACTCTTCTTTTAATTCTGCTTTTCATGCTTTTGATTCTGATCTATGGCACAATTGTTTAGTTATTAGGCACACATTAGAGGCTTCTCTCATAGACATTGCAGCAAGATTTTTATAAACTCTAACTAGATTACATGCTAAAGGGGATCTAAAGTGACTGAATAGAGAACAAAGCTGAATAGCTTTGTTCTCTGATGCTATAACATCGAAGCTATGGGACATTGGTTTCATTAGACATGCCTCAGATGCTTGTTTACAATCCCTTTATGATCATGACTTATTTTTGGTGTCCATTTCTGTTTCCGTTTCAGATCTGATCCACGCTTTTCTGCCAATCACACATAGGCTTTACACTAATTGACTTCATCTACCACTCACATAAATGATCGGGTGACTTTACGTTCTTTGCTAAACTTAAAAGCTTAGCATTTTTTTAACAAAGCAAAAATGGGAGCAGTACAACTATAGAGTGTACACACAGCTGCAAGTTTGGCAAATCAGAAGAGGAATCATACTGTATATCGAGATAAACTAGGGGAGGGTACACTGACATTCACGAGAAACTTTGCATTCAGACTTTCTGCCTTTGTTGCCATCATGTTTTAGGACCCGCTGTATGTCTGTGGCCAGGATTGGCTTATCTTTACCCAACAAAGCCAAGCTGAAAGTTTTTCATTCTAGGTCCCCTTTAAGAGAACACAGTTTCCACTGATCTCTGATCAGGAGTTAAGCATGGTCTCCATATAACATTATGCATGCAGAGATCCATGCAGCCCTCTAATAGTTGTTATGCATTTCCTCAGCTGCCCTGCTCACCTCTGTTTCCAGGAAGCGACGGAGGGCCCTCTTCTTCTTTATGTTCTTCCGGCGCACAGACACCGCTATGCTCAGCACCATTATCACCACCATGAAGAGGCCACCGATCACTCCCGCTGCGATCAGAGGGGTTCTGAAGACGAGACATCGGAGGGGGGTAAGAGGGAGGAGGAAAATAAGTACATGATTAAGACGCAAGGATATGCAGGCATTGAAGGAGCATGAAATATTATTACCAGGAGGACAAAGATGGAGACAGAGGGGTGGGAAAAGGGGAATTGGTTGAGCGAGGGGTAACAGGATGAGAACAAAAAGATACAGAATTAAGCTGCCAGGTACTCACACACACATGCACAACAAGCTGATAAACTACACGCACTCTTATAGTTGTGTGGCTGATCCTTTGAAAAACCCTCCCTCACCCTCAGGTTTTACCAGTTTTCCACTCACATTCATCTGGAAACAAACATTCGTCCATGCAGTCTCATTAAATTCATGGCTGAGATCAAACACATGGAAATAACCATCAGAGTGAATTCCCCACACCACGCTGAGACCGTCATTTGGAATCAAGGCTCTCAATAATTTTCCTGATATGCTCCCCAAAGTGTGCAGAGTTGGAGTGAAGAGAGTCGACTGTAATGGAGGAAGCTAATTTGGCTGTGGAATACCGAGTCCGTCCTAGATCACAGTAAAAAAGCTGTTACTCAGGACTGTATATCACAGCCTGCACGGATATATCCCATAAAATGCTATAATTGTGAGCCAGCTTCACCAGGAGTGAAGAACTCTGTATCTCCCCCCACATCTCTCTCTGCAGCTTCCACAGGGGAAAAAAAAACTTTTTTGGATACTCATACTCTCTAATGGAGAAGAGCTGCAAGAAATTAAGCCCCACCAACAAAATCTGCCCACTAGATATATGAACCAACATCAGCTTGTGTGGAAAAAAAACAACAAAAAAAAAATTTAAAGATCACAATTCATCTAAGATTCATATGAAGATTAACAACATGAATAAAAATAAACAGTTTCTTGCATATACTGTATAAGACATAATAAACCATATCTGTATATGTCACTGCACCTGGTCAGGAAACACACACAATCCTAACAAAATATAGAGTGATAACAAGTGACAGAGCTAACCATCTTGGGATGCATGGGAAAGATACTGCCACGTGTGAGATAAGTTCTTACTCCGCCGTTTCATCAGACTCAATGTTACGTTCAGTAAGTGACAGGAAGTGATTAATCCATCTTCATCAGATACAAACACAATCCCTACCGAGTATGTATGTTGAATTCCAGGCAGAGGATTGGCCTTTGAGGGCTTAGCGTAATCGTGTGTTTCTGATAAGCCACTTTCAGTCTTCCTCGAAAGCCAATATGTCCAACAGGTAACAGATTTGCAAGGTGTGTGACACTTTGGGGCGGGCGGCTAAGCCCTGTGTTAGATGTGTGTCTGTCTGCTGTATCCCGGCCACAGCCACTGTATCGGAGATCAGATAAGAGATGATCTGTGCTGGGTCAGCCGACAGCTACGTTCCCCCCATGGGCTGTGCTTCCCCTTCATCCCGTTGGCAGTGTCTCAAAGACCGTTCCAGGAGGAAAGGTTTAGATTTGGAGCATTTATCCAGCAGGCGTGAAATCTTCCCTTAGCATCTATTGGCCTTACTGGAAGCTACAAGACCCTGATTTCGATCGGGAAATACTACACGGTTACAAAAGTCTCCGTCTGTGCCACTAAATGTTCTTTTTTTTACTCTCCAGTGAGCTTAGATTCACCGTTCTGTCCCTTTACCATCTCTGTCAGTGGCAGCTTTCTGAAGAGCTAGAAGCTCTCTCTGCCCATCAGCCTTGCATTTTCCTTTTTTTTATTTTTCAGATCATCCCACAAACACCACCCCATAGTTCTCAGCGCCACTTGATGCCAAACTGTTTCTCGTATGAAATCCATTTGCTGTAAACTGTTAACAGCACTTTGTCCAACCCTTCCCCCTCTGGCCTCACAATGAGGCTGAAGAGCTATCAATTTATCACAAAGCAGGCAAATTACACACACACATGCCACACATATACACAGATACATGCACAGAAAGGCATTAAGGACACTCCCAGGGATTTTGGGCCTCAGAGCTAGCCATTAATCAGAGAGTTTGCTTACCCTGTGTGTTACGTGTATGTGTGTGTGTGTGTGTGTGTCACCATGTTTGTACGCTTGAGTAGGAAAAGAAGAAGAAAAGAACTTTTGTACCTGTCCATCCAGCCAATGCAGTCCTGCAGTCTTGGTCCAATGCACCTGGACAACCAAACACAGGACAGAGGAGGAGGGAGGTTAAAAAAATGTTATTCTTTATAGTTTTCTTTGTAT
This sequence comes from Karalla daura, assembly GCA_029224185.1. Classification (NCBI taxonomy): domain Eukaryota; kingdom Metazoa; phylum Chordata; class Actinopteri; order Chaetodontiformes; family Leiognathidae; genus Karalla; species Karalla daura. The sequence continues at coordinate 9,981,194 of CM055202.1, forward strand.
ATGTGAATGATGAGACCATGCAGTGGGTGCAGGAGAGTTTACCCATTTGTCATACTATAGACATGTTATACCCATGACAGTGTTCAAGACAAAGACATTGCTCAAGTCAGCCCGTTTCAAATCAATACAACACAATTCAATTCAATTCAGTATAACCCGACTTAGATTTTGCTTTGCTCAGGGGTTTTTCTATTTGCTTAGCGTCAGAGGAAGATGAGGGCAGCCTCATCTCTTTAAGCCTTACAGTAAAAAGAAACCTTAGGTTGCAGATTCGAAGGAAATAGCATAGTATAGATACGATAGTATCAACAAACTCCATGAGATCTTTCTCATGGAGAGTCTACAGTATGTGAAAGGTAATCAAAATCCATGTTATCATCTGATGGAAAGCCTTTCTGAAGACCTCTGATTGAAATTTCACCAGTTCTTCCTGGATTCAAATCGCTTGTGCTTCATACACCAGATCCGACAGACTTTAACACCAGGTGCTAAAACTTGGTGGCTCCTCTGAATGTTTAGAAGAGAATGATTGCGGTTTCATCCGTGCATCTGCCTCTTTCCCCCCGGCATCCCTTTCCTCTCCCTCCTGCAGCCTGCCTTTCTGAGCGGCAGCTCTGCCTATGAAGCTATACCTGTGACAGAGTGTCAGCCTGGTGTTTTCCATTTACGACTACATTGTTATGCTCGAGCGAGCTGGAGGCTGTCACTCAGGAGAGGAGAAATAACACAAGGAAGTGACATAAACTCCCTGTGGAGTTAAATACAAAATGATGTCTTTCCAACCCTTGTTGAATATTACATTAAGCGATCAGTGGCTACTGCACAATGAAGAGTGGCAAGGTACTTTACTGACTGCTCTCAGTTTCAGACTCCCTCTTTTTCAGCCTAATTTTCTGCTCCCGAAATGTGTTTATCCCCCTTGTCATGCAAAATGTTGGGTGATAATTTGTTTGCAGGGCATGAATATGGAATATGTGTCACTATCATCTCGTATTTTGGTTCTTTCCAGCCACTACAACATGTAAATGTGTATGCAACTATCATTCAATCACTTCATTTGTAAAGCACTTATCCTACAAGATGTAGCACAAAGTGACTTAGATAGTTATAGACAAGGGAAAATAAGTGTGTTTTACTCAGTCTAATGTTGTAGTGGCAAAAAAAAACAGCCTTAGAAACGGGTTGATTGAGATAAGCTGCTAAAATGCTACAAACAAGCTGCATAGGCAACCGCTTCTGCATAAAAAAGATAAAAGACATCCATATATACTGTACGAAACCCAAGTCAATTCCTCTGTGTTAGTGCAATGATTTAGGTAAAGACTAAAAGAGTCTAACAAGTTACTGCAGAGTCCAAAATGCAACCCTCCATCACATTTGTGTGTTCAGTCTTTTCGTTTGTTGTTGTCTAATCTCTGTAATTTAGTTTAGTTGGGGATAGGTGGTAACATATGTAGCAGACCCAAGCAGGTCTGTGATGCCACTTTAAGCTTACAGACTACAGTTATGCTGCAGAAACGGTTCAGGATAAGGATCTAATTGTCATACTGAGTCGTTGCTATCTTCTCAAACCAACTAAATTAACATCTGGAAGCAATTTATTTCTTTTACAGATTGATCAAAAGGTCTTCATGCCTCTCTGAGGCACAGACATTTGCCAAGTCTTTTTCTTGACTCTACTTACCCCTGGGTGCAGTTGGCGTGACAGGGATGGCATTCATTGTTGGCCTCGGCGTACTTGAAGATGAAGCTGCTGGCACCTTGCAGGCCATCGGGACACTTTTCCACACAATTGGGTCCATCTTTGAAATGGAGGCATTTCACACAATGCTCCGGGCCCTATAGGAAGTGAGAAATAAAGGCTTTGTTTGCTCTTGATGTACAGACACAGAGAAAATGTGAATAGTAGACATTCAGAGGAACATCTGATGGGTTGTCATGCAGCTTGGCATTTGACATTTATTATTTTTATTATAGCTGATGGTATGAGTCACAGCAAACCCTCTCTGCATATGTCTGAACAAAACATTAAAGCACGATTACAGTTCTAATGATGAAAAAAGACTTTGCACATGGTGCACATTTCCTGCAAACGTTTTCATGAATCTTGAGCTGAAGGAAGAGAAAACTTTTTACCACAGGTTCAGTTATCACTGAACACACCTTGTGTGTCGGTGTGTGCGTGCGTATGGCGTCACAGATTCAGGGGGATGAAATCTGCCGCTAGCCTCCATTTGTAATGTAGTCTGATTGATGGGTTTATTTCTACATCAATAACTCGCCAAGTGCAGGTTTCTCAGCAGCTTTATGGATTAAATTGTTGCGCTCGCGTCGGACTGAGCTTGAAAGCCTGAGTGAGATAACAAGGAAGCGGAAGTCAGAAGGTGAATGAAGCAAAAGTTGAGGGAGACATGGATGGACATGGCTCTAGAGCAACCCGGCGAAGAGCAGATGCTTCAAGAGAGAGCGAGACTTAGTGAGAATGGGAGAGAGAGAGGTAGTGAGAGAGTGTGAGAGTGTTGGGAGGGAGAGAGCAGACGAGACGCATAAAGCAGTGTGAGCAGAGCAGGCAGATAATAACCATCGCTCACAGCACACACAATGACCATAACAATCCGCCTAGAACAGGATTTATGGAGCTAATATAGGCGAGGGAGGAGGTGGGGGAGGAGAGGAAGAGAGGCGAAGAGCTCTCCCAGACAGGCCTCGTATCATCAACAGGCCGAAAGAACAGCTCATTGACAAATAACATCACACACACAGACACACACACACACACATACACACACACACTGACAGAAACACACACACAAGCACTGTGGAAGGAAATCGAATCAACACGCAGGCCGTTGTGCTTCATATACACTTACATGCATATCCAAATCACACACTCAGTAATGTGACGAATAAGCCAGCAAACACACACACATATACACTTGTGTGTACAAGGGTTCACTGAGGTAAAAAGATGATAGCAAGGGCAGATAACTCTCTTCTGCAAGTGGAAAGGCGTCCGTGAGTGCTTTTTTATACATTACCTGAAGTAGCACCTGCGCCTCTTCCTGCATGCATGTGTATGTGTGTGTGTGTGTGTGTGTGTGCATTCTGTCAGTGTGTTCAAATGTACATTTGCTGCCGTGTAATTGTGCAGACTGAAAGTCTCACTGTTCTTGCTGTCTTTAGTGTGAAGCCTAGCACTTCCAGTGTCTCTCTACCCCATGTGTGTGTGTGTGTGCGTGTGTGAAATTATGTGACAGAGCAAACAAAATGTGCTTGGTCCAGCAGGAGAAGCAGGACGTCCAAATAATGACAGGAAGCACAGTGTTGCGACCAAAGTGCCCTGCTGTAAATTTAAATTGGTCTCCTGCTGCCCTCATCACTGACGTTTGTGTGTGATTTTTGGCCCTGTGTGTGTGTGTGTGTGTGTATGTGTGTAGTGTGTGTGATGAATATTCCCATCCGTTCTATCTCTCTCACTTCTCTTTACTGTGAGAACCAACATCTCAGAATCTCAGGGGGGTTGGCAATTAATCTTAGTTAAAAATTTCAACAGGCAGCCACATAAAAAGATTTTGAAAGCATGATCAGCGACATCAGGAAGGATTTTCACTTTTTCCTCTGATGATATAACACACAGACCGAGTTGTCATGCTCTGGTTTATATCTGCTGAGGTCTTTAAACATACTCCCACACTACAAAGTTTAGAAAAACATCATTATGCCAAAATTAGCATAATGACGAGAGGGAGGGATATAAGGGGAACAGGAGGGAGAAAAAGTGGGACCAATAGGAAAAAGATGGATCGAGTAGCTCCTTCCAATATAACAGTGGGTAATTCAATTCAGTGGTAGCTCCTCCAGCAGGTCCGACTGCTCTTTATTTGGGTACCATGTGCTACGCCATCAAAGTAAGCAGTTTGTTTTTGCATGCATGCGATTGTGTACACCTGCCTCAGCGTGTTTGGGATGCGTGCAGAACATAAGCAGCATCAAAATGGGAACAAAACAAGGGAATATTCTTATGCTGTTTGTAACTTGAACCTGTTTGAAACTGAAAGTATTTGAGATGAAAGGAGAGGGAGAAGAAAGGCAAGATGGAATGAGAGTGTGCTTCAACAGATCTCCGAGTCCATTTATCTTTCTCACATGTTCAACTTGTGCCGACCAGTTGTCAAATAAATGCCTGATTCATTTACAAGATAAAGTAGGTGAGTGTGCATAGCAACTTATCTTCCCTATCCTCTTCATTTTACACAGGAGTTCCAGCAACATATTGTTGTCACCACTGGGAGGATCAATGTCCATTTGGCAATCTTTGAAATTCTTGAATGTTATACTCACGGTAATGTAACATTATTTGATGAATAAAATAAGAATACGATAACTTCAATAACATGCCTTTATTTGTCCTCACAATGGGGAAATTTGTTTTTGACTTTTTTATCCCTGCAACACTGAATCCTGCAGTGTATCATCCTTTTTTGGGCAGCCTGGAAATTCTACATTTGTATTTTAATGTTAGATAGATTTTAGATAGATGTGTTGTGCAGAAAACTAAGCTCTTCAGTTTAATACCGGAGTTGAGCTGTGCTGCAGACTGCTGTGAAATGCACGTCTGCTCCAATTGTTCAATCAGACACAGTAATAGAGGGCTTACTAGAGGAAAAATAAGCGAGTCAAGTATGTTTGCATTGCTGATCAACAACAGCCAGCACTTTGGATCCATGATTATTGCCCATTTTATCCATAATAAAAAAGCCGGTATTCATGGCCATAGTCATATCTCCAATATCTCTCTGCAGAGGGCATTAGGCCTATCAAACCCCTGTGTGTAAAGCTGTAATGTAATTGCTATGGGCTCTGTGGCCATAACATGATTGCTGTAATCCATTTGTTTGCCTGTGCTGCACATGTGACATCTACTTGAGGTCCAACAGGTTATGCTGGAACATTTCCATTATACACAGCCTGGAAAATCACACTCACACACGCACACACACACACAGGTGCACAGACACTAACAGGAAACAACACTGCGTGGAAATTTACAGCAAGTGCAAATGGGGATTAGAGAGTGCCAAAATGCAGCTTAATGCTAACAGTAATAATCGACAGACATTTTACTGATTGTCATGAAATAATCCCATCGTATGGGAATTGTTTAACAACATAACTCCTATTTATCAATAATCTTACACACTCTGTACCTTAATGGCAGAGCAGGGGTCTGTTGGAGCCTATTTCAGCGCACATAAGGCGCAAAAAGGGAGTACACCCTGGACTGGTCACCAGTCTACCCCTGGTGTACACACACACACAGTTCACTTCAGAGTCTCCAATCAACCTAAACGTGCATGTTTTAGGTGTGTGGGAGGAAAAAGAAACACTAAAAACCCATTTTAAATCTTAACTGGATTTAATTAATTCAACTACTTGAGACATTCAAAAAAATGGAACACTGATGCGCATGATCACAGCATCCTTTAATTAAATCAGATATTTAAACTGACCGATCCTTGTTTTAAGTCCTTTCTCAACATTCTTATGATTTTAGCATCTTTTCAACGGAAAAAAAACATCATTGAAACATCATCTAAGAAGGCCACACACAAGAACAAACAGAAAAACAAATGTCCCCTGACAAAAAAAAAACACATATCGTATTACTCACCAACCATAGATGCAACAACTGTTGCCTTTGATTCCTTTCCCTTACAATCACACACAAATACCAACCTTCTAAACTACACTGAGCAAAGTGTCTGCCAGGGTGTGATGGGCCACAAAAGACAGCACTCGGCCCCTCTGGCTTGCATGCATCACAAATCATCCCCCTCTATCAAACGGTGGGATAAGATTTTAAGAGAAAGCACAGGGTCAAGGCCTCATGTGGCTGTGGGTGCAGAACACACAGGAAAGAGACGGAAGTGAAGGTCAGGGATTTTCTCCCTTCTTTTTCACCCGCTCTGGCATTTTAATAATGTACAGCTGCTACCAAACAATCTTTCAGAGAGCGTCTTTTCAGAAAGCTGGCGTGGTAGTCGATCAGGAGGACAAATGCTTTATAGATAAACAGAGCAAGAGTGTGTATCAATTACTTTTAGCAAACAAAAAAGGTAGAAGAAATCTTTTTTTTTTCTGATTCACATGAATTAGGTAAAGAATCATACACACAAACCCACACGAACTTGTCTTGAATACAAATGCAAGCAGAATAATGTCGATATCAGCTGAATCAAGCAGTTGGAGTGGGAACATGAGACTTAATCAATAGAACAACAGAGAGGCACACTTTGACTGCTAATACAATAATTAATCATTGTCTGCTATGACCACAGGGAGTGTCTGCAGCTCCCAGCCCTGTTATTTGTGGTGAGTGAATAATGATTCTTTTTTCTTTTTTTTTTCAAACTTAACACTTTCTGACAATTTTGCTTTTTGTTGGTTCAGTTCATTATTGCCTTAAGCCTCTTTCTGTACAATATATTACCAGGACTTCAGCTCCAGGAACTGCTAAACCCAGTTGGCTTTTTCAAACTTGCCTTCGCAGCACCAGTAAGACCTCTGAAGTATGTTTGCTAATGGCCACAGTTGTGTCTGTGCTTTGAGAAATAAAACAATTTCATTAGACACACTTTTCAGCTGGTGTTTTCTGTTACAATGATTGGACTGTTGCTTGCAATCGCCTTTTAAAGTACCTAAAGTGAGGCAGAAATGGCTGCTCCCTAACCAATAGTTTATCACTTCCCTGGACCTTTTGTTGTGAGTATAGGCAGCCATTTTGGAAACACATTGTAAACAATGGCTAGATGTGGACCTTTGTTACGATAACATAACAGAGAGTTCATGGTTAGACACATATTTAGTGACTGCAGTAACGATTTCACAAGTTACTGTGAATAAACAGTCCATGAATCTAATGAATCTTTGAGGCAGGACATATGCTAACTCACAAATATTGCCTGTAAACTTTAACTAAAAAAAAAATCAAACAACTAGAGTAGTAGTGTAGAATGCATGTATACACATGTGACCAATGGGTAGACATTAGGTCACTCATGATTGTTGCTCTAGCAAAAACAAAAATATCTACTTATTTCTGGAACACACAAAAGGGGACCATTCCCCAAAAGTTACAGGAACTACAGAAAGTCCCTGTCAGTGTGAAAGTGCTGATCTTTACACTAGATTTGTTGAGAGGAAATCGCAATTGCATATTAATGCAATTAATATGAATTTTTACAGTTGGATTCACCTTAACTGACTGTATTTAGTAAATATTCAAAGCAGTATTCAAAATCTTTGACCTCTTGACCTGGAAAAAGAAGTTACATGGAAACTATGTGAAGCACTGACATGTAGGGTAACATATACCGAAGTTGGAGCCAGAGATTGCTCCCTATTGCACAATGTAAAGAAATGTCATTTGTGTGTAAAATAAAATTCAAAGCTTTATCTTTAAGTTTATCATGAAGCTTCAGCAGTCTGAGTTACACTGATAGTAGAAAACTTGCAGAGTCTTTTTAGTCTAGAAGTCCTGCTGTGTGATTCCCTGGAGTTGCAGTGGAGGGATGGTAATAAAAAAAGAGGGAATTGTGGAAGTGCAAGATTTTAGACTTTGGAAGATAGTAACTTTATCTCGCTTTGATGGACAGCTGAAGCCTTACGTCAGATTCAAGTAAACTTTTCAGCACAAACTGCACAGAATTAGGACTGCAAAAGGAGACTCACGCTTACTTCCGCATCACAAGGGGAATCATTACAGCAAGGCAAGATTGTAAACCTCATTTTGGTTAAATGACCTTGTATCGATTGAAAATACCTTTTTTAGTTAGCTTTTTACTTCCAGCTATTTTACTCCTCACTTGTCTGTCAGTCCAACAACGGTAGATAAAAGGGCACTGTGCTCACTCTTCAGTAATGTGCCTATGATTCCTACTGGATGCTTTTTATATATGAGAATATAAAAGCAGAGACAAACAGCTCACACTGCAGCCTCTCAGCTCTGTCTCTATTACGAAGTCGATCGATTTGCAAGTGAAATCAGCACTATCATCTGACTGCGGCTGTGAGTAGGAGCTTACCGGGCCGTGGCAGGTCAAAGAGTCATCGTCGGCTCGCTCACACTGGCCATCGCACTCCACGCACATAGAACCGTTGGCGTACTCTCGAATTTCCCTGAGAAAGAAGGGGTGTGATTAAGACACTCATGAGAAACATGAGGCGCAACAATTATCAGGGAAACAAAAGCAACAGAGCAGACAATCTACATTCATCAGGCAAAGTGCTCCTTTGGTCAGCCTGGCGATGTTACAGCAGCTGAAAAAGCTTAGCAACAACTTTTCAATCACCTCCGTACTGCTGACCGTGAAGAAGTGATTTGATGCATTTATCAGAGAGTAAGTACTGTGGAGCTGTGCAGAGCAAGACATTAACGTGAAAAAAATAAAAAACAATGCCAACGCTTGTAAAAGCAAAGACAAGTCATTTCTCTCATTATTTTAGTGTCAGGTTTGGTAAATGGATGGCAATTCAAAACACATCTTTCGGGTATTGTTGAGGACTCGCAGAGTGTGATGAAATCACTCCCCTGTGTCACACACAACAATACAAGAAGTCAGTTAGATAACGGAGATATCTGTGGTGATTCATGATGTTAGTTATTACACATTCCAAGTCTCCATGCAGAGTCTGTTAGAGCCATCGGAAAATATTTCAACCTGTGTCTATCACAATTATGCAGTGAATTATAACTAACAATGAAGAAGAGTGACAAAATCACAATACTATTATGTCTTAAAAAAGAAATATGAATAACATTAAAAGAAGCGTTTATCTGCACTTAAAACAACTAAATTCAAACAATTCAGATGTCAACACCTCACAGTTTCTGCCACTGTTAATGCTAACAGTGCATTAATAAACAATATTAAAGCTGGGAATTAAGCACAATGGGGTGGCACAGCTGCTTGGTGGTTAGCACTGTGGTCTGACAAGAAGGTACCTGGTTCAAATCCCAGTTGGACTGAAGGCTTTGCATGTTGGAGTTTGCATGTTCCCCCCATTTCTGTGTGAGTCAACTGAGGACTCTAAACTGCCTCTTTCTGTGTGTGTGTGGGTGGGTGTTTGTGTGTGTGTCCTCTGGACTGGAGACATGTCCAGGATGTTTTCCTTGTCCTATGTGTGCTGCATATAGACAACAGCAGATCTTGAAACATAGTTGGGTACAAAGTAAGTAAGATAAAAGATGAATGGATCAATTACGATGCTTGATCGGGAGTCAGACTATCCCTTTATTTTCTCCTGCTACGGGCTTAGAGGACACCGATAAGATATTCATGTCTGTCAGTTCAGCGGATAACTTGAGCAGAGGAGAGTAAGAGAAAAACATCCTGGTGGATTGATCGGCTGAATTCCTGTTAATCATTATTCTCAATGTCAATTCACATGTCAAGTCACATTTTATTTTCCAGACGCACCCTGCGAGAGCCTTTTTATTGCTGAACACAAGTTTGTAAATGATCCCCCTCAATCAATAACGTCTGGATCAATTTGCGAGTTCACAATGTCGTTTTCAGAACTAAGAAGACAGAACGAGAGATTAAGAGAGACTGGGGAAGAATTACAGGTAGATAGATTTATCTGTTTCAGCCCGCTCCGATGAGGATTGTTTCCTCAAAGCGCTGACTTTGGAAATAGCGGTCAGAAGGTACAGTCATAGCATCAGTTGGCGTGCGTGCACACACACAGATGTTACAGTACATCCACAAGCATAATAATACTGATGCCATCACACAGGAGGTCGACCTAGTTGAAAGGTACAGCACCTGTGAGGGCTGCCACGCTTTCAAAAATCAATTAAATTAAGTGCCTTGTTATTCAATTTCTGCAATCCCCTTATAATAGCAGAACAGCGGAGTGGCCTCGAAAAGTCATTAAATTTGACCACGGTGTGGCTGAGTTGGCACTTTGCCTTTGTCACTTACAGGACAAGAGGAACGACTTTTCGGGGACTTCTCTTTTGGTCAATGAGGGGAAAAACACAACGTTCGGTCTCGGCGATAGAGTGAAAAAAAAAATGCCCCGGGCCCAGTGGGATCTGAATCAAATTAGTATTAATTATGCTTCATCTGGCCTTCATAAAACCTTCTGGGAGGGAGGGGAGGCGAGGCTTTGTCTGGGTGTGTGCTGGTTAAAATAATAAAGGCTGCAGTGTGGCTGCAAGATATCACTGACGCCTGTGGGCTATGTGTCTGTGTTTTATGTCTTTTAACGGGACAGAGGTGCAACGCATTTGTGAATAATGAAACTTGACATGGATTTGAGATGAAATGAACATTCATTTCAAAAGGCTTTTGGAGATAATCCACACGAATGAACATGCACGATCATGGAACGAAACAAAACTGAAGAACAACATCCTGATAGTTTCAGTTTGAATCACTGTTGACAAATCCAGAGTTGTCAGGTTATTTCAAGCGCCTACCTCTCACATGTTTTCTACAGAAGTGCATGATATGTTTTTCATGGTTCTAAGGCCGCATGATCTGAAGCTCTTTTTTTGCAAGAGAGAAAAAAATAAATTCTGTACGCTCTGCATTCAATCTTTGTCATGCACCCCTATCGCTGAACGAAACCACATATAGTTAAATCCATTGGTAGATGGAATCAAATGTGTTGTAGTATTTTTGATGTTTGGAGAGCTAAACTGAAGTTGATTTTCTATCATTGTGTGATGGACAATTAAGTTTTTTGAATTTAAGTACATTTATTGTCTTGACTTGCTTTGCAGGCAAACAGCCTACGAACATCTGCTGGAGCTTTTCCGAGTACACATCCTGGACAGGTTACACAAACTCACACAAACACACACACACACACACACACACAGAAACACCTGTCAGTCACACTACAACCTAGGCTCACAGCAAACATGCATGCTTTTAGTCTGTGGGAGGAAACTGGAGTAAGAGGAGAAAACCTTCACAGACTTCACAGAGCATGCAAACTCCCCACAGAGAGGCCCTTAGTCTAACCCAGAGATCAAACCGAGCACCTTCTTGTTTTGCTTTCCACTGACTACTGTGCTGCCCATGGTTTGAGATCCTGTGATGAGAAAATAAAAAATACAAGACAATAAAGAAATGTCTTTGTAGCATCACTCAAAGATGCAAACTGCTGGGGGAGGGGGGTGCACTTGGAGAGTGCTCGGTGGATGGCGTGCGGGCCGTGCTGGTGTCGCTGGTGACGGTGTGGCCGTGCTGGCGTGCAGGTGGACAGGTAGGCAGGGCGTGGCCCCGTGCGCAAGCAGTGACTGTGACACGCAGTGACACGCCTAGCCCCCCTGCCCCAACAGCACCTCCTGGTCCTCCTCACATCCCTCCAGCACAGCAGAACCCCCCCCCCCCCCCCCCCCCCCCCCCAAACAAGCCCCAAAACAGTTGAAACTGTACTTAAGAAGCATCTTTCCATCTACTCTGCAAGGTAAAAAAAAAAAAAGTAAAATGTTATTAATGAAACCCACTGGGGTGGGTGTGGCCCTTGTCTTTTTCCAGTGTGAGGTGGAAACCAACAAGCAGTACGTGCCTTTAAAGTCAAGGGACCCCTGATGTTTTGCAGCTCTGCAGGGGTGCCTTTTTAAACCCAGAGGTACCACAATGTCTTAAATTGTGCTTTGCAGCCTGCGGCTCCTAGATATTATTCATACCAAACGGGGAAATGGTTGTTAAACTAAAAAGCTGTAACAAAGAGCCTTGGGGTGTTCCAGTTTTGACAAGCAGGTTGTGCAGCAGGTCGTCCAACAATACAACATCACTTGCAAACCAACCACTCCCTTTTGCCCTTGGTATGAGCACATTATGCTGCTGCTTTGCTCTCCTGAAACTGATAGAGGATTTTCCTACAGGGCTCCTGTCAAGCGCTTAATACAGGATTCATTTTTATCACTGCTGCTCGGCTAACCTTTAGGTTGTTGCACAATGATTTAGACTAGTTAAAAAGCAAAGTTTAAAAAGAGATGTTTTTTGGATGGTTTGCCGTCCAAACAGATCAGAGGAAATAGCAAGTCTGAATAAAGTGTATCTGATGTGCTGCAGATGTCCTTTCTGATGATGACATCTGCACAGATGCACCACCTGAGACTGTAAGAAGAAAAAGAGCGAAACTATCAAATCTTTGCCATTCATGTTATCACTCTCCATTCAATTCCCCTTGAAAAGAGGCAGCTTTGCTTGTTTTGTTTTGTTTTTTTTTCATTTTGCCGTATAGCCGCAAGTTTGGTCAGCCTGATACAGCAAGAGCACTTAGCAGATGGGCAAGGGAAATTTCTACTCCAATAGAGATGCTACACTTAACTTAAGAGGAGGCCAGGACATAATACAAGCCATGTATTTATTTATTTGGATTTCTTTTCAGTCTACTGAAAGATAGTTCTGATTACATCGACCCAAGAGTCTCGACTCACATTTGAAGTGTCCAGGCTGAAATTAACCGGAAAGTGGAAAAAACATTCTTGCTCTCATTTCATTTCGGTTAAAAGATTTGCAGATATTACAGGAGCAGCATGTCAGATCATTGGCCTCTAAAGTCCTTCTTATTCCAAGGTGACAAAAACACAATATTTGTTGATTCCAAATGATGACTGTGGACAATGCATTTAGTGATATAGATGAGAAAACGGACCTGGACAAATTTTTGAGCTAACAACCTCAACAAAGTAAGGTGACAAATATCGTAAGCACTGTTATTTGCTGGTTTGTTTTATTCTGTAAGGAGCCAACTTCTAAAACTAAAACCTGTTATGTGATCAGGATATCTATAATTCTGATCTTTGATACAGCTGTAGAGCAAACCCAAGGTTTCCCCAAAAGAAACAGTCAGGCTATGTTCACACTGCAGGAAAAGTGGCCAAAATCCAAGTTGTTTGCCTGTCTGTAACCCATATCTAATTTTTAATGACTGTCTGAACAGCACAAATCCAATTCTTTCAAGACAAACCGAGGCCAAATGCAATAGACCAAACTTTTCTTAACCTTCTTCTTACCTTCATCGTGGTCAGAATTTTGCTAGCTTAGATCAATTTCTAAACTGATACACAAATGCTGACATGTTGTAGCATCCATATTCACTTTATTTAACACAGCATTGCTGTTACGTTGTCTTATTCTGTACATATGGATCATTTCAGGGCCAGAAACATCACAACTGAGAATTAAGACCTGCAGTGTGAATGTAGTCTTACTGGAGGCTTGAACAGTGCTATACTTGTTTATTTCCTGTGTGTAAATAACACCTTTGCTTTTCTGTGTGTTCAGGTTTTATGTTGCTGGAGGAAGTGTTTTCGTTTCAGGTGGGGTGACTCACCTTGGCTATCAAACACCGCGGGACACCTCCACTTCTTAACTGTCCATTTTTTCCCCCTCTTTGTTTACAAGAAACAAATCTGCTTTCACTATTTTCATTCATTATTAAATCCGCATTGCGGAGGTGGATACCAACGTGTCGCAGATTTATGTTTTCAACCACTGCCCCCATCTGCTGTCTCCCTCAATCAGTCAAGCAGCGAGAACGCTTCCCAACCTCCGACCGCAGCTCCATTTATCTCACGAGCACAATGTAATCCAGCAGTCGGGATGACACGGGAGTTGACGCTGTTGATCTATCTGAGTCTTCGTGTGCATGCTCGTGCATAACTCACCCCTCATAAAGATTGCAGCTGTCCACGCAGGTGCGTCCACGGCTGAAGTACCTGCATGAGAGGCACTGGTCCGGGCCTGGACCCCAGCACCCCGCGTCCGAACACAGCGGGTCACACACCATGTTCTTCTTGGCTACACGACAGACAAACATGCACAGGAAGAAAGACAAAACAATGCTGAATTACATGGACATAGAGCGCAGTTTTGATGACTGAGTGCAGATGAAAAAACCTGAAATTACTCCAAATTAGCCGGGTTTAAAATTTACAAGAATAGGCATATTATTTATGAAAAGAAAAAGGGCTGGATTTACTAGGGCAGGTGTAATTTGCCAGGGTTCATTTCTGCATTAAAACTCTCTGCCTCCACAGAAAATGATAATTCACAGCGGTCCATAAAAAAAAGAAGGTGTTTTTGTGGAAAAGACTTTCTTAAACTTTGGTAGAGGCAACTATAATGAGACAGAGGGAACAGAAGACACAAAGGAAACAGATTCACATTTTCTGTTCATTTAGCAAGAAATTAGCATTGATCAGTCACACACTGAATACTCACTGAACACTGCTGTTCAGCTCGACTGCCTCCCCCTGCTTAATATACCTATTTGATTCAACACAATAATTACCGCTAATAATTAGGTTGATTGTGCATGCACACACTGTGTTTTCTTCATGTATATAAACAGTGTGTATTCCAGTGCAGAGTGGGTATAGGGCTGTGTGGTATGGTTTGCTGTGGAGCTGAGCTGTTGCTGCTTCATTATAAAGGCGCTGAGCAAACAATGATGAAGCACTGGTGGGAACCGGAAAGCACCTGCAGATGCCGTGCAGGCTTGTTGATTCAGACTTTCAGAGCAGAAGGTGAAAAATCTACCTTGGAACTTTACCGTCTGCTTGCATTAACAGCATTTAATCTAAAACACAGTAGTTCAGCCCTCCTCGTTATATTCACTGGCAAAAGGGAGAGACAAGTCAAGAATGAATATTAAAAAGTGAGGATTTTTGTTGGTTTGAGTCCAAAAATCATTCGCTTCCAGACGCCGATGCATAGCTGCACACTAGGGGCCAACAACAAGCATTGTAAAGCCATCTTTGATATCAGAAGAGGGAGAGCTTGAAACGTGTGGGCTTCATTTACTTTGGATCGCGTTCAGACAGAGATACAAAGCGCCCTTGTCTCTGAGGAATTTCTCATAGCAAACAATCTGCATGCCGTCCACAGGTTCAGGTCACTCCATCCAGTATGATTCTCGTTCATTAATTATCTCAACCATCTGTAAGATAACAGTGTCTGCTGGTGCCTATCTCCAGCACACAGAGGGCAAAGGCAGGGAATACATCAGTCCATTCCAAGACACACACACACACCATTCACTCTCACAGTTAGAGCAGCAATTTAGATTCTCTAGGCTTAAACAAGCATGTTTTGGTACCTGGAAAAAACCCACGCAGACAGGGAGAACATCCAGTCTCAATGCAAAAAGGCCCGAAGACTTTATTGTTCTGAGGCTATTCCTGTTTTTGGCTCTCTAGTCTTTGCTTTTGTTCCTTGTCTGTGCCCTGGCTCTACCGAGCTTGCTACATCTGAGAACATTATAGCTACAAAATGAGACTGTGGAAGTGGCGTGATGACAGTGCTGCAACTAACTTTTATCATCCTATCCAGATTTGACATGCTTTCTTCCCTGTCTATGGATCTCTTCTCATCTCTTGTCTTCTCCTCTCTTGTCAGGTTATGAAAAGACCCCCGCTGTTATCGAGGTCCCCGCCACGCGTAAGCCAGGGGCTATGCCTCAGCGCTGGCCGTAGCCATGCTCTGAATGCTTAAAAATTCACACAGAAGGATGCAGATACATGGAGAAAACAGAAATCAAGTGTTTCTTTTGAGGGAGGAGGATGAAAGCAGGGCCTTTCACAAGAGACAAAACCACCTCTGTTGGGCTCTCAGTGCCTTAGGTAAACTGACCAGGCAGAGGGAGAGATGAGGAGAAGAGGAAAGAATGATGGCTGCTGAGAAAAAGGAAATAAACATGGGAGGAGGAGAGGTTGGATGGCTTTTTAACGATACAGCAAGATCAAAAAGATGCCAACTTCAGATGTTTCTGACACAGTGGGAAAACAAAAGCCCACAGGGTTTGAGCTGACAGGTGCCTTTTGGAGTCTCAGGGGGAGGAGAGTAGGCTACGAGGAGGATTATGATAAGGGCTTATCACTGGCGTGTGGGGAGGAAGAGAGGGAGAGAATGAGAGGCAAATAGAAAGCAAAGGAAAAAAACAGTCTACAAAAGAGGTGTAATAACGGGATACACAATGAAGTAAAGATAATGAGAGAACAAACACCTGTTAAAGAGCTGTGCTGGTTAGCAGATTAAAAGGGTGAAGGCAAGAGGTGGAGTTTGAACTCAAATGTCGCCTTCAGCCTCTACATCCTTTTCTTCTGTATCAAAGGCAGCACTGAAAGCAAAGCAGGGCAGCCATTGAAAAGGCTAAAGAGTGTGGACGGGCAGCTGGGGAAATTATCCTTGTCTCTGTGTGACATGCAATGATACCAAAAAGTTTGATAACTTTCGTCTCCCACTTTTGTTACAATGTGTCCTCAATAAAGAAAAAAAGAAAAAAATACAAATTACAGCCATCCTCTAAAGTATTGCTTGGGTTAGGGTTAGTCTTTTTGAAATTTTATTATGCATGGTGTCTTTGAATGAAAATTAAAGCACAAGCTTAGTATATACCTGTCAAAGTCCAAACCAAGGACTAATTCAAGATTTCTGTTTTTGATAAATGTTCAACATTTTTATCTAATCTTTCATGCAGTGCTTTGAAAGTGTCATGACAACAAACAAAAGAAAAATTAATTTCACCATGTGCAAGGTCGTGTCTTTTTCTCACCTACAGGGTCGACGGCTTGGTCTGCCAGACAGGGTTTCACGTCTTTAAGTCTGATTAAAAAATTTGCATCGAAATGTCATGAAAGGATCTTTTGTAGAACTGTGTGAAGGAGATGCCTGAAATGATGTTATTCTACAGTACTGGCTTCTTATGCCTCAGCCATCACCGAACATGATGTTCAAAACTCTATCTTCTCCCGGCAAATATCTTTTTCACAGCTGGAACATTTCTGGTTCGAGCTAACTAAAGTGAGCGCACAAAAGTTGACTTTAACCAGATATTGATATAATATATGCGTATTTGCAATTCCTCAGAAACATTTCTTTTGGGCCAGAACTCTCAAAAGCTGGAGTTAGACTCACTGTAGGAAGTACTTGGCGATCAGTGGTAATACTGTTAAAGTGGAGGCTTCAACCGAGATTTAGATCACTGAGATAATAAAAGAAGCTGAGCAGCTTGCTGCAGGAAGACTTGAAGAGAGCACACAGCGTCAGGCTAAAGATAAACAATTATTCGCAATCCAAAGCAAAGTGGCCAAAAACACTACACTCAGCTCATAAGTGAACAGTGAAAACACAGCAGCTTTCACTAGAACTTTCACTCCTTTGATGTCTACCTCTGATCAAGCTTCTCAAAAGACAAGTGGAATGTGTTTAAGTCTACAGATGTTAATGCCAGGGATTTCATTTAGACCTGACCTTGTGCTACCTGGAAGAATGAGGACAAAAACAGACTGAGTGGAATGTGTTATAATCTTATTTAGGTACGATTTGATAAAAGAAACACACACACACACACACACACACACACACACACACACACACACACACACACACACACACACACACAAAACATGTTATAGATTACAGGAAGTGCTGCTGCAGACCCTGTTGCCATGGTTTCAGGTTTCTCTAATTACATAATGACATTTCTACATCACCACAACTACACACACACATACCACACACACACACACACACACACACACACACGCACACACGAATGGATAAATGGGCACATGCAGAGTCTTTCTCCTCTGCGTTTGCTGCCCTGTTAGGGTGGGAGACTTGCCCTTTTCCAGGGCCTGCTATGCTCAGTCAAGTGTAGACAACTACATACACACACACACACACACACAGAGTCATGGGCAAACACGCACACACAAAGAGCCATGTCAAGGAGAGCTGTGTGTGACTCTTGAGTCTCACCCAAAGTCTTCAAAGTCAACAAAGACAGTGTGTGAGTGTATGTGTCGGTGTGAGTGAGTGCGTGCGTGAGTGCGTGAGTGCGTGCGTGTGTGCGTGTGCACGTGCGTTTGTGTGTGCGTGCAAGTGGGTGCGTGCGTGTGTGTGTATGTATGCCCAACACTAAGGAAGCGCCCAGGGAAAAGGAGCACATGAACAGTGAAAAGAGGCCAACTCAATAATGCAAATACTGGCTCATTAATGAACATTATACATAAATGAATAATGTGTTAACACTTGTGGCAGTGATATAATAAAAGCTCTTCCATTTATAGAGGCACAATTTTTGTCTCATCTCTTCAGATATTTGCCTAATTTGATTTGACCAAACCTTGCCTTATCTCAATTGCTTTGTTGCATAATTGGTCTAATTGTGAGATGATTGTTTTGGTTGTTTTTTTTTCCTTTCCAAAAAAGAGAGATATTAGATAGAGAAAGATAAAAATCTCATGGTCTTTTCTACTATTATCTCTTTATTTCCATTACAAATGGTGTTGTCTGTACAGTGGGGGAGCACAGGGAAGTTACAAACCTGACTCTTTCATTTTTAACCTAATAAAATCTATAACTGGCTGATTTCTCAAGGATGAACAGATTCCTAGTCACAAGGAAAGATGGGGAGATGTTTGCCCATTCCTGATTTCTCACCCGACAACTGGAAGAGAATTTGCATAGAACATCGCCTACAATTAATCCATTCATCCATCACCTTACACACTCTATGCAATAGTCTCACAGAGGGGGAAAGGGGGCAAAGGCAAGAAAAACACCCTGGACAAGTTACCAGTTCACCGCAGGACACACAAAACACACACTATCCACTCTCACACTCACCTGTATCAGTAATTTTGGGTCTCCAATTGACCTAAACATGCAGGTGTTCAGGAGAAAACCCACACAGATATGGAGACAACATCCTAACTCAACATAGAAACAACTTTGGTCAGTGTGAGATTTAAACCAGGGACCTTTTTGCAGTGAGGCAACAGCGCTATCAGAGCAGGGAAAAAGTCACTGTTAGTAACACTGCGTGTCGGTGCGTCTGCCAGTGGAGGAAAGGCAAAGAAAAAGCCAGAAAAAACAACATCGACCTGAGCTCAAGTGTGCTGTGTTCTCACAGTTCAATGTTTCAGATTGTTGCTGGAAATCACTGCCGTCGTGTCCTCTGGGCTAAAGAGGAAATCAACCGTCCAGATTGTACCCAGCGTAAAGTTCAGAAGCCAGCATCTGCGGAGTTCTGGGGGTCTGCTAGTGCCCATGGCATAGGTAACTTGAACATCTGTGAAGGCTCCATTAATGCTAAAAGGTACGTACGGGGTTTGGAGCAACATATGCCTCCATTCGACATCTTTTTCAGAAAGGTCCCTGCTCATCCCTGCAAGACAAAGCCAAGCTGTGGCTTTGTTGTAAGGGGAATGCAGCCTGCACTTTGCGAGTACAGGTGTATAGAAGTATGGGAGGGAAAATCACTTTCAAAACTAATCACTTTTTCAGCTCACTAGATATTGCTGATAGTAAATAGTAGTAAATTGTGATGTTATTCAGCAGTAAACGTGTCCCTGTCCTGACATTTCTGTACCAATTTGTAGGCACAAAATTCAGAATGAGCGCATTAAAGAATCATAAGGTAAGCAAAAAAAAACACAGTGATTGATTTGCACACCCAGAAAACAGTGGATAAAAGCGCTGGAACAAACACAGCAGAATAGATATTCAGATTTAAATCTGGGTTTGTTTTTTTTAGGTTAGAGCCTCTGGTTGCAGTGTCGATTAAACTTATTTTTCTATCATGTCTAATGCATTGGTAAAAGTCTGTCACAAAGGAAAAAAAAACAGAGAAAACTCTCAATGGGGCCTGGAGCTGTAGAGCTGATGTTGAACACCAGAATACAAAAGAAAATGCGTCAGAGTACACAACAGCACAAAGGAAGACAATGTCCCCAGAGCTGAGTGGTGGTATTTGGTTTCACGCCACACTTTTGATTTCTCAAACAGCTGCAGCTGTGGGCCTTAAGGATTTCTTGAACCAGTTAACCTTGGGTCAGATGTCACAGCTCTCTGTGGGTCTAAGGTTGAAGATGTTTGCTAATCTGTGTGTTTGGCCAGTCGCTTGCAGGACACAGTTGTGATGTAGTGATTTCTGTTACCTGATCAATTTTGTTTCCTTCTACTGAGCTGTCAACACCACAAAATAAGACAATAACAGAAAAGAAAAAAAAAACTAGTTTCTAACTTTTTGTTCTTGTTTGGACATCTCAGGCTCAGGGATTCAGGGAGGGATATTATTGCCATTATTGGCATATTTGTGAGCAGCACATTTTTCCAGCCAGACATGAACACAAAACAAACTGCACTGGTAAACAAGAAAATGTAAGAAAATATGTATTTTTTTTTCTCATTTTCCAGCAGCTGTGTTTTCTAAATGTTACTGGGAATCATGCTGCAATCATTACCGACAGAATGTCGACTGTTGCAGCTGCGATCAACTGTGAAAATACATGAAACGAATGCTTCAAGTCGAAACACTGTACATAAGGTAATTGGTTAACTCCACATGCTTTGAAAGCCTGCATTGACAAGTATACACTCAGGGGAAAACAAAAAATGATATATTTTGAAAACAATATTGTGTTTTCAGTTCAAAAGAGGAAACAAGATCCTGCAGAGACAGACTATGGATATTGCAGGGCGGGAGTAAAGCAAACTATTTTTAGATTGGCGAGATGTTTTTGGATGATTTCGGTGAGAACTTACAGCACTGCTGTGGGCTCTGGTTGTTGCGGATCAGAGCCTTTTGGTTCGCCGCTCGGAACAGCCGTGTCCAGTTGACGGTGCTGTAGTAGCAGAGCTGGCTGTTCTCTGCGATGTGGACGTTCCCAGCGCTGATCTCTCTGAGGGACTGGAGCTGCAATGATGAGATGCCCTGCTGCTTTAATACCAGCAGAGAGATCCCACTGAGCAGGGGAAGAATGGGTGGAGGTGAGAGGATGACAGGGCCAAGACGGGAAGGGAAGCAAGATGAGACGAGGAGGAGGAGGAAGAGGGTGGGGAGGGGAGAGCGTGAGAGGTGTAGCAAGGAGACAAAAAAAGAGGGGAGGCAGAGAAGTTGGGTTTATTTTATGCGTTTTGATGCCTGAGTCAGGTTTTTGAACAACTATGTCATGTAACCTTAAGTGAAGCATTTTATCTCTCACAAATGTTAGAAATGAGTAATGTAAAGACAGCGTGTTCCTCTTGCTTCATATACGAACACTGACGGTAACAATTAGCATCCATCTAGCATTCATTCATCTAAACTGTGGGTATCTGAGGGATATACTGTACACTGTACATGCAAACTTAACAAGCATTTGTTAACACTAAACATTTCCACTGAATATTAACACAAATTGATAATAGCTGCATATAAATGCGCTGTTATTCCTATGGGTGTGAACACGCTAAAATAGCAACAGGCACATTGCAAATAGACTTTGTTCATCTGGCTTGTTTCTTTACACAGTTAAGTGAATTTGTCATTCCACTTCATCTGAGATTTGTCGAGATTTCATACAACAGTTTTTTGTGTTTTTCTGTGTCGCGTTGTTTGTCCACACTACATTCACCAATCCGCGCTTCACTGCTGATTTTCACCTCCACTCCGAGCAACTAGATCATAGATTTTTATGGAAGTGTGATGGATGCAGTAAGGATCCAAACAGAGACTTAGCAGTGGGCTCAGTGTGAAACTCGCTCTCAGGACGGGGAAGTAAACACATGGAGAGAGCAAGGAGTAGACGAAGAAAACAAGGAGCTGTAGACGATGCCTCCAATTATCACCACAAAGGCCTTGCTTGTGCTCAGTAATTACACCCCTTTGGCACCATCTCACACTGGTGCCGTACATTTAGGATTTTACATGTCTCCTTGACACAGCATTGGAGAGTGACAGAAGAAGAATTACCTATTTAGAATACAGAATATGAGGAACTGTATTCCAACACAGTCACAGTTTAGCTGGATGGTCAGAATACAGTTACATTAACTAATGAATTACAAATGGGATTTACCTTTTTCACCTGTTTATTAACAAACTGACTGAGTTTGTTGTTGTAGCTATGTTAATAAAGAGGGATATACTGTAGCAAATAATTGAGAATCAGGAATAATGATGTGGAGTGTCATATTTATACAGTTATAAGACAGTTAGGGAGTAATCTTAAGTATTTAGACTGCATTGCTGACTCTAGAATACATTTTAGGGCATGTTTTTCTGAGTAACTGTCCCAAAAACATTATACTGTTTTGCTCCTTATTTCCTCTGATATTTTGCAACAACAAAACTGCAACACATTTTTCTCGAGCCTGTTTTTCTTTTATTCCTCAGAGCCCTCTGCCTCCACATGTGTCCCACTTGCACAGTTTAAAAATGACAGGAGGCCAGAGGGATGTCAAAGCCGTCACATAGACAGCGAGTGTATACAGGATCAAGCATGGGATAAGGACGGGTGGCAGGCTGTAATTTGTACCACAGCCTGCTGTTTCCATCTCCAGGTGGATGACACATACAAGTGCAGGCACAGCCACGCACACATACACACACACACACACATACACACACACACACACACACAGACAACCTCATCTACACATTCAAACACAAGGACACACTGCAGCCCACAGTTCACTCCCTGCCATCAACTGCACGGATGCCTCCAACCAAATGTCAGTGTAAATTTTCAGAGTACTGAGTACAGAGTACTTTGGAAAACTGGCTAAACATTAAATGACAAATAATTATGTTCTATCAGCAGGGTTAAAACCAACCAAGTTGGCCTCTTAAATGTCAAAACAAAACTATCGCAAAAAAAAAAATCATTTCAGGCACAAATAAATTAGTCGGCACTGGCTAATGTCAGACACATTTCTTTGAAATTCACTTGTGCTCTGTGCCAAATGTACTTTTGAATTAACATGAGTTAAATGTACAGCACAACCCACTTGTTTTGCCTTTCTGCTCTTTATCTCTCTGCACGTCACACCCTCTGGGATTCCTTAGTGTTGGGTTTAAAGTGAATGCAAGCTAAAAATTAATAAAAGATGTAAACAATGCAAATTTGGATCTTTTTGAATTGTTTGATGAAGATGCACATGTACTCAACATGTTTGTTAAAACTGAAAGGATATATCCATGGCACTGAATGTGAAAATGTTATTCAGAAATCCATGGGGAACCTTGAACTGTGCCAAGGGCTGAAGGCAACACTAGATAAATTTATCATTTTGTCATTTAACTTGTACTTAGTTGAAAATTAGAGAGACAGTAAATTTGATGTTCCACCGCATCAGTTAGATTAGTGTTTTTAGTAAACTATGTCTATTACAAATGTTTCAAACTAGTTTGGACATGAGCAAAAAATGACTACGAAAGCCTTGGGTCACCCACATTCATTGGTAACATGGAATGGAGCATCTTCTAATTTATGATACTTCTACTTTTATTCGCTTGCCATCCAAAATGGCGGCAGGGGGCATGTCAGTTATGTGAGTGACAAGACCAGTTGCCACAAGTGTTGGCGGTTGCCCCTTGTGGTCATAGATGGCATGACGCATCTCATTGATATATAAATCAACTTGAAATCGCATGGCTAGCCAAACTACTAAAAAAGGCATGACCCATTCAGGAAAATACGTCAACTTTTGTTCTAATAACTAGTCGAAAAATCAAGCAAGGCATTTGAGTTGCTTGTGATAAAAATAACAAACATTGTGAAAATATATCCAATCACAGTAACACTCTTATTTTCTTAGGTGTGTAGTGTGTACCTGTACAGCGCTCTTCCCCCAATAGTTACCAAGTTGGAGAAAACACTCAAGTCTGTCATGTTGTCAGGCCAAGACTGGATGTTCAGGAAACCTAAATGGGAGCAGAGACACACAGACACAGGTTATAATGAGTCACCGGCACTGACAGACAAGAGCTGTCTATCACGGCGTCTATTTCCCACAGTGACAAGAATAAAATGAGCCAGCGGAGTCGGCTCCTCGCTGGAATTAGCGACATTCCAGGACCGTGGTAACCACCTGAGTCTCCTCTGAAAGCAGCCAAGCGCCTCTGTGTCAGAGACATCTCAGAGGTGGTGCAAGCCCAGCGAGTAGCTCTGTGCCAGACGTGACGAGTGTAAAGGTTGATTTATCGATTTTTTTCTTTTTTTTTGCATTTCCTTTATCTGCCGCCCAACTGTTGAATCATTTAGAGGGTTAAACGAATAGCTGAGAGGATGGCTGTGGCTCATTTGGGGATTTCAATAATGGATTCAGAAAAATGAAATATTTAGTAGAGACACAGCAGGGAGTACAAATTTCCGACCAACAGCGGTGGACAAATAAAATAAAATAGATGGATGCGACCGTGAGGCTGAGAGAAAGGTGATGGTTAAGGTGACCGTGATGCCGAACAAAACACAAACTGTCACAGATTCATTCAAGAGAAGACACAGAGGATACAGACTGTCTGTATTGTTTCACAACAAACGAGGGGGAAACATGGAGGCCGGCAAAGAAGCAGGTTTGTGGGTAAGAGGGGCAGTGAGACGCATTCACCAATCAATGAACAGTATTTAGCTCCATTATATTGAACAGTGTGTTTTCCTCCCACTGGATGCATAACCGTGTTTATCCGTGGAGGGAGGATGCGTGGACGTAAGCAGAGTAGCGGAGAAGAAGGCAGCTCGTAGCTTCTTGACAAGAGAGCAATAACCTTCAACAGCACCTTTATAGGCTGGCCGACATCGTGTTTGTTTGTTATGTCAATGAGCATGGTGCACCAGAGGGGGTCGGGGCGAGCGCTTATTAAGACTGTTTGATGAGGAAGTGAGGAGATAAAAAAAAAGGAGTCAGGTAATTGTGAGGAATCACACACCAGGGCTTGTTCGAACAGACACGAGCTGAATTTGATTCACAGCCTCACTCAAGAGCTCTTCCTGTAATGCAGGAGCACAATAGATCTTTGTTATGGCCAAACAGGCTGGACAAGGGGGAGCGGATATCAATGTTTATACAATTTCCTGAAATTGAAAACCTGTCATATGGATGACACATCGCCTTATTTACCTTTATTCTTAATTGTAGTGAATGTGAGAAAGTGCTTCTTTAACAAAATCTCAAAAATGCTGGTAGAAAAACTTTTTTTTTATTAATAAAAGCATAATTCAGGTACATGTCCATGAGGATACAGTCTGGATGCTGCTGGTCTCAGTGCTATAGAATCATTAGAGCTGTTTTCACATTTGCACTAATTGTCTTGAGGGCATAACATGCAGTGCCGAAGCACTTCTCAGCTCCACTACAGTGCTCTTTAGGGGGATGGGGGTGCTGATTCCTCATAAAGGTAGCAAGCTGAACTAATAAGATAAAGAGCGAATATGATAAAGATCCACCAGCATACATATGATATGATATATGATGAGGTAGGATCGAAGACTATTCATAAAGAAAAGGGAAGCAAGAGTTGAACATTGTCTGTTGGAATTCCCAAACAATCAGGCAGAGAATATTCACTGAGCATGAATGAGATGCTTCAAGGTGGATTTAGTGCGGTGGAATATTTAGGTACTACATGCTCTCTGGGAACAGATAAAGCAATGAGTGGAAAACATTTTTTTAATGTGATGAGAATGCCAAGTGTGTGTGTGTCTCAATGTCCTCAATGTCTTATTTTCAACATCTTCTGTTTCACTTTTATTGATCTGTTTGATACTGTAAGGCTTTTTGCTTAAGACTGAGGTCTAGGGTGGCATATGATATGGATAACACATACATAATTGTTGTGCCTTGGGATAAATCTGTCATTGTTGTGTAGTGAGAGAAGAAGTCTGACATGACATTCCTTCATTACAACGGCTCACAGCAGCTAATTTTCAGTCAGCTCCACACTGTTGTGCCAAATGCACCAGTAATCCTTGTCTAAAAATACTCTGGTGCACTGTTCACCATTTTACAAACGCTACTGTGTGTAGCTGTTTTGGGGGAACTACTGACCTCTTTTTATCAAAGCAAGTCTTTGTGACCTGAATTAAAGTATTAACAGGGATGGGAGCTGGAAACGATCACAACATTGTTAGCTTTGGTATTTTGTGGCACAGAATCAACCACCACATTGTTTGAAAAAGATTGATTTAAAATCGTAAACTGCCCACATTAGAGCAACAGGAAAAAAGTAAGTGCTCTAGAATAAATAAGATATATAGATAAGATTCTGCACATATGATTTATACACTACATTTATTCACTCGCTCTAAAGGGAATTCAGCCTTGTGTTTGTCTTTCAGCGTCTTCATCCTTTTCTTACTTCTACCAATGATTATTGGTGCAAAAAAAAACAAAGTAAAAAGATCAGTGAGACACATCAGTGGCACACCAATGCACAAAGCAAATTACAGCGTGGGACCACTTAGAGAGGAAGGTCACAAGCTCACAAGCAAAGGTTAAGAGTGCTTAAATTGTGGTGATTGCATTCAGGGTCACAACACTGAGAAATCCACTTGTGCTAAATTGTGGGAGTCGCCCACTCTTTGGTTGGAACATGATCTGGTGATTTGCCTTTTGAGGACAGCGAAAACGAGAAGGAACAGCAAAAGAAAGACAGTGCAAGAAAGCAAATGAAGAGAGACAGAGGGAGGGATGTGCATCTGAGCTGGGTGTGCATCTCTGTGTGTGCGTTGGTGTGTAGGATGGGAGCTGTCCTCCTACACAGCTCATTTGAAAGCTGGCGCAGTGCTACAGTAGTGGTGACCCCGAGGTCACGGAGGCAGGTTGGCTGCTTCAGTTTGGAGTCACATCCTCTTGACGGCTCAGAGAGATGACAAGCAGAGCTGACACACATCACTGACTAGCCCACGTTTTGTTTGGCCGATGGTTGGTTTATATCAGCGTCACTCAAACTGCAACAGAAACGGCAAAACACCGAGAGCAAAAGGTGGCAAAAAAATAAAACAAAACAAAAGAAAATGTGACTGCTAGCCTTGATTGTGCAATTTTTGCATTGCTTTCTGTTATTAAATGTAGTGGTTTCATTATTCCTGAGGAATCCTCAGGAATAATGAAAGCTCATGAAGCTCAATTGTGAAAAATGCCCAAAAGACCGGACTTGAAAGACAGAAAAAGAATTGAAGTGTGATTTCTAATTTGCGAAGATAGCAGCTAATTGTACAGTTCAGGACTAAAACTGCTCACTAATCACAACTC
Source organism: Karalla daura (assembly GCA_029224185.1). NCBI lineage: Eukaryota > Metazoa > Chordata > Actinopteri > Chaetodontiformes > Leiognathidae > Karalla > Karalla daura. The sequence continues at coordinate 10,008,247 of CM055202.1, forward strand.
AAGGTTAAAAAATGTTCTCTCAGGTGGTTTCAGTGGTGTCTCACGCCATACAAGATGATATAGATTTGTTAGTTTGTTTTGTCCTCTTGGTGAATAATTGCTATCATTGTTAACCTCTGTTGTTTTGTTCTTTTAGTTTTTTAAATTGTACAAAATGTGCAAAATGATCAATCCTTTGTCGACCCATGGATCACAAAAGACTGACGGATGGGATGCAATTTTGTGGTGTTGACCTTTAAAAATCAGGACAAATTAGCTGTAATTAACTACTGTGCCCCAGTTGCTTTTACCGTCGGATTACTGAGCAAGCTTATTTAATTAGGTCCTAAAATGTGAGTTGGTCGTGCAGTGACTCCAGAAAATTGTTAGATGCAATATCTATTGATACTGATGTTTACAAGTAAACATAAAATGTCAGTTTTCGCTATTTGACCATTAAGGAAAACTGCATCAATGTAAGTCTATAACATGGATGTTTTGAGCTCTTTGCAGATGACACACGCTTATCAACAGTTTGTTGCGTTATATGATACATCTTCTATGATGTAACTGAGTTTACTAACCTGGATTAGCTGCACTACATATTTACATTGTACTTTCAATAAATACAACTTTTTGTCAAGTTTCTTGTTCAATTACTGTGTAACCTGGAGACCTCCAAACAGATGAAATAGCTTGACGATTAAAGACAGATGTAGCATTAATATGTCAGGCTGAAACACAATGTTTTTGGGGGAATTCCATCAGGCTCCAGCCTATGGAAATCCCCTTCATGAGTCTAAAATGTCACAGACAACACTTCAGGAGCAATATTTTCTCATTTCTTGAGGGAGTGTCACACCAGAGATACAGGGTTTCTTTGTGATGGCGTTGTGAAATGTCTGGGCTGGATGACAGTCGCCACGCGGCACAGAAAAGGCGGTGGCTGAGGGGAGCTGCAGGATTAACGATGCGCACCGCATGTTCTGGGTCTTTTCTTCATGGTGCGTGAAGGGAGAGCAGGGACTGTGGGACTCGAGGCTGGGGACTCCCCCGAGGGAGAGGCAGCACAGAGATGGAGGAGATTGAAAGACTCATCTGCTATTCATCGTATGCTGCACTGTCTGTCCTTGGTGTGGACAGTCTCAGAGGGGAGGACGGGCGGGAGGTGTATGTGAGCAGAGACACACAGAGGAATCACATATATGAACATAATGTATGGCATCAGAGAGTGAAAGCTAAAAGGGTGGGCTGCAGTGAGACTGAATTTAAGACTTTGTTTTCCCCTTTATATGTGTGCAGACACACACATTTACTGACCTGTGATCTCCCGAACAGTGCGGAATACGTTGAGTTTTTCGGGGTCCAAGGCTTCAATGTTGTGATAGACGTCCCTATGAATGACGATGGGTTATCAGAAAATCACAAATAAAAACATTGTAACCTCTATATTTTACACAGCAAAGACAAGTGATGGTCCTCTAAATCATGGGGCACACTCACCGGATATACAATAAGACAATTTGGAATCTACACAGTGTGCAATCGGTGGGTAGCAGCTGTTTCTAGCTTGTTGCCTGTGAATGATTATTTGCATGCATACATACTGTATATCTGTCCATAAATAAAACATACATGTTTGCTTTGACTCCCACTGTCAGACTCTACACTCTCTTCTCTGCACGTTCCTTTTACACACTCCGGAGTAATTTATGAGCATGTGCATTTGCCAGAAGCCTTCTTACTCTCAAGGCATTTTACGGCATATGCGCTTTCCCACTTGCCATCGGTCACATTGGTTGTGTCATTTTTATTCATTACAACAATTAACACCATGCATATGCATTATCTAAGCTTGGTGACACTCTAATCTTGAGAATTACACATTATAAATGAATACGTAAAAGGACAAACACAACAGACTTCTAATATTAATGGTGTTGAGGCCCAAAGGTAAGTATCAGTAGTACCTATTACTTTAAATTCAGCTTATTTACTGTATATGTTTCAGTGAATTAAATACAACAGAACCACGATTTAAGTTTAGTTTCGGAATCATTATTCATATTTTATTTCATTCTAACACGACCAGTTCTTTTCTCATCTCTCACCCTTTGATGCCAGTGATGAGGAACACCAAGTTGCCGTTGATTTTGGTACAGTTGACAAACTTGTCGATGTTGCTGGAGTCCACCGTCTGAGCCGACTGCAGGCTGGCTGTTCCAATGCCGTCACACGCTAGAACGCACAGAGACATGGTAAAATGCATCACGTCTTAAATGCTAATGCTAATCCTAATTGTCTGCCTGCAGCGTGACAGATTGAAAGGCAGCCTGATGAAACATTAAAAAAAAAAAAATCTGTTTGTGGTTCACCTTTTGGGCAGATGTCAGTGCAGGGGATGCACATCTTAATGCGGTTCTCTTCTACCTCCATTTTATTACTGGGGCACGCTCTCACACAGGAGCTGTGGTCCACCACAAAGTTATCTGAAAAAAACAAAAAAAACAATCCACACTAAATGTCAAGTACAAATGGCTGCTGTTTGTCACAGAAAAACTCGGCAATCACATAAAAGGTGTTAAATGTCACTTTCATTCACTTTGTCCGACTGATCTCCCTGACTACACATGGACTAGAGACTAGTGAAACATTCAAATTTAATTAAAAAATCTGTTTTTAGTATTCACTTCACAGTGAAAACACATTTTCATATCCTCACCCAAATTGAACATTTTTTCTGCTGCTCTATGATTTGAAAAAAAGTTAAAATATTTCATAATTTTGATTCACTCATCCACCTATAAAAAATGGCCTCATTTAAATAGCTGTCAGGAGTCTCACATCAATGAAGCTGATGTGGCAACTTCATTACAAGAATACAGTGAGAGAAATAAGTGGTCAACGGTACTAAACCCTCCCAGAAACATAAACTGAGACATCCAGAGCTTCACAAGATCATTTCTCATGCTCTTGAGGAAGCAAGCTCTGGGGTGGGCCTAGCAATGTTTTCGGAGCCACGTCTCACTATGGCAGAGGTGTGTTTTGTTCTCAGCAGAAATGCAGAGACTTCATGTTTTACCAAATGATCCAAAAATCTGCAGCCAAACTGCAGCCCATGGTGGCATTTTTCCACAGGGTTGGACACAGCGTGCTGGTGTTGTTTTCCTCTGAATTTATTCTCTGAATGTGTCCAACAAATCTGCAGTGTGCTAGATAATGGGAGCCAAGTTACAGGATGCTGACAGGATGGTTTACTTGGTGCTGTGGATGAACAAGAGCAAATTTTACTCAGACAAGTTTGAGAGGCATGGATGGTGGGAAAGGCTAGGATTGCTATAAATCTATGCATATGGCATGAGGGCAAAGCTCTTAGAGTTGCATATCAGCCACAGCAGTGTGAAAATTTTCACAAAAAGAATGGAAATTAAGCATGCCCTACCCTTTAAACATGCTTGAAATGTGTGATGAACCATGTTTTTCTTTTTGTTTTCACAGCATTCGCCACATTTTCATCAACATGCTTCTCGTGTCTGTCTAAATGTAACACTGCCTTGAGCACAAGTCGTACTTCCCTCCCTGCTGCTTGGCCTTTTCACTGATGTTGGGAGCAGCGTGGGGCGTCCACAATTAGCTGTGTGCATGGTGAGTGGTTAGTGCTTAGCTGGTCACAGCACAGAGGACTGATACCAACGCTAACAATGTTCCTCCGGCCTCAGTATCACCTTTATTGGATTTTGCCAGTTGGCAAAAACCTCAAGACAGGGGCTTTTTCCAAGGTGGACCCCTCATTAAGACAAAATCTGTTTTAAGGATGAACATTTCAAACCTAGCTTCCCGTTACAAGTCTTTCTATCCAACAACTCGTGTGAACACGGTCTAAGCCTCCAGTACCCAAGGCATCATAGTCTCTAAACTGACACTACAAAATACCCAATTGGCACACAAGAGAATAGAATCTGTTTGTATATTGATGGCAAGTGACCTATCCAACCTGTGTTGTAATAAACACAGAGCCACGGTGTCAAGCAATGGTGCCCACCACCATTCATTTGAAGTCTATTTTCTTTCCTCTTAGCACATGCACATACACATTTTGGCTCTGGTAAAGACTGATTCACTTGAAGCTTTCAAATACTCACACTTGACACATCAGTTACATACAAAGTGCATTTTCACTTCACAAAATAAAGCTAAAGCTTCAAAAGTACAAAAATTATGGCTTAAGCACAAGACAACTTTCAATGGAAGCACCTACAGTACAAGTAGCAGTTGCAAAATCTTTTCATGTGACATCCCATAATTTTCTTAAAAATCTCTTCCCACAAAACTGCACTTGTGCGAAGACTGAAAAGCCCAAAACATTTTTTTTTTGATACTGTGCCAACTTGTTTGAAGCAAACCGATCATGTGAGCCCGTATGTCAAGTCTGGTGCTGTGTAAATGGGGAAAAAAAAAGTTTCCACTGAAAAACTATTGACAGTGTAAAAATATTTTTGTGATATTTGAGAGGCTTTATAAATATTTTTCCATGGCTAGTTTTTTTTTTCTTTTTTTTACTGTAAGGTTGTGTGCATTTCCAGGGGCAATGTAAACATTCCTATTGATTGAGGTGGAGATATTAGATTCAAATTAGTATATTTATCATCCTTGCCGTCACAACCAATTTCCCAACTTTCTATTAATCTCAATCTAATCCCGGGATTTAACACATATATGAGGCATTGTAGCAGCAACTTCGAAAAAAAACAAAACAAAACAAACGAACAAAAACACAGTTAAAGTTTCATGTGGTGCCAGGTCATCATAAGTAGTGTAGTAGAGGAGAGTGTGATAGTGTGTGTCCAGCTGGTGAGACTTACGTGGACACTTCTTGACGCAGAAGGCTCCATAGGTGTACTTTGCCCTGGGGTTGTGTTCCAGCTGGAAGGTGGTTGGGTTGTAGACGAACGGCTGGGGGCACTGGGTCACACATGCCCCACTGTCATTGAAGTTGGTGCACGCCTTCAAACACACACAGAAACACAACCACAGCATATCAATAGAGGATGTATTCGGATTATTTTCTTATACGTACAGGGTCATGTAAAAATGTCTTATCCTGGGGGGTGCTGCAGTGCGTTGTCTGTGACTTTAAATCCACTTAGCAGACAACATTACTACTTGTACCGAGGTATCATGAGAACATCCAAAGAAAAATTCGATGATACTGGATTTGAATAGAGATTTCCCAGAAGAGTGCTAATAGCTGACAGGACTGAATGGTGCAGACACGGAATAATCTGCATGTGCCCCATGAAATCACCAATGGGACTAAGTGCAATTTTCTTCTATCAGGTACTTTTGCCTGAGATATTTTCCGCAAATTGATGAATGTGAGTATTGGTGGGTCACACAAAAAAATACATATTCCCAGAATTGACTGAGAAATCTCTCTGAAAACCTGGTATCGCCTGTAAATCTTGCTATATTGTCTGTTCCTGCACTCATCACCTGTTGCAACAACTCATGTCTGCAGAAGTGTAGACATGTGTTATGTAAATACTGACATTTTTCTTTTCCTGAGCAGTATAAAAATGTCCCCTTTTGCTTTTCTGATTCTCTTCTTCCACTGTCCATAAAAACACAGCAAGCAGTGATTTGAAAACAACCCCATCACACCCTCTCATAAATTTGATAAGAGTCAGTGGAGACTGGCACTGTCTCCACTGGAGCAAAGTTCAATGCGGCCTCCTGATTTATTCATTCTTGATTCCTATAAAAAAGATGAAGTGTCAGAGAAAGGAGAAGACAGTGGACAAGGGAAATGGCAGAGAGGAAGAGTGTTCAAATTAGGGCTGCAGTTTACTGCTGTGGAAAAGCCACTTAAACCAGTGCAGTTTATCATCTGATGATCTGAAAAACATAAATATCTAAAGACAATTGTACAGTTGGAGACTTCAAAATGACTTCCCGCTTTATCTATTATTCAGTATGTTGAAAGATGTGAGGAATAAAGGAGAAAACAGTTAAAAAAAAAAAAAAAATCTTGTCAATCTCCGTAACTGATGGGCTCTGAATTCCATTGTAGAAACATGTTTAACATGCAGGGGGATAAAAATACAAGTGCTAAGAGCCAGAGGAGAGGAGGAGCTGGTGAAGTCTGCAATCAACAATGGGACTCGTGTCAGCAAGAAATGGGGATTAAATGTCATTGAATGATATTTTTCATGCAAAGTGGCATTTTTACTCAAAAAGACTGGAATGATGAAATCCTTTTGAAAGGAAGGGAAAGTCAAAAGTCAGGGGGAAAAAAAAGCGTCAGATTTGTGGGAAAAAAAGATGTAATGTAAAGTACAGTATGATCGGAAAAGGCTCCGGGGGATTTGTGTGATATTACCATGACAACTGATGAATTATTTTCTTCAAAGAGTTCTTTAAAATGCTTCTTTCGTGCGTGTGTATATGAGTGTAGGTCTTTTCTTCTTGATCACAAAGACACATTCCTTGAAGGGACACTGGCTGTATGAGTTCGGCAAGTTGAAGTTGGAGGTAACATCTCAAGAAAGTGATGGAACCAGGACCCTGTGTGTGTGTGTGTGTGTGTGTGTGTGTGTTCACTTACAAAGCAGTCTGTGTCTTTCGGTCCATAGCAGCCACCTGCACACTCACGATGGCAGCAGTCACTAACATAGGGACCAAAGCAGCGGCCGTCGCACTGCTCGGCACACACTGTCTTTGTTACTATGGGGAGACAGATGCAGGGAAAGAGAAATAGCAAGAAAGAAAAAGAGAGAGAGGGAATGCGTCACCTTAGATCAATACATTACTGTTTATGACATTGGTACTCAATATTTGTAGAGATACAGGATGAGCAAGAGTAGAAACAGTCCACTCTGCAAGAGTAGCATTTAAGTAGAGCGGACAAGGATGTTGAGCGGTACTTTGGAGATAGCCGATGTTCTCATGGGGTCATTCTTGCTCATAAATGTAATTAAATTTGTCACCTTCCGCTCTGTCAATGTATATAATCACTGTCATTGAGATAAGCTATTCAATCTAACTGAACTGAAATTAAATGAATTTAGACTTCCATTGATTGAAGTTGCTCACGCACGGCCATTTTCCTCCTCTGTGAGATACTGGATGCTCTGCATGGGTTGGGTCTAACATCTGAACTGAATAGCTTTTTGTAAAACATCGGCGTGTGCGAGAGGAGTTCAGCGGAAGCTAAAGCATTGGTGCCCCTCGCTGCTTTAAGTCGCGTCCGTCTCCCTGCGTGCGCCCAGAGGGTCTGCGGGAGGATTTGATGGAAAGACGGTGATGCCTATCTGACTCTGAGAGCGCCGCCGAGCAACCGTGATGAACGTCTGTCCACGCTTTCTTTGCACGCCTGTCGCAGTCGCACAGGCCACCTCGGTTCTTGACAGCCGTATGCAAATGTGCACAGGACTCGTGACATGTCACAGATAAAGAATTGCTGGTAAATGTCCACAGTGGGATTCATATAACAGAGTGGGAAAACCTGGCTGAATCTAACGCCATTGGGGGTGGAAAACGGCATACATGAAAAGGGTGCAGTTGCTTCTGGCGTTTCCTGCATGTTTTACATGATTTACTGGGATAAAAGGTGTCTATGCTAAACTCACAGTTCAAAAGTGTATAATAACCTTTACTGATGCGATGCGGGTTCTCACTCTACAAAAATGTTCGACTTTTCTCATTTTAAGAAATGTGTTGACGCTGTATCGCACATTGTAAATGACGTGTCATCATTACATCCTCACGGATCAGTAATTTGCTCAACTTATTACTCTGCATTTCAGTGACACCCTCAACAACCCATCCTTCCAGAAAAATAAGGATCCAATGTGCTGACATCTGATATTTGTGTCCCTTGAGTGAATAAAATGAAGCAGTGGGGAAAGTTCCTACAACAGAATTACTACTTTTCAGCATCTGGGCTGACTTGCAAGAGAAAAAGTAATGGTAAAATAAAATAAAATAGAAAATTAATCCTTTTTTTTAAGACAAGTCATGCACATTATTAATGTGACTGAAACAGTACAATATACAATATAAAGAGACTTGTGTTTATGTATCTATACAAAAAGCCTTGATATTTGTACTTAAAGTGGACATAAAGTGCTCAGTGTTGTTGCCTCACATCTCACGCTGTATCCTGGTCACAGACAAAACAAAATAAGATAATGTAAGTTTATGGATCAATTCATAAGAAATCGTAGATAAATACTATCCTCCCATGTATGTGCATGCAAACATACTTGATTCTGTACTCTGCTACATTCTGATCGTTCCCTTTTGGTGTCTCTCCAGTCAAAACAGTCATGCCAGTGATTCCAGGCACAAGTACCAATATTTGAGTATTACATTACGATCCCAGTATGGGAATGTGCAATTGTATCATCTTTGTCTTTGTGGTTCATCTGTGTGGCATTTCCCTTTGGGCACTGCACTGACGTGAAACTATCACGGTGATGGATTCAAGTCACAGACATCCAGCCCAACACACATGCAAACACACACGCACTTCACCCTTCGCCTAACGTACCATCAGTGACATTCCATTAATGCTGCCTGGGCTAAAATGAAACAGCCCACTTTACTCAAAAGACACTTTGTCAAACAAATGACCTTGTCAGGAGTGTGATGCAATGCTGTTGATCAATTTGGCTTTAAACTTCCACTTCAAGACAAAAAAACAAAAGGAGAAAAAAAAAAAAAAACAGGCGAGTAACAACAAACACAAAAGGAATCCATCTCATAAAATATGCCCGGAAGCTTCAGTTTGAACAGGCCGCGGACAGCGGCATCAGTCACAAGACCCACTGCCTCTCAGTTCCCATTTAGAGGAGCTAAAAATGTGCTTTTTCACCACTGCTTTTCGATAGGATTCCATAAATAAAGATCTTTTCTGTTTTTTTTTTTTTTGCAGTAGAAACACTTTCTATGCATAGTGTCATTTTTCACAGAGGAATAGAGGGTGTGAGCTGACCATTGGACCAAACTTCATCTTCAGTCTCTATATGACCAGAACAATTCTTAAAAGATTCTCAATTTGTCATTGAGCCTGATTTTATTCATGAGATACAGAGCAAATATCTGTACAATCAAAAATGAAAGAACTTGTGTTTTAAACATAAAGAATAAAGTTGAATAGGATATCCCTCTTATTCATGCGACAGTGGGGAAACATAGGTTTCATCATAGGTTCAGTGATTCTTTTAAGCGGTCGCTGGTGCTTTCTGTTCTTTCTGAGGTACCAAAAAGTACCTTCCCAAGAGGGATTCAGGTGCTGCCCGTACTTCTGGCTGCCTTGGCGGAAGTACTGATTGATTTTTCATTCCGGTCACAGCGCAGGTGCTGCTGTCAGTGACACAGTTTGAACACTGAGCTCTGGCTCTGCCAAACACCATGCTGCCATTAATGCTATTAGGTGCACCTGCTGTGACCCAGGTCTCACCTGGGGTGAAAGTGGACTGAAGTTGTGAGTTTATGGACAGATTGCCAGTCCATCACTGAGCGCTCGCACACACACACACACACACACACACACACACACACACACGCACACCATCCACTCTCAAACCCACACCTAAGGGCAATATAGAGTCTCCAGTCAACCAAAGTGTCCATGTTTTAAACTGTGGGATGAAACCAGAGTGAACCAAAGCACACACAGATAGAACATGCAAACTACACAGAAAAACTCCCAGAAGTGAAGAGTCATTCTTGTTGTGAGGCAACAGTTAACCAACAAAACACTGTTGTTAGTATATTATAGTAATACCTCTTTACGGCACAGTACATCCACTGAAACATTTAGTGACATCTGAGACTGAAACAAACTGAGTCTAATAATGTCCTTGGGTTAGTTCCTCCATTTTGACCACTATCATTGTAACATATATTTAATCCCTAGCATATGTCAGACTGCGGTTAAGATTCCTCTGTCTTTATCTGCAATGCAGTCTAAATCTCCACTACTGTTATGTACATGTGTTGAGCTGTAATTTACTTCTTTAGTGTGTTCATTTTCCCTTGAGGCGCCGACGCAGAAAGCTGCCATTTATTGTTGACTTTGGAACAGTGGAATAATTATTCATGGAAATGTCAAAAAGGAAACCCCTTTGAAGACGTTCTCCATCTGACATTTTTATACTTATTCACGCCATGTATTTTCGCACAATGAAATTAAAGGTTGCGGGAGAGAGATGAATCGTGACATCGACGTATGGATGAAGATGGCTAGATAGCGTCTAACGGGAGAGGCAGACGGACAGGGCCAGGGCCTTATCAGGGCCACGTCTGTGACGTGCTGTTAACAGGTCCTGGTCAAACAGTTCATCCCTCATTATCTTAATGAGATCGCGACCGCAGAACAAATACAATGAGACACGCCAAGGTTTGAAGGCCCAGATGAAGTGGTCTGTGCGCCGACGTTTGGAAACAGAGGAGGGAATTGATGGTGAGGGTGGTGCAATCAAACTGGGGGGAGCGGGGAGGGACAGACAGATATTTATTGAGGAGGAGAAAAATGTACTTGGGTGCTCTTTTGTCTGCTTGGATGTACACATACAGTATTTTGCAATTTACAGATGGAGTTGTTGCAGAGGTAAAGTTTCACCAAATGGTTGGTGCATGTTGCATATGTTTGGTTCCAGCAGAGTAAAGCAGAATTCAGCCATATCAGATTATCCACTGTATATGTATGTGTGTGTTTGTGTTTGTGTTTGTTTGTATGGACGGTGATGAGATATGCTACACAGATGGAGGGATGATGAAAAATGGATAGACATCTGTGGAGACAGAGTGTTAGTATCTGTGACGGCAGATTGACAAATTGCAAACAAATGAGTCGATGACTTTACACTTTCATATTAAATAAATGCATGTTTTTTTTGGTTGTTTTGATGGATTGTGTTCATTACTTTATTTATCCAAAGCTGCAAACAAAGAAACAAATTGCAGATGTGTCATTGCTTAAGTGTTCTAGGGCACTTTTCACAATATTATTCAGTGGCATATAGAACATAAAGTACTTCACAACACATCATTCTTCTACAGATTTATTTTTTCACGTGTAACCCTTAAACCTGCTGTAGGAGGAGTGAAACACAGGGGCTCAGTGTTTAGTGCTGGTGCCTCAAAGCATGGACACGTTAAGAGAGACTCTAAATTCACTCTAAATTCCCTCTAGGTGTGAGTAAGTGAATTGTGTGTGTGTGTGTGTGTGTGTGTGTGTGTGTGTGTGTGTGTGAGTGTGTGTGCGATTCTAATCCAGAACAAAATTTGCTTTCTAAAAGACTGTCACTGTGAAATGCCCAGGTGTAATTTTTTGAACTGTGGCAAAAAAAAAATCCCCAAAATGATTATATATTTTTTTGTCAAAACCAAACCAAGCACAACATTATTATTGGCTGAAAATTTGTTTGGTAGGTGTGAAATTGAAGCAGTTTTTTTTTTCCTTTTAAGTCCAAGTGAGAGATGCAGAGAAAATCAGACTGTAATGATACTGTAAGAGCCTGAGAGAGTCACTGACAGTGATGTTGCTTATATGCTCACATGTGGACCACTAATCTCTAAACTATGACACTGTTCCCAGTTAGGGCATATTGTGTTTGGTTAAAAAGAATGACGTCTGCTTCTGTATTAAGCATTTTCCGATCAATACATGGGGGGGTATGATGCCATTTTTAGAGGCTGAGGGGGATTCTGTGACTATACACTGCACGCAACCCATTCAGACTACACGTCCCATGCAGAGTTTTTAACCACAGTTTGCACTTCACTCCGCCTTTTGCCTCTCAGACAGTCTATTCTGCTGTGTGCACAGCTGCATGTCGGCAAGAGTATCAGCAGGATTTTCATTCACTATATAAACAGGCTAGTGGAAATGTTGTTTTTGTCATGATTGGGGCAGAACTAAGGCTATTCTGTGCTTATAATCAGAGTCACTGACTTGAGAGCTGTGGAGAGACGACTGATAGGTGAGGGAATAACGGTGCGCTCTCCCCTGCTGATGGACGCAGTAGTGTATCACTTTCACTCTCTCTCCCAGCTGCCATTAGCTCGTATGGCAGGTGGGAGGTCCCAGCAGGGGAGATTGTGGTAGATGTGTTGGGGGTCTAGGGATATTGTTAGGTACCACTATGTGTGTGAGAGTGTTTGTGTAGGTAAGTGCTGATGGTGCTGGTATTTCCGAAGCCATCATGGGCTTGTAAACAACTGAACAAAACCTGTCTGTTAACGAAACTAAACCTTGCTGACACGTCCATGAATTTTAGATCAGTGCAGTTACATAAACTGGGACTTTATAGGTTTAACTCAGTCCATTTAACACACTCACTTGCTACCACTGTTGCAAAAAGCTTCCTATTACCTCAGTGTATATTGATGCACACCCTAACTAGACCCAGGGGTGTACTGTATATGATTTCAAGGTGGAATAGACAGAAAAAAATGCATCAATAAGCTTTCCTTCTGAAATATCAATCCAGTCCAGTCTCATATAATAAATGTCAGTCTATCAAATGAAGAAAACATTCACACATATTTTCTTCTTTGCTCCCTTCACTGGGGAGGGTTTGGAAATATGCTACAGAGACATTTTCAGCATAGAAGTTCCACCAAAGACATGCAAAATGACAAACTGATATACCAGATAATAATACTAATAGCCCAACAAATTTGTTTTATCCAGAGCTTTCAAATTTAATGAGTCCTTATAGTAAAGTTGTACACACATGAGTCAAATCATCATGTAGATGTTCCATCTACAGTCAGAACTGGAGTGGGAATGCCTAAAATCAATTAAAACCAAGTCTATAGCTGACCCACATGTCCCTATTAAAGCTTTACAGATAAATCAAATATTAGCATAGGGTTTTCTTTCTTGTGTTTGTGGATGGGTAAGTTGATCTTGAGCTTTTCTGTTTAATTGGGGTTATTTTTGCATATTTTTTTAAAGATCGTTTGAAGGGAAAAGTACGCAAGTTATCTGATCTTCCCCTCTGCGTGGCACACAGCAGCTTCAGATGTGGTACATTTTAACTTTGTAGCTAGGAAATGAGGCACATCTCTGGTTGAGACTTGTCAGAACACATCAGAGTAGTACTAGATGTACTCATGTATGATCATATTGTTTCTCATTCATTGAGAAAGGCGGTGAATTACTTATATTCCCAGGCAAGTCACACTTCTTTTGAAAATGTCACACCCACATTAGTGTGACACTTTATAATATTGTGTTATGTAACAGTCAGCCAGGTTGCTTCAGTTCATTTCACAGAAGTGGCGTCCCTGATTTCAGTTACAATTTTGATGTGTAAGTCATATGTTGGAAGGGGGAAGATGCCACCTCAAAACATGGCACTGGCACAACTTCAAAAGTTTGGCATTATTTCAAATTCACTCAAATTCACCTAATACTAATATCCATGTAAAACAAACAGCCATGAAATATACTCACAGCTTTGACATTGGTCTTCTTTGGGTCCCCAGCAACGACCGTTACAGGAGCGATGGCACTTTTGACCTGAGCACAAGTTCAGAGGGAGAGGGATGATTGGCATTCAGGATATATGATCACTATCGGCTGTGAAAAATCTATATTAGTTGAACCTTAAAATGGGGCTGGAGGTGGTTAGCAGAGTCTGTGCACTCCACTGAAGCCTAAATTGATCCAAACACTGAGCTGGGATGTGGCTGCTTCCTTGGCTTACATTTCAATGTGTGTGCTGTTTTCCCCTGAAACACGATGAAATGCACAAGAGATGGGCTTCGGTGCATTTCAAGCATGTTGCCACATAACAGATATTTATTCCAACAAGAATGTGAAATAATTATCTGCTGGAAATTCAGTTTTTTATGTTCTATTTCTAATCCATTCATGGGGCTTTGTGAATAGGTAATTAAACAATCATATGACAGCTACGGTATCTTCCTTAATTTATTCCATTTAAATTAGTGTTTCTAATGTTGTAATTGCTGGTTAATAATATTTTTTTCAACATTCAATTGAACAGAAATGCAGTGTTTTACCAGGTATATTCACTACAATGACACAACAAAGATGATGACACTTGCAGTCTTTTAGCAACAACACAGCATGTCCCTCCGTGTGGTACATGGTGCTCCAGTCATAAAAGATTAAATAACATTGGCACAGGTTGTTTTGTGCAAATAACACAATTCTCCATGTCGCTCCACTCAAAAGCGCACAAAAGCAGCAGACAGCAGGTCGAGATAAAAGCAGTGTGGCGGTGGAAAGCAGCATCATACCCTCAACGCTTTCGCCAGTGCATTTCTGGGTTTTTTGGAGGACTTAATTGACTGTGTGGTAATTGACTGCGTGGGGAAGTGAGCCTGGATAAGTGCAGAAGTGCTGTCCTCTGTCCATCAACCTCTCTAAAGGAGAGCTATTAGCATCGAGACTGACTCTATTCCCCAACTCGAACCTCTCCATCCTCTGCCCTCTTCCTCGTGCCCCTCTCCACCACGCATTTCATTGCTTTCATCCTCGGCCCAGCCCTCACTGATTCATCACTGCTCTTTAGTTTTCTTTCACCTAATGTCTGTCTATCTTTGTCTGCGTCCGGTTTGCCCCTTCTGCAGTACTCTGTTGCTCCAACCCGTCACCCTCAAACCAGCACTTTGACGACGGTTCCAATAGAGAGGTCGGCAACCTTGAATGTATGAAAAGCATCGCACAAGCAGGATAATAGTACAAATGACAGCCAGACATAAGTGGCTGTCTGCCGGTGCCAAGTGAGCAGAGCCTAGGCTGCACTTAGATATATCTCTGCTCTCCTCAGAGCTGCCTGCTGCCCCGGTGAGTCAAGCCAAAGAGTTTTCATTTACTGTCCAAGGTCTTCACTATCTCAACTTATAAATTCTCAGTGGCCTAGAATAAACCTGTCCCACCCCTCTCCCCGCACCATAATCTTTTACAGCTTTCTTAAAACAGCCCGGAAGGTTAAAATGTCAAGACGACTGCCAAGCCAGGGCTTGTGAGAGGCGAGAGACGGCAGAATCAACAGGGAATGGATTTTAACGTTATTGTCCTGCTTTTGAACAGGGACCAATGGACTCAATAACAATGGCACAAATAAACCGCATGGCATAAAAATGAAAAGCGTCTGTCCTCCCTAAGAACAAAATTAAGATGAAATTCTCAGTTGTGGATTACAGGTTAGGAGATTTGATCTTTTTGAGACGTGGAGGGCATGCACAAGAGTAAGGGTCGATCCAGGGCTAACGGGGCTGCAGAGAGGAGGGTGATTGAGCAGAATATCAATGCCTGGAGCCTCTTAATCTGCATTTGAAGCCTTCAGCAAGAGCTGTAGAGATCCAAGGGCATTAGCAGAGATCTCTTTTATTTTGTTCCACACTTTTAATTATGTCTTTTTACATTTGTGAAGGAACGAGACAAGACCGCTTAAGAAGAAAAGAAAACAAAACAGAGAAACAGAGAAAAACAGATTTAAATGTCAAACAGCTTCAGCAGTAAATTAATAACTGGAACAAAGAGTGTTAAGAGGTTAAGTCAGTGATTGCACAGAGAAGGGTCAGGGGGGTGATTTAATGTTTTTTTCACTTGGCTGACAGCCATCATCCCTTAACACTTTGACAGATTAAGTATGTTTGTTTCAACCTACTCAATCCCTTCATAATTTGATGCTTTTATTAACATGTCTTGCAGCTGGCTGAAGTGGGGCATTACTGTGACTGGAGCGAGCAGTCATTGTGTATTGTTGTGGTGAGCTGAGTGACGGAACGGGGTCAAGGGGTGGCTTTGTAATGACAGTGTTTTGCTGCTCGCACTCCGTCACCTCAATGTGAATGTCGCAGGTTGTGGCGCAGGGTCTCCTTTGGGCCATTTACCTTGTCACAACTTAACAGCTTTTGTTGCTCCATGAAAAGCTTCCAAGACATGTTAATGGCAGAGCTGTGGACGTACTCTTTACGGCCCAATTTCTCGTTTGGTAAGGGTCTTTCAAAAGTAGATGCTGTGCGCACTTTCAATCAAGTTTAAACAAGTGACACATCTGCTTTTTTAAAGACAAGACACACAGGAACTAGCACATATGGTAGAGCTGAATCATTCACGATGGAGAGAAAAATCTTTGCTATGTGTGTTCATTTAGATACTTACATGTAACACTGCTGTTGGTGGGCACCACCAGAGGATGAGTCCTTGGATTTTTGACAATATCTTGCCAATGGATTGTGTCCGCATGACACAGGAACTTGTTCTGGTCGACGTACACACCTCCACTGAGGATCTCTGCATGAGAGGAGAGACAGAGAGAGAGAGAGAGGGAGAGAGAGAGCGAACACTGTCATTGTAGACACACATCTTGGCTTTCTAAGTGCTTTGCATGTTTCTACCTGGAGGATGCTCCTCACTCACTGACCCTGCTACCGGGCTCCTCTTTTAATTGCCGGCTTTTAAGATTACAGTACCAGCTGACACAGCTGGACACTGCTGGACTCTTAGTCAGAGTTATTAACATACTTTAGAACTAGATGAAAATGACATGGGAATGACAAAGGTCAGAGCACCTGATCTTCTGACATGTCTATTAACAATTGTTTGTGTCATGAGTGTGACCAGGACAAAACCTCACTCCACTGGTATGATTACAACCTCTGATCTTATCCAAGTTTGTTGTCATCCTTTCCTCAGGATAGCATGAGCAGACAAAATCAATTACGCTGCACTATGGCCACAACACAAAATCCAGGGGGGATTTAAGAGCTGGCAATGGAAAGTGGCCTTAACAAATCTGCAATTGTACATTCCATCAGGGTGCTGCACAGGAAGTCATGTACTGTATCTGGGCATCGTGATCACCTTGTCGAACCGATCATCGTCTGAGGATCGATTCCTTCCACCACATACGAGCGCACTAATGCGCACACGCGTTCTGCAGAAGGATTGGATACAGAGTATGGTCCCGATTATTGCTGCACAGGAGTTTAGAGAATGTCTAATCCTGACTTTTATGCAGGAGAGAAAGAGTGGGGAAGAGAGGGAAAGATGGTAGAAAGCCACAGAGACGGATGGCAGGAGAAAAAGACAGAGTGAAGCCCGGTAGCAGATTTGCATTATTTACAGAGCTTGTGTGTTCTCTATCTCCTTACAAACAGATTACTGACACAGGGCTGAAACCGATGAGACACATAATCATACACGAGGCGCCCCGCCAGCACCACACAGAAACAGCCAAATACAATATTGTCCCACAAAGGCCCGATTAAATGATACTCCTTGGATAATAGGTGACGGTGGTAATACCTGCACCGGCCCCCATCCCCCAATCTCAGCTCCCTGTCTTTATCTCTCTGCATGTGTGGTGGGAGTCAGGGACAGAAATTAATCCTGCCTCTCACCACAGGAGGGATATCGCTCGTCTAGGAGCCGGCCACGTCTCAAATTCAAATTGTTTGCTCGATGGGATGCTGCTGGCAAAGTAGGGCAATGGACAAACCAACAGACAAAGCAAAGCAGTTATTATGACAAAAACACCAGCAGGACACCTCAACGCTGGTAAAGCAAGATACAAGTACATCCTGTGGGCATTCACCTTCATGTTGGCTGCTTGGATTGTAATTGGAGCCAAACGTTATCAGGTTTAGGTATGAACACAACAGAAAACAATTTAGCCACACCTGGACTTTTGTTTACTAATATATGTAATTTGCAATAATATATATATATATATATATATATATATATATATATATATATATGTAAACACACACACACATCAGCTTAAACCTGGTCTATATCCAAATAAATTGCATAAATTCAAACATAATTAGGAAATTGTGTGTACAAATTGAATAAACTGAGAAAACTTGATAAATGTACTGTAACACAATAGTTTGTGATGTAAAAAAAAGTGCTCACATCTGGAATCTAAAACAGTGGTGACACAGGTACAGAGAATATGGTAAACCAAGCACAGAGCAACAGGAAGCAATAAGGTGCATGAAAAACATACTCAGTTTTTCATGGACCTTGTCAATCACTATCAAGCCAAACATAACAGCCAGCACGCTTACGTGTTGTAAACAAGTGAAATGAGCAACATTCACACGCTGTAAAAATAAAACGCTGTCCCTCTCTACAACAAGAAATCCTCAACGCTGTCCACAAACATCCACTAAATCTCTCACGAGTGCTGCACACATGCTGCTGCACACACAGCACACTAATTTGCGATCCAGCATGACAAAGTTTAAGAAACTGGAAAACAGTTTAATTGGCTCCTTTCGGGCACTTTTGCCCAGGACAGTAATAGAACGTCCCGTGGCCTCTGTCACCAAGATCTGAATAATTAACAGATATTACATAATGCTCTCAATCACACGTGAAGCTCTTGCAGGCCTTTCATTACGAGTAAATGCTGGACTTGCACATTTGTTGCCGGTGCAGTTGGTGGCCAGGGGGAGATCAATGGTTAAATCCAGTTGTTGATTGTTTAGTGGGTAGAGAAAAATGTCTTAATTAGTTTGCTCACGTAGCTACAGCTTGTGCTTCCAAACTACCCCCTCCCCTCCCAATTTGTCCCGAGAGCAGCTTCCTTGAATGAGTGTATGGCTTCAAAAGGCACGGCAATCTTCAGCATCAGGCTGCATGACCGTTAGAGGAAAACAATAAGAAATTCAGGGAGGCAGAACAAATGTATGCTGGCATTATTGCAGTGTGGGGATGAGTTTGATTAGGACTGGGAGGCAAATAGCAAACCAGTGATCAGAAAAAAGCCATATTAATGAGTTTGGGAGAGAGAATTAATATGTGTTGTGTGGGTTGTTTAATGAAGAAATATGTAGGACAGCAGAAGCACTGTAACAAATGGTCGACTTGCTCCAGTGTTAGAGGACTCCATTATCGAATATCTTGGTGTTAATTCTTCTGGATACTTAAGATCCATGTACTGAACTGGACAAGAAAACACACTTAATCAATACCTTGACTTGAGTCCCTGCCAGGGAAGGTAAACACACATAAGCATGGAGGGAAACATATTGTCTCGAAAAGTAAGACCAAACACAATCATCTGGACAGCAGATGGACAGAAAGAGAGACGGCCAGAGACAGAGAAAGACACTCAAACACTCAGGCAATTACTGTAGATCGACAGGTATTGGATCAGAAAGACGGAGGAGTTTTTCCTCTCCTCCAGCAGCGGGGCTGGGGATTTTACCCTGAGTCTCTGCACGGTCTGGTCTTATTGACTCTCAGAGCTTCAACTTGGCTTCGGCTCAGCGGCGCTATCAGCTCAGTGGAACAGAGGGGAGAAACTCAGCAGGAATATGAGGATGCATTCTGGGTCAAAGAGGCTAAACGCTGGGGTGCAGATCCTGCTGCACAGCTCAGGCAGGAGAGTAAAGTTTAAGTTGTTGCTAGGATACTCTAAAATACAAATGCAGGAGTACCAAAGTAATTGGTCCATGTATAAGCTTAGATGCACGACTGAAAGATGGCAATATTGAGACACCCATTACAACATTATATGAGTCATGACCATCAAATTAGACACCTAAAACATCACTTCACTTCATAACAGCTTATAAGAGTCTTTTGAGACACATTTTGAAAAACCTCTTGGTTGAACTGATATCACTGATATTTAACCATTAGGTGATTTTTCAGACATGTCAATACACATTTACATACCACAGCCATAGGGTTTACATGACTAGTTCAGGAAGGTCCAGTATGGAGCAAGACTGAACTTTTCTGAATCTAATTAAAAATATTTCATAGAACAATTCTGTCAGCATCCTGTTCATCAAAGAGGACTATTGTGGGACAAAAGTTTACAAAAATTATGGGATGTCATGGGAAAAGACAAGAGAAAGGTGGCTCATCTGAAAAACACCCTTTAGTGGAAATAAAGGATGTAAGCAATACCTTACAGCAAGTCTATACCTTTTTTTGACTAGTGACTCTTGTTATTGTAACCAAGTTGTAACCAAGAGAAAGCTTTATACAGAAATAAAATTGTAACACTAGAAAGTCTTGACATAAGTGTAGACCATCACAGAGCTGTTATATTGCAACGTTAGTGCTGCTGCGCAGTTTCCTCCTTTACTACAGATCCAACATTAGAGGAAGGAAGGGAGGTAATCGCTGAGTAGTTCTGTAAGGGAGCTCCTAAAAGCTAAAAAGAAAAAAAAAAAAAGAAAAGAAAATAATATATATATATATGGATTTTTTCTTTTATATATATATATATATATATATATATATATATATATATATATATATATATATATATATATATATATATATATATATATATATACACACATATATATATACATTTTCAAGGCTGCTGACTGAACTAATAAATTAAAGAATAACTGTATGAATGATTGGGCAAATTAAAGAATGTACATGCTATTTCGATAGATGATGAATAAATGACTTGGGGTGATGGATGTCAGATGATGGGAGACTGAATGACATCTCTTTTATCAGCCATCATCCATCAGTGTATCTGGGAGCCTCGATACATGATGAGGCCTGACAAACTAAGACAACGGTCGGAAATTAAGACTATATTTGCAAAAGAAATGTAAAAAGTATGCTTACAAAAGCTTAAGATATAAATGAATTGAGAATCTACTGTAACCACAAAATGAGACCTTTTCAAGGATCATCAGTAGAAAAAAGGGAAGATCATGCTCCAAGACCATGAATTACCTAGAGTCAACTAGAGTGGTTGCATGCTTCCATTGGCCAGTTTCAATTTTTGTGAAGACTTTAAAAGCAATCAGTGTCCAGTGAGAAGCAGTCTGTCATCTGCTTCACCTCTGTTCATCACATCATGTAGCAAGCATCATCTGATGCTCAGCATCAGCAAAACCACTGAGATTTGTGATCGACTGCATGGCTTCAAATATGGATGTTGCTGCAAGCTAAAACCTGTCAAACAGGGATGCACACACATCAACTCATGCACAGGTAACAGTGACCTTTACCTGTGACCTCTGAGCAACAAGATGTAATTGATTTATCCTTGAGTCCTGTTGCAGATTTGTGCTAGATGTAATGAGATTCCCTCAAGGTTTTCTGGAGATATCACATTTAGGACACCACGTATGTAAGGTCACAATGACATTGACATTTGGCTTCTTGACACAAAAATATAATTAGTTTATTAGAGTCCAAATGGACACTTGTGCCAAATCTAATGAAAATGACAAGGAGTTGTCAAAATGATGCCTGTAGCGGCTGCTTCCCCCACCACAGATGAATAAAAAAAACAAAAAGATTTCAGAAACAACATTTCCTTACTTTTCAAACACTGCTCATATTGCCACACAGTGCTACGTCAATCATTGTACTCTGAGTTGCCCAGTTGCCGACAGGAGTTGTCAGGACAGCAAATCTCTGTCTTTGCTCTGCAAATAGGTGATCTCCCCTCCCATCCATCACCTGCCAATGCTGCTGCTGCTGCAGGTACTGTACTGTACATCGTTGCCCTCCTGTCCCCACTATAGCTAAATAAATGCTTATATACCCCAGAAGAAGAGGACACAAGTCTTTTGTGCATGTGTTTGTGTATGTGTAGATGTGTGGAGTTAAAATACAAGAAAGCACCAAACGTGTACGACACATCATTCACATTCATGATAAATAGGCATAGAAGAGATGCATTTAAACATTTTTGTACACTTGATGATTGCATGCTCTCTTACAGAGGCTACCTTCCCGTATATAAGAATATGATCATAAGTCAATGTCACAGCCATCGTTAACCAGTAAATTCCTTAAATATGAGTACCATAGCGTGAAAGATATCAAAGCACGCATAAAAAAATTGCACATCTCATCTAAGGTCAGGAGACAGAGCACCTCCCACAAGAACGACATGCAATTTTAACACTGTTAACGCAGTCCCCAAGCGAAGTGGTGGTACCCATTCAAATGTAATTGCACTTTTATGTGTTTAACTATTGACCTGAAAAGAACAACTGCATTAATTCGACTACATAAAAGTGTTCCACGAGAGGCTCACCAGAGAGATGGCAGGGCAAGGATTTGACTGTCTCTGAACACACACTGCGGTCAAGAGCAGAGGCGTGGGCAGTGTTTGTGTGTGTGTGTGTGTGTGTGCATGTGCATGTGTTGTGTTGTCAGTTGGTAGAAAAAAGATAAGATACAAAGATGCAAAGGTTTGTGAAGAGAATAGCATTGAAGGAGTAAACATGTGGATATAAGCATACAATTAAACTGGAACTGAAGAAAATATATATATTAAAGACTGAGCAGAAAGAGAGTGACACATTCATCAGAACATATGTAAAGAGTGCACAGTAATATCTCGTAGTGTGCCTCATGTGTACATGCAATATGCGCATGTGCACATTAATGTAGAGGGTCCTCACATGTTGAAAAGTACATTTCGTTTGAACATGGTGACTGACATTCATGGCTGAGTGATCACTGCATCACACAGCAACCATCATGTGTGCAGCATCACATGTCATTTAGCACAGTGCTGTATTTTTGGATAATGAGCAACGTCTTCCACCTCATTCAAAAACACTCAATTTGAAACGTCATGTTTCACCGATGGCTCTTATTCAATTTTAAACTAAAACTTCTTTTTCTCTGCAGTCAGGTGTTTGTAGTGAGGCAGTTTAAGATAAATCAACTAAATGAATGAAATACAGCTCTGGAGTAACAGTAAATCTTCCTGAAAAGGGGATGGCTTGTAGATAAAACAGTTGCAAAATGAAAAGGACATGAGAGAAATCAGAATATTTGAGGAGACATAGAACTAGCCATCTGGATACACAACAGTGGCTTAAGGGTATAAAAACAAATAACAGGAAAATATTAAGGGTTGAATTAGGTGTTGGTCTGTTTGTCTGTGTCTTTTGTGTTGTGAAAAATAATGCACATATTTTCTACAGCTGGTCCATTTCAGCCTTCAAATAAATCATCATTTGATAAAAATAAACTGGATTGAAATTGTCAGTAGAAAGTGTTTTGTAGTTATGCTCAGTCTTTCAAAATGATGCACTGTCCTTCTCAAGCAACATGTCTTTTTCATCCTGCATGTCTGTCTCAAGGAGAAATGCTGTCAAGATCTTTCCTGAGGTATAGTAGATGCCGTGGGGGTGTTGGCCATGCCCCCCACCCCCCAAACATACGCCTCCCCTCTGCCGGCATAATTGCATTCACAGGCTGCTGATTAAATTTGGCCTATCCCTCACACAATTGTTTCCTATGAGTCTTCATGAAAAATGGCTGAGATTTAGGGATTATGGAATTATAAGAAAGCAGGGCAAAGCATCTGCTTAAAGATGAAGAGCGAAAAAAATAAATTCATGACAGAATCATTGTGGGGGTGGGGGGCATCCTTGCTTATTTTCAAATTAAACTGTGATAAAACCCTGGTAATCTGAGCTTAATGGATAGGGCGGAGGAGGAGAAGGAGGAGGAGGAGGAGAAAATCATATTACAATACCTTGAGATAAGACGAATCTGGGAGCGAGAAAGAAAAACAACCCCCCCAAAAAAATCAAATGAGGTACAAGACAAAAAAAGTGAGACGGAAAGAATTATCAAGGGGCAAAACAAGTGAGTGATTAAAAAAGAGCAACAGGACCTTCAATTGCTGCTGCTGAGGGCCACTTAGCTTATCAAGGCTGTGTGATCAGCCAGCTGAATTAAAATGAGCCACACTCTCTGGAATGGGCAAAACAAAACAGGGTCTGAGAGAGGTAGACAAAAAGAAAGAAGATGGTAAGACTGAGAGAGAGAGAGAGAGAGGGAGAGAGAGAGAGAGCATATCTAACCACAAGCATACAAAGTGTGTTGGTTCTACCGCAGAGGAAGCTGCCCTCAGTCAGAGCATGATTTGCTCAGGCAACAGCACGTCATTGAGACCTTGTATTTTCCAGGCCTGCTGAGAGACACGCAATTACACACTACACTGTGCATGCAGCACTTGTGTATGGGATGCATCTGCCACTGTGGGGAATGTCCAACAAGAAGACTGTAAAGTAAATTTATAGTAAAACTACTATGGACGGATATTCTCGCTATTTGTTCTATCATATATATGTTGTTTGCCTGTTTCCCTAGTCTCAGATTTGGATCATTATGGCAATCTATAAAGGTCTGTTTTTTGTTTTTTTTATTTTATATTACAGGACAAATTGTCATAAGCTGTTATGTCACAAATACTGCTTAAATATGGCCTTGTTCAACCAAAATCCTTCAAGATTGAAAACAGGCTGAGGTAATCACTTACAATAACAATCTGAGCCTTTCACACGCAAAAACAATCACTTTGGTGGGCCCATATTGGCAGTGCAGAAATGCCTGAAAGGATCAAGCTGGACCAATTTAGAGAAAATAAAATGGTGCTCCCATTAGGCACAACAACATGTGAGGTCCAAATCCAGGGAAATAGAAAAATACAAAGAATACATTTTTCTGAGAAATTAAGATCTGCCAGGGCATGTTGATGGGCCCCAACACATAAAACCCACCAAAAAATTCTGAAAATAGTCAAGGAACTTTATTTATTGACCAGTACTTTTCAGTTGAATCTATGGAGCACAACAAGGCTCTAGAGTACAGAACGTATCACAGTACAAATAAGGTGAGGAAACAGCAGACGACTAATACTGTACTGGAGTTAGCAGGTCTTCACTGCTACATTATTGACAGACTATAATTTGTCCCTTTTAATTTAATCTCTAGCTCTGCAGTATGGGACTTGATGATAATTCAGTGGCAAGCCTGTACAAAATTTCTGGTCTACAACCAATTAAAATTCCAACGGTTACCTCCTGTTCTGTACTACAGGTAGGACTGCCCACCTAGGTTGAGTTAAGCAAACATTATATTGACTGAAAATATAATTGAGGAGGAAATGCTCTCAGACTTCCATTAGTGGCCCTAGCTTTGTGTTTAGGCATTAAGGTGGACCTTCCAGCCCGGTTGTTGCTGTTACAGCGTCTAATGAGATGAATGAATATGACATTATCAAAGTGGAACCACCTGGTAGATTTGGACATGCAGAGCTTTGTAAAAAGACCATTGATGACCGATCTCTCTCCCAGCACACTGTACCGTGGAAAGGTGGCAGACAAGTCAGGAAATGCTTTATTATAATCTTTATTTGGTCACGCCTGGCGTTGCATATAGTAACACCCACCATATCTCTGTGGAGACCTGAGATGAACAGAAAAGTCCTTTTCATGTCCCATTACCCACCACTGCACCCATCAATAGCTGCTCCACTTACCCAAGGCTTCGGCCTAAGAGGCAAAAAATAAGCATATTAATTATTAAGCTGCCAGGGGAGTAGGAGGAGGAGTCGAAGGGTTGGAGGGTAATGTGTGTGTTTATATGTGTGTCGGCAGGCGAGGTTATTAAATTGGTTTTGGGGGCACTGCTTCTTTCAAACTCATGGAAAGCAAGCCTCAATGATAACGGTAATTGGCTGGAAATCTCAGGCCTTTTATCCAGCTGTTTAAATATGCACTGTATATCTTGTCAGCACATACTGATATACTGAAACACCCACAGATGAACCAGATACACACACCAAGAGCTTATAGTTTGCTTTTTTTCTTTCTTTTTTTTGTCAGGCAACACATTCTACAAGTCAGAGAAAGGAAGAGGGACGGGGAAATAATTAAGGTTACACGGACAACATTGCACAAAAGCTGAGAAAACAAAAAAAAACCAAAGCAAAAAAAAAAAGATTTACAAGCCCGATTCACTGGAGAAGTCACACTGCTGACACTGCGATTTAGAGACACGTTTAACTAATGCTAAACATGTCATGTCTTCTATAGTCAGAATCTTTTAGTACTCAGAGTCCACAGGTGTCCATTTAGGCCTCCTAACTAAATTGATAGAAAGTGACATTTTTTCCTCAGTGGCTTTTGAGACCCACCGAGCTGCCAGTCAGCTCCTATTTTATTTGCTTTCCCACTCATTTTGCTCCTCCTCTGAGATGAGCACTGAGCGCCTCGGACATCAAAGACCTGTCTGAAACACTGTCTGGCCTTCAGAATCAAAGTGAGAGCTGCACGTCAATGCAGCGCGGCCGTGCACGGATGTGGCAGGGCTGCAGTGGCAGACGGCCCATTGACAGAAACTGAACATGACAATCACAGTGTGAGTTTAAGTCTGCAATCATATCTATGGCACAGATAGAAGGGAGTAGGTAGAGGAGTGTGGCTACATAAGGTTACTGATTGTTTTGCACTGTGCACAAGAACTTGCTGATGACTATGAATATCTGAGGTAGGATTACAACTGGTCTAACGGCTGTGGTGGTATCGTCTTCAACTGGATCAACATGTAAAGCAAAGAAAAAAAAGAATCCACAAATCTGAAGCATACAGTGTAAATCACTCTTATCAGGTAGATATACAGACAGATATACATACAGACTAGATCATTCATTTACCGTCACCCTGATTTATAACCACAAGCCCAGATCTGAAACCACATATCAGCAGACAGCTGGATTATGGCTTACTCATCTCCTATTTGTGCTCCATGGGTGTTACAGGAGGTCGAGACCTCCTGTGACACGATGAGGTGGCCGAATTTGCTGTGTCATTCCTGAAAAAGAAACTGTTGAACGTTTGGTTTTATACCCAGTGACAAGACAATTATGCAACTGCTGCACATAGTAAATTCTGTATTAAATCCGACACCTCCTTTTTCTCTGTTCTCATTTGTGTATCTCATGCACAAGAAATGCTGCGAGTCCATTTGCAAATGCTTTAATTAAACTTAGAGAAAGGCAATAATTGCCTTTGTGCTGTATTCACCTAAAATTGAGAGAACGGTCATACTGATTCTCATAAAATAACTATTTTCTGCTGGACACCGGCTGTCCTGACTGTAAACTAATGCCTTTGCATACAGTATATAACAAACCGAGTAACTGAGTAAAAGATGTAGCAAAATGGCACTAATGTTGAGTTTGAGTCTGAAATCAGGTACCAAACTTTTATGTTTAATACTTTTGAGAAAGCAGTGTTCACTTTAAGGCCCCAGCTGAGAAACACATTCTTATTCTGTCCCTCGTTCCCTGCTTAAACAACAGGGAGTTTTCAACTAAGTGAACAGCGTCCTTCTGGTCTCTGAGCCAGTTTACATCGACATCATTGCAGATCTTAGCCTGATCTAAGTCATGGCCCGGGGGGGAAGGAAATGTTGGAGAAAGAGAGAAGAGGACCGTGTTGTGATTATTAATTTGCATTAAAATTCCTTCCACGCCTACTTTAACTTTTAATGAGGTGAAAGTCGACTCTAATTTCCACTGGGCCGTAGAGGTTCGTTTTGGAAGGAAAATTCGTAATAAAGGGTATGTAGTCATTTTTTGGGCAAGTCTGGGTATTTTTCTAGTTGATGAAAGGTGAGGCTGAGGTAGTGGCTTGGGCTGGACAGCTTTTCTAATCGGTGATAAAAGTCCTCCAAGCAGCTCCCTCATGCAATCATAGTCTCACACAATGTAAATTATTTACTGAAACAGACACATATAACATGTGTGAGCACTGCTGTACGGATGTGCTCATACTTGCAGAAAAAAAACAGATATACATGAGCAAAGTGGTCCCAAATGCAATGTAATTGTTCTGTAGTTCATTATTGCATTGTATCAAGTGATTAGCAAAGGTGTTCATCAGCATGACACAGTGGATAATGCTGTAGGAAAGATCTGGAAAATGCTTAAACGTACAGTACTGTAATACTTTTGCATTAAAAGTTGTTTGAACTTTGTCCAACCATTTAGAGGTCAACCTATGCCTGGTATAACACATCTCGTCATTTTTTAGCAGTCCTGTCCAGATATTTAATATAGCGACACACAGAGGCTTACACACTTAGACATTTTAATTGGCAAAAATATGTTGTATTATTATTTCCTTTCCTTTAGCAGCTTGTGCTTCTGTTGTCCATTAATATTTCATAAAGCGCCGTTATTTCCTTCTTATGAAATGTCAAATGACTCATTATTAGAGAGAAGAACAAAATTGCGAAAAGCATGAAACAGCAACCCTTTAAGGCCAAGCTGTGAGTGACAAATGCAAATGACCCAGTGGCTAAAGCAGAGAACAATTTTACCTCACAGGTTTGGTTTTTTTTTAAAAGTGATATGATGTGATATTTAAAATTTAAGGTCATCAAGGGGAAAGTGAACCAAAGTTGTTGAGATTTAGAAGAAACTAAAAAAACCAAAGTTACTTAATTGTTGATCACAAAAAGTTGTCCGTTGCATAAAATGTGACCTTTGAAAAAATTCATCTGTCGTCCCCATGGTATACAAAGCTAACCACTGGCTCTAATAGCCTCACTATCTTTGTCACACAGTGGTATTACATAGCAATCAATTAATACCAACCACCACTGATGGCCCATTCTGGTCTTCAATTTAACACGTGCCGCCTCGCGACCCACATTAGGGGCTCACAAATGTGACAATATGAATGTCGTCCTTCAAAAAGAAAGTCCCTCTTGCCCCCTTCCTGGAGCGGTGAAATATTGAGTGTGACACGGGAGTAATTGCATGGGAAGTAATCAATTAGACACACAATTGAAGGAGACCTGAGGTCTGCAGGCTGCCAGGCAAGAGGCTCGACTAAATTCCAGTGATGTGCACTGAACCAATCGTGCCTGCCTCCTGTGGCAGAATTGCTCTTTCTTCTCCTGGTAGCTAGACACTGAATGGAAGTCTCAGGGATCAGGAGAGGGCCGTAATTTTATGGCCCCCACCCTCCCCCCAACTCTCTCTTTCAGGAGCCACTTGTCTGGGGGAAACACACTGTCTCAAATAGTCTCTTTCACCTTGCCCCATCCAGATCCTTAGCCGCCTTCCCTTGTACGTCTGCGAGACACCGAACTGGAGACAGAGGAGGATAGGCCGGGCTGAGATGTACCCATCGAACAACTGTGCAAGGCTTTGGAGTGCACCAAGTGCTGGAGCGCACAGAAGAGTGCTGAACGCAGTGCAAAGTGGTACAAACATTACATCGCATGTGTTTGTGCGAAAGGCATCAATGTGACAAATCAAGACAGCCAACTGAAATATGATGAGAGCTGCACTGCCAAAAAAGAGGGATAAAGAGATGGGGAGAGACAGAAAATAGGATAGATAAAGAGAGAGCAGATGGGCCATGAAGGAGTGGATAACGCCTTGGCGTAAAACACAGGCTTGTGTACATGCATGAGACGAGAGAGGATCATTCAGCAGATGGGGCCTCAGATTGGATGCTTCGTTTTGGACAGACGCAGTGCAGGCGTAGGGTGGTTAGAAAAATGAATCAACAACACTAAACAAATCTGAAAAAAAAGAAGGGGAAAAAAACTATGCTCGATGAAATGAGAGGGATGGGGGTGGGGGAAGGGGTGGTTGTGGCAGTAAAATGCGTTAAATCAGAAAGCTCATCTGTGTCGTGCTCCTTATTGAGGCTGTTATTATTTTGCCAGAGAAGCAGGCTGTAATTACCACGTGAAAGCACAGAGGCAGCCTGGGGTTCATGTGAATCCAGGAGGAGGTGCTGAAACTGTTTGCCTAAGCAGGGAGGAAGACACCATGGGTCAGCGTGCATCAAAATACAAATTAGGAACTTTGAAAATGTCAGGACGTTGCTCTGTTTAACCTTTTTCTCAAGCATAGGGACACAACGTAGACAGGAGTTCTTTCTCTTTTTTTTTTTACCTTTTAGAGGGCAATGATTCTTTGTGTTTTCAGATGGGAGATAAGTCAGAGCAGATTTCATCCCCCACAACAACACAAACAAACTTTCCACACTTGTGCAAAGCGTGTCTTTTACATTTCCTCTCCACTTCTCTACACCCCCCTGCACACAAACTTTTCCCGGCTTGACTGTGCCCTATATTTCATATTCATGAGGATAACTTAGCTAAGCTTGATTGAAAGGTGCATCGGAGGGAGTCCTATCCCAGCTCAGCCGGAGACCTCCTCTACCCCATCCTCCAGTCCTCTTAAATCCAGAGAGTCCATTCACAGCTTGCAGGGAGTGCACCAGAGAAATCAATAAGTGCAATGCTACAATATACTAGCGACAAATTGATTTCATCCAAAGGCAATTTCGACCCAAGTATAAATGCGGGTGGGCTTTTAGCACTGGAGGGGTCTTTCACTGTGCATTCTCTCGATTAGCCCCCTTATGTAGTTAATAAGTTATTATCCTCTTATATGTGTTACTCATGGATTATATTGATCACTGTACATTTCTCCAGGGAGCTTCTGGCAGAGAAACGATAGACCAAGATGACAACATCAAAGGCCCTGTAATGAATGAGACAGCCGGCCTCGGACTCACTACAGCACTCGAAGCAAGGAAGGGAAGGGGAAGGGAATTTTGATCTGCGCTGCTTGATGTAGAACGGAGGAGCTTTCCTGATGGTTTGGGCTCATGTCGTTTCTCAGCAGTACATGGTAGAAAGATGACAACTGCAATAGAACAAGAGTGACTTGTTTCTTCCCCCACAGCAAGAGCTTGTTCAACTGTCAGGACCATCTGTGCAAAAAGCAGTGATATGATGGACCCTCCAAGACAAGTTTTTTTTTTTCTTTTTTTTTTCCTTTTCGTTTGTAAAGAGACAAGTTGGTATTCCATTTCTTTACAGGTTTAGACCTAGTTTACACAAACTTAGCATGCACCCCCTGATGGGTGAAGAAGCTGATGAGGGGTTATGAAGTGGTCTCCTGAAGACTCACATGGTTGCCTTAATGAGGCCCAGAAAGAGAGGGCAAGGTGCATCATGCAACACAAATAAGGATTGCCACCATCAGTCTGTACTGCTAACCTAATGCAAAAAGGGAGATTTGCTTCACTTTCTGCATGAACACAGTTAAAGGAAAGCAGGAGGCACTTAAAGACCTCTGGTTTCTGCATTCTAGTACCGACAAACCCTCCTTCCTACTTAATACAAACAGCTTGTTAATTTCTTTTTCATTAAGCACAAAGTGGGAAGAAAAGTCATGCCATTCTAGTCAGTTGCTGGCATCAATAACAAATACGAGTGTGAAACTCAAACAGTCAGATTTATGAAGTAGAGCAGATTCAGGCCATGGCTGTTGTGCACAACTTCCCCTCTACTTCATGGCTCGAGGCCACGGATGGCACATCAAACAGCAGCTTCTCACAGAGTCCAGACCCGGCTCCCTCAGCGCTGGCTTCAACTTGGCACCACAATGAAGAGGACCAGCTTGGCATTAAAAAAAAAAAAGCTTCTGGTGGTGTTGGACAAATGCAATTCCCTGAGTATGGCACAACGTGTGAGAAAGAATACAAGATGGAGTGCAGCACATAAGCACACACTGCTGCCACACACACACACACACACACACACTCTCATGGATGTGTTGTTTCCTTCGACTCTGGGGGATCACAGGGAAGGAACAGTTGAAGAGAACAATGAGACACAACTGAATTATTTAGAAAGTGGGTTTGGAAGCAGCAGAGAGACAAGCTCAGAGCAACGCTTCCTCCTTACAAATCTAAATAAATTCTAGCCTTGGAATAAATTGTAATCTCTTGGTGCAGACAGAATTTTAAAACCGTAATGCAAAATGATGACACTGTCTTTCCCATATTGCCTCTGTGTCTCCTTGACACACTTGTAATCACGCTTATATATGGAACTTACTGTATATTCATGCATTTTGCTGCAAAGACATCTTTGCGTGGAAACGAGCTTCGGTGGTCTGTGCGCCACTTGTCCAGCCTGATTGCACTGGGAGTTCATCCCCGCGGGGAAATAAGCAGCACAAGTCATTTCAAAGCACATTTGAAGAGGACATGCGTGGTACTTCGTGGTGTTACCTACTAAATCATTCAGATCTCATTCGACTTCCTTTCCGACATGTAAGAAATAATAAGGGAAATAATTTATGTTGGGAATGCAATGGAGGAAAAATGAAGAACAAAATAATAATCAATGTGAGTTTAGACTGTGAGCCTAATACAACTGACTTGCTACAGTAAGTGTGACTGCTCGCTGTCTGACCAAGATAACACAATTGATTCTCTCTCACTTTCACACACAAATAAGATTCCTGAGGTTGGATTTAGCTTTGGAATGAGCAAATAACACCTCTGACCCTGTGCCGCACACATCCCTGGCATGCTCCACTTAGCTCCTGACCACAGGATCACGGAGCCTGAAGGAAACCTACTATCACAAGGATTCATTGTTGAGAAAGTGGCAGCGTCCACCCACACAATGTTATGCTACTTGGTACACTATTTATCTGCGGCCGCATTCACCGCCTTTTGCAACGTCCGAGGAAACGAGTTTGTGTTGGTAACAAGACAAGAAGCGATAAGCGGAAATAACAGGAGATTACGTGCTTTAACAACATCCTGAGTCTGCGTCATGTTTGGCGGTCTGAGTGGGTTAATCTTGATTGCTATTGGAGGAGAAATGACAGACTCCCTTTATCTTCCTATCTTGTGTGAAGGTGAAACAAGCTAAAAAACAAACACCCACACGTCAACCAATTCATTAACTCAGTGGTGTACACTACAACCAGTGTTTCACAACAAAGCTTTTTTTTTTTCAAAGGCTCTAGAAAGGCACTGCCTAAATCCCTTGTTATGGTTTCAATGCATTTTCTTACCAGCTTATTGTTAGATCAATGTGAAACAATGCCAGTCTTTATCGGGATCCCAGGAAGACAACCTTGCACCAGTCAGAGCATCTGGTGATTAATACCACTCGCACACGGAGATCAGATCACAGTTAAATTCAGCTGTTGAAACTGTTAACTTCGAGGAAGCAATCTGAAACAAGGTGATTAGGAAAACACACAATTTTTCAGCTCTCCTGGCATTTCCAATCAGTATTACTGTTGGCTTGACAGTAAGGCAACAATAGTCTGTGGCACTTTGGGAATAAGAGACAAGAAAGACAAAAGTTCACCAGAGTTAAGAGTTATTGTTGCAATAATAAATTTAACACTAATATAGTCTTCCTCCATCACTACTGCTGATTTTACTGGATGAATGTCCTTTGTGGCAGACTGATCTGATTCATAAAAGAATAGAAATCTAAACAATGATGGTTCGATTATCTTTAGTATAGTACATTGTGAAGTTAATGTTACGTTCATGTTGATCCATATAAACAAAATAAATACATATTATTGTTTTACTTTTTGTATGATGGAATAGGGGTACAGTGATTAGAGTAGGTAAA
Organism: Karalla daura; assembly: GCA_029224185.1. Classification (NCBI taxonomy): domain Eukaryota; kingdom Metazoa; phylum Chordata; class Actinopteri; order Chaetodontiformes; family Leiognathidae; genus Karalla; species Karalla daura. The sequence continues at coordinate 10,041,464 of CM055202.1, forward strand.
GACATATCTACTATAACTCTTTTCTGTGTTATGTTAGGGTAGCGTATTAAAATAATATAGTGCAAATTCTACTGTTGACAGTAAGTTTCAGGGTTAAAGCAAAAAGTGGACTAAGTTCAAATGTAAAAAATATTTACTTTGTGCAGCAGTGAAGTCTTATTAATCCTTTAAAGTTTAGTTTTGTCTGTTTTCTAACCTAAAAATGTTTCCTATCTCTTGCAGGATGCAACAAAACTGTAGAGTTGTCCTACGCTGTTTAGGATTCCCCAGCAGGTGGTGAATGAAAGGATAAACACAAACACACACTCCCCCACATACACACTCCAGAAGGCATTGAGATATAGGATGCTAAACGTTTGATCTCAGATAAAAGCAAGGTTTTTTTTTAAGATTCAGTTCAGACTAAGCACATACTGAAGTTGCACCATCAGCCTTGTCCTACAGGTAACTCCTTTACAGTTTGTTCAAAGGGGGATTCATAGTACTGCTCACAAGTGAGGGTGATGCGGTCACTCACCTGTGAGATTCTTCAGGCCCAGCTGCCTCAGGCCAAAGTTTCCATCACGCCTGTAGTTAAGGAAGATCGCGAGTGAGTAGCGCTCCTCGTACAGCTTGGTCCCTCTGATGATCCTCAGGTTCTCCAGGGGTAAGTAGTCAAACTGGTTCAGGGCCACCAACACGTAACCAGTCACTTCTCGGATAGACTGTGGAGACAGTGATGGAGGAGGTCATTAGTGTATGTGTTTAAACTGCACTTTATGCAAAAATAGAAAGAAAATCGTAATTTTTATGTGATAAAACTGCCATTATTCTGAAGTCCAAGGTAGAGGAAGTTCCTCTATGGGTTCCTTTCAGTGTGATGTTGTGTACATTACACTGTATGTTTTTCAAGGGGTTTTGAATATTTCCCTACGTCAGCATGGTTTTTTCACATTTTGAACTCCCTCCATGTGTACATTTTATAAAAAAGGGTATGCTCTTGTTCATATCATACATATGAATGCAGTCAGAGTTAGCCTCCCCTGTTCTCCTTCAAAAACAAGCTTTTGTGCTATTTTGAAAAGGATTACATATTAAAACATGACCCATCTGTGATCTGGAGTCTCACAATTCCCAATTCATGGTCACATATATGATTTATATCTGATTTATATCTTGCTGCTTTTTACTTTACCCTGTTGGATTTTACCATTCACAATCAGGTATGCTAATTCATAACCCAGTCATTAGTTCAAGGTCATAATCATAATTGGGGAAACTAATACACTGAAGATGGCACATAATGTATGCACTTGAAACATGACAAAACTGAATATGAAAATCATATTCATATTCAGCCATTATACTGCTGTTGGATTTATTTTGTGTGCCATAAAGTATTAAAGCTTTGCCACCTTTCAAAGTTATTTTTAGATGCCATGTGATGTGAGGTTTATCTTGTAACCCTGTGCAAGCTGTTTCACAGCTTGTTGTTTATGCAAATTTTAAATACAATTGTTTGGATCTTGCACCAGTGCTTCTTCTCCTACCCTTCAGTGCTTCTGGATTTGTTATTTCATACTGAAAGTAATTCACTGTGACATTTCAAGCTTTAAAAATTGTATGGAATAGATGCATATACTATTACTGTGTTGCTTGCCAAAACAGAAGTCAATGAAATTTGAGAATGAGAGCCCAGAGAAAGAGAATACAGAAGAAAAGAAAAAGAAACAAAGAAAAGAACCATGAGAGAGAGCAAAATGAGAGTACAGCATACATCAGATCACTGGAAGCAGCTTCAAGGTCAATTATGCCATTGAGTTGAGTACGAGCATCTGAGCTAGGAGAATTAGCTTCAGGGGTTTGTGACCTCAGTGGAAAACTTGGCACAGGGTTCAGCGCTCGTGTCCGGGCCCCGGCCTGGGGTGACTGAGCCACAAGGACAGCCATTGCTTCACACTTTAAATGTCATTTAGGAGGGGATATAACGACTGTTGAGTCTTTGGCGAGGAGCCACCCAGTTGGAGCTGCTGTTGCATGAATCAAAGTGACAGGCTGTGTCCTCTCTCTCCCATCCACCATCATGGTGGCTGTCATTAGCAGACATGCGGTCAGGGAAGTCTTCCCTCGCTGGCCGGGCTGATGCTGATAATCAACAAGTCTGTGTGTGAAGTGCTGTTGCAGATGATGTGGCGAGCAGAAATAAGTCCTGAGGATGGCCCTGGCAGTGTAGTCATGGCGGCTGACAGCTGTCAGGGAGCGTGGCCATCAGCCACCGGTAAGTAAGGCGCAGTTACGGCTCTGTCATCATTACCCTGCTTATTACCATTAATAGAAACAGACGGGCCAGAGTCTGGTGAGCCTTTCTGAATTCATGTGAATGAGTGATGAGGAATTCTTATTCAGTGTGTGCGCACATATGTGTGTAGAAACTAGATGCTAATAGAAGCCGCTTAGAGCAGATAAAAAATGTACAATAGTTGCTGAATAAGTTGGGACAATGGTCTATACATAAGTAAACAATGCAATGACCTTCTGTGATATTTTTCCACATTATACTCTTTTGTGCCAAGAGAGTGGACACAGAGTTAGACAACCGGGGCCATACTTCACACTTTAACTTCATTAGAGCAGCCAAGGGCTGAAATCTGTTGGACGACTCAAATTCACCCTGCTGGGCATTTGAAGGTCTTTTCTAGCCTGGTTCACAACCAAACAGCTTCAAGTCTGTGTAGTGCAGTGACTTTGCCCTGGGCAATGTGCCATAAACTATCCTCTCTAGCCACGATCCAGGTGCCTTTTCTTGACATCAAAGTTGGAAGGGTGGTACACAGCAGCATGACACAATCAGCTCTTTGTGGAGGGCAACTGATTTTACACATTAACTGATATTCTCTGATTATCTCAGGGGACACACTTCATGGATGTTTTTTTTACCTCCTTTTTCCAAGGTTGCTTATTGCCCCTTCTTGGAAACTAGCTGGTTTGTTATTTTCAAGCCACCAAATCAATACTTTCCAAAGTGCAACCTTGCAGAGGGAAATAGAACGAGGGAGAAAGAAGATGGCAGGTGTGCACGATTTTCTCCCCACAGATTGTTTGTCCAATAATGAACTGGGTGAAAAAAGTCAAACAATTTGTAGTGATTACAGACTCTCGCTGAGCTAATGGCCAAAACCTCTCTGCGTGGCCACTTTCATTAAACAAAGATCAACAAAAGAAGCAACCCGGCCCAAACACCTCTGCTGCAAGACCGTGAACTTCACGTGTGCTCTTCAGATAAAAGGCGCCTGGATTAGGACACACTGTAACACGTGCATGTCTCTGAAATCCACAATATTCAAAAACGTGTTAACAGACAAGAGCCCACACTATGTGATGGAGCGGCAATGCTGTGTTTGGAACACGTGTCGACTTAGCAGCATATTTCATATTGGTGGGTGCGCTTGTGCTAAATTTATTCATGTGTCACTTGCATGACCCTCCCTCCTCTATATATTGTAGCTACAATGCAATTAGAGCAGTAAATTAACTGCTAAAGATAACAGCATGGCACATTGTTGTCCTGAATTTCCCACAGTAAAAATAACTCTGTCTTGATGGAGGTGTACGGGACACATGCAACAGAGAACTCGAGCAAATGCTGTGTTCAAATCTATCCCAGTTAAGCATCTCCTCATATGAACACAATCATTCAAATAGGATAAAGTTGGAAGCAGTGGCAATTGTGGACTGAAGCTGCAGACACACAAAAGGACTTTCACAATTAAGAATTTTAAAAGCTTAGAGTGTACACTATCTGAGTAACTGGGCAGATGTTTTTTTTATGACAACATTCAACGACTGTGACAACTACACAATTTGTCAAACCAACAGGAGCCAACTGAACTCACCATCGAAGTCCACTCTCATTCTTTATTCCCACCACTTCCACACATTTTCATCTTCTGACATCATCTCCTGTGTCCCACTTCCTTATTCTCATTTGCTGTTTCATTGGCAACATGTGTTTGTGTTTAACTTGGGAAGTAGTACTCACAGTGCTTCCAAATTTGGCTCAAAACTTACAACATGTCTGAAGAACTGTGACCGAGGTCATGTTGGGTCTATTTCCCTCACACATCTGCTTATTTGAGTCTTCAACCCTTAACATACTAACAAATTTATGCGCCTACTGTCCCCAACTAAGTGCCATCCGGTTCACATTCATCCCAAATGTGAATTATGGGTAAAAAAATTCTCTTTCCATCTTAAAGGTTAGAGAGTTGGGTTTGTAAGCAAAGTATCGCACGATCTGGCTACTATTGCCCCAGCAATTAAGTGCTGTGGGGATACATGTTCATCAAACCATAAATGAGTTAAATGCAAAGACTTCCATACTGATGATGTAATATCTATTGCTTATGCTAGCTTCCCTCATTGCATGTAGTCTGACACCCAGCAATACCCCCCCGCCCCCTCCCCCGCCTCAGCTGGGTCTGTGCCCCCCACATTCACACACACATACACACACCCCACGTGCCTCCTGAGAGATCAATGCTTCTGAGTCCCAGTAACAGTGAACAAAAGAGACAGAGAAAGCCAGATTCACTAGATTAACAGGGATTTCTCCCCCTCCCCTCCACTCCCCTCCTTCCCATGCCGGAGCATTTGTGAACGGAAGTGTGGCAGCGGAACAAACCCCTCACTTGAGTCACAGAGACGTGCACAGTTTTGAAATCGAGTCCTTCAATCCCTAACTTCTGAAAGGGGAGGAGAGCGAGGGAGCTTTCAGGGCTGGAGTTAGCGAAGGGTAGAAGGGGAGAGGACTGAGAAAAAAAGAGCGGGAGAGAGACGCAGAGGTTTGGATGCACGCTGCAAGAGGAGGAGCTCAGTCAAGTGGATCACACTCGGTGTATGTATATTTTAATGCATAATTAAAACCACACCTGTTCCAGGTCAGGAAAGAGACAGAGGGAGCAAAGGGTCTGAGGAAGGGTGAAATGTTAGGAGAGGTGATGCAGGGCTGAAAGTGCAATGACACCATTAGCATGTTTGGAGAGACTGAACACACGTTAGTATGATTGCCCCCTCATTTCCATACATATTGAGGCGTACCAATGTGCTCTGCGGGGCTGCGGTCATTGAAGTCTGATACACAGGAGTGCACAGAGAGGGCTTAAGGTTTGCCTTGCATCACTAAGCCCTCATCCTCCATTTCCATATCGGCTCTCTAAACCCTCCGCCTGAGCTCACATCCACATCTGTAAACAGACACTGAATCCGGATGGAGTGTCTACAAGTATAAGTAAGAAAATCCTCCAGAGTTTTTACAGGAATCCATCCCCCGGAGTAAGTAACAATTGGCTGAAAATATTGCCTGTAATTGTCTTTTTTTTTTTTTTTGAAAGTTCAGGCTTCATTACTGTCACAACATTAATCTCTGGCATCAATCTTTATAAATGAGTGTGAACCCACCATTGTGATTAAGTGATGCGTCACCTAATCGGTTACAATAGGAGTTCATGAGATCATCATACTGGTGCCGTGTGAGAGGGATATTTCCCACTAGGCTCCCTGATGCGGCTACCTCCAGTTCTGCAAACCTCCAGCTCTCCAGTAACACCTCAATCCCTTTGGAGTGGCTTAAACCCAATATGAGCCACTTCAAACACCTGCAGTTGATGCTGCCTTTGATCTGTGTGTGTGTGTGTAAGAGTGTACGTACGTGCATCACTCAAGTGTCTTTCACTGCTTGGACAAGATGATTATGATGTCTCATCTTTGAAGATGAAGAGAAACTATCCCCTCTGTTACTTACATCACACCTGAAACAAATCTCTCTCTCTCTCTCTCTCTGTCTAGATGCGTGTGCAATGCCATACAAAGGAATTCTCATGTGAGATTAGACTATTTTTTGTTGACTGTGCGAGAACATGAGAGATCTGAAATCTCTCTGTTGCAGTTCCATGTCCTTCCCTTGCTTCTACTGAGGGTCAATGCCACATGATTTTCCAAGAACAATTATTTGGGACTTGGAGTGACTGTTGCTCGCTAATGAGATTGGCAAGAATATGTGACTTTGAGAAGTTGCGTGTGCATACTGAGGCAATGTGCAGTGTTCGGTAGATGCTTGACTGTCATTGGTTGTGACAGAGTGACAGTCTACTTGTCAAGCATAATGACAAGAAAGCCCTGTAAGGTGCATACATCCCGACAGAAAACACCATGATGGTCAAATACAGAGCCAATAGGCGGAATGGGGAGTGAATGATGCAAACAGACAGAGGTGGACAAAAAACAGAACTACCTAATGCAGCGAGAAAAACGTAACCCAAATAGTACATGCCCAAATATGAGTATCTTTTTGCACAGACTACACTCTGGGATTGGCAGCAGTGCAATGTGTTATTACATTTTTATACATGAAATCTCCTCATCCTCAAACTAAATCCATGCCAAGGGAAGGGACGGAAGGATGTTGCACAAACAAATGAATTTCTTTGGTGAGGGCGTTTCCCATGTCTACTGAATACTCCTTCAGGATCCAGCTTAACTGAACTGTTCCATAAAAGGTGTGAATATGAACAAAATGGTCCTCCACAGTCACATACTTACAAATACGATACATATACATCTAATGGGTACACTAAATTTTAAAGATTAGGAAAACTGTGCTTCGACATGCAACATTTTGTGCCTTATTTGAAGACCAATCATGACACCGCAGTATTAGCATTTAATCAAATCTACAGTGGGATATTGTTGAAAATAAGCCCATTTTTTCTGCCTGGAAGTGATTTTTGCATTGTACAATATCACTGGAAAAAGCAGAGAGATGTGATCTCTAATCTGTAAACCTGAGATAAGAAGTGTGATTACACAGATATGGAGAATGGGTGGTGGTGGTGGGCGAGCTGTGGGTGTTCGGTTGAATGAGGCTGATTTTTTGCCAGCATCTGCCGCCTGGTGCCTTTCAGCTTGTCTAACTCCTCTCCCTAAGTCACAGCACAGACAATGAAGCATGGCACAACTCTTATTGATTTACTAATGCAGCAATTAAGTAAACACATGTAGCGTTATCTTATACTTGTTCTGTCTTTTGTTTCTGGTTCATTTCCTTTGTTTCTTCTCTACAATCGGAATGCCTGTTACTCTGTCTTACATCCTCAGGTTGTTGCAGCTATAACAATATAAACCAAATTAATATGCTATTCATTAACATGCTGGAGTATCCAAGTGTACACTAATGTAGCGCACTGAACAAGTAAAAAGTTGTGTTCCTCAAACAGCAACAAAAAATCAGTCAGGCTATTTGCATTAGCCATAGACTTAACTACATCATACAATAATCATTAAAGTGATCAGTGAATTTGAGAGTTGTTAGTATCGTCAACTGTTGTACAGACTTGTTTTTATGAAAAGTTAAGATCTGTGTTACAACAAGGGAGTGTTTGGCAAGATCATAAAAGCATGGAACTAAAAACCCAAGCAGAGCGCTGTCAAGAGCAAACCTCTTTATTTCCAAGAGCAGGTGCAATTGAAAGTAGCAAACTGCAATTTGTTGACTACCGAGGGGCTGATGCCTAGATGTACAAGAAGCCAAAAATCATCTTTTAATGTCTGTTATTGCTGTCTCTTTCTCTTAGTCTCTCTCTCGCACACTGACTTTGAATCAAGGCGAGATGTGGGGCAGCCCTCAATGTCAGAAAAGCACCACTTCACCACTTTTAGCTAAAGCTCCTTTCAGTTACAGTTTCTCTGGTCCACAGTTTCAGTGACAGCCGGAAACACATCTAAAGCACAGCAACTCCCTCTCAGGTCAGGCCTGAAATTGAGCCAGTGTAGATATCCTGATGTTTGAAAAGGCACAGTGGTTGTTTTGCCCCAAACTGTTGCCGCATGAACAAACCTTATCTGAGCCAAACGCCCCCTTTTTTACAACTGACCAAAGAGTGTGAGAGACATATGGCAAACCCCAGACTCCAGTATCATCTGGCGTCTTTGTCAGTTAGCTTTGTCTCAGCTCAAAATGCCAATAAAACTCCTCAGATGGACTGTGACACCAGTTTGGTGTTGGCCGCTTTCTTATACAAATCTCCTCACTGATTAATGGGAAGAACAGCTGTGCGACTGTATTCCTTACAAGTAATGTGCCCCTAGGTCTGTACAATATGGGGGACAGCAGGTCCCCTCATACTAAGGTATCAGCAACTGTCACAGACTGGTCATCGAGGGCAATTTACACTGAGTTCAAATTAACATTTTCCACCCTTAAACTGCAGCCATGTTCCCACTTTACTTTTCTGCAAATCTGCTTGTAGATACATTTATAGTATTTGCAAAGTAGTTGAATTCCTAGTCTTTGGTTGGCTCCTCAAGTTACCTGCATAGATTTCACGTATCAAGCTGAGAATTAGAATGAGAGTAGAGATTTCAGTCTTTACATTCACGTTATAAGTGTTGCAATAGGTGACGACACTAAACCACTAAACCACTGTGTAGCTATCCATACATTTTACTGAACATAAATTCTAGTGGATGTTGTTTTGCAGAGCACAAATTGTCACTGTGGAGATAGGGCATGTCAATCAAATGACAAAATGATAAAATGTAAAAATTACCTTTTGAGTGAAAGCAATTTGCGGCTGAAATGTACAAAAATTAGTTCAGCAACTATTTGGTTCAGAACAATTTACCTTTCAGTCATTTTCTAAAACATTAATTCAGGGTAATTGCTGGACTGAAAATGAATGTCAAATGTAACACAGGACAATCTGCCCAGACTAGATTCTAATTCTATTCTTCAATTTTTTAATGTAGCTTTTCTTACGCCCACATTTACTTTCATTCAGGCAAAACCTCAGTTTTGCTTTCCCTCAGCCCTGACCCATCAGTCACAGACGCTAATGTATGGAGGGTTGCACTGGAAAGAGGAACATTAGTCTAGTACTGCCTTTATTGCTCTTAATCATATTCCTCCCTTGGAATTTAAGTGAATTTTATCTTTGCAAAATATATTTTACAGCCGAAAAATGGTATGAAACATTTTCCCCAATGATTTGGGTTTAAACTCAAAGACTAACACAGAGTAGAGTTGATGACTTAAATCTGTAACTGTGGTAGTACTCTCCAAACATGATATCCTGGATGTGAGAGAAAATAATGTTTTGTGAGCTGTCATATATGGTAGTCACTGGTGATCACTGTATTCAGTCATTTTGGCATGAGGACCTGTTGGTCTCTCATAACGGCAGCCCTTTCCTATTTCAGCTCTGACAGTTTTGAATTGAGCTTCCAGCGCTCTGTCATCAAGACTGACTTTCATCTCTGACAGGGAAATTAATAATGTGGTGTTCAACTCATACTATGGAAATGAAAATGGGCACCACTTAAACCAGGCTTTTCTAGCGTACTGACCACGCCAAGCACTTTACAACACATGCCATACGGGGTTCAGTATCTTGACACCTTAACATGCAGACTGGGGAAGCGGGGTATTAAACCGCTAGACTCCTGATTTAGCAGACTACCTGCTTGACCTCCTGAACCAAAGCTGATTTAATGGAGAGAATGGAAAGCACTTGTCTTCCTTTTCACTAGAGTTAAGTTAAAGTTAAGAAAACATAAACTATCTAACTAATGCCAGTTTGATACTGATACCTCTTCAGAGAATTCATTTTTCGTAGCCATTTATAATTGTGTAAATGGAATTTCCTACAAAATTTGATGACATATTTTGCAGATACAACAACTGGATGAACCTATGTGACTAAAGGAAAAGATAAGTAAAGGCCAACATCTTTATCAAAACCGGAAAACTAAGTTTCATGCAAAATTTGAAGGTTACATTAGCTCATTAGTTACTTGTTACCTGAAGGTACTTTCATTAAATTCAATTTGCTTCACGTTTTGCTCGAGTTGGACAATACAAGAATCCAATGTTGTGAGGATGACATTTTAATTTGTGGTGTAATGCCAAGTAGCATCAATTTCATCCTCCATTTGTCTTCTGCTTCCTACCTTGAGAAAAGAGATAAAGACAGATAGGAAAGGAGAGCAGTCGAGTGACACTCCCTCCCATGAGAAGAACTTGCAACTCCATCAGAGCACTGGTAATGAGTGGACTCCTGTGGGGAATTCTCCAAATGGACTAATTTGTAATTGATTCAGTGCATTAATTACCGGCCTGGTTACGCCTGTGTCATGGTTAATATTGCGCCGATCTGACGAGACTGGGAGTCTCATCTGCGCTGGGACTGTTGGGGTGAGGCGGCCATTATTCAATTACGCCGCACATATCGGCAACGAGGCAAGTCTTAATCCAAGAGTAATCACTTCCCCACGCTCCCCTACTAGGAGCTGATGTGAGGGAGGAGGGTATTGCAGTGGGAGGCAGTCCTAGATCCATCTAGTCCATGGTTAGCTCCCTAATAAGGCCTGGGAACCCGAGAGTATGAAGCAGTGCAATGGAAGTTAAGAATTACTCTATGATAAAACTGAACATGGTTTTAAAGTCTTATTTTAGTTCCCATGTGTCACACCCCAAACATAGAAATATTGTCTGTATTTTGAATATAAAGATGAGAGGTATAAAATACAAGCATGCTATTTTACCACTAGTCACAGTCTGACTAAAGACTTGCATCCAAATATAGTTGTATGTATGTGTTATTTTTGCATAATCAAGTATGGATACAAGCACTATGGTGACCATGGTCACCATGGTTTGTTGGAAATAACAAATATTAATGACATGCCAACTGTCTGCAACATATGCCATGACAGCGAGCAGTGCAAATACATCAGCTCCATGGGGAATATGCCTTTAAAATGGTCTCAACTTGTACAACAATTTGACGGAAATTATTTCATGAAAACGGACTTACTCAGTAAATTATGTGCTTTGGAACATTGCAGATATATATATATTTCAAAGAACTGAGTGCTGCTGTCTACACGACTCATCAAAACAGACCGCGTGTTCCATTTTTACTTACAAAACAAGCAGCAAGCACACACTGTACACTGCTTTTCTTTTTTTTTATTTTTTCCCCAACTATCAACTTTTAGTTCAACAACAGTCTGTTTTCAGCCGTGAGCAAGGAGATAAAATAAAGGGCCCGCTCTCTCCCTAACACTTGATTATGTTTCTGCTTTGATCTACAGCGGCCATCCCCTAACCATTCTCTAAGAGTTTGGACCTAGCGCAACACAACAAAAACAACACCCACGGCCTTGGGAGTTGCCACACTCCATTGTGCCCTTCACTGCATATTTCAGTGTGGCAATCTAAAGAGCGCTTACAGGAGCTTTAAATCATCTGCTGTGCAGCCTCCTCTTGATGGGGCACATTTACTTCCCATTCAGTCACTGGCATTTTAACACTGAAACAGATCCAAAACCTGAAGTTGAGCTTAACACCTTGAGGGTATTCTAGCAGGGGCCCAGAAATGATCCCTGAATCTGAGAATAACAGCATGACTACATTTAACTCAAACCTGTGCACAGGTATCAAAGAACATCCTTCTCCCCAGGAGTTAAAAGGTAAAATACTGCTTCATGACCTAAATAGAACTTTCATATTCACAAAAGACCTGTCAAATCAAAAAGAAAAAAAAAACACAACTCACCCCATGATGACCCAACTATTCTGGCAAACATTTTACCAGGAGTCATTTCTACTGTTTTGGCTGCATTTAAGTGACATACGAATCACCCTCTGGGACCGCTACACTGGTCTTAACATTATCAAATTAGAAGTCTAGTCAGACACAGGAGGTGCAGGAGAAGGAGGGGGGGGGGGGGGGGGGGTGCCACACAGCACTTGTGTTACTTCAGTCGTGCACTAGAACCCCAGTGAGACTGTTAAGTGTTGCTGTGGGGGAGCCTCAGCCACGTTTAATGGCCCTAACAGCATTATTAGCTAATAAAGGTTGATGGGCCCGGCGACTCAATAAATTTAGGAGGACAGGGGGAAGAGGAAGATGCAGCAGTGGCCATGTTAAGGTGAGATTTCAGTCTGGAAATTTATGCATCGCTCTTGCTTTGCACTGAGGCACAACCTGCACAAGGAACCGTGTTGGAATCTGCCATCAGTAGTGCAAAAGTAGAGCTTTGAGCATTTCCATTTTATGCTGCTCTATATTCCAACTTCACTACATCTGTGGGGCAAATTGAATTGTCTACAATTAATGTTTTGCTTTACTTTTTTAGATGATTGTGATAAAATACGGGCTCCCAATAAATTACACATCTTTGTAATAGGTCAACCCAATTTTTAGCATCTGCAACACTAAAGCAATGCCATGATTCTGAAATGGGCCACCGTGAATAATGAGGACGATGGTAGAGTAAATCATTTTTACACTGGAGTTTTACACGGAAGTATATGATAAACATATCTGACCCTGAGGCTTGGTTAAGAGAGATGTGTATCTTCTCTAAATATACTCATTCTGCACGTGGAAAGTTATTAAAAAAATATATAAATAAATAAAGAATATCAGACTGTTACAACAGAGGGAACTATGTGGACTGAATCAGTGTGGGTGGGGGATGTCATAATTGTGCACATAATGTGGCAGGCTAGACAATATGTCTACAAACAATTGATAAAAAAAAATGCCCTCATTATATCTTCTTTGAGTTACTATAAGTGATGGCCCAATAAAACAAGTATTCGAATAGAAGAGGTGATGTGGCCTGTTATTCTGACCACAGAGGAAATCACTGAAATCAAAGATAAAGGTCTTGCTCTCTCCACCGGGAACCAAGGAATGAGTTTCTGACCCACTTGGCTGTCCTCTCTCTCTCTCTCTCTCTCTCTCTCTCTGTCTCTCTCTTTGTCTCTTTCTCTCACACACACACGTACACACAAACCAATAGCATGGCTGTATCTAGCCCTTGGAGTGTTATTTGGCAGCCAGACCTATCAGCATTTCTAAGAATTAAACAAACCCAGATAACAATCATGTTTAATTAAGACGCTGAAGTGTTGTGCTGGTATTAGAGCACAGCACTTTGAACTAATGTGACTATGTGTCTCGCTTGTAAAAAATTGTGGCATCTTGCGTTTGAGCAAATAAAACTCATAAAACATGGAGGCACTTTAAATATGGCACACAGGATAGAGGTAGGACACTGGTGGGTTTGTGGATGCATTCTATTGGCATCAAAATCTTTTGTAAAAATGTATCATATACAAAAACATATAAATGCAAATAAATATTTAAACTAAACAAGGTTTTAACAATTTATTGTAGCTTTAAACAACTGTCATCTTAGTGAACATGATGTGCAAGAAAATATGATAAAGTCCTGTGTGGTTTCCTTTCAACAGAGAAAATGTGGTTTTAGGCCAGCTTTTAAGACTCTTATTCTTTAGTCAATAGTAGGTGTTTTTTTACACAAGGCACATCAAGAAAAGGCACATGTGATATCACTAATGATGACCATGCCCTGTGTCCCAGTAAGGCAGAGCCAACATGCACAGTCATTGTCAAAGTTATAAATTATTACCCCCGTGCAGTTCTTGTTTTGACATGTCAAGATACCTGCTGTATTGTGTACTTTATCCTCCACCCCACCCAATTTTTCACTGCAGTTCTTAAGAAGAAATACATAGAATATTCCACAAAGTCAAGTCAGCCTGTTCAAAGGAAAAAGGGGATTCTATGCAATGTTTTCCTGCTGAACAAGACAGCGGGGTGTGCAGCATACTACACAGCTGTGTATGTGCGTGTGTCTCAGCAGATGTGGCTTTTGGGAGTTTTACTCTTAAGTAGTTGGGACATGGTGACAAAAGTTTTTAGTTGTAACCCAAGCAGAGATCTATAAATATTTTACTTCTTTTAATGGACATACCCTGTATGAGAACCTACAGTGCTTCATCACGAGGTAGACAACTAGTATGAATCCTGCAGCTCGAGCCGTGTAAGGATACACAGTTCTCTTCTCACCCCGGAGGATGTTCTGAGCTGGACCACATCTCCAGCTTGTTGGTTATTAAAGGTGCTGTATCTTGCACCACTGTGGTTTGAGGGTGATTGGTTTGACCATGACATATCCCCAAATGTTGACACCATCACAACTGGAATCTGTTACACTAGTTCCTTAGTAATGATTGTGTCAGTACTACAGCATTTTCAGTGGCTCACAAATTAGATATACTCACATATGTTTGCTCTCCTATCTGTACATTTTGGCTTTGGGAAGGCTAGAAGCAACATAGCGATCAAACTCCCGAAATAAGCTAAGCTGTGATAAGACAGTGTCTGAGGTACAGTATGTTCACGTTTGTTCTGATATCATTTATTAATCGCCGCTGTAGTAAAAGCTTTAAAAATGTAGGGTATAGACTCACTAGGAATAGAAATTCCTCTAAGAATATTGTGAAGCCCCCCCTTAAACAACATTTTTTTCAGTAAAATGTACTCAGTTCAGATGCAAACAATTACTATATGCTCAGAAATATCAGCAACCAGGCAGGTCATGCTATCTAGTCCCCCTACATTTTTTTCTCCTACCATCTCCACATTCAACTTTATTTCTCTCTTCCTCTGTCTCTACTGCCTCCTCCTTTTTTGGAACCCAAGCTGTAGATGTCATTGAAAGAGCTGTGAAGTCAGAGCAATTTTCACTTCCAAGATAGTTGTGCACTGAGCTAGACAAAAGCCCATGTAATTACAGCAGTAGTCACTGGTACATTAGTGATAAAGACATGATGGCTCACATGGGTGGAGCTGCCACCGTTGGTGAGCCAGAATGTATTCAGTTCATGGTAAAAGCAGCAATTATACCAAAAAAGACTCTCTAATTCACTATCTCTTGTTCTGTTTCTTTATGTTCCTCCTTTTCAATACACACACATTCTCTCTCTACTTTTTCCCATATCATTTGCTGTCCCTTTATATGCTCTACGTCAATGTCAGGCAAAGGCATTATCTGCATGAAACAGTATTATCAATCCAATGAGCAATTAACTTATTATCTCATCTATTTGGAAAAAAAGGAAAGAAATGGAATCAGTCTGAAAAGAACAAAAACATCTTTCCCTCCCAAACCAGTAGTGCTCATCTGTGTCTTGAGCTGTATGAGGGGCTTCTTTTGTGCTTGCCCCCAAAATGACACAGCAATACTTCTGGAAGACAGGGAGTAGGAAGAATATAGTCTCCTGTTGCAATTGTCTAAAAGACATCAAACTTGACTGCGCTAGATTTTTCTTATATTACTAACATAATGATGAAGCCCTTATTTGTCCCTGGGGTGCAGTGAACCCAGTAAAGGAGACTAAACGATGTCCATCAAGGTCCAGTGTGAGTGTGATTTAGAGGATCCATTCTTAGACATGGGATCAATGGTAAATACATGTAATTAATGTGTGTTTGGAGATGTAAATACTTGTTTTTGTATTTTAAAAAGAAAAGGAAGTATTCACAAAGGGTACCAGTGAATATCATGAAAAAATTCAGATAAGAAGTGAAACTGAAAAAGGAGTGTTCAGTCTTGTCTCGCGCACCTCAGGCCGTTGCTTTAGTGCATAGCCTTAAGTCAATGATAAATCTCCTGTATCAGACATGTTAATATGCATACAGCAGGTTAAGTCCATATAAGAAGTAAAAGATCAGCTTTAAAATGTGAGCCAATATGAGCTTTGTCTGGATTAATTGGTTGATTGACTGATTAACTCAGACCTACCTTTTGACTCCCATTCAAGGATTGCATTGCATGTGATGGTGAGCACAAATTTAGGTGAAAAAGGGTTTGTGGAAGAATCAAAGGGATTATGATTATTGTATATTATTGCATTAGATTTTTATATAGAGACAAGCAGCAAACAGTGTGGAGGAAATACAAAATAAAGTGACAAGCAAAACAGAGGAAAAAGGATGCTATGCGGGGCTATCTTTTATCAGAGTTGCAATATACAGTAGCTGGATGGAGATCTATTATAGCAGTAACACAGTTGGTCTAAGAAGATGATGAAGTATGATAGCGAGGAAGTTTGTGACGCAAGGGTGAAATTAAGGGTCCAATAAACACCAATGGTCCAGGACTGTGCTGAGAGGAAGCTGACTCATCGAGTCACCGAATGTCCTTTGCTACAACCAAGCCTTGAAAAGCAACTTGAGAGATCAAATACATAGTCCTGACAATAGTCCTGACAGTCGATGTTACCCATGGAGAAAAGTATGTCCTCCATTGCCACCAGGCCTTCATTTTTAGCATTCTATTGAAATGCAAGGATCATTTGTAATCCATCCATCTATCATATTTTAACCACTTAGCTCCCAGTGGTGTCACTAGTGCCTATCTACAGTGCATATACATACTGTACACTCTCAAGCACAGAGAGAAAATACAAACTCCACACAGAAAGGCCTTTGATCTGACCCGGATTTGAACAGGGGCTATATTTATCTGAGAAGAGACGGTCCTATTCACCAATCCACCATGTCAAAACCATTTTCAACATTAGTTAAGGTGTAAAAAGTGGAGAAATCTGGTGTTGTCCAGAGTAATACAGTACAAATAGCCACCAGCAAGACAGAAAGTGATACTTTGCTTGTCTTTGACACTTTGTTTTCAAGTTAATTTGTCTCTGCAAGGGTCAGTGGCCTTGACCGCAACACCCTCCAGGGCTACCCACCACCCATCACCCCTGCAGCCCCCTCCGGGCTATTTTTTCTCAAAACCCAGTGGTGAAATTGGCTGAGGGCTAATCAACATTTAGCTCCTCCAAGTGTGTTATTACACAGCAATTGATGGATGGTACAATTACACCCTGTGTCACTTAGCTAAATGGCTATGTAATCCTAATGAGTTTTTATTCAAACACTGACTAGTTAGCGCAAGGAGAGTTGGGGGTGGGGGGAGGCAAAAAAAGCCACCATTGCATACATAAAAGTGTAAGAAAGCGAGAGAGAGAAGGGGGAATGGCAGAGGGGTTTGGGGGAAAATAAGATAATCAGGTAACACAAGGAAGGAGAGTTTGTCTTGTGGACAGGAAATGCAGCGTGGTTGGTTTGGATGCTGAACACTTCCCTGCCTGAGTCTGAAGCAAATTGCCTGAGAGACGTAGTAGAGGTCACCTCCCTTTATAGACCTGCAATTAACATTTGCATTTTTATTAAGTGTAACCAGAGGCTCCCGCTAACCTTTACTAAGTATTTTAGTTACCTAACCGATACTAAATCATAATCCATTTTTCAGAACCACAATGCAGATACCGAATCACAAAAATCAAAGCGGTAGGTCAGGGATGTAGTTGGACTAAATCTACTCTGCCTTTGAATCATGGCAGCAATGACAAATTATCTAAATTATCAAAGCTACTGGATGAAAAGGCAGTGTGAAGTCTCATTTTCCAAGAAATGTAGATGTACTTTCAAAAAAACATAATTTGGTGTCAATAACCATAACAAATCTGTCACACTTGAGACATCTACTGAATTACAAATATCAAAGAGAAGAAATCATATAGGGCTGTAGGTATACTTATTGTATTGTATTCAATTCACATTTGATTAAAAACTTAAAATATAAGATACAATTCAGAGTGGTCTTTTTATTTGTTTGCTGAACTTGTTTGCTACTGTGAACTGCCATTCATATGCTGGTGCCAAGGTCCCAATCTTTGATGAATACCTTGGGCTGGAGGCTGTGGATCGAACCACTGACCTTCTGACAACAATAGTGAAGGGACGTACATTTAAGTTTCCAGTCAAAAAATTGCCCTTTAAATTTTGCACAGCCTTAGCGATTTTGTATTTCTGCTGGTTTACTGAACCTCCAGTGTCACCATCTGCAGCTTTGGACGCCTTAACTATAAATGAATGGAGAAAATGACAGGTGCAAATATGACAAAGTCTTACAACTAATACAAGCAAACCAAACCAACACTGCCCCTTATTACTATGCACAGACTCTGCAACACAAGTTGAATGCATAAAACGTGTATTTGTATATGGTGTGTGTGTGTGTGTGTGTGTGTGTGTGTGTGTGTGTGTGAGAGAGAGAGAGAGAGAGAGAGAGAAAGAGAGAGAGAGAGAGAGAAAGAGAGAGAGAGGGTGTGTAAGGAGCAGGGGCCTAAATAAAGCCAGAGAAGATTATGAGCTGGTGGCTGTTTCCCATAAGTGTCGTTATCAATGGGGTGTTGTTAATGAGGAGACCAGAACTATTGTATACTTGGGCCATCTAAGCCTTAAGACCAGTAATTCTTGAAAGGGACTCCCTCATCTAAGTCTCTGTGGGTGGAAATTGATTTCGATCCTCTTGAGAAGTTGGTCTATATCGTTCTCTTCATTTTATGTTTTTTTTTTCCCCGCTCATGCTGCAGTGTGACGCAGATATTAAGTTTGAAAGTCAACTGAAAAGCTGGGTGGGCTGGGTGGGCTATTGTCATGCCCCGGTTCTGCCTCTCGTCTCCACTGCCTCTCTATTCAGTCCAGCTCCGTTAAGTGCCATCACCTATGGTTTGTGTATATGTGTGCGTGTGTGCGTGTGTGTGCGTGTGTGTGTGTGTGTGTGTGTGTGTGTGTGTATGTGTGTGTGTGCAGCGCAGTGAGAGAGTCTCACACATCCTCTGCACCATCTAGTCCAAGACAGTGGGTTCTTTTTTAAACTTGGCCCGACACTCTCACATCTTCCGAGCGTGACTATGCTTTCACACTCCTACTGCACTCCAACAGCCAACCATCGAGAGGCCATTCTGGCTGAAACACGGTCAGGCAGAATTGTTGACGTTAAAAAGGGTTTCATAAACAAATGTGTGGATGATTACACGTCTATGACTGCTACGCTTTATTTCTGATTAGAGACATCCATTTGCTGGAATCTGCCAAATTCTATTCAGGCACACAGTTCAGCTGTCACTCAGGAAAATGTATATAACACAATGTCTAGTATATGATGGTGGAGACATACATTTAAATTGAGAGATATGGTGTATTTTGAGTATTTCAAGAAATTTCATTTGAGAAACCTATAATTAACAGTTATGGTAAAGCAGATGAGGCTTGGTAGAGCCAGGTATCAGTGACGGAAATCTTGTTTCTGACTCAGTACCAGCGTTCTAAGGTGATTAAAATCAGGAATCATGCAGTAACCTGATATTGATGAAACGGAAATGAAGTAAACGGAGCTAGACTGGCTGAAGATAAAAGGCTCCAGTTACATATGTCAGACATACCTTTGTATGACACCTTGATACTTCTAGCTTCACACAAAAAAAAATCACAAAAGTACATATGTTGAAAAATGAACTTGGTCCCTTGACCTTTGGTTTTCTTTTCATCATTGGATTTTGCTTCCACACCTCCATATGTTTTGTTTCCTATCATTAAAAATAGCACAGCATCAGGGTTAAAGTAGTGCCTATTTTTACCGTCTTTCTCTTGCACACACACAGGCCTGTGAAATCAATTCTTTGATTTAGGTTGCAAAAAAAATTGTGATATATGAATAAGGGCTTAATATCATACTATCTAGTATAGTATCATACTCCATATCAGTAACAATGTTACATGCACAATTTCCCACCTATGCACACATTCACATAAACACAAAAAAGCATTGTTTAACTCTGGCTATCATCCATCGCTTCTTTTTACTGCAAAGATTCAAGATTCATGTTAATGCTGCTGTCCACATCTCTGTCTCTCCCTCTCCCTCCCCCTCTCTCTCTGTAAATCTACAAGACAAACACACACACATACACTCAATTAATCCATTTGGTACACGTTGCAGGTGAGAGAAGAAGCACTTGATGCCAAAATACTGCTTTCAGGCAAACACTGAAAAATGTAAACATAATGTACTGAGTATCACAGTGAAGATATGGCTTCCAGCTCTTAAGGTGGATTTGATGCAAGTGTAGATTACACATATGTTAGAAGGAGATGAACTTTGAGGTAGGAGAGACTCCCGCAGTCTCTTCACTTCCCTCAGTTTCCTTTGTGTGTGCTCCTCCTTTCTACTTTCAAACTAGTTCCTGGTCAAACTCTTTCACCCCATTTTCCCTCTCTAACCTGCCTTCTCATGAGTTCTCCCTCTCAATGGTCGCACCACCCACCCTGCACTGTCCTTCTGCATGTCAAATTAAAGTGATGGAAATGAACTTGAGGGGACGCTAATTGCAATTGTCAATCCAATCTAGGTCGGGCCTGAAAGACAGGGGCTCCCTAGCACTTCATCAGTCTTCATTAATATTGAAGGAGTTTGCTGAGGAGCAGGGGCCCAACGTAATCTGCACTCATCTTACAGTGCATCAACAATTAGGAAGCAGGGGAGGGCAGCGATGGTGCCTGAGGGACAAATATGCCAGTCAGAGAGAAGTATGAAGGAAGACGTCAGGAGACGGGGACAGAGTGTGGGTAGCGATGCCTTCAAATGCTGCAGGAAATTGCAGTTGAAGGTTACTTCATCTTTAACTTTTTGTAAACTGCATAAATGACCGACCCTGTTATGCAGAGCAGAGCAATGAGACTAGATTAAAAAATCAATGTCTAGAAGAATAAAAAAGGCAATGTATCACAAAGTGTTTGCTGACCTATTATATAGTGTTATATTTGCATTCAGTGTTACTTAACACCTTACAATCAGTGGCTGACATCATCACGAACTGTATTTCTTTCAGCACCCTCGCACACATAAGTCTGATATACTTCTGGCAGGCACCTGAAGGCAGCATAATGTTAATTTCTTATATCGACTGAGACACAATTTATGAAAGCAGTTACAGTTTTGAAAGGTAGAGTATATCAAAATAAAACTAGGGAGGGAGGATAGATGGACTAAGGTTTTGTCATGAATCACAGACTCACACGCAAGGGAGGGGCCTGGTCATGTCACAGCAGGGATTTCAGATGGTTGTTGCACACAGACCCAGATGGCCAGTCCAACTCCTCTGGCAAGAGAAACCTGTGCTTTGTCTAGTGAAGAATAAACTTCATGTGATTCTGTAGTTATTTTAGTAGACTGTTGCTGTTTATGCCCCACATTATAATTAATATTTCTACTTCATATTCGTCTTTTAAGAGAAACAATGGTTTCGTGCTGATTTCCTAAATTTCTAGCCTAATGTCCTCCTATGTAGAAGCTTAGGTTTGGTCACATGAACATGAGCTTGCTGTAAAAGTTGTTACATAATACTTCAGCAAGCTCTCACTTTCCCAGCGGGTGTGTTCTCTGCACTGGGAACAAATTATTTGATCACAGCCTTTAAGGTCCAAGTTAACATCACAGAATAGAAAAACAGCTCAGGCTTGACCTACTGCACTCGACAGCTTTCCTTTAGCCCTAAATGCTCACTTTCAAATACTTGCATTGCCTGAGTAATCAGAGGAGGCGATTCACTTTGGCAGAACCATAGCTTGCCCTGGCAATCCTTAGTTAGCCGTGACTGTGGCCTTCTCTCTGAAGCAAAGAGAGGTGAAGACAACTGGGAGAGAACATTTCAGCTGTCTGTATCTCTTCTGACACTTCACCATCTCAGAGGAAGGAACAGATACAGGACAACACTGTGAAAAGGGACATCATTGCTGCGAAGTCCTTGAATGCACTTTTAAAGTTGCTCCTGTGACCCATTTGAACAGCCCCAAAACCTATATGTGAGGTCTGTTCAAATAGGTCAGAGCAGCAACTGGAGGTGGTCTGACCTGCAAGCCAAGGCAGGTCTTGGCAGCGGTAGGGAGATGAAGACAGCAAAACGGAAAGGAGATGCATACAAATACAACCACAAGTTAATGAAGCGTACATTTGTAGGTTATAAAGTGAAATCTTTGGTCTGACCCTGCTGTTCCAACCTTTCCTTGCTCTCCCGTTACACACCCTGTTTCGCTTTAACCTTAACCTTGTAAGGGTCCTGCAACTATAATCTATCTTGCACTACTATAAGAACAAAACTACTTGATTTGAATTTAACAGATTTATTTGCATGTATGTAGAGTATATGTGTTTATATACATGTATATAAATATGCACATGTTGAATTTGCAGTTGTGCTGTGGTCCATTATTCCTGCTCACCGGTGCTTAAAAAATGGTTTTCATCTGCTGAGAGACGTCAGGTCCAGTGAGAGCTTCGCACGGGTGTCTTTGAGGACTGAATTAACTGACCACCACCCTTGTTTCTGACAAGGTCCATTTTAGCATACGGTGTGAAAGGGTACTGGTCCCTCAAATAACAGAAAGATGTAAATGTAAATGCTGGTTACAAAACCTTTAAACCTGTTGTTTACTGCAATAAATAGACGTTAGAAGGGACTTACTGTATTTTAACTAATTGTTTGACTTTTGAAAGCATAATTTGTGGTTGTTTTGTACAAGACTGTATTATATTTGTAGATCCATTACTAAAGCCTGAATCATGGAAGAACATACAACATCGAAATGTTGGGCCATTCGATTTTTTTTTCCAACCTCACATTAATAACATGAGGCCTGTTGGAAATATTAAGCATTATTTGTAAATGATAATTCCTTAATTTATCTGCAACTACAGGGGACAGGGGTGGGGAGTCAGTGGATTGGCACTGGGCTAGTAAGCAATCTGATCACCACATTAATACTGAGCGGAAAATTACATGTTTACTAATGGTCGCAATAGCAAGACAAACAATCCGATCTGACTGTGTGGCTCCAAGTTCCTACTGAGACTGGGGAGCGGGGCGGAGAGGAAAAAATTAATATTTTATAATCACATATTACGTTTTATGAGGCTGCACGAGAAATCAACACGGGGGAGAAGTGAGACACCAAAAGTGTGTCTTTGCTCTCCATTCACAAAACAAAATGTGCCATACTAAAACATGCTAAGCTGGGATGAGCTCACCATATCAGGTCTTTATTGAGAGCGTTCGGCATATGAATGTATGTTCGGCTTACTACATGGGAGTAGCATTTTAAAGATATATGGATTTTGGAGTGATTTAAACAGCAAGAATGTCGACACAGTGTGTGGTTAAAGCTCACAGTTGGGCTGTCGGCACAAATGTGCATATGTGAGAGTGGAGAGAAAGCCTCTGTGCAGAAATGCAGTTATTAATCACAGTGCGGGCGTTGATTCATCTGTCGTAGAGGCAGTTTGGAAGATGGACTCTATTTACTGCTAAAGCTGTTTGAGAGGCTTTGGGAGGCAGCCATCAATCTCTTGGCTATCTTCAAAAGAAGGAGCCAATGCACAGGCATCAGTTTCAATCACCTACCAGAGACAGGTGGTATGGAAAGCTGCTGCACAATAGTATTTTTTTTTTCCTCCTCTTCTTCTCTGTTTCCCTTCTTCTCTACCTCAAGGTGAAGTTCTTCCCACCCTGGGGAACCATGTTATTAATGTGTTTTATCATAATAATAATAATAACCCCCTAAAAATACACGCTGCACCCTGCCCTCTTGCTCCCTTGCTGTTTGGCTCTCTGTGTTCCTAATTAGCATCTTCAATTAGCCCATGTTAATTGCCAACTACAGAGAGGTGGAGGAACCTGGCACGTTGGCGCCACAGGGAGCCCTTTTGTAATTGAGAGGTGGCGTAACGTAGAAGCAGGCAGGTAGAGAAGAGACATCAAAAACTTCAACCTGCTAAAAGAAATTGCCCTCACTGTGCCTAACATTAACACGTACAGTTGAGACAAACCAAAAAGCATTCAATGCTGTAGAATAAATCAGTTCTGAGCAGTTAAACAACAATCATGAGTTTTTTGGACTTTAACTCCCCTTCAATCCATTTTTTTTTCATTTGAGTCATTGGGGCCTATTACCCCTGCAGGGGTCTAATGGTAGCACATTACCATCCATCGCTCCCCCTTTCTTAATATCATGTTTTTGTTTTGCGTCACAGGGGGTATTGTCAATATTGTGCGGCACAACGTTGAACTCTTAATAACTGTTTCGTTTTGCCACTTTAATCAATCTCGATCTGTTGTTCGGCGGAAAGTAAATACGCCAACCGAACTGAGCTGTCACCTGATGTAAACACATTCTCCTGAGGCAACTTTAAATCATCACTGTAGGGTGCAAAACATGAATATGAACGCTCGGCAGAGCCCCGGTAGCTCAGTTCATTCACACAGCAATGCTGGCTCATTAATGCAGTCAGCACTTTAGCCTAACAACAGGGGAGTTCCCCTTGCCCCCAGACAGACTGGAATCAAATGGAGCAGATTGGCGATAGCAGTGTGGAGAGCAGTCTGAATGGTCTAGGGTGATGTTCTTGAGATGTGAAGGGCTCACTGAGGTCAAATGTAACAGCTGATCTCACAAAAAAGCCCAATTGTTTCTTTTATTTCACATTTCACTACAGTAATTTCTATTGCCTGCCTCTGACCTTTCCTTGCAAAGCTATTACTGCTCTGGTCCCCTGAAGGTCTTTGGGCTGCCATCACCTGACACTGCCCTTGTATGTGTATGCACATGTACGTCAAAATAAAGTGGAAGTAAGCAGCTCCAAAATCCAGACAACAAACAGTTCCTCAGACTCAGCACACAACCTTCACCTCTAACTGCACTTTCCAATTTACTACCACCAAATATACCACATGGCTTATCTCAAAGACCCTAAATCATATGACTCATATAGCAGTAAAAAGTGAGTAAAGAAAAAGCTCATTAAAATCTTATGAACATTTTCTGAAAGGTACAAATTCATGTGCAGTGCCACATCACTTGTCCTTCTCCGCTTCTGAATCATGTTTCATCAGAAGGGAGATTAGCCAGATCAGGTTATTTGGATTTTGATTATTCTCTGCCGCAGACCACAATGGTATGAGCGTACAATCAGTTAGACACTCTGAGACGAGAGGGTGTCTGATTATCCCTGATTGGGAGAACTTTCCATGCCGCTTATCTCTGGCTATGTATATAGTAATAATCTGAGAGCTGATTGGCTTAAAAAGGATCTGAGCACAGGGCCACAAGGTCAACTGAGAAGATGAACGACAAAGTTATGAACTTTTTATCAGATTCGGACAAATCCTTGAATGTCTGGAGTTTTATGTCCTAAGACTAGACACACACACACACTTGCTCACGTACTTCTTTTCTTGTAAAACTATCTTCTTTTCCCATTTTTAGCTGTCTTTTTTTCTGTTCTGTGAAGCACTTTGAATTGCCTTAGGACAAAAATGGGCTATACAAAAAAGGCTACTGTGCTTTGCCTAAATTCCATCGATTATATCACCTGCTTTGTACCTTGTACAGTGTCTGCTTATTGGGGTCTACTGGTGTCCACCTCCAGTTTACACAGAGCAAAGATAGGAAATGCACCGCAGACAGGTAATCGGTTCATCACAGGACACACAGACATATTCACACTCTCTGCAAACGCAACTTAGAGTGTCCAATTGTTCTTAACCTGCATGTTTTGGGACTGATGGAGGAAACAAGAAAGGGCAAACTTGGTATAACCAGGATTAGAACCAGGATCTTCTTGCTGTGAAGTGACAGTGCTAACCAGCGGCCCCGCTTTATGTAGTGCAGCGTGTTTTCATACCTGCTAGTCAAAACGTGTTTAAGTATTATTGGTTGTGTGGATTAGCTGACCATTTTCAAAAATACTGATGTTTAAAAGAAAAGTGAATCAATGCAGCAAATGTAGTTAAATAACTGCAGGGGGAGGGTATCTTCAGTCAAAAGATGCCAATTCATTCCAATATAAAACCAATTTATTTAAATAAATCATTCAAATATGATCAAAATCACCAAATTTTTTGCACATTTGTGTACTATTTAAACTTTCAACTGTTGTGTTATGTTACTGTGTTATGATGCTCAGCACTTACTCTGAGGAAGGTAAGGTCCCGGCTGCGGTCGATGCTTGTGATCTCCAGGTTGCCCATCACAACTTCACAGTTCTCATAGTACTTCCTCAGGGTGCGGTACTGCTGATCCAGGTCCGACAGTGTACTCAGCTTGTTCTCTGTCCCGGCACATACTAAGAAAAAACATAAAGGGAGTAAAGACTGCAATTGAGTTTACCTGTATTGTGTATTTTATCAGTGCAACACAATCATCTCAGAGGACTTCATTTGGAAATGCTGCTTTTTTAATTTGTGCACATATTATTTATTGTTTGTTATGTCTTTTATTGATGCTCCCCTGCTGCCTTTTCTATCGAAACAATGCAAATCCCTTCCCACTGTGGAACTAATGATGGTTTATGCATTTTTCTAATGACAGATGTGTGGTGTTCAAATAAATTGGATTCAATGTAGTGTAAACAGGCAAGTATGGACAGTGAGCTGCAGCACCTGCCCAGCTGGCCTGCTCATGTAAGACCAGGAAGCCACTGGACCCTCTGGTGCCCCCGCCTCACCTCCCAGCAGCCCCTGGGGGCTCACCCATCACAGGAAAGCTCTTTAGTGGCTAGCTGGGCTGCTCCTTTGACAAGTAATTAAACAGACCCGTTTCCACCCATCACACACCTTGTCCTCCCCATGACGACACAAGCCATCTGCCCAATCAGCTGGTGCTCACTGCTCCAGCATGAAAATATACACACACACACTCACTCACATAAAGATGAAGACTGAGAGAGAAAAAAAAAAACAGCATGAATCCAGGTAAATCCTGTTGTGTCCATGGAGAATCAGTTTAACATAAAATCAAAACAACCAGCCGCACAGTGCTTCTCTCTTGTTGTGATGCTAGAGGAGGCGTCATTGACCTCAAATGTCCCCAACCAGAAGCCACATTCACAGCTCTGTGCGTCCCCTTCCCGCTCTTATTTTGTAAAACCACTGAATCGCAGCCATATTTAAAGATGTGGGCATTGGCATTTGTCCTTTGGTGGCATTCTAATTTACTTTCATTTGTATTGCCGCGGCAGTGTGTTTTTTTTCCCCACCTGCCCCTTCTTGATGACAGAGACGCCATCAGCTTGACAGAGGGGTGGCAGGTCCTTCCCTGAGTCTTGTCACACTGTCACCCATGAGCTGTTACCTCCCTCTCCGAACACCTCCACCCTGAAAGATGGACTGACGTGTCGCATTTTAATCCCAGATCCCTTACACACCCCACTATATACTATACTGTGCTTCCTTTTTTATACCAAATAAACCCCCCTTGCGTTCTCAATTCAACCTGAATGCTTGCAATCTACCCTCTTGGCTAGCAATAAACTAGGCCAAACTCATTTACCCCCTTTTTTTCTCTCTACATAGGCACTCAGTGGCAAAATCTTTCAATTCTATTTCCTATTTACTCCACACTATTACACCACAGATACATATGGGGGGAGTGAATTCTGCCCCAAGGCAACACAAGCTGTAAAGACAAATGGGACTGTGTTTAAACACTTCCACATCTAAGCAGATATTAGATAAGTGGAGCTATTCCAACAAGACCTGCACGAGCGGTGGTGATTAGCTAGGTTGCACATAGCATAACATGCTGCTCAGGAATGATATATGGGAGACCTGGGTGTTTTCAATAACAGTTAGCGTGGGCTGGAGGGGAGCAGGGTGGATGGTAAGGGGTCATAAAGTGAGGATAGGTGTAATAAACTGTTATTGCACCCTTGGGGCAGGGCGCCGAGATCAGAGAAAAGGGGCATTGTGGCATGTGATGTGTGGTGAAATTCACTTTTTTTATACCCGTTTCCCTGACTCTGGCATCCACAAGAGCCCCTGATATCCAAAGCCTCTCTGGACCTGTGTGAGATCTATAAGATCTATTTTTCTCCTCCATGCGCAATTTCTAATGAAACACTATGAAATCCTATAGCTCCACATGAGCTCGGGTTGATGCTGACTGCCAAGTGAACCACAACAAAACCATCTGTGCTGTGTGGAGCGTATACGGAGGAGGTGTGAACTGTTGCGGGTTTACTGCAAAGCTTGGTGATCCTACTGGTGATATGTCTGCATGTGTGTGCATGTGTGGGCAGGCTGTAAATAATAGAGCTCAGGATGTATTTCCCCCCCTCTCTCAAGGCATGATCGAATCCATTCGTCTCCATGAACAATATGTTGCATCTGAGCCTGGATATCACAGCAAAGGTTGTATAAAACAACGTTGCAGCCAACCGGCCTGCCTGCCTACCCAGGACGACAGCCTATGAGACGCAGGGTTGTCGGCTGTTTAACATACTGCCTATAATGCAGGAATAGACTGCGAGAACAGATGAATCTTCATATTGTTTAAAACTTATGGCTGTTCTGTAAAAGGGAATCCATCTCATCTGTTTGATGGATTTCACTCCCCGGCACACTTAAAGCAGAGAATGTCAATGAGATTCAATGTCTCTGCTCACACATATATAGCACATTTGTCCCTGTGAGTAAATTGATTTAATTTGTTTGCGAGGGAAATTTATTTTCAGGAGTGATGGATTAAAGTGATGAATCATAATTCAGGCTTTTCCAATATGTGTAATTAATGACAAGATTATGAGACGGTGGGGCAAAATGCATATCTGGCGTAATTCAAATGATATAGAAGAAAAAAAAAGGCTTTTTTTTAATGTGACACATTGACATAGAGAGCAAACTCCTACAGTATTTTTTTTTTTTGCCAGTGATGATAATTTCGTGTAGAAGCGTTCAGTACAGTAGAATTGTTATAGTGAATATTCATTTGGATATCAGAAGATCAAATATCAAAGATTTCACAGTAATGACAGATCTTTGATAGACACACTGCATGTTACAGGAGGATCCAGATGTCTCTATGCGACCTATGAGAACAAATAGACCCTATTACTTTCTCCATTCATCTATCTTTCTCTCACAAATCACTTGCTCACTACCTCAGGGATGGATGGACAGGTAGCTGGTTTTAAATGGCCTCCATGGAGGTCTCCAATGGACCAACCACCAGACAGGACCAGAATACATCCATCACCATCTCCAACTCAACCACGATGTCAGAGCCGACCACACAAAGTGAAAGCAAAAAAAAATCTGCTCCAAAGTTTCATTTCATGAATATCCTCATCAGGATTACATAGGTATTGCATAGCAGTGGTTTCTGTTCCTTAGCGGATTCATTTCATAGGTGGTGCACACAGCAACTTCATCAATAGCGCCTTGTGCGATTATTGAATGCCTATAAAGCTGGACAGTCTCCGAGGTTTATGGGCCCCTGCCAGGGAAGCTGGCGAAAGGTCATCCCAATAGCCAGTAACTGACTGAATTAAATAAAGTTGCAAATGTCACTTCCATAAGTAAACAGTGTCAATAGCTGAGCTTGCCTAACGTGCCTCGAATAAACAGAAGGACCTTGTAGAAGTTGCACTCAAAAAGCAACTTTAAGCAGGATAGAAATACTGGATTTTCAATTGGGCAAACGCCACAAAAAACACCACATCTGAGGTCAGAGCTGTCCTTTGTCCCTTAATGTCCCCCAGATGAGCTTTGCTGGCTAAGTATGAGTTACAAGCCAGTGCTTCTGACGGTAATCATCGCCTCGATTATTGTCCATCTGCTGAGCGGCTTAAAAAGCATTGGGGAAAAAAAAAATAACTAGATGAGTGTTTGTGATGTTGGCACAGTCGAGTAACATTAACCTCTTCCTGCCCTCTGAGTTCTGGTCACCTACCAGCATTGCTGTCGCTGTCTCCATATGGTCTGACACAAATTAACATTCACGCTAGTGCGCACGCACCACAACACCTTGTGGGAATATTTCACGCTAGCCTGCAGCCAAACCTGGCTTTTCATGTACCTGATGCATTACAATTATGACTTATCCACTGAGATATTTCCAGCACTGTTCAATCTCACAGCTGCCCTCAATAAACAAGCTCTGACAGACAGAAAATACACTACCAATTCTGTACCACAAGCTAGACAGCAGACACAGGTTACTCCTGGGTAAAGAGAAAAAAAAAAACTTTCTGATGTGCTAATATGTATGTGCTGTGCTTTTGTGTGTTTTTCCCTCCTCTGAAAGGAGGAAAAACATCAACAATATGACCACAGTATGAACCTGGAGGTCTAAGCACTGCTCAGTCACACAGTAACTAAGCTGTAAATGATTGCCTGGCAAACTGATGCAGTGTACATTTTGAGCGGAAGCAGTGATAACACTCTATTGCCACCTATGTCTGCGTCCTCATGAGTGTTAACTTGGACTCTGTCTACGTTGTGTTGCTAGTTGAGACAAGTGGAGCTGAGCCCTTACTATTCTCACTCACCACATCTCCATCTCTCTCTCTCTCTCTATCTGTATTTCTTTCAGATTTGGTCTCCAGTCACAGGAGAGTGATTGGCTGACAGTGACACATAGCTCATTGCCTCAAATCCCCACGCCACTTTTTCTTGACTGAATGAGCTGCAGACAGAAAGTCCAGCGAGAAGTCTTTTGAGACCATATGCTGACCAGATGAATGTGGGTGAACCTGAGTTGAAATGTGTATGTATGAACCTCAGTACTGACTTCCTATGACAACACAGAAGTAAAGTGACCAAAGTGAATCCACTTTCAGTTGCTTTCCACTAGTCTGAGCACAGTTATATTATAATGATTTGGGGTTAGAAATGCATCACAGGTGCCATCAAATATCAAAGTGTAAAAGTGTCTGTGCACAGTTATATTATAATGATTTGGGTTTAGAAATGCATCACAGTCTGCCATCAAATATCAAAGTGTAAAAAATACAATTACATATTTGTCTATTTTTTTTCAATGCACTGCTATGTTTTTGTTTTTGGAAGAGGTAATTTACATATTAGATGGTTTGATAATGATTTTAAAAGCTAGAAAAGCAACCCCAATATGAATTGGTGAAAATCAGTTTGAACTCTCAATATTTGAGGGTGCTTTTGAAAATCATTTGTTACCATGATGCAATATGACCCTAACTGTACCTCTTGGGGGGTAAGGGTGGGGTGGGGGGGGTGTTAACTGAATGTTAACTGAATTACAAATGGATAATGAAATTAAGTGAAGTCATCTCTCATGTAGTGATGTGGACTGATTCACTCCATGTACTCATGCCGACACCGATGTAAGTGGGTCATATTAAATGCCAAATATGTGGTAGTGCTCCTGATGCTGTGTTGTTTTCAGTTTTTCGCCAACGTACTGCACAACTTTGGCTCTGCAATGAGCACAACTTGTACTTTGCAAAATCAGAGCAATATTCAAGCTGCAGGGTAAAGATGCAACAAAGTCTATCATCAGATGGAGGTATGAGGTTTACAAAGGTGCGATTTTTCTCAAAAAGAAAAGAGATAATGGTAGCAGGGAGCGAGAAGGGGCTTTGCTATTGGGATGAGCTGATAAAGAGAGAAAGGGTGGGGTATGTCAAATATACATGAATACAGCATTTTTTTTTTTGCACTTCAATAAGGAACAAAGCACAATTGTCCTCAGGCATGAGTGCACGATCAGCAGCGGTTGATACTTCACCATAATGCCAGCTATAATTCAACCATGGCTGAGCAAAATGAACTGGGTTACATTAGATGCTGCTTATGGTGCAATACCTTCATCATTTTCTCCAGAGCCCTCATTACCAAAGAGGAGGGCGGAGATTTCCTTTGGTAGAGGAATTGGCTTCTGCTCCAGATAAAACTGACTTCTGGACAGTGCTTTAGGGTTGCCTCAACAGATAGGAAATCATTTTAACTTCTCCTATTAAAGGGTGAATCGCACCATAAAAAGGGGATAAAAAAATAAAAAATAGGTGTATGTAAGGCAAGTGAATCCTGTATTTCCTCCCTTCCTGGAACTTTATTGTGACAACATATTGATTCAATCACGGCAGAAAGGGTCTCAGATTAAGTCTGAGATGGCAGCTGGAGAACTCTTACGGCTAAGGCAGCAACAACAAGAACCTCACCGTAGGATAAAATGTTGCAACAGGATCTCAAGCACATGATACTTTTTGGTTGTTTTTACAACATACATACAACACATGCATAGTGTTTGTTGACATGATTAATGGATTTTAAAGCTAAGCCACCTGACTTTCCTTGGGTTGCAGGGAGAGGCTTTACAATCGTCTGTATTTTATTTTGTTTCTTTTATTTTTTTGCTTTTTTAGTTTGCCCCAGGAACTTCACCTGAGCTGCTGCAGCCTGAGAAGCTTCCAGCAACAGCGAGCTGAGCTGAAATGTATGCTCTTTATATGCTAATAGTAGAAACGGTAAACCACGGAGGGGGTTCATATCCCTGTAGTCTGCGAAGGAGAGACGGCAGATAGACTGAGTGACGGGGTCAAATGAGTAGCTCACATCCTAAATTGGTGTGCGTGTGCATGTGTGTTTTTGCTTGTGTGACACTGTGTGTGTGCACGCGTGGTGGACAGAAGAAAAGGAAGACTTGGTGCATGTGAGTCTGTGGCCTTGAGCTATTCTGTTTCTCACAACATGCTGATTGACTTAAATGGACCTCAGGGGGTGATCAGGAAAATATACACATGCACACACACACACACACTCCTACAAACACCAATGCAGATGTAATGCTGCTATTTAGAGATAAAATTTGTTTTATTGTAATTTGGACTCACACAGGGGAACACATAAATCGCAACACAGCACGCCTTGCATCTACAGAGAGCTGATAAAGGAATGATAAAGGGACATTACCTTTAAATAACAGTCAGACTAAACACAAACACATGCACAACATCCATTAAAGCAAATTGCACCATTTTCTAAATTCTAAAAGTCACATATTTTAGGAAATAAACAATCCTCTCTGTCTTCTCAATTCAGCACAGGGGGCTATGCTCTCACAAATCATTCTTCATTTCTTTACAGAAACTACATAGAAATCGATACAGTACTGCCGTGATGATGCTAAAATATTACATTCACCACCTTTAACATTCGACTTTACCTTTTTCTCCTCTCATTTCCCATCAGGTTTGACCCCCATTTTTTTTCACCTCCCCTCAATTTTGCTCATTTTCATTTTACATTTTGTGCACAACTGTTTTTAGATTCTCCACCATTCTTTCTATAATAGAAAACCACTATCAGTTCAGCGGGTCAGCTCTTTAGCACAGGTGAACCTGCAGCAATTTTTGCAACAGAAAATGTCATTTTAGATGTATTCAAGAGCTATTTGCCTTCAAGAGTGACTAAAGGATGATGTACTTTTTTTGTTCCTAGAAATCCATCTATTTGGAAACTTGGTTCAACACACTCTCCTTACAACTCCTTACTTAACATTCACTCAGAGCACACTCACAGCAGACACAATATCTCCTGCTGTTGGCTACTGCAGTTGTGTGTTAAGCACACTGCTGAAAGGCTCCTCAAGGGCAACTGTTAGACTGTAACACACATACGTTCCTCACAAGTGTTTTTCCAGCAGGTCAGAGGAGAGGAACAACTGCCCTTCCACAGGCAGACCTGTCTCACCTGCCCCTGGGCTTCCACTACGTTCTTCCCAACCTTTTCTCCCTCTTGCTCTCTCTCTCTCTGTTTGTCTTTCTTGATTTGGACCCAGGTGTTGGAATTCATTTTCAAAGTGACTGAAATCCTCTTGGATAGCTTTTTTTCCTTCTCTCTCTCTCTTTTCTCTGCTGCGTCTGGGACGACACTCTATCAATTGAGCCAGCAGGCCAGTCAAAGTGTTGCCTCACATCCTTCATGCCACCAGCACATACCGGTTTCCAGCCCCCATGTGTGGTCCTACCCATGAATCTTAATCTTGTACCCAAACAGTTGCCATCAATTATCCTGGCTGCTACTGCTAACTCTTCCCCTGCCTCCCATTTTTCCCCATTAAAAAACCCTTTTTTCCCTTCCTCGCTGCGATGGAATTGCCTCACTCGCTTGCCTGGGAAATGATTTCTCAGCAGGCTTGAGGACGTGGGACTTTCCACAGGTGGAAGGCAGGAATGGATGTGTGTGTGTGTGTGTGTGTGTGTGTGTATTCCTGGAATAATCATACATGCATGGAAGCATCTGCATTTGTGTGTGTGTGTGTGTGATCTGATGGCACAGTAGGTAAGTATTAATGGTTTATCCCTGTCAATATTCTTGTGAGAAAATGTTTAGGCATATTGAACACCGCTACACTAAAGCCACTCGTTTGTCATACTTCAGTCAGTGTCACAAATTTCAGTGGGAGTCCCACTGCAGCGATTACAAAATGAACAAAGAGTTTTACAGATGCATTATGGTAATTTTGAAGAAGTAGGATGCAGGTCATGTTGCACGTGCAAGCATCTGGGGGTACCCTGCTTTTCTCAGCTTGTCAGATAGTGACTAGATTTTGTCATTCAAAAAGACGGCATGTTACATACGACCAACATGTCTAACTGTCAGCACAGCGAGATAATTTATTCCATTAAATCTCCAGAACACACACCCGGGCAGACAGGACTCAGTGTTTATGTGTCAGACGTCAAGATGACAAGACAACACTGCCAGAGGCATTTCATTGTCTGAGTGCATTACAGTCCCTCATCGGTCCTGTCTGAGGTACCATCCCCTGTTGTCACAACGGGTTATATTAAGATTTACAATGGGCTCTATGAAAGGGACACGGTTTTCTTTTAACCTTTAATGATATTTTTTTAGTTTGAGTTTAGAATACACACATTGACAGGTTTTATTTGCTAAACTAGCTCCCATTTTTCGCTTGAGGTTCTTCACCAGAGAAGTTCAAACCAACAGCGCTCCGTGCATTTAAAACAAATCGACCAACTACCTAGAGGCATTGCTTGCGGGCAAAGCCTCTGAAAAGACAGAAATCCAACTTGTTAAAGGCCCAGTAACCCTAAGCACAGAACTTATAGTATGCCTTTATGCTTGTAATACTAAATTGTTTCTTAAGTCAAAATTTTCTTTCATTATTTTTCAATCTTTTTTTAATATTTTGAGGTTTTTTGTGGTTGTCATGGCCAAAGGTGCAGAGATTTAAGCAATGGCAAATGTTCGGGAGTCCAGGCTCGTTTTCAAAAATAGACGGAGTGAAAAAGTCTTTGTAAGAAGAAAGGCTTATCAGTACAGCAGGCAGAGGCAAATGATCTTCCTATGAACTACTTTCTTTAAAAGCACAGTAAGGGAAAATATTCAGCCATCTAATGCTGCTAATGCTGATGGAAACGCTCTTTAGTTCTCAATGTAGATCAAGCACAAATCCACAGCAATTATCCACAATAGCCAAATTATCCACAACACTGAAATTCATACATTCTTCACAAATTGCAGTTATGTTTGCAGATATGGTACCAAGCAGTTGTTATACTTTGATGTGCTGAGTCACACTTGTTATTTTTTTCAAGTATAGTTTCAGACCTTAGTATCAAGATTAAGATTTTTTAAGGATCCTCTTTTTAAGACTTAGTCATCCCTAGTCAAAAGAAAGAGCGACATAAAACATCCAGACAGAGACACAGGGTGTTGGGAAAAGTTCTTAGACATATTTGAACCTATAAGTCTGTGGTCTTGCTCTGCAGCTTAAACATATTGTGTTTCACTGGCCGCAGACTGAGAGGAGCTGATTGCAAGTCTGCTGTCCTTGTCACCTTGCATTGCTTTTAATTTGCGGCAGGGCCACCCTTTTCATCACGGCCCAGATCGATTATAATTTGTTTTAAGGCTTAGCGGATGAATGTAAATAGCTAGGCGCTGACGCTTAAAAAGATATAAGCTAACACACGGGTAGTGCAAGCAATCAGCAGGGATGCAGATAGTGAATTCTGTGCTGCTTGTAATCTATGTTCTTATTAGAGGAGAGAGCAAATACATCTTGTAATACAATATCAGACTCAGCAATAAATCACTGTGAGGCAGAGAACTGTTGTGGTTAGGCAAAAGGGAGTCTGGTGTCATTGACCGTGTGTTTATGTCCATGCCTGTTGTAGTGCATAGCAATGCAGCTCATAGAAAGATAAGGATGGACACAATGGAACAGGATGGCTTAAGCTGCAAAGGAGAGTTATAAAGCATCAATGTTCCTTGAACCACTAAATAAATCATTTTTGAGATGTAAAGTGGCATGGGAAGGTTTCTCTTTGGGGGTAGTGACTGGACTTTTGGTTCATTTGAAATAAGAAAACATTAACTTTGATCATCCTTGATCAAGGAAAAACACAAAAAGGTAATCTGTATGATGACACTGAAGTGTGTAATATCGTGGAGATTCAATAAGAGCAGCTGGTACTCCCCGTACCTCTACAAGCATTTATTTTGCCAGCAAAGCCAAACAAACACACGATCTGATGTTACACACACAGACACACACACACACACACACTTGGGTCCTCTGAGAGACAGAAAGGCATCAGCTAGCGAGAGCTCATCACTTCTGCAAACCCTCAGAAGTGTGACCACACTGGCAGATACAAGACAAGAGCTCACTGAGGACTTCATGACTGTGTTTGCAGAGTCTGATATTCTGAAACATTTAGAGACACTTCTCAATGAAAAAAGCTTTATTTTTGGGACAAAAAAGTGAGCACTGAATTGACCGTAGCTGTTTTTGACTACTTCAATCTCCCTTCTCCTCTTCTCTTAAATGCTTTTGTTCTTTGGTGTTATTTGTAATGAGAACATCAAAATGAAATATATACCCATCTGAAATGTAAAAACACAGCAAGTTTTTATATGAAATTCCATTATTTCTTCTGGTTTGACAGCAGACAACCACAGCATGTTTGTCTGCCACATGTGCAGTTGTTCAACCCATTATTACATTATATCCTGTTGATATCTTTACATGGATCGCTTTCATGGAGCCACTTGCCAAACCAGACTGAGGCCAGCCTTCAAAGCAGATAAAATCCGCAATAATATCCTCTGGTCCACCTCATAATGGTGCCTGGGACGGAGCATAATCAGCCAATCGATCAATCAATTACTTTGATGCTTAGAACTCTAAGGTCCAAATTCTGGACAGTCATTGTGCAAAACATAAGTAAGACTGCTTTAATTATCAAAGGAATTCTCTGAGAGAGACTTTAATATGCAATGGGTAGTTTACGCCTGGTCTATTTTGTGGCATATTTTAATTTGATATGAATATAGAAACAGACCACTGTGTAAATAGATGTTACGGCTGAGTGGAGGGGGCCAAATGATGAATCTTTAGAGTCCTGAAACAGCAGAGCTCCTCTGCATAATCACCATCGCACAGTGGACTCAAACAAACAGCCCACTTTCACTGTTCCATACAGTTTTTAATTGTTTGTACAGCTAGCGGGGAGATGCATCTTTGTTATAACATGTACATCT
The DNA here is from genome assembly GCA_029224185.1 of Karalla daura. Lineage (NCBI taxonomy): Eukaryota > Metazoa > Chordata > Actinopteri > Chaetodontiformes > Leiognathidae > Karalla > Karalla daura. The sequence goes on from CM055202.1 coordinate 10,078,557, forward strand.
GGGCAGCTCCTCAGTTATTCATTAATTGTGCTCTGGTGGGCCCTTGTGTAATTGTTTCTACCACCACACTGGAAGTGGCTGGCCAAAGGAGCTTAGTATTAATTTTCCCCGGCCACAGCCAAGGGATTAGATGTGCTTTCCCTTGGCAAGGCTGTTTGGCAGCCACACTTATCTGCAGCGACTTACAAGGCTTATTGAACATTAGCATGCAATTATCTTTGATGGTCTAACTTTCCTGCTGGCTGACAAGACCCAATTATTCCCTGTTAGGGCTTTTCTGAGGACACGACATGAATATCAAGGTGCACGGAAGCTGAGAAAATAAAAATGTCATCCGGTTGAAATGGACTCTTAATAAAGCTTGAGGTACACTGGAGCACATTTACAAACCTGATTGATTTTGAAATGCTTTGCGTCATTCATCACAAACAGCTATGGATTCTGCAGATGGCTTTGCCTCTTGGTTGTCGATACGCTCCAACTATACGACTGTTGTGGGTGAGGAGGACGTATCGCCAGTTTCCAGAAAACCATCACAGAGCGACCATTTTGGAAATAACAGCAAATCCACTTTAAGTTGAAATGGTTCCACTCTTCTGCTCTCTGGGCTCATAATAATTGTATTAAAGGGTGAAACACAGCGACCGAAGGTCTCATCCATTCAGACTGTTGAAATCTGATAAATCTTAACCTTTTGAAATTAATAAAACATTCCAAGCACAATCTTCTCTACTGATTCAAAGGACCACAATTTATAATACAATTTCTGCATAGACTGACTTCCCCTGAAAAAATCATGTTTGCTTCACCTATAATGTAGAAAATCCATACTGTGTGTGATAAGTGTTCAATATGCAATTAACAGTTTTATGATTGCTCCTGCAGGTAGTGTAATATTCATAATTATTGGATGAACTCAACAAACAGCCGCAGGCCAGATGTACACTTTAATGGGCTCAATTTTATGATTCTTTTATTTACATCAGAGGCATTATTTCATGTCGCTGAGTTTATGTTATTTCCACTTCATCCTTTATTGTGAGGCATTCGGTCCATTCAGTCCAAGTCCATTTTGATTTAAGCGCTATATACTAAATCAATTCATTTTCAATTTTTGGTGACGATCATTGCAGTATAACAGCCAATGACAGGCTATAATTTAAGTGCTTTTAATAGCCATAGACTGAACAAGGACAGCTGCTCAGGGCTTGTTGAACCTCACCATTGCAGTTGGTGAAACTATTCCTACGTACATGTTCCCCACTGGAAGACACTGACGAACAAACAGTTTGAAGCGGGACCATTTGGACCCGGATGCAGCCAGTTACCAAATCAGTTCACATTTCCAGTTTCCATCCCCAAAGCTCACTCTAGACCGGTATCGGAAGCTGCTAATAGTTTTATCAGCGCCAGTCGGTTTTCTTTTCCCTTGCTTACCTCGGAGCCCTCACATGACTCCAATTAGAGACAACTCTACTACCCTTTGGATCACTTAATTCCGTTGTGGCTCTCCCGCTCTTTGTTTCCTATCCTCTGTCTATCACCCGTTGCCTCTGATTGCCTTTTTGCTCACTGCCCATGTAAAGTCACTTCTCAGCAGAGATCGATTCCCTCCCTCATCAGCCGTCGATACCTGGTCGATGGCGGGAAAGGGAGAGGAGGTAACTCTATTGATGATTGAGGAGATGTTGTCACACCTGATTTTCTCTTTATGTCTTGCTCACCTGGGGCCCTGTGATAACACTGCTATTGATTCGAACAAGCCCGGTGCTAATTCATTACAGGCAAAGACGCAGATGGAATCAAAGGCAATATCATTTGTGTGCTTGTTTAAATGTTGCTGCACATGGTTGATGTTAAAATACCTTAAAGTAAATGATTGATCAGAAACTCCCTGTGTGCATGCTTTTTTTGAGTTTCTACATTTTTTTTGTTTGTTTGTTATTATTAGTAGTAGTAGCTTTTTTTATCTTTTAAATCACAGACAACAACATTTACTGACATCAGGAGATGATGAGGGACCCTTGTGTCCCTTACTGCCTACTGTATGCTAAGCACAGGGAGTTGCTGTATTTGCTGTGTTTTGACTGTGCTGTCATAACTTTCCTACCGGTCTTACCTTTAAGGCACAACTACATTGTATTTCAGGCTTTCTGTGATATTTAGTTATTTAGGATGTGACAAGCTCAGTATCATCTAGCCATTAAAATTACAGCTGAAGTCACGACACAGGCAAATACACAAGGAGGAGTACAAACGGGAAGCCCGAGAGTCAGAGAGATGTACGCAAATAGATACAGAGCTACAGAGCAACAAGTAATCAGGATTTTACAGTACGTCTACAAAACATGATTCCACCAGCTATATTCCTCATCCCGTCCTGTCAATTTGCAAAGGCGACAAGTCAAAATTAGGAGCTCTTTCTTGACTTTTAGCAAAGAAATGGCTTCTATGATTTTTTTGTATATAGTCATACATGACTATACCATTTAACCAATAGTGTGGGGGTGTTTTGGCATCAAATGAAGACCAATCGCATACTAGACACAGTTGTGCTGCAGAGGGTACAAATCGATGTCTTTGTTAAAACTTTGTCATAAATGTAGTCGTCAGGTGCGTGGAATGAACGGAATGAGCAGAATTGGCCTGGCAGACTGTGTAAGACAAACACAGACACGCACTGATGCAAGACAAAGAGCTTGTTGAGCAATAACTGCGCCACGGCACGAACAAGTTATGCTTCCTGACACATAATTTGATTTTAATGAACAACAAGTCACAAAGAATGAAGCTCAAAAAGCCTGTTTCCATCGCCGTCCATCTGCAGAGCCGGGCTAATGAAGTGCCTGGCACACAGCACCTGGGCAAGGGGGGGTGCGCGCATTTGGACCCAGATGAGCATGCAGCCTTCTCTCCAAGCCACATGTATGCAGACAATGAGTGAGCATGCTGACAGTACGTCATTTGAATTGTGTTATGTATATATCCGATATATATGTATATACATCGGACTGAAATATCAACACTGGACACCTGATACATTTAATGACTTGCTGTATAAGTTGGTGCAGATAATTTCCTGAAGCAACATGGACAGGTGGTTAACACTGTTGCCCTGGAGCAAGAAGGTCCTGGGTTTGACTCCTGCGTCAGACGGAGGTCCTGTCCGTGGGGCATGTTCTCTCCATGTGAGCGTGGCTGTTTTCCGGGCGCTCTGGTTTTCTCTCGCAGTCAAATAACATGCATGTTTAGGTCAACTGAGGACTCTAAATTCCCTACTATTGAGTGTGAGAGTTAGTGATGGTGATTTCCCACAGAATCACATAATAACTACGGTGAGCCCATCTAACTTTTTATCAAGAATTTAAATTAGTTTAGCACTTTGATACATCAAAATAATGACATTTCTGTGCACCACAGCTGTTTTTTGGCTGCTGTTTTCTAATTAGGAAATAGCAGTGTGCAAAATGCAAAACTGGTAAACATTACCTGCAAGCATCAGGATGTTGGACATAGTTATTGTGAGCATGCTGAGGATAGCATTTAGCTGAACACAGCACGGTGCCTGCGTACAGCCTCTCAGAGCCGCGAGCGAGGCTTGTTTACACGAGCGGAATAATGGAGGCCTTTTGAGCATTTTGACTGACAGGCGATGATGAGTAACAGCAAGAGCAACACTTTGAGTCCTGTAATCCTGCCATAATAGTTGATCAGAACCCAAACTGATAAAACGCGGCTCATTTTGGTAATTGCAGGGACTTGGTGTTTACTTCATGGCGAAAAAAAGGGGTAGCAGGTGGACAGAATCCTCCTCAGGTTGAAATGGCTGATTAAATGAGATTGATGAAGAGAAAGAAGAGTGGAGAAACAAGAGGGGGAAGCAACGCCAAACTACTCAGACGAATCAGCCAAGTCATCCCAGCCAAGCTGTCAGAGGCTGGGCTACACTTTGCATGCAGTGTAACAGATCCCACTCACACATTACCGCACCACATTGTGTGTGTGTATGTGTGTGTGTGTGAGTGTGTGTATGCGATGACATCTGATTGCCAGCTAACACTGTCAGACCTTGCTCTTCACATATGAGTCGATGTACACATAAGCACACATGCACAAGACAGCACACACACATGCTGTCACACACCATCCACCTGTCACAGTCTGACTCTGTCTTGCTCCTTCTCCCACAATCACATATGCATGTTTGTCTGGTGTGCGTGTCTGCGTCACTTTCTCACCCACGCCAACGCCTGCGTGTGAATTATGTGCAAGAAAACTCTCCGAGTTGCTCACGTGCTGTATGAGAAGTGACAGCTCTTCTGAACACAGACACGGAGTTAAATCCCTGCGTCCTCGGCAGCAGCTTGCAGCTTTACGATAGATCTCATCTCACACAGATGATGCAGCAAGATGCACTTTACTGGCTGAGAAATCCCTTTCATCTAAGTGCCGTGGTATGCCAAACTGGCCCAGATTGTGCCTCTGTGACCATTTATCCCACTTAACTAAGCATTTTAACTGGCTTAACTGCAAATCTAATTATCTATAAAGTAACGGATGTGCTCAAAGATATATGGCTATGGATGTGGCTAATCTTTTACTCGGTAAGAGCTTTCATTCAGCACATAAAAGACACAGCCTTGTGCCTTGCTACAACAAGTTAACATGCATTACAGCTATAAACCAGAGCCCTTATATCAATTTGTGTAAATAATTGAGCATTGTTTTCCTTTGTGTTCTATGCACAAAGAAAGAAAAATAAACGCTCAGATTCTCCTGACACTTCCATGTGGAGTTTAAGCTAAACTTCCCACAAAAGCGTGTGCACAGAAATGCGAGAGATGCCTGTGTCGTTCCAGACTTAACACAAGTCAGAAAAAAGCCCAGCAGACTGTGATGATGTGCTTGAATAAAGCTGCTGTGACCAGAGCATTGGAGCACTCAGTGGAGAAGACCCAGGGATATGTGACAGATTTTCAGAGGAGCTTTAACTTTAAGAATGCTTCAAACCCTAGAAATACTTATTATGCTTGATATATGCTTGAATATATATATATATATATATATATATATATATATATATATATATATATATATATATATGTGTGTGTGTACATATACATATATATATACATATATATATATATATATATATATATATATATATATATATATATATATACATATATATATATATATATATATATATATATATATATATATATATATATATATATATATATATATGTATATATATATATATATAAATATGGGGACAGAAGCAGACGTCGCCACAGATGCAGGGTTTTCCAAGCTGAAGATGGAAGGAGATTGTACTGTATATTTTACATGCATGAGGCGGAAAGTGGAAAGCCTCGCGAACAGAAGTGTTGGTGTGTAGCTGTGGGTGTGGTGTTTGATTATGTGGCCGTTCAGAGCAAAGCTGTCATGTTGCTTTCCCATTTAGATCGCATCTCCTCAGGGGGAAACACTTGTTCGTGCGTCTGCCGCGCACAGTCACGGCATGGCAACCTCGATTTCATCAAAGAGACGGGCAGAGAGAAAAGAGGGAAATGGGTGTTGGGAGCAAGCGTATTTCTGCGTTTGCGGTGTGTTCATGCTCTTTTTTCCCCCTTGTCCTTGTGTGTGCTGATGCATACCATTCTGTGTGTTATCTTACAGTATGCTGGTGGGATGGTGTGAACTGTGAAAATTTAATGAAACCAACTTGCGGCGTATGATTGCAATACATCATGTTTCCGTCCTTTCGGCACTGCTTTGATGAAGCCAGCTCATTCATTTTTGAGTCCGTGTTGTAAAGTTCAGGTGCACGCCACAAAAAGTATTGACCTTTCTGCCCGAATGCCGTCAGAATTGATAATCAAGGAATTAAGTGAATTAGGGGCTGGCAAGGGCATTTAGAGAGGGTGAGGGATGGATATGTGAGAAGGACTGTAATGAAGTCAATGGCGCGAGAGTAATGCCCCATCACCCGGCACCGACAGCACCAGTGCCACACACACACACATATACACGCACACACACATACACCTCCCCACTCCTCCCATCCTGCTGCAATACCTCCGGGCTTCGGGGCAGAAGATATTAAAAAACTGTGGCACATCCTTTTCAAGGACGATTAGACATTTCTCCCCTTTGGTCTCCTTATTTACAGATTGCCACAGACTCCACTGAGACGGCTCGGGAGCAATATTTTGCGAGCTTACATTCATATCAAAACCTTGTTTACTAGGTGATGCCAGGTATTTCCCTCTCTGTTTTGGGGGGCCACGAACAAAAAGATTTCCTGTCTAGCTTCAAGACAACATTACACTCCGTAAGATGGCAGCTGCCGCTGACAACCATATCCCAATTGATGATGGTATTCATTGAAAAACCCCAGAAAACAATAAAGCTGTTCATGTGGGCACTACACCTCACCAGCAGTGAATTCATAGTGAAGCTTCAACTGAAAGCACAGTCCTTCCTTTTGCTGCTTGAGCTGCCATTTTACGGAGAGTTCCCAATGTTGATGCAAACACATCCGCAGGCGACATTAAGAGTTAAGTACTGTAAGAGCTGAAGTGTAAGGCGGCTGGCAAAGGATTGAAGATAATGCATCTCATCTTCCCTCTTACGAGTAAACTCTGGTGTTTGTTCTTCACGCTGGCTGCAAAGTGTCACTGCACCTCAAAAAGCGTGCATCTCTGTTCTATAACAAATGCCAAATACCACAAAATATTAATGCTTTTGTCTCTCGTAAAATACAAATGTAAGGATCACAGAGTGGAATAGTTTTTTTGGAGTAGGGTTTTTTTTCCGTTTTCTGTCTCATGACTGAATGCAGAAGTAAGGAGAAGAGAGGAGGGGGAGAGGTGCTTAAATTTTTAACTTGATAAACTCAATACAGAGGATGTCTAGACTTGAGGTAGGCCAAGAAATCGATGGGCACATTTGTTTGTATTCTGTTTAAGGCCCTGTTAACACACACACACACACACTTCACACTTTGCAGTAGACCTGCCCTGTAAGCTGAAGCTCAGGACGGGGATGCTGCAACAAACAGAATGCCCTGCAGCAACTGGTGCTCCATGTCTTCCTCCTCAACAACACTTGCTGACAACCACAACGCTCAGACAGTTTGTGCAATCCCACCCAAACTTGCATTGTCAGACTATGAGGTCCCGGGTGTTTTTTTTTTATTGAGCCATTGAGACTATGTGTTAAATTGTGGCACAAAGTCTCAGGAGGTCTTGTTAGAGCTGTCCACAAAACAGTATCAGAACAGAAATGAAGTCATGCAAACGTCTTATTCTCCTTTTTGGTCAGTGTGCAAATGGACCTTGCTACGTACCGTATGACTTATTCTGTCTGTGATACATTTAAGAAAGGGACTGTTCACCTCAGGCTAACTCCACCATTACTCATACAACACATGACATGCATAAGCAGGCAAAGGCCAGTCTTGGGTCACTAAACCTGGTCAGACTTCTGGGGGCCTGGAAGTGACTGAGTCTACTCTTTGATGAGCCTGTCTGGTGAGTAAAAGCTACCCTTAAATCCTTGAAGGAGCAAAGGAGCACTCCACCCAAATGTGAGTGTCTGAAAAATTCACCTTCTGGAGGCCATCACCTCTAAGTGTAAAACTTGATGACATGTTAAAGGCAAGAAAAAAAAAGTTGTGTTTTCTTCAACAGCAAGTTGCAATAATTGTGTGGTCAAGTCGACCTGGGTCATGCTGTTAGAGGCACAACAGACGGCCTCATCAAGTTAAGTTCAGTCAAATTAAAAGGGAGATGAAAGGGTTTTTATCAAAGTTCCACTGTCATTTTAGGGAGAGATTTATCTCCTAATCACTTAAAAGCCTACTTTGCTTCTTTTAAAACTGCCAGAAGTAACCTTCTGGAGCCAGGAGAAGCTGCACTGCACGTCGACAAAGTCTTCAAGGGTGGGGACACCGCCTGTTAAGCTGCCGTCTGCTTTTTATTTATCTTTTTTTTTTTTAAGATCTTTCACTAATTTATTTCTGACTATAGCCTTACTCAACAAACTTGGAACATGTTTATAGGAATCGAAAAATGTCCCAAGGAGTTTTAGGAAAAAAATAGAGAAAGTGGTGATGAATGAGTCAGCGCCCCCTCAGGCGTTGTCTCTCTCGGTCTTCTTCTCTTTCTTTCTCTCTCTCTCTCGCGTCTATCACTGCCCCCTCTTCATCTAATTAGATTTGTCTGTAGCCTCACTGTTCCTGCCCCGCTTTCACTTCTCTTTGTCTAGCAGCAACGCTTGATCCCATGTACCACAGCTCACTTCGCAAATGGGATTTCAACCCACCACAGGGATTTTTTTTCCCCAAAACTTATTTCTAAAAGAAGCCTACTTAAATATAATGGGAGCTAACATGGGGTAGGAAGTGAGCCGTTTGAGGAGTGCAGAGAGCGTGTAGCGTTGGTGTTAGAAAACATATAAATAAAAAAATCACGCCAAGACTCCATTATGACTGGGCTCTTTAGAGGACTTGTGTAACAGCTGGGAGTAAAGGGCAAATCTGTCAGTAAATCCCTGTTTGCTCCTTCTTTTTTAGTGCCTCAAAAGACCTTTGCCTTCATGTTTCTGACTGATGTATTTTTAAGCAAAATCTAAAGCCAACATGAAAATGAGTGCTGGTCTGCACAGTGTTCAAACAGTGAGGTACTGTGGTTTATAAGATCACCTCAAAAGCTTCTGTGCTCGCAGGCCGACTACATCCTCATCCTACACCTCCCAAAACATTGGTCTTCTCACTGTTTTCTTATCGTTTTATCTCTCCTCACCGACAACAATAAAACAGGAACAAAACTGATAAAGTGGAAAGGTGTGTGTCACCGTTTCAGTGAAGTAATATACAGCAATTTGTGTTTCTGCAGGAATTCTCAGCTGCCTAATGGCTTGCATCTTACCTCCATCAGTACTTTTTTACATCATTGTATTGTTCAATATGTGCTCTTTTCTGACTGACTACCTAACTGGCAATACTGTATGATCATCTTCTATCAACAAACTGTGTCTTCTGTCATCCCATGCACTGCGCTTCTAGTGGAACCAAAAAATAAAATCAGCCACCACTTCAACAACAAATCATTGTCACCGATCTAAAGTGACCTGTGGATGTATGCTAAACTAAAGCCACACTGGATGCAATGCTTCAAGCAGACTGAAGTAACATGTCAAACATTACAGGTCAGTGAGCTTCACCCCAAGCCCCTTTGTTTCTCACCCCAATCCTTTGAGACTAAAATGAACCAAAAAGGAAAAAATATTGTACTCCTGTTGCTGGTATAGAGACAGATTTGTGTGATGATCTTTAAGCTTTGATTTGACATTTCCTCTAGGCAGGAGAGCATTGATACATGACTGCAGACTTTCATTTGGACCAAGGGGCTGAATTTATTCCCTGAATGCACAATGCCCATTTTTCAAGAGTTGCATTGACAGTATTGCTCATGCAAAATGAGAAGACCGTGTTAAACTTTGATGGGAACATAACAGTATCTACATAACGATTATTTCATTAGGATTCCTCTTGTGTACCTCCCTCCCTCAGGTATGATAGGCTGCTGGGAGATAATGCTGGATATATTATTGATCTCATCTGACAAGGGAATGCCTCAGGATCCCAGGAAGAGTTGGAAAACACTACTGACGAGACAGATGTCTGAACCTCCTTGCTCGCCTGCTGCTACCACCTGGCTCCAGATGAGTAGCAGAAGATGTACAAAAATATGAAGCCATAAAAAGCCATTTAAACAACTGAATATGTACCAGCTTTTAGTTCATCATAGAGATGCTTTTTTCTATTGACTCAGAGACCATTTGGAGTAAAACACCAGCCCACCAGGGGCCTTTACCTGGTGCATTTCCTCATCCAGCAGTGCTCTTCCTCTCAGTCCATCTCTTATCCACTTACTGTAAGCAGGGGTGATGAGATTGTGGGTGAAAGGGCCTGCCAGTAGCCACTGATCCCATTACTGAACCTGTTTTCCCTGTGCTCAGGTCAACTGGCTGTGGCAAGTCAAGTGATGTTTTTTGTGCATTCATGTGTGTATTTGAGGACACACACAGAGAGGCTGATGTAAGTGTGTGCGTATAGCCATGAATGTTTGTGCGTTCCAAAGATTAATGGGCTGTTGAGCTCCACCTTTGGTCGCGGCCGACACCAGACAACGGACAACATATTATTATTGAAGCACTCCTGGCCAAAATAACAGCCACTGTGTGTCGAGATACTGCTTTCTCATTCTGGAGATGGACTCTACTGGCTCTCCTTTGATAAGGACCAGAGAGGGAGTAAGAGAGAGCATAGAGCTGCAAAGAAATACTGACCAGCAGGCAGGGAGACAAAGAGTAATAAAGAGTGAGACACTGAGACTGAGTGGGAATCAAAGAGCGATAGAAAGAGGGGAAAAGCTGTAACAGAGAAAAATGTCCACCTTAACCTGTAATTTGTCTGCTGAATGTTGCTTAGGAATTATAAATCTATCAAAGAGAAGGAAATGGCCAAACCAACAGGATGCCAGTGACACATAATGAACTGCCCATGGTGGTGGAGAGCCACAAACATTCAACACCGATCCCTACACTCCAGTCCGTATTGATACCAAAACAAAACTTTCCCCAGTCAATATCTGGGCCTTGAGGTGACGACAAACGTCCCTGCTATACTGGCATTCAAAGGTCTTTACTCAGCACTCCCTTTGGGAAATGCTGTGGGTTGGTTTATGTTGCTGGGTGTCAACAGCTGGGAAAACAAAGAGATTACAGGAGTTTAAGGTAGCTGTAAAGGAGGCACTTTGTACAAGTGCTGCCAAATGGTGGCAATTTAATTTCACAGTAGTGTTTTTTGGGTACTTATAAAAATACATCCATCTCTGCTGGCTTGATTTTCTCGCTGATGGACAGTGCACACACTTTATACACAAGCTCACACACGCAAAGACACACACATACACATCTAATCTACTATTCCTTTAGCCAGAAGGGGAGGATATGTTGCCAGCATATAATTCTCCTCCCCCTGTGCTACTCTCCTCTCTGTATCTATGAGGAATGCTTTTGAAGATGATAAACTGCTATTTTTTGCGATGTGCCCTGTGCAAGACTTTTCCTATCGTACAGCCTTTTCTGTGGTACGGTCAGATCAACCATCATGCAGAGCTGTGCAGGCTGTGCTGAGCTGAAGCTTTGGGCGCTGTGACTGGCTCTCCAACAATCAAACCAGGCTGTTGAGACTTGATCCTGAGCTGGAGCTCCAGTTGCAGTGCCTTCACTTCATCAGTGATTAAGGTGAGAGGGAGGAAAAGTCCAATGACTGTGGTCAGGACAAGAGTCAAAGCTGGTGGAGATAATTTGCTGTTTTTTTGGGGGGTTTTTTTTGTTTCTGTATTTTTCCCAAATTTTCACCAAATTTAAGTCCTGCTGTGTAACCACTAAATAAAATATGAACCTGGGGTTGAAAAGTAAGTTTCCTCTTTCTGCTGAGACTAATAAAAATACAAGGCAACAGCAGACATGTTATCCCCAGAAACCCAAATGACACTGAAAATACAACAGTGAAATGGTGGTTGCATTTTCCAGGTTTGGTCAAGCGTTACTTTGAGTCTATAATTACATACAAACAGACTGTAGTCATCCTTAGAAATTAGGTTTATCATTTGTAGTAGTCATAGAAGGGACAGTAGCACAATCTGTCCACAAATGTACTGGCAAATAGATCATTATAAAATATGTATAAGCTTTTGCAGTATTATTCACAAATTTTGTCTACTGCAAAACAATTTTGCAGATTGCGTGTATTGATTCTGAACTCCTCTATTAGCATTTTTTGCCCCAGGCAAGCACAACAATGAGCTATTGCCTGAAGAAAGAGTCCACTCCCACAGACAGGACAAACAAACAAATAACAACTAACCGCTTTTATTTGTTGTTGCTGTACTGTTGTCTCTAAAGGTGAGTCACTAAATCAGCTTGTGTCTGTATGTCTACATGTGTGTTGCATCCATGTAGGAAATGTATATGTGAGAACATTATGTTTTTGCATAATGTAAAGTATAAAACATGTGAAAGAGAGGCGGGGAAGCAAAGACTGGGCAGTCATTAAATGTGTATATGTGTACGGATACACTGAACTACCAGCTGAATAATACATCTTTACTGTCTCTGGCAATGAAGTTGGCCGAGTTTCTGTTGACACCGTGTGAGAGGGAGAGAGAGGTGTTAAATCAACTCTGGTAATCATGTTGTGGGGCTGGAAACAAAAGCAGGAGGCAGCAAGTGCATGGGAAATATTGGGCTGTGTGGCCAGTAACTAAATAAAACCCCACTGATAAATGAAAGGCTGGGCCAAGCCTGCCTGTCTGTCTGAAGGCTGACTTCTTGGCCTTCGTCTTCATTTCACTGCGGATGTTTAGCTCCACAGAGTGGATGTCTGTCAACAGTGAAAAGCTCCTGGAGTTGGGTGACAAATGCTGGGCAGAAGCTTGACCAGCTGGGAGGGAGGATTACAGCAGCAACAGTAAACACAATACAATAACACAGGCACCATATCTGTAAACACACTGTAGACACACACACACACACAGACACACACACACACAAACATATATATATATATACACAGTATATACTATACTGTATCCAATCTCTGTGTGTGGAACAGCACAAAATCATTTCCATGGAATGCATTAACATGATGTGCAACTAGTATGATCAGATGATCATTTAATAATAGGCCGGTGTGAAAGGAAAGGTTGAAATGTCTTTCGTGACCAATTCTCTGTGAGGCACAGATGAATCCTATATCTACAGTGTTCTGCTTTGGTGAAAAGGGAATTTCTGAGTAACTGGCGTAGCTTTTTAGGGCAAAGCCGTGTGAAAGCTTAACAATGATCACAATGGCCAGGGAGATACAAGCGAAGATACATAGAGCTTGTGATCAGATTATTCTGAGTCAATTGATGTTGGCTGTGAGAGTGATGTTCAAAGGCTTCAATGATGATGCACGTATTGACTGGCTGTGGTCGACTGGCAGTGATGTCAGAATGTGCAGTTATGTATGCGCATCCATTTTGGGTGAGGATAGGCCAGTTCTGCATGAGATCGAAGAGTCAAAATTACAGAGAGAGACAACATCATTAGAAGGAACACTGACAGAGATAAATGCCAGCAATTGCTGTGACGGACATCCTCTCAGAAAACGTCCCAGTCCAACCTTCCTCCATGCATCCATTATCTTACCTGCTTTGTGCTCAACAGTGTCGCCAGGGTCATATGGTGCCTATCTCCAACCCACAATGGGTAAAGGCAGGGAATAGACCATGGACAGGTCATTAGTCTGTCACAAATCACACACACCATTCACACTCAACACCCAGAGACAACCCAGGCAGACATGGGGAGAACATGCATACTCCAACATGCATACTCCACACCAAAATACCATCGGTTTGATCAATCGAAATTACCTGTCAGGAAAATGTATACCTCTAATGCTTCAAGATAATTTTGACTATATTAAACTAAAATACATGCACCGAGAAAGGTGCATCAGAGGGAACACAAAGCCCCATTTGAAATGCCGGCCAACGACGTCGCATCAGATTAGTAGCCGCACTGTCTAAACCCACTTCACACCCATGAAGATTTCCAAGTGCGGCTTTGCCAAGCTGTCAGGGGACATTCACCTCAAATGTGCAGAGATACAGGAGGTGCTGTGTTATCAGCTCCCTTCCACACCCGAGACCAGATCTCGCATGAAAAACATCCTCCTTGTAAACATATGTGAAATATGACAAAATCTGAGAACTTTTTCTCACTCTTTTAACAAAGTCATGTCACATCTGAGCCATTTCCATTTCCCTCTTGACCTTCATTACAAGCAATCTCCCCTTTCCTCACATCTCCTCCCTTCCCTGTATCTCTCTCTCTCTCTCTCTCTCTCTCTCTCTCTCTGCTGCCCACGACTTAGCCAATTATAATTGTGTTTAAAAAGGAGCTCCGAATGCAGCCAAGCGAGTTGACGGGACGCACTTCGAGCAGGCAGGCAGGCAGACAGTACGATTGGCAATCCCCTCTTATCGCCATCTGAGGCAAAGGGGGTTGCCAGGTTGAGATGAGGTCACACATGGTCTGTAGCCCAACCATGAGGTCCTGGCTCGACCTCATGGTGCTAACAGTGGGATCACACACATACACACACACACGCTCAGAGGAACTGGCAGCTTAGAGGAATGCTCTCATTCAGCACAGGGGCAACGGAAGTCTGTCAGAATGAAGCTGCGCTACTGAGCCGTGTGTTGATGCGGCTACCACAGAGCTGGCAGCATTTGGGGTTGCCAGTTCAGTCTCAGACAAACACACACGCACGCACACACACACACACATACACACACACAAAAAAAGATTGTAGGCACCGCTAGTTAGATTTCATTGTCTGACAAAATTACAATTTCTACCTTTTCAGCTCTCACATTTGTATAATTCAATGCACATAGAAATGAGATATCATCCAGGTTTGCATTTATTTATAGATTCTCCTGCGTCGAGTCTCCATTCACTCGGCTGCTCTCCCCACAAATGTTTATTGGAATGAGCGTGGGGAGCCAAATAGAGATGCACTGATTGACAAAATCACATCTTGGGCCTTAAATGAGAGTTTATGTGCGCATGGCGGGCATATTTACAACTGTTAACAAATAGCCTTAGGGGAGAGAAGAGCCACTGGAGAGATGGAGTCAGCAGAGTGGGAGAGAGAGGAGAAATAAACTTTATGGAAATGGCGGACCAGCGGAGACCCCCCGACTACAAGCTACATAATGCAACAAAAGAAGGGGATGATGTTTATGTCAGAGTACTTTCTAATATTCATACGTTACATTTTCCAACTTAATTGGAATCTGTCAGGGCGCATTGGCCGTGAGTGGCATCACAGCAGCAGCTGGGCTGTTTCCCTACGGCTGATGAGATGCAATAAAAAGAGAGAGAGAGAGAGGGACAGAGAGACAGAGAGAGGAAAAGAGAGAAAGAGAGAGAGAGAGAGACGGAGACATGAGGGAGAAGTGGATTGCGGGGAGCCGAATGAAATGCAATTCAGAGTCAATGGGAGTCAAAAACACATTACTGCAAGCATGGCTTGAGTAAACCTGTAAAGGGAAGATTGTTTAAGACAAATACATCTGCCTATTCAAACCCTACTGTTCCCTCTGGGGTCTGTCTCTCTCCCACCATCTCTGTCTCTCTGATTGTCTCGTACTCACTTACACACGCACTCACACAGCCACACACCTGATCAAAATAATCATTAAAGATATATTTTGTTGTGGAATCACACTGATGATCAACAATTAAAACTTACTATATGTGTCTCTTTATTAAGGCACCCTGACTTTTATATGAATGACTGTTCATACGCATATAAAGAACAAAAAGAAAGAAAAAAAAACAAAAACATAAGTGCTGTGTTGGAATGGGGATGAATTGTTGCCAGTGCTGTAGGCACAAGATGCAAACACCTACAAAAACTACCTGCCAATGAAAAATCATCTCCCCTGCCAAATCTGCCACGAGGCTATGTTTCAAAGTCAGTCAAGGTATTCAGTGATCACAAATTCTATTTCAACAGCATGTTACTGACTTGATGCAGGTTTTGTTTTGCTATTGCATTTGCCCATTTTTCTATTACGTTTTCAGAGCTATCTCAGACAGAGGACTAAAATAATAAGTTGAAACATTTTGTATTATAAGAAGCAACTTCCAAAAACATGTCTCTGCCCATAAATCATTATCTTTGCCAAGGTAGGGAATAATACTTGGAATGACTGCTGGTCTATCACAGGGTACACCTAAATTGATGTTTTCAGACTGAGGGAGGAAACCAGAGTACCCAGTGAAAAAGTACCCAGAGAGGCCTTCTTGCTGTACTCAGAGTGCAGCTGCCAGGCACAGGGGGCTGGCCTGCTCAATGGAAAGCACTTTGAGTTCAGTACCTTGAACATATCTGCCCACAGATACAGAATGGATGATTATGTGAATGGAGAAAATGTACTGTGTGGTTGTACACTGTACCCTGACCTCCTTGCTCTCACCAAAGAAGCGGCAAGATAAGCACAGCAGGGGGAACAATTATAACAACATGGCTCTTTAGAACATAAACTGAGGGGGTAACAGCGGATGCTGGGGTGGAGATGGGGCTTGTTAAATGCTATATAGCAGCAGGATAGCTTTCGTGTTACAGAAAGACTAAATGCAAAACTGTACACAGCATTACAAAGTTCTAACCTTATATGTGTCACTAGCACTGGGAGCACTAGCACTAGATTCTGGCTGTCATACCCACCAGTGATACTGAACTGGAGCAGACTGAGAAGAGACTGAATACTAATTTGTGTAATTTGAAATCCATGTTAAGTTGTCAGCATGAGTCAGTTTGCCATTGCAATTTCATATTTATGTTTATGCATTGTAACTCATACAAGCATATGTTGCTAGAGGTCAGGAAGGGGTTATAAAACAAACATGACTGAAACTACATTTTTAGTAATGTACAAAGCGCAGCACTGTGGGGAACTGGTTTCTGATTTGGTTGCTAGGTTTAAGACCTTGTCAGGTCATCATACAGTATGTGGCATACATGGGCGAATTACTATAACACAATGGAATATATTGAACTTAAAGTGGCAGGCTTATTGTGAGGGTTACAGTCTTCTTTTAACATCTTTCATTACTTATGAAAAAAAAATGTAATCCACTTACCTTTGGAGGTCCAATGGGGAGATACACAGAAGGAAAAGGAAGAAAAAGAGAGGAAAAAAAAACATTAGTACATTTTGAAACAAAATGCCCTATTCTTACTCAAAGGTAATGGTTACTAAGGCTTCTGCAAAGGAAATTAGTTCACAATTGTGAGACAAGTCATTCTTTCGATGCATTTCTACAGTTATGGGCAAAGTTGGTGAGAAAGCGACAGTAATTTAGGTCATTTAGCCAAGATCAGTTTGCTAATTGTTGAGAAGGCAAAGTTGGGTACAAAAACATTTTGAGGCTGCCATTATTTTCCCACAGGCATAATGAAAGGTGCATATAATTAGTGTTTCTGTAGAGTGTGCAGTATTTTTCTCAACAAAAAAGACCAGCAATGATTTGACCCTTTATTTTGACAATACAAAGCAGTGTGCTTCTGGAGTTTCTGCTGTGTTATGTCTGGAGGTGTACAGCGCCTGGCCTGTCTTAAAAAGTAAAGAAAACTAGAACTTGCTTAACCATACAACCATAATCACTGTACAAAAAGACTGAGGACCTACCACTTTTCAGTTCTTATTTCTTACTCTTAATATGTAAATTCTCATTGATGTGTTGAGCCCTCAGCTAGGGTGTGTGGCAACTGTGATCATTAGGTAAAAAGATGTTAAAAAAAAAAAAGGTCACTGCTTTTCTATCACATTTTTATTAAATTAAAATCACTACTGATATAGAAATCGTTTTCAAATTAATGATAACATCGTAATAACTAAACATCACTGATGTTTTCAGCTCAAATGCTTGTACTATATGCTTCATCTACAGTATGTTTGACCATTCATAAGACATTAATGCAGGATGAAAATAAATCAACAGCTTGATGAAAACACACCCACACATACAGAACCCCCTTCCACATTCGTATGGTCGCATACACACAGTTATACACACACACACACACACACACAGCTACACACACAATGACACCAGGCCTACAGCTGGGAACATCTGGAGATGAAGTCGATTGGAAGTCAAATCACAACGCTGGCGGAGAACCAAAGCAGAAGGCGACAGATCTGAGCAATCACAGCTATTGCCATCATTGGCCAGCTCTGCTTCCCCAAACCCTCCACCTTCCAAATTCACCAGTATGACTTTGAGAAAGAATCACAGGCTCTGTCCACCAGCTCTGCAGGGTGCGTGAAGTTCACGACCAAAGTCAAACCAATGGCAAAAGTGAAACTAATTCAGGATTTTAACCCTGATGCCAAACTAAAGTGCACACAGTACCTTATCGTTTCAACATTATACAATGCAGACTAGTAATGCACACTATATATAAGACCTGGCAAAGTACCAGTGACACCCTAACAACATCAATAAAGGAAGTGCACTTTAGAGCGGTTTGTTTTAGACTGCATTTCACAGTGTAGCACTTTCATTTTGATGGTCGCTCATTATTCTATAGTTCGGTAGATCGCATTGTTTCTATGATGATGATGCTGATTAATCAGTTTTCTTTTTTTAAATTCATCAATTTTAAGAGCATGTAGTTATTTATTTGTCATTCAGTAAAAGTGGGCAAGAGTGTTTTTTTTTAATCACATTAAAAATGATACAGGTATTATTGTAAACATTACGGTAGTACCTGTGTTATAAGAAATGTATATGCTAGAGAGAGACCGTGGTAGAGAAAGATGGACGGTCTTTTCTCTGAGCACAGCATGCATTAGCAACACTAGACTATGATTGTAGTAAATGTCACACAGTAGAGGGCAAAGTAAAGGGCTGGTGA
The DNA here is from genome assembly GCA_029224185.1 of Karalla daura. Classification (NCBI taxonomy): domain Eukaryota; kingdom Metazoa; phylum Chordata; class Actinopteri; order Chaetodontiformes; family Leiognathidae; genus Karalla; species Karalla daura. The sequence goes on from CM055202.1 coordinate 10,097,119, forward strand.
TGGCCACAGCTACATGGTTATTATTCCTCTCACCATCCACCTCCTCTCCTCCTCTTTCCCCCTTCTTCTGTCACTCACAAAACTATAATCCGCTATACAGCAGCGGTGGCATGAGAAGGAACTGCGATAAGGCACAATGTACACTGATTCAAATCAATCCTGTGTGTTTCTGCATGATGGAGAAAGCCCTCTGAGAGAAGACATAAAACAGATGTGTAAGTAAACTACAGTTTAAAGCCTTATGATTTGAATGTCTCACTAGGAGACACTCTTGAAGATGAGATTGCACCCTCAGCTCTTCTTACTGATGTTTCCCTCCCACAAGAGTTAAAGCCTTGCATTAGTGAAAATAAAGACACATTCTCAACTTTGATTAAAATCATTTTCTACGACTGAAAGACAATTAAAGTGTTGTAAAAACTCCTTCTGGGCTGAAAATCCAGACCAAAAATCACAGTGGCAATTACACCACATTCACAAAGAATCTGTGTTACAGATTTATTAAATTACAGATAAAAATGTATTACAGATAAAAATGAATATAATTCTTGGTTGTTCTTCACCATACAAATAATTAACAGTATCAATATAATAACAATATAAATAATTAATGTTGCAGTATTTGTTCTTGCTTTTGCTATAAAAATTTATAGCCAATAGCAATTCCAGTTTTTAAACTATTTTATTTGCATGACACACCTAGCATCTCCCAACCTGTTATGGAGTCGTTACAGAACAGTTGTCAAGATGTCTATAATAGCAAGTTCTTAGTTTAATTCTGTTGAATTTTTGGCCACACTATGTGACACATTGCTGTGACTTTGATGAATTCCTGGCACTGCAACAGCTGTGAGATTAGTCAGGAGGGTCACAGCATGTGTTCTCCACACAGCAGAAGGTTGACGTAATACATACCTAGACATGATAGCGAGGACCACAGAGACGTGAGGGCTATCTGCCTCCAAAGAGGCTTTCTGCTCATTTAATGCTGCCTTTATGCTGATGGAGGACGTACTGAAATTGCTACAAGGATACAACCTCAAAAAGAGAAGACATACAAGTCTTTCAGAGGTTGTTGTACCCATGGCAATCTCTTGAAAAACATGTTTGCACTGCAAGAGACAAAAAAAAAAAGATAAGGACTGGGTCCTTTCAAGGATGCTACCACTGGTGACAAGTTGTCCTCAAGGTTAAGGGTGTGCGGTTGTCCTTCGAAAGCGTGCAGGGGACTCAGTGATCCAGTTTGAGTGCTGACCCTTCAGACCAACAACAGACTTGTATTAAAAAAGAAAGCACTGCTGAGGCTAGGTGGCCTACGGGAGGGGTGACATGATGAAATACGAAGCAGGACCCAGCCCGAGCATTAGATCTTCGGGTTCAAGGGCTTACACAGTAAAACACTACTTTTTTACCTTTTTAGCAACTACATTCAATTGCCCATCGCAGATTTTTTTTGTTTTGGTAATCTTTTTTTTTTTGGAAGAACCATGTGTCAAGACTACATCATGTCAATATAATGGCCTCATCTAAATCGATCAAGTTTTTCCATGTTAATGTCAATTTATGCCCGACCGCTTACAAAGGTGAATTTGGCTATGTCTGACCATGGAACAAACCAGTCCAGCCCCAAAAATGAGGCTGGAAACATAAAGACAGGGGTGGACGGGGTTGGTCACCACGCAGCAGGTGATTTCTTGCATCCTTTCAACTGATTAAAAAGTAATGTGGAAGGTGTGGATTTAATGTGGCAATTGTTCTGCGCCAAAAGGATGGGGGCTCTCCAGCCCTCTACATCTTCTTCACATCTGCATCACTGTGAAAGAAGTACAGCACATCTGGATCAAGTATGTAAGTGTAACTCCCATACCGTATGATATTTCTTATTTGATGCTATTGGTATTAATGCTGCTGCAACACTCTCCGCTCCTCTGGGATTTGTTAGCACAACATATTGGAAAACTAGATGCAGTGATATGCTCCTGTTCTGCCACAGGAGCATCAGTAAGGTCAGGCATTAATGTGGGGTAATAAGTTCTGGCTCGGTGAAAATTATCCCGAAGGTGTTCGATGGGGGTTGAGGTCAAGGCTCTGCGCCAGTCAAGCTCCTCCAAAGCAGACTGGGAAAATCATTTATTTATGTGAGGACCTAGCAATGTGTAGCAAGGACGCTGTCGAAATCCTTTACATCAGGCAATCGTTTACCTTTTGTCATCCATTATAATTGTCGTATCATCCTTTGTACAAACCAATCAAAACATGGCTTTCTTCCTAGATGGCAAGGCGCATGGAAAAGTATGCAAATTCCAGCTCATGAAGTAACACTAGTGCTCTTATTTGCTCTCTTTTACCTGAATGTTTTCCCTTTTCTTCATTATCTGTATGACTGAGTGCTTTCTAGCCTCAGGTGTTTTGACCTTATTTTCACTTGCTTTACTCCCGGAGGTCTTGCTGATTTGGTCCAGATTCCAACAAATACCAAAAAAGCTTGAAGTTATGAGTGACTCCATTGTTGTTTGTCTTGTTTGTCTAGGTTTTCTCACATATACCATCCTCTCGCTTTCTCTCTCTCTCTCTCTCTCTCTCTCTCTCTCTCTCTCTCTCTCTCTCTCTCTCTCTCTCTCTCTCTCACACACACACACACACCTAGGGGCAATTTTAGGGTCATCAGATTTCAGTACGATTGATGCTGAAGAATAATGAGCATACAGAGAAAATATACTTAGACAATGTTAACATTGGGTTACACTCAGACACAGAAAACACATTATTAAAAACAATAAAATAATTTTGCCTTTGCAGTACAAAAGCACAGCAGAGAGACAGCAGTGCCCCCAAGGGTAGACTTTGCCTACGCAGGATGATTGAGCCAAGTTTGGGATAGCTGACAAAAATATGTTTATACCTCCCACAGCAGTTCTCTCACGCAGCTATTCTTCTCCTGTGTCAGGGGCCAAGCCTCTCAAGGTGCGTTATCATTTAGTGTGGTGAGGTTTTCTGCCGGTGAATTGATTCTGTGGGTTGAAGGCTACCTGTCTGCACAGTATCCTCCAGCCTAACCAGCCAGACCGAACCCGACACATTTGTGCCCACATATTCTCTCTGTTCTTGTCCAAAAAAACCAAAAGGGGCGAGCACGAAAAGCCTCCTTCGAGAGGAGTGTGAAACCCTCCTTGAAGGAAAAATAGGGCCTTCCATCTCTCTTTCTCCCTCTCCCTGGCTTATGAGTTGCTCACAAAGGCAGCAGACAGGCGGGTAGAAATCAATTCCATGGAGCCACCAGATGAAAGTAAGGGAGAAAAAGAGTGGAGAAAGACAGAGAAGCGCTATGAAGATTTCACCAGGCAAAAAGCAAAAATAACTCATGGATATTGGCCGGTCCTCCACCTGTGTTTACACACACACACTCAATACAGTATGAACAGAGTAGGTGGTGGGATACATAAACTCCAAAGAAGTTCTTACCCTAACACAGACTGTTGCTTTTCTTACTTAACAATAGAAAAAATAAATCTCCTGAGATTGCTCGACCTACACAAAAACCGTTCAGGCCAATCACTGTAACTTTAGAGGTGCCAGACAGAAGTTCTGTCACAGTGATCTCACAGCTTTGTAAACTGCAATTGAACTTCTTATAACAACAAACAGAATATTTAAATGAAGAACAAAAAATGTATGGACAGGTCGCAGAGGTTAATGCTGCGTTAAGCACAATCCTATTTGTGAATTTGAATTCAGTTTGATAAAAATCACACATTTGTAAATGTCTGACAAACACAGTAACATATGGCAAAGTAGGTTGTATGATAATTCCTGCTATACTAGTTTTGCAAACACGCTCACCAGGTGACAGCAATAGCAGCCATGCTTCCCATGGCTAATATAATTGGGTGAACGTAAGCATTTCTATTTGAAATTCCATTTTCTTGCTCAAAATAGTTCTGAATACAGAAGTGTGAAGGAAAATGTGACATCAATACACAATCTAAGTGCTAACAAATTGAGTTACTTGAAAAATATGTTTTAAGTTACAGCAATGACCCACTGTGCCAAAGCCTATGCCTGATGAAAACAGCTGAATTATATAAAACCGGCCTTGTTATTACCATTATTCATTATTATCCAACAGACACAATCAAAAACAAAGTTTCAGACTTTCCTGTTGAAAAACATTTTCATGTATATGGCTTGGGTCTCCATGCCAGGGCAGGAAGTTAATTCATTTGCAAGGGCCCTGAATGCACTGCAACGCAATAATCTGTGAATGAGTGTGTGTTTGTGTGTGTGTGTAATATAGAGAGAAAGAGATAGACAGAGACAGAGAGAGAGAGAGATAGAGAGAGTGCGAGAGACAGAGAGAGAGAGAGAGAGAGAGAGAGAGGGAGGGACGGTAGGAGGGAAAGATACCAAAATAAAGTCATGACAAGAGGAAACATAAATCCCAAAACTGACTAAAGGATGAGACTACAGGAGTGGAGAGAATCTCTCTCTCTCTCTCTCTCTCTGTCTCTCTCTCTCTCTGTCTGTCTCTCTCTCTCTCTCTCTCTCTCTCTATCTCTCTCTCTCTCTCTCTCACACACACACACACCCACACACACACACACACACACAAATATCTACACACACACAGGGACACCACATATAAGCAGCTTCAAGCTGACTACGATCCCAAACGGCCCACTTACAGACAGGCTTTTGGCGCTATCTACAATCTGCATCACTGCCCTTGTGTGGATGCATGTGTGTGTGTATACAGAGGGTGCCAACAGCTCTCAACCAGTATTAGGATTATCCTACTGATCGATCCTGGCAACATAAATATGAACAGGAGAGAGAGCAAGGAAGAAAAAAACGGGGAGGGAGAGGGAGAGAGCTAGAGAGGAGGCATCCTTCAAAAATAGGAACAAAGACAGAGGGACGGTGGCAAACAAGGAACAAGGAGTCGTGGAGCTCGAGTCTGGAAAGAGAGAAGTGAGCGGTGTGTGTGGGTGTGAGCGAGTGGGAGGATTAGTAAGAGAGGGGAGAGAGCAATGTAGGAAGATGAGACACACACACACACACTCCCAGCCCACTCACAAACCTATGATGAAACACATCACCTTCCAGACCATGAAACCATATATGTGCCCATGTGTATGTTCATGCATTTGTCTGCGACCCGTTCAGACCTCTCCTCTGTCTGTCCCACCTGTGCTCTGTTCATTCACAGCCAGAGCTAAAAGGCATGATTTTACACCCATTGTGAATATCCAAGGGCCCTCAACCCTTTGCCTCAGTATTCTTGCCAAAAAAAAAAAAAAAAAACTGCACTTCACATCCCGAGCAGCATATTTGAGCTGACAAGATATCATTGGATTACAAAGCTCATTTCACCGTAGGTTTAACACTTGACACACTAGCGCCTGGCTTGGTCAGGCATGCAGATGGAGAAGGAGATGGAGCTGCGCTTCTCTCCTACCCATCATTGTCTGTGGCATTTGCAAAGGGCACTTGCAGGAAGCCTCAGACATGACAAGCTCAGGCTCCATCTGCATCCCGTGATTGCTCTGTGGACTGAATATAACAGACGCTTTCCAAACCAGTGGAGCGGCGGGGCACTTTAGTGGCGAGGCGGCAGAAGTTACGCACACAGGTAAAAACCATTAGTGCAATCGCGCTAATATTGTTTCTCACTTGACCACGTTCTTTCCTGCATGGGAGGAGACCACTTGCTGGCTAGAGTGCTGGTCCGTATTGAAAAAAAAAGGAGAAATGAAAAGAACACAGGCTCAGTGGAGCGAGATAAAACAAAGACATTCTTAAGGGTAATAGGACGTACGCGCGGGGCAACGCTAGGCTGGAGATGGGGCGGCGGGAGACAACGCGTGGACCTACAAGGCGAGGGAACGCATCAATGCTTGATTAGCTGCGCATTAGAAAGCAGGCCTACTTTCTGTCTGCAAGTACTTAGCCCTCGTTGAGACCCTAGAGTCTTTCACCCCCAAAGCTTCCACCACTGCGAAGAGAGAAAACTTGTGTTCTCTTTCATGGTACACGTGTACTCCTGACGTGTAGCGGGGATTGTAATGCTCCCGATGGCAGGCCCTGGTGATTTGTCAAGAATGATGGTACATCTGCAGGAGGCAGTATTAATGATGCACTGGCCGTGGTTACAAGCTCCCACTGTGCTGAACAAACACATACACACACACACATCCAGTGTTGCATACTCAGAACACACATGCGTGCTATGTCTGAAAATCCTTTCTCCGTTTTAGTCGCAAGGAAATGACAACTTGACTTTTCTTGAGATAAAATACATTCTGTCAAATGGAGTTCTACAGGTACATGAAAATAAACTGAGTACCTGACAATCCAGAATCTTAGCAGGGTGACAATCAGTCAAAATATGGGATGCCTTGTCACACCCCGATTGGCACAAGTCCACTAAGCATGGTGCACTAAGCACAGATCAGCTGTGTGCTGTTTGTTCCGGACTGGTACGCAAAGCGGCAGAGTGACGCCAGTGACATTACGCATTCTAGATTTTAGTCGCGCATGCGTACCTGTATTCCAATAATCTGCATCCCTGAGTACGTGTTCAAACTGTGGGTAAGCAATGACAGCTTAGGGCATGTTCTGATGAGGCAGAAATGCTGATAATGTTCTTTAGATATTCTATAAATTAATCTGACAATCAATGTTGCATTAATTCCTGAAAATGTGACTTTGATAACCCAAAAACAGTTGAACCACAACATGTCTCAGATGAATGCACACATGTTGAATTGAGGCCGATGTGGATAGACAGGATGGAGGGAGTGGATAGGAAGCATGGGAGAGGGCAAAGCAGCCGAGGACGTGGAGAGGTTAGTGGGGTGTATTGGGTTTATGCAGTGGGTAAGAGGGTGGGAGGGGGGACGGGGGGCATCTGTCTACTGTTCAATTTGCCATCTGTGAGGCATTCCAATGCCAGGGTCCCTAATCAGGCAATCCATCACACCCCAATAGAAACACTGTCAATTATACCCCGTGACAAGGCTGACAGAGGCCCTCATGCCATTCAAAAAAGTTGCTGCCCTCTCATGCATCACGCTGTAGGCTTGCAGAACAGAGTCAAGTCACTTCTGTTAAAACATGTTGTTCCCCACTGCTTTTTCTTGTCCAGTTACATTTTTAACTATCACCTCAGCTACTCGTGCTGTGACACATAATGTTGAGAGTGGAACATCAATATTAATGTTTACATTAACCGGTATTGTGAATGCATCGCTGTATGAACTTTTTATAGGTTCTCTCGTCTCCGCTGCCAATTTCAACATGAACTAACGGCATTGTACTTAACTTTGCCAGTGTTAAGGACTGTCCTCTAGAAATGTCCCTTTCTCAGATGTTGATGGAAAGGCTGAGCATTCTCTGTATGTATTTGTGCCATGTACAGTGTCGCTCAATACCAAGAACCTTAGGATTCCAGACATTGCACTGTGTCCTTGTGCCCTTGTTCAGAATAGATGTTATAATGGTCCTAGCAAACCTTCAAGTTGCATCTTCAAAAAGATAATCAGCAGACATTTGGTAAACCCGGGGCCTGAGATCAAGGCTTTTGTAAAAGGTTAAAAAAAAAAATCAATGCCCTCCCTCCATAAACCTTCTGTACCTGGCTTTATGAAACAATTGCAGCATCTGCAGATTTTTATTTTCTCATACTCTGTCTGTCTGTCTATCTATCTATCTATCTATCTATCTATCTATCTATCTATCTATCTATCTATCTATCTATCTATCTATCTATCTATCTATCTATCTATCTATCTATCTATCTATCTATCTATCTATCTGCCTATTCCCTCTCTTCTCTCTTCTTTTAATGAATGCAAACCAGTTCTAATTCAGAGGCCATCAGCTCACTAAATGCACTCTAACACTTCTCTGGCACTGAGGTCACACAGCCCGCTGAGCACACTCATAAACAAATTAATTGGCTTGCCAACTCTATTTATGTGCTATACACGCACATAACACCAAATACACACTGCCTCCATCCTCACTAATGTAACCCAGGTACCTCTTGGTGTCAGGAGTAGTGAATAGGTGTTATTCTTGCTGCAAATTAACAACATTCCTCTGAATGAAGTTAAAATTGAGTTTCCTAAGTATGATTTTTGCAAGGTAAACATTATCTCCTCTTGAGCAACTCTTTTTTTCCAAATCTGAGTGCCACATTGGGAATGATTCACTTTTTTTCTGCCTTAAGCAATGTATAACATGATTCAATGTAATTGTGAGAGATGTAAAAGCTACATCCTGTAAGGCTTTAATATTTAAAATTGCAGGAATAAATAATGATGCTGGGGTGTTCCACTAAATTACATTGTCTGTGGGCAGTAGCAAGATGTCTTTGTACAGTGAGTGATAAATAAAAAATTCAGGTCTCAGCGCAAACTGGTGACAAGGGAGTGAGGGAGAGCTGACATCACCAATAAACCTTTTCAACTCCACCACACCCATCTCTGGTCTATGGACTGACATCACATTATATGACTTCAGGGGTTTTGAATTGTCATTATTCAATCCATCACCTTGGAGGGCTATTTTGGGCTGCTAACATGGGAAATTGCCTATTTCGACCTTAACAAGAATGTTTGTCACATGAAGCAAAGCACCAAGTGATTTATTGATTCTGTTAAAAATGCTTTAGGAAATTAAGTCCCGGGCTTGCTCAGTCTTCTTGGGCAAGGAGTCGCCTTTGAAATATGGTTTCTAACAATAGATGAAGCTGCTTTCTGCCCCTATGAAGTCCATGTTCAGCACCACATATTCTTAATTTGAAATGATTTATCCTTTCACAGAGCAAAACAATCATTCTAATCATTCACACAAGTGGAGAATATATGTTTCAAAAAATATACCCTTGGTCTTTAGTTAACAGGGTTAGGGTTAGGGTTAGGGTTAGTGTTAGTGTTACATAAGCCACGTCAAAGCTGTAGAATAAAGAAATGGTAAAGGTAAGGAACGAGAGCAAGGACAAAAATGTAAAAAACCCACTCTGTCTCTAAGGCAGACAGATACTGTGTTTGCCAGCACTACATACATTGTGATTTTACTGTCTATGCTATGTATATACAGAGAGGCAACTCCTAGATCTGAAAAAAATGAAGCCAATAAAACCACCCAAAGAAACTCCTGTTTCTAGGTGTGCTTCACGGAACTGAGTCAATCCCCACAGATCACCATATTTAAGTGACACACTTTGAAGAAATTAAGATGTTTACAGTCCTCCCTCTACAGCTAATGCTTAATTAAACTGGAGTACCTGTCACTCTGACTGACGGCCAGGCACATACCGCATAAACACCCTTTCCCTCTTTTTGTTGAACTTGGCTGAATTTGGCCAAAATCGAGACAGCCAGAGGCACAAACCGAGCATCACAGCAGCTCTTCAGAAACAGACTGGTGACATGACGCGTACTGTTTGAATGTATGATGTCTATTCTATTTCAGTGGCTTACACACATGAATTCAATTTCTCTTAAAGAGTATATCACACAGATTGTAATATCAATGTGATCACACACTAACACCGACGTGCATGCACACACACACACACACACACACACACACCCACACACGCGCATGCACACACAAGTGTAATAAAATAAAAAAAAACAAGAAAACCTGCAGTTCAGACAAGTCACAGAAGGAGGGGCTGTGAAGAGACTACAGCAGCGGGCCAAGCTCCAAGTATCATTTATAACACACACACACACACACACACACACACACACACACACACACACACACACACACACACACACACACACACACAAAGTACACCATCCTGGCAGCTTGGGGCAAAACGGTTTACATAAAACCCCAAATCTCAGTTGGCGCAAACATCCCTGATAGGTGCATGCCTGGTCTTGCTGAAGTAGAAAAGCAGCTTGATCTGGAAGAGGGTGCACACGCACGTGCACACACACACACACACACACACACGCACACACACAGATAAATAGTGTGGTGTATTGCCGTCTGTTCTATTCTTCAAGCTTATGAACAAACAGTAGTCAAACAAACAGGGGGTCAAAGTGGTTGTTGACGTCTCGTCATCCTCAGCTTCTCGATCCCCATGTGGGTCATAAATCCTGCAAAGAACAGGTGCACCACTAGACCAAACTAGCAAACTTTCTTGTCGTTTTGGTATTTTTTTCTTTGACAAAAAGTCAAATAGAACATGTGTCTGTGTGACTGGAGGTATGCCCCTCCTCCCTCCATCTCCCTCACTCGTCTTTCCCTTAAAATCCACCCTACCAATCAATTAATTAAATACAAAATGATTTCCATGTAACGTCATTGAGGAAAGAAGACTAACAAGGGAGGTAAAACTGAACACAAAACATTTTTTTGTTTTGTTTTTTTTGGCATGGAGGTGACAGATCCTATGGTGGTGGTGCTGGATCCTGTTTCGGCTGGTTTATAGTTACGCCACAGACCAATTAGTGGCTGGCCGTCTGTTGACATTACATTTTATTATCAAAATAGCTCGAAAAAGCAAAAAAAACCCATAAAACAAACAAACAAAATAACGTCAAAGCCATGTTGGTCACTAAGATTCTTTTTTTTTCTGTTGAATTGGTTTGTTTTCTTTACATCATGAGAGCTGTCGGTCAGAGTCTATCAGCATTCTGTTCAAGTTGCTTTGCTAAGGAGGAAGAATGCCAAAAATGTTATGAAACATAATTTCCAGGCTGATACTGAAATGGGATTATGGATTTTCTGATTAGGTTTTTTGGGGCGATCACTCACTTGTGTTGCTGCAGATAAATAGTGATAACATCAATTTCAAAACTTGTTTTTTTCCTCATTTTAATTAGATGTCAAATTAAAAACGTGTACTGATAATATTTGGCTTCACTGTTACTTGTGTTTTGACCCACAATTTAACTTGAGCTTATTCTCTTAACATTAGATCTTTTAATATTATATTTTTGCAGCTGTTTTTGATGTTGTTTAGACTTTTTGAGATGCAATCAAACTTTTATAACCTGAACCTGATTTCCCCTCTTGTTATTTCTTGTTAAGCTTTTGTGAAAGTATTCAATTTTTGAAACCTCAACCCTGTTGACGGGGGGCGAGTTTATTAAGGGTTTTTATGCAGCTTTTGTGAGAAACTCAACAACCTAAAAACAGGTTACAGTCAACCACTTTGTCATTTACTCTTCAAGGAACAGTTTTAACATGCAAATATATTGTCTTTCAGATCAGAAGCATGACCAGTGCAGAGGCCAATGCATCTATGGCATAATCATACCTTCACGACCATACCATTGAAGTTGTTAAAATCACAGATAAAAGTATAAGTTCAAAGATTCAATCTATGTAAAAGTGCTCTGTCTGCCTGAATTTATCTCTATGATTCATCCTTTTCTTTTTTGGCATAGAAGGAAAGATAAAGGGATTATAAAAACTAAGTGAATGAATGAGACATACACATACACACACATACACACACACACACATACACACACACACACACACACACACAAAGGTTTCATTTTAACTTAAACCCAAAATCCCTAAAGTCTTCATCAAGTCTTTTTACCCTGAGAGTTGTTTGAAGAGGCGAGAACTGGCCAAAATGTCCTCACTTTCCAAAAATATCCCGAAGGTCTAAAGACTCAAAAGACTGAAATGAAAGAACACACACAAATGCACACAGTGAGCAGCTCCATACACACAGTGTAATTGCAAACACACTTGCTCTCTCCCTCTCACACCCACATTCAGAGATTAGACCATCTGGCATCATCTCAATTGGACTTGAGCCTAACATCGTTCATCCTACAACCACTGCCGGCACCAGGCAACCTGGGAAATACATGAGAAGTGAACTGAATGCATATAACTGAGGAGAGGAAATACACAAATGAGCATGCACGCATATAAACCCGTTAGCAGGCACACATCGTCCATGCATAAATGTATTCATCAGCTCAAAGACGTATCTGTGTTCTATTCCTACATAAATAGGCCATGAGAACTACTGACCGTATCGCTCAATGTGATCCATCCTGATGAGAACGCTTTCATCAGTCAACAATAAATCATTGCAGAGATAAAATAGAAGGACACAAAACACTGGGCTCAATCAATCCCTTTACCTCGAGTTCAACCTTTAAAGTAGCATCTAGTGTCAAATAAGCCTGGACTAACTTGGTTATTAATCCCAGTCTGCCACTGGAGTTGAAAGAACCTTTGATCTTACTGTAGGTAACCCACATCCCTCCTACAACTGTGATTTAACCAAATCTGGGCAAGTTTGGTCAAGTTTTGGTCAAGGTTGTTTTGGTCAATAGCACTCACAGTACACTTTATCTTTTATTTTTTACATAGGTTAAAAAACCACAACATACTCCAACATCTTCAGCAAAGCCCAACAGACACAATACAATGACAGAGGAAACACAACTGGGTGGATGATGTGCAAAAGAAAAAAAAAAACACATAAAAAAACCAAAACTTGCAGGTACTGTTGTTCTGTTCTTTACAATATGCAGAATCTCATGTTTTGGCAAGTAGCTGCCCAATGCATCACAGACTTTCCCCATCAGCCAGGTTTGCAAATCCCATGACCCAGTCAGTCACGGCTTCTGTGCGTGTTGTTCTACTGTACTTCATTTCAAGATAAGGCAGATGAATTCAGTTAAGCATTGAGTCATGTGATTGAACTGATAAACAAATTCAGGTGTATTTAACATACCACTATGGAAATGGACTGTTTGGTCACACTAGAGAGAATCAATCTTGTTTCAGAGAAAAAATAGACAAGAGCTAGTGTTCCTATGAATTCAGTACTGGCCAGGGTTTGACTAAGCTGTGTTTGCTCTTTGTGATCAGAGGAGAGATAAGGATGTCAAAGAGATTACAAACCAGTTTTTAATGTATCTCATAAGGGTTTCACACGAATACCAATGTGTTCAACTTAATTCCTCTGCTCAAAGATTAAGCACGATGCCCCTCTCCTGCACTGGCCATATGTGCCCTTTTTAACCTTCAATCATACTGATCATGCAAACTCTGCTGTTGCACAGCCCAGTTCCGAGCATGTGTGTTTTGTGTAACAGCCTTCAAGAATGTTAAGTGTGTCATTTACATTAGTACATACATCTATCCATAAATCCAATCAACCACTTTGCACCCATTTGTGGAATGGTGACATAGGAATCTGCCAGAGTACCTGAGAAAAACCATGTAGACAGGGACGACACGAAAACTAAAATATGATAGCAATCCTCTTCTCACTACCAGTGAACATAGTCACACCACCAATGTATGATCTTGCAGTTTTTCAGATAGACGGAAAAGCTACTCATGTGATAATCCCACCTTCAAAAACACTAAAATGGTGCCTGTGGACAAAACAGTTAAATAGGAAACTACTTGCATTTAAACCTGAGCATGATGGAGTTTTAATTTAGCCAATAAGTTCATCAGAATAACACACCGAGAGGCAGAAGGGGAAGAGAGGAGCTTTTAGCTTCCTGAACCCTCTCAGACAACCCTCAGGAGCGTCCAGATGAGCATGTATTCAAGTGCAAAAATCCCTTTAATCTCACACATCAAAAAGCAACTCACTTCGAGCACTTAGCTGTCTCAGGCTGCCGGAAAAACCCAAAACCCACAGCTTCCTTTCTTCTTTTCAACAAAACAGGTTTCTAGGCAATAAATCAGGCCCAGTAATATCTTTTGTTTGACTTTCTTGTCTCTCTTAGACAACAACAGTTCTTGATGGCAATGGAATATTCTCTGGCTTGTTTACATCCCTTCAGTGCAATTCACCACTTTGTAGTCAAACAACACTCCTCACTGTTTACTCTGCTGTTTGCTGTTAGACGCATCTTTTTTGTCATTGTCTTATCAGAGTTCTTACGATCTAATATCATTCCCTGTGTACTCATTCCCCTGCAGAACAGAGGGTAACGTATGGAAATACGTGGCAGGCAATACCACCACAGCCCCAAGCTTTTGTAATACCGGGAAGTCAGTCAAATGGATAAATTAGTGTCGCCGCTCTTGTCCACCTCCTGACTGGGGGTTATCTCCCCTCTGCATCACACCAGCATGCATCGTGTTTGATTGCTACAGGCGACCATTCATGTCAACTCAAAAAACGCGGCTTAACAACCCCCGCCTCGGCTCTATCAATCAAGGAGTCCTTGTACACATCCAAGTCCTCACTGTGCGTGTGTGCACATATCAACTTGTTTACATACAAAGTAACGTTCAAGCCCTAACACACAGGTAGAAAAGACCTACAACTGTTGCATGAATCAAACTTTCAACAGGCTGAATTATAGTTGTGTGTGTTATGTGTGTGGGCGCTAAGATATCGCAACAGCCAATGAAGGGTCAGACAGGCCAGCTTCAAATTACGAAGGTGGAGGGAAGCCAGAATGAAATAAGCTTTGCTAAAATTAAGGAATGAGTGACAAACAAGTCAGATACATGCTGGTCAGCATCACACAACTTCATGACGCCGGAGATGTTTTGTAGGATTCCAAATGGGGAACACATGTACCTCCTTTCTGTATATCTATACAGAAATTGGAAATATATGGATTGATGCTATTGGGAAGCTTTTGGGAATGAGTTAAGCTGATAAGTGTAAATCATTTCCTAAAAAGTCAAATTCAGAAAGGGAAGGAACAATGAAAAATAGGAACCTTTCATATAAATTCATTAATCAATCACCTCATTAATCCATCCTCTGATTCAAACTGGGGACCTTCTTGCTGTGAAGCGAGGGCGCTGTCCACCAACCTGATGTGTCCCTATTCAAAAGTATTGATTGGTGTTAAGCATTTGTAAATGCAACATTTGTCCCTGGTCTGTTCAATATTCTGTGTAAAACCAATGCGACAAAACTGAAAAATGCAGCAATAAAACCACAGCAGCGAAACACACATCACGCTGCTGAAAAGACAGTTTTTCCCTCCAGGCATCAGAGTCATGAGCAGTGGTTGTGCGGTCTGACACACCACTCTGTTATTGTACCGTTTGTTGTTTTTATTGTCCTTTGAATGTCCTTTAATGTCTTTCCCTTCACTCAGTGCAGTTGTTTTGCCACAAGCACCAAATTTTTCATATGCGGTTGACTACATTCAATGACTGCAATTATATATCATAATTATATTAATAATGAATGTGTATGCCCTAACCACTGCTGTAAGCCTCTGGAAAAGTTTGTGCCCCCTCCCCCCACACACACACACACATATACACACATGCACAACGACATATTGTTTAATAGGATTAGTGCAGGGTGATGGGAGAACCTGGAAAAAATCCCCGCAGACAAGGGAAGTACATCCAAACTCCACAGAGACAAGCCCACCAGCCAATATATGTTAAATTCTGTTGTATTGAAAATTAGTAAAAAGTGGTAAAAAAAAGAAAAAAAAGATGACAACACTATGAGCTCTCAGCAATCTAAAAGATTGAATGAATGAATAAACCAATATAGATGGAGCACAGGCTGATCTACTGGGTCCAGTCCTGTGCCGTCCAACAGTGTGATTAGTCAGTTGTCACACATCCTGTACTGTTTGCACTGCTTTCCCTGTGGACCTTTCCTCATGTCCATGTCCCCCAGGCTACTTGACACAGAGTGTCACACTGATTATACCTCAGTGGAGGTCATCAATCATCACAGTCATAAAAATGTTCTGCTGAAGTTTGCTGCTGTTATGATTATTGCAATATTCCCCAAGCATTGCCTCTCATGTCTGAGTACACCTTAGCTAATATCCAAGGTTGGATGGACTGTGTGCAAATGAACAGCAATGGTTTCTTTCTGTTTCTCCACAATGACCCAGGTGCTGCGTAGAGAGTATAAGCACTACATTTATTAAGTGTATTCACTTCTCTTTATCACATTGAAAAATAATTTGTCCCTCAGGAAAAATTCACTGTGCAAAGTCTGTTGAAAGCCTTAAAGGCCATGGATGAATGGTTACATGTACGATGTATACCTTTATTAAGATAAGATTAGATGAATATAGATTAATTGGGATGTCGAATAACGATTTAACAGCCACAAAAGCCCAGGCCAAGTACGTAGGAGTTTCCTTTAGCAAAAACACGCTGATCCTTCATGAACAAAAAAGAGAGAGAAAAGAAAAAAAAACACTGCATGGCACAAGTGTCACCTTATAAAGAGCATTTGAAGCTGGGCACAATGTAACTTTCACAATGGGGCATTATGGGAGGACTGAAAAGAAGAAAAAGTCCTTGTAAGCTGCAGGAGAAATAGAGCCTGTGTAAAACCAGACAATGGAAATGTGGAGATGACAACTGATTGAGAGGGATGAAAAAACTGAGATGATTCGGTAACAGTGGGTGGCAGTGGTGGGTGACAGGCAGCCAACTGATGTGAAAATGGCAAAAAAAAAAAAGAAAAAAAAAGGAGTGACATTTGGAGAGAAATGGGGGTATGATTAACCTGATTGAGATATTCTTTCTCACTTGAGGTTGAAAGAAATTGTCTTCCTGCAAAGTCTCACCTGGGACTCTTCTCGGGTTAGCTGTGCATGCCTCCATCTCAACCTGTGCTGTCTTCCATCAGACAAGACAGCACATTGTTTTAGTTCATTAAAGGGGACGTATGAGCAAGGCCTTGATGGGCCGGACTCTCTGTCATCTCATGTAATGTATCTAAATGTGTCTGTCCTTGTAAAGGCGAGTAGAGCTGAAACAAAAGAGGCTGCCTCTATCTGGGCCAGTGAATTTTATTGATTGTGCAGTGTAAACCTGCATGTGTGTGTGAGTGTGTGTGTGTGTGTGTGTGTGTGTGTTCACTGCATGTGTCTTGTGGGGATGTCTAACCTCTCTGGGTATAGAGGCGTACGAACCAATGTCAGCGCCATCTGTATGAGCTGATTAGCAATTTCATTTTGAATTCCACAACATAACCTGCACACTTCAGTTTTACAAGTTCACATGTGAAGTAACGCATGCATTAGAAAGCACTGCAAAGAGGCTTTGGTATGCATTTTAATGTGGTTTGATGAGGATTTGCATCTACACACACATCTGTATCCATAGTAATTCATTACAAAACAACAAGGTGAAAAATTAAAAGCAAAACCTGAGGAGACGAGTCCCCAGGGAAGCTTAGAATATGCACAAGTTAGGTGTTCTGTTTACTCATATGCAAATTTATCCTCATGCTAAAGCCCACACGTAAAATGGATTTTCTGCACTCAGCTATTAAATAATGAGCTCTCTCTATCCAGCTGTTTCTTGCTTTATTTCCCATTCGCTCTGATGTTTACTCGTTTATCTCTAGTTTAAGCACTATTTACTTGAGTCCTTGCACTACTGGATCAAGAGCAGTGAAAACAGTAAACCAAGGTGCGGATTTCCTCCATTCAAGTGGTGCTTGATATCTTGTTCACTTCCACTGTATGACTTTGTAACCCATTTTTTTGTATTGCTTCACATCATGAAAGCTCACATTGTCCTTTATGATATGAAAGAAGTTTTACAACCTCGAGGCTTACTCAAAACCCATGGAGTTTAAAAAATGCATAAGCCTTAATCTGAAAACCAGGTTACTGTTATTGATTGCTAAGTGGTTTTCTTTTGCTTCTGAGGATTTAAAAAGGTTTCGTCAGATGGTTCTGAAGGTTTTCATGTGGTGACTTATGAGGATACGGTGTTTCAAGTTGTTACATTTGCCTCTCTCAACCATTTACGGAGTTTCACTAAGATCATCAGGCCTCAAAAGCATGCAATGGACAAGTAATGGATCATTCACTCCAGTTTTTTTTTTTTCATACCATGCCTGATTTCTGACACTGTTTATAAAATGGTGACATCATTATCTACATGAGTAAGCCATTTCAGTGAATCCCTGTTTAAAGCCCTGTGGGCAACGTCAGATTCAAACAGCAGACTGTGATATGTTAATATCTGAAGACTGTCAGAACTTCAATGACCATGAATCAGCTAACATGACAAGAGAGGAAGAAAAACAGGCTTCCTCTCAGCAGCTGTTGAGAATAAAGGTGGTGGAGGCAGTCAAGAGGCTCCCCTTTCTTCACTTACTATTGCTCCACTGACACTTCACCCTATAACTCTGATATGTGGACACTGACTGTGTGCTGGATCTTTTTGACTCTTTTGCAGTGAAACCTTTCAGCTCCTAAATATACATAACGAAATATGAACATAAAGCAATATCCATTTCAAGCATGTGAAAATTTTGTGACATTAATGCAGTCAGTGGGACAGGCTCTTCAATCGTCCTTCGCCAACCTGTGATATCAGAACTCCAGGCAGGTCAAACTTATGTAATGTGCACTAAATCAACAGAGTTTCACTGAATGCACGACTGATCTTCAAATCTAACTCTCAAAGAGGAAACACATTTTTAAAAGAAAATCTCCGTCTCTGAAGGGATGGTTTCGAGGGTGACACAACCAGGGGACATAATGGGCCAAGATAAAGACTGTCTGCAGTACAGCAACTGGAGTCTCCACCTTTTCTTTGTGGAGTGAGAGAACAGTGCTGCCGCCTGCCAAACAAGACAAAAGCTGGGCAGCAACTCTAACAGTACAAGTCTGAGGACTGCTCTGTCTGGCTTTGATGTATTAGGAGCAGCATTATGCGAGTAATGGAATAAAATCAGCTTTGACGCTGACAGAAAGTTATATAACGTGAAACAATCCATAATTCTCAGCAGATACAGTATAAATAGAGAAATGCTGTTTGGCACCTACAGGACTTCAGAAACCAACAGGATATTTTGGTGACATAATTCCTCTCTCTCTTTATCAATATTACAATAAATTTGATGATTTTTTAAAGTAAACAGAGCTAAGGAAGATGACAGCATTGAATATATGATTGGCAAACTTTTCCTGTAAAGGCATGCTGCCTCAATGTGCATATAACTGGAGACTTTGAGTTTCATATCGCCTGTGTCTTCAGTTTTAGATGGGATACACTTTCCAACTATTTCCAGATTTTAGAATTGTGTATTGAAATGTATTGATGTTGAGCAGAAGTCAAATAATTTGTAGTCTTTTTTTTAGGCTTCAGACATCTATGATTGTTACATAAGTAGCAGCAGAGCGGAGTCAAGTGGAGTTGAACTACATTCCTGCAGCGAGTACATACAGCCACGCGAACAACTGTCAGTCACCACCTGCACTCTGCGACCCACGCTTTGTCACACAGCACTCAGGGTTGTTTGTAAAACGGTTAATAGTTGCAGTGATTCCAGCTTATGTACTGGCAGTTACATCACTAATTTAATAAACCTACCTACAGTATATGCATCAGTGTAGAACCAGCACAAACTGAAGCTGAAGTAGAATCAGTTTACCTTTTTTTTTTGTATTGTACCATTCCTACGTCAAATTATTTATTCTGACATATTTGTGTATTCTGGGCATTTTCTTTTAGTATTTTGGAAATGGAAGCCACAGAGAGTTAAAGTAAGTAGTTAAAGTAAAAAACAAACTCTGAATTTTAAAGCCCAGTAGCCTTGATAGGCTGATGTCTTCTTTACACGCTTAGCAGGTCTGTGATGTTGAATACTGGAAGTCACGAAAGGGATAAAAAAGGCAAACACCTGGTGTTATCTAATGCACTACGTCCAGCTTTCTTAGGATGCAGCCTGCTGCTGTTTAGGAGACAATTTATCTTTCAAAAAGAGATGATACGCAGCAGCACGGCTTTAGCAAAACAACATCTAAAGGCAAAACTTAACTATAACCCGTTCAGGTTAGCTCTAAGTCTGAGCCATGAGACAGAGTCAGCTCCTTACTGGAAAATCACCAAGAGCTGCTCACAATCATTCAGCCTATCTCTGTCTGATATAAACAAACTAATGAGCCTTAAAAAAAGATCAAGTAATTGTGTACAATTGTGCCGATGGTGGTACTGTAATTGTGATGGAATATTTGCATAAACCAACAAAATGAAAATAGCCAGAAACAATTCTCCACCACTTGACCCTTAGAGAAATGTAAAGTTACACATTTCACGTGTTTATATCCAAAACAACAAAATACATTGAGGGCTTATCATGTCTAACTATATTCAAATTCCCTCAATTCAGAGTTCCTGAACACCTTGGGTTGCATTTTAAAGGTGCTATTCTAATGCTTTGGGCCAGCTGCGCACCTAGATGGGGACGTCACACTTGTCACATTGGGAGAATGAAGCCTGTGGCATCCTGCCATCTTATTATTGAACTGCCATGTAGAATTGACACCCCAGACAAACACACACATACACATTTTATCACCGCTCAAAGATTTGCAATCAGGCGTGCACAAAAACAGGCGTATGTTGATTCACGTACATGTCTTTGCCTGTAAAAACATGCAAATGCACACAGTTCCCCTGAAGTGGTTAAGTCATGAAAAGCATTGGATTCATTTCTGGCACAAAAGTGACACAACGCTGGCTCTCTGGCGACAGCCTGAACCACTCCGGAGCAGGTGTGGTTCAGAGGAGCGAATCAAAACGTGTAAACACATCGGCAGCTAATTAATGATTCCTGGAACTGAGTCATGCCTCCTGCATGATCCTGACATGGATACGTGAACTATTGACCGTGCATTAATGTGACAAGCATGGAGTGATGTGTGTAGGTCAGGTGCATGGTTTTTCTCTCAGCCATAACTCAACTCAGGGCATCTCCTCATCTGATCAATAGCAAGTGGGTACCAGACCACAACTGTAATATTTCAACTCATATTTCATGATTACAACTCAAAGGAACAAAAGTCCATCCATCCATCCATCCATTATGTTGTCCATTTTGTACCCAGTGGCATTGCTTGAGTCTGCTGGAGCCTATCATCAGCATAAACAGAGCAAAGGCAGGGAAGACACTCTCACAGTCCCATTAAGGAGGAATTTAAAGTCTCCCGTCAAGCTTAATGCATGATTACATTACATGGACTGTTGGAAGAAACTTTTTTATTTAAGGTAAACCCACACTCGCATAGGAAGAACTTCTAAAATCCTCATAGAAATGGTTGGAAACAGGACCTATAATCACCATATTTATTGGATTGTCTATAATTATGATCGAAAAGGTCTGGCAACTTTGTCCTTCTTATTGCTAAAATATCTGCAATTATCAATCAGTAACCTTTTCACTGTCAGGTGGAATCTAAGTTGTGCTAATCATATTTCATACGTTCAAACCATATATACTGTAAAATTGAAGTCCTAGATATGTATTAAATGTAATACGTGGCAGAAACGTCATTTAATCTTCACATTTTTCTATTGTGAATTTTCAGAAACAAGAGTGCAAACATGCTCAAAAACTTGGAATTAATTTATTTGTATTGTCTTTATATACCTCATTGACTGATTTTATTAAATAGGTTTTAGCTTAGCTGGATATCTCTTACATCTCACATATTAGGCTAATTCCCCAACAGGGATACAATTATAATTTTACTGTCCCATCTCCCATTAAAAATGCTGGTCTTGATCTGCTGACGTTGCATGTGATTGTAATTACAGGCAACACATGATCATAGCAGCATGTGTTAACAGACACAGCTGATAAAAATCTTTCAGACAAGTTCTCCACAATCACAGATGCTCATTAAATCCAGGTGGCTGGAAGCCAGCGTGACTGTGTGGAACTTTGTGATTCAAATCTCTGGTGTAAAGAGATTCACACAGACATGGCAGTGCTTGAATGATAAAAAAGTTTAAAAAAAAAAAGAGGGCAGCTCAGAGGGCCTGGGACATCAGTAAATCCTGGGGATCACAGTGATCAGAGATGTAGGGCTGCGGGATAGAGCTTAATATAGTAGTTGCTGTCCCTTTAAATGTCTTCTTAAACAAGAGCCTTGGGGAAACTTTAAAAACCCCACTTTAATTACAGTCCACCACATGTGTGAGTATTTGTGTGGAGAAATACTTATATAGAAAATTTTAGATTTCCCAAATTAAAACCAAAGAAATGGAACCATAAAGGAGAGACCACACTTAGTCACAGATAGCTCTCCCTGCACTGGTCAAATTGTTGCTGGTAAAAAAAAAATAAAAAACAGAATTCCACTACAGATTACGATAAAACATGCATTGAAACTTATTTGGACTCCATAAACTGACTAAATAAACTTACTCAATAAACATATCAATTTTATAAATATTGAGGATTAGAGTTCACTCATAACCGTGTGGATATGACACTCTTGAGCACGACAATAATTCGATACAAAGTTTTAATGGAAACTGTCAATCGCACCAAACAACAACCCAGAAGATCAAGATGTAGCTTTGTGCAGAATGAATAACCGTGAGAAATGCATATCTTCAAAAGTGTAAAGAATAAAGAAAAGTGTAAAGAATGAATAAAAATCTATCCACAACTACTGTAACAGCATTTGAATACAGTAACTTATATTTTGTATTGTTAGCATGTACCTGAAATTTCTCCCGAAGACTGAATTTGACAAGTGGTATTGTGCAAGTATGACGGGAAGAGCAGTTGAAGGAAACAGATTTGTGTTCAACATACATTTGATTATGTAATCTGCAACACCGACTCTTCCATTGCAATTATCACTAAAATGCACCTACATTAAAAATGCATACATTTGTGAACGTGTTTGCTGGGTATGTACCACCATAAATGCGTAACACAACACTTCACTTCTTTTGAGTGTATTTCTCTGTGTGTGCTTGTGTGTGTTTTCACACTTGGGCCTCATTCACCTGCCCTGATATGTTTTCCTTTTTTTTTTTCTTTTTTCCTCCTCCAGTCCAGGCAGACGTACAACTGGCTGTCACTCAGGTCACAACCTTTCCCTTTCCCTCCCTTACCAGCCAACTGGGGGTCAGCGCTAATGAGTGCAGGTCGGTCCAAGAGGAGGCCGGGTCGACCAGAGGTCCTTGTGACCTCGTGCCAGCACCCACACACACACACATACACACACACACACACACATGACTTTGCAAATGCTGCTTTCCTTGCCAATGGGAAGGCCAAACCTTTGATGTTGCTGCTGATTAAAAAAGAATTAACAGAAAAAAAAGTCACCCAAAAAAGGTTGGCGAGGAATGTGGGGTGAGATGATGGAAGTGATGAGTGGATAAGTCATTGCTCTCCGCAGGAACCGGGATTTATGGACAAAGATACTTTTCATAATTTCTCACATAGCCAGCAGCTCCGTGTGCTCCACCATGTGTGCTTGAATAACTGATACTGCTCGTGCTCTCTGTCACTAAGTTTGATGCTTGTTTGACATGTTGGACACGGTAAATGTTGCTTGTGTGCGCATGGGTGCAGCATGTCAAGAACTTCACGCATGCAAGAAACGGGGTGGAGAAGTTTAAAGTGTTGACACAAGCTTGTATATATGTTTTTTCTGCACACACACACACACACACACACACACACACACACACAGACAGGCAAGCACAGCTGTGTCATGTAACGCAAACTGGTTTATCAGAGGTCCTCCCACTTTATAGCTACTCTACCAGTTCTTACTCAAATGCTGTCTGTCATGACAACATTTATTACTTGCTGTATAATTTGTCCTTAGTGCAGCATAATAAGGCATTAATTTATGCAGTGTACACGCACCATACAGTATGCGCAAATGCACAAAGCGGTCACATTGTTCCCAGTGTGCTACTGCACTCAGGAGCTGTCAGTGATTTCAAAAATCACCTCTAAGTACAGGAGTACAGTATGTTTTAAATTCAAGAGGAGACTGAAGATCAGATCTAAGCAAATTTACTCGCTATGATTGAGTTTGCTTTATGGTCGCTACCCCTACCCCCACCTCCACACACACACATACACACCCACACATCACTCACACCCCTCCTTCTTTATAGAGACTTTCTATATGCAGGATGTAAAAAAAAATGTTCCAATGTCTTTGCTTCACTGCTTTTTCTGCAGCTTTGGCGCTTTGCACACTCACAGTTTACTTTTTAGCACAGACAAACTCACACACACACACATATAGCCGCAAATGTGA
Source organism: Karalla daura (assembly GCA_029224185.1). Classification (NCBI taxonomy): domain Eukaryota; kingdom Metazoa; phylum Chordata; class Actinopteri; order Chaetodontiformes; family Leiognathidae; genus Karalla; species Karalla daura. The sequence continues at coordinate 10,121,133 of CM055202.1, forward strand.
AGTCAGTTGGCGTACAGCCAGGTAACCATGCCATCTGTCAACAATGGCAAGGTGTACCTGAATGTGTGTTCACGTCTTTATAAGCTCCAGTGACTGGAATTACCACTTCGACTCACTGCGACACACTGGTGCATGTACAGACACACGCAACACATATTGCACTTTGAGCCTTTGAGCAAAATAGCTGTTTTCATGACATTGATTTTTCATGAAATCATGATTTCAATAAAAGAATTCAAAAGCATAAATGAAAAGATTTCTCATTAAATTTAAAACACAGAGCAAATGAACTGCAAGCTGATGTGCTGTTTTTGGACAGAATTCATTGAACAATAAAAGCTTAAGCTATGTCAGCACCTTTTACATAAAATCTCACTGGACAGAGGAAGGTGCATATGGCACAGTGACTAATTATGGTGCATGGTGTGTGTGTGATCAAACAGCAATATGTGTAAAGGATTTTGACTGACATGAAGATTGCATGAGCAAAATAAAACCAAAATTTTACGTGTGACTGGACACTAAAATGTCTACCATGTCTACAAAATGTTAATGTCTGCAAACATTGACTTCTCTGAGGAAGGGGAAAGCTGCTACTCATAGTAAAGCTTATTTAGGTTCCAAAGACAACAGTCATGTACTCAATCTCTCAATTTAGTATTCCAAGTACTGGGTTATAGTTTAGATGGAAGGCTAGTGAGGATTCAGCTCAACCTCCAATCATGAGTGCATTACCCCCGTAAAAACACTTAAATGCAGCATCCTGTTAATTGTATGCTAGGTTATGAACTGCTCAGCATAATTCTCTATAGGATATCAAATCTCTCTCTTTCTTTTTTGATTATCCATTGAGACTTGATAGCGAAAGTGATCTCAATTTTGCATGTAGCGTCTTCACAGCTTTCTTTGTACCTAGCTTTATTTTTATTTTTTTTCCTTTCTGTGCCCTTTTTCTTCCTCCTGTTTTGCCTTTCATCCATACCCTATCAGGCGCTGTGTCAACCCCCATCACAGCTCGACCTCAGATCGGCTCAGCCTAATCACCCCGTCTGTCTGCGTTTGCCCACAGCCCGTCTCCGTACAAACTCCTACTCGCATGCTCAGCAGCACCTGCATATGATAATATGGATAGAAACAGAGTCACAGATCTCTCCTGAGCTCCTTTCCAATTGCTTATTTTTTCATGGCACTTTGCGACTGCACCTGGGAAGAAGCGGAGCGGTGCCTATCTCTACCTGAGGCCACACGGCCAGGTAAGCAATTGCAAAGACAACCGTAAAACAGGAGGAAATAAGAGCAAAGGTACACATGACCTAGAAATCTGCAGGTCAAGCTTGTGCAAGTCAAGTCAACCACACTGTACGTCCAACCAGTTACACTGCATTGCAGTGCAAAGGGGAAAAAGAGGCAGTTAAAATCTAAATGTGCGCGGGGCACTCCCACGACCGCTTTGCTGTTATGCATGTGTTACGTGAGTATCTTTGTGAGTTACTGCACTAGTGCACCTACTTTAAGTTGAGCACACTTGCACATACTTGTATTGTATTACCTTGTTGCAAACCACATGGAGCCTTTCCCAGATCACACACACAACTGCCAATGTGTGTGCTTCATTAGAAAACCAGACTCAAATCACACAATAAGCATTATGGCATCAAAAGAAAATTAGATCCGTTATGCACTACTGTGCAAATGTATTTACTGTACTTGGATGTAGAGTATTTCAACAAAATATCTCCCATCTGCAGGCTTACAAAGACCTTATACATCAAGACATTTTATTGCAGTTGTAATGCATCCCTATGCACTCCACGTTAATCCATATCCATGGTCTGTGTGATTATCATATGTGTCCTTGCTTATGTGTTTGTATGGGTGTGCACACAGCTCATGCACAGTGTCTGGGATTAGTGACTGTCTCTCTAGCTCTCTGTGCATATTCAACCGTGGCCCATGAAGTAAAGCTGTGTTACTCATCACATCTGCAGGCTTCATTGAGGCAGCACCCACTGGGATGAATAACGTGCATTACCTGCAAGACAGACAAAAGATGACATTAGATTACAGGATTACATTCTGCATTGTGCACTGACTGTGTTTGCAAGCATCGTTACTAGGCTACCAGCTCAGAGACACAGATATGTGATTAAAAAAAGAAAATGATTGCAACTGGTTGACATGCATACCACTTGGATCAATATACTGATGTAACATCGCATTGATGCTTTTATTTTGTCTCAGAATGAAACACATGACAACACAACAGATAACAGGCATCTGCTGCTGATAGCAAACAAGACTTGGCAGATTTAACGTCTGTTTCAGAAAACTGATGCAAAAGCGTGGCACAAGGAAAACAGGCGAAACCATCTGGACGATTTATTAGCCAGAATTTATTTCCGTAACGGGCAAGGAAAGAGTAGGCGGAAGGATAGGACGTTACGACTGGCTGGTAACAGTCAAATGTCTCCTTGCCCCATTTTATTTCTTCTCTGTTTTCTCTCTTCATGCCTCCCTGTCTTGCATTCTCTCATTCTGCCTTTACCAGACAGACTGGTTGCCTATTTGGTTTGGCAGCAGTGGCTAAATGCAATCTCGCTGTAAGAGAGGTCCTGGCGATGTTTAACCCATTCAGGGCAGTGAAAGGGGGGAATCAATCACCAGGAAATAAGAGAAAAAAAGGAAAAAGAAAAAGGCCTGTCCAGGCAGGCACTGCCTTAACACCTATTCTTGGGGCTGGCTGACATGGAAAGGAAACCCAGGGGAGTGAGCAAGAGGTCAAACCCATTTGAACAACCATGGAAAAATCTAACCCAGAAACAATGCGTACAAATGGCTGACCCTTCAAAATGCTTGTTCTTTGGTTTTAGGAAACGTTGCAGTCATTACCCACCCAGTCAGAAAACATACACAATGAATTGTCAATTCACTGCAGTAGGTTCAAAAAGGTCACAGACCAATAGGATGAGTCAGACTCTGCTTATATCAGGCTTTTTTGTTTGTTTCTTTCTTTTTAAATAGACATTAGTTGTACTGTTCTGTTTGAATTTCAGGAATAGCTTGTATGTTTTGGCATATCTGAAATATTCATAGACCAAACTAACAAAAAACAAACAAAGACAAACACATAAATTATATATATATACATATATATATATTTTTTTTTTTTCAGGTGAAGAAATAAACAGAGAAACTAGCTGTAATTAGTTTGGATCTAATTCACTTTTTAGGAATTCTATGATCTAAATGTTTTAGAGGCTGAAAGAGAATAAAGTCTTCCTGCCGTTAAGCATCTCCTGCATTAGTGATGCCAGTGTGTATAATTAATATGAGGCTGCTGCATACTGTATGCAAGCATCTAACAGTTGTTCTTATTCATACCATGTCTGCTTGAGGTTTGATTGGCTTCGCCATTTACTCCACTGAACTTTAAAGCCAGAGGCGACTAATTCTGATTTAGTCAATAGGTAGAAAGACGTAGAAAAGTAGAAAAGAAGGAGAGGAAATGGCAAAGCGCAGTAGCGATAAGCGACTGTTTTCTTCCTGAGCATTTATGTTAAAACATCACATATGTTGTTGAATATTTACGACAGTGTTTTAGTGATAAAAAAAGCCGGGAGGTGTAATATATGCAAAGAGACAAACAATTCACACATTGTGGGGCTTTTGAAGGCAAATCAGATAAATATTTTTAACGTGTTTTCAAATGTCAGCTTGGTTCAAAACGTCTAATTTTGTCACAAACAGCTTCAAAACAAAAACACACCACTCAAAAGAAAACCCACAAGCAAACTCTACCTCTACTCTACCTCTGGTATGTTTATCTCCCTTTTTGGCATGTCCTCCAAATTTTCTGAGCAAATGTTTGGGGTAAAAACGCAACAAACTTTTTGACACATGCTGTCACTAAAGATCCCTGCCTCTGGGAGACATGTTTATATGAGTTTCTGTTTGTTAAAGCTCAACTAACGACAGCAAATTGCACAAATAAAGGGGAGTGTCAGGAAACAACATAGCCATGACCCTGGGCCTCACTATCTTCAATTTCAGGATTCTGTTTATGAGTCCAGCTCTCTCATTTGCTTTTCATCTCATTCTCTTTTCTCTTTCTTTTTTACACTCAAACGCAATGGATGCAGAGCCTGTGTTGATGCTGCTCGTGGAGCTAATTAATTGTGACTCAGGGCCAAGAAATAAAACCCTTCATTTGAAAAATGAAGCACTGTCCAGTACTTGTTGTACTCAGCTTTAATGAGTCTCTCTACGGTCCCACCACCTCTACAGTTTTCATATCTGTTTTTTAGCCTCTGTATTCTCTTCAGCTAATTTCCATCTGGCATCGAATGTCCTTCATCAGGGTTGCCCAAAATGGCCGATATGAATCTTTCCTGATCTGATGCTCGTATCAGCTGACCAACACCATCCAGTGGTTATTTTTCACTTTTGATGAAAAATATTCCATTCCATTCATTATTACTCTTCCTTTATTACACACTACTGCATGCATTGCATTGATATTTCACCATGGAAAGATAATGGATTGATCTTGACTCAGAAGGCGGCGAAGCATTTAAAGCCAAGCCAGCAATGTTAATAATGATTGCAATAATATAAGAATATAGGCCACGTGTGTAAACCCAAATGCAGACAATAATTGTTAAATTGTTCCAAGGGACAATCAATAGGATTGAGGATATGGTGCACTTGCAAAGTTAAATATGCATATATATATATATATATATATATATACACACACACACACACACACACACACACACACACACAGCTATATTTCTGTTTCATCCAAGATAATTCAGATAGGAAATACAGATTTTTGAGATCCGAGGGTTGCTGATATCTGTTCTGTACAATAACAGTTGAAGCAGTATAATGCTCTACCCAGGAGGCACAAACCACAACAACATCAAAAAAGCAGTTTGAGATCAAAACTGAGGATTTTGATAAGAGGATTCATCCAAAAATTCTTGCAACTAGAATCCACAAAACGAAAAACAGTAATACAACTTTCTATACAGTAAAAAAGATCCAAAAGTCCACTGGGGTAGTCATTTGATCCTTTAAGTGCATCAAACCAGGTTCCTCTTCTACATGTAACATTGTTACGCAATTTGCCCATGAATATGCATCTTACATGCACGTTCCAGAAAATCTGAGTTAAGCCACAGCACTAGCTTTCTGAGCCAGGGCTCGCCACACCTTGGAGTGACCCAGGTGTTGCATCATGAAGCAGCTTACTGTGATATGCAGAGTACTGCAGTCTATCACACTGCCCTCCTTGTCACATGTAGGATACCGTGTGCTCTTAGTTATGAGCTCATACAGTTTGTTCTACAAGCCACACAGACCCATTTTTACCCAAGGCTGGCATGTCCAAATAGTGCCTATCATGCTTCGATATCTGTCTGGTTTTGCCTCTGGGCATCTCAGCACTGGTATTTCAAACCTTACTGATATTGAGGGCCTTGGCAAATAGTCCCTATAAGTACAGGGACCACAGTAGACTCGAACTCACTTAAAGTTTAACAAGTCCTCTTCACAAAAACGCTGTGAAGGGTTGAAAGACACACATCACTCTACCCGACAGCAGGAAATTAATGGTTGCAGGGTCTTCAAGAGGTCAAGACTCCTGGCAGACCTTCCCACATCATTAGGATGAAGTCCAAGTACTGTATTGTATGCTGTCTGGAGGCAGTTTGCCATTTTTAATATAACATGCATTTTGTAGAATATGACTGCTAAAGTAGTCACTGTGCAACCCATTTTACAGAGTCTACACATGGTGCAAAAAACAGAAATAAATGTCTTTTATGAAAATACAAACCCACTATCAGCCATAAAAAAGCTTGTTTGCAGCTGATTAGTTCTGTTGATTGTGTGTGAGGTTGCTGTGGGGATACTGTAAGAGGAGAAACTGAGGCCACTGTGATAAAGTGGGGTAATAAACCCCCATCGCCCCTGTCCCCAGCAGCCATGGCCACAGAGGGCTAGCCTTGGCCCCCATTCCTCCTCTCCGCCTTTACACAAGGAAGACAGCCAATATGTGCCAGAGCGACATATCCTTCCCCAGATAATGGAATTGCCTGGCTGTAATAATAATTTGAATTTCACGCCCTGGTGCCTCAGTGCGGAGGGATCGCCGGAGCAGTGGCATAAATTAGCCTCCATGCACTGAGCTGATCGATGACTGCCCTGTCCGACACCTATTGATCCGAGACAACTCCAGGGGACGCAAGTGTACCCTGCGTCTCCACATACACGTGCATGTTGTGGTTTTCTTCATCAAGACGGAGCGGAAAGTAGAGGGCGTGTTCAAGTATAATCTCTGCATGATGCATGAGTTTTGAGGGACCAGTAAAATGCATAACACTGGACATGTTGGAAGTGTGTTCAGAGCAAGAGAGACAAGCAGGTGTTTAACTTGAACAATATGTTTAATTTAATCATAGCCTGACGAGTCAGAGATGGCAGACATATATTCTTCCTACAAGTGCTTTAAAACATAATGGAACAGTATATGCTTCCATGTCACATTTTCCTTCAGGCTTAAATGTTGCTCAGCCTGCTGGGTAACTCAATGACAATTAAATCTTAGGTCTTTGAAAAACATAAACTGAACTGCCTTCTGCAACCTTCCTACATACTTCAAACCACAGACAGAAAAAAAAGCACAAAAAAAGGTTTTTGGTGGCAGCTGAGAAAAAGCCACCGATCTTTTCATGGATATATTATAAAGTGCCAACATTATCATGGAGTTATTAACTCAGCAATGAATAAAAAGGATCTTAAATTATCACTTTATGATGTATCATCTTGTGGTGAACTGTATTTTTTGACAGGACTTAATCAAGAGCAGCATGGCACCAGTAAATCAATTTATCAATCAATACATAAAAGAAGAAGAACATAATGACTGACTGTGCACATGTGCATGTAATGATGCATTATTGAGGCCATACAGAGGCACAGCGGGGACTAAAAAGGGCTGACTGTTGAAAAATGAATCCTTGTCATTGGATTGTGTTAAAGGAAAGACAATCGGAGAGAAGGAGATGGAAGGAAACGTGCACATAAATACATTAGCACAAACCCAAAGAACTAAACAGGAAGGGTCATTACCTTACTGTGCAGTAAACATAACCATAACGCTGCTTTTAGGCAGCACTTTTCAACTCCTTTAAGTGCTGTTCAACATGTGCAGCATTCACCGACTCAGAATTCTGAAGGACAGTTCAATATACTGAACAAACTAGATGAGCTGGGCATTGAACTACTGATGCCCGTCTCCACAGTTAGCCTGTTAATATTCACATCAACTTCTTCAAACATCTTATAGGCGCAGTCAATACAGTCTGGCACTGGCATTTACGAATGAAGCAAAACAGAATCAATTGCACATTCAATAGATTATCAACACATATTTTTCAGTTCGTGCACACTGTGGCTGTAAATATGCACACTTTTAGGAGAGTGTATTATAATACAGTCATGCATCATACCAGGGATACATGTTAAGGCTGAAAGGAACAAAAAGTTCAGTGGAGTCTCACTCAAATATAGACACACTAATTAACCACTAATTAACCAAGTCGCCACACTGGAATAAACACATCTGATAGTATGTTCCAAGTAACAGTTGTGTAGCACTAGCCAAACAGGGATACACATGGGCCAAATAGGTTCTTCTTCTAAAAAAAAAAAAAGAGTGGGCAGAAAAAATTTGAAAGATTCATCAAATTCACAAATCAATAGTGGCATGAGTGGCCAAATCCTCCTGACAGAGAGGGGGGAAAGGTAATTTCTCTGACCTTTCCACAGGTCTGTGACTGTGGATGCATCGGAGGGATTGGGGACCAATAATGATGCGAATCAATTCTCAGCTCAGGTCTTTTTTCCCCAGTGTTGAGGAATCAATGAGTTTCATAAAAACTTGCTGCATGATTGAGCAAACCCAGAGCTTGTGGGTGTCCACACACCACACCGAGGAGGCAAGAGACTTTGGCAATGTTACAACAGGCCACCTCAAGACATAGTCTTCCATTTACTGGAAATGCACACCTCGTTGTAGAGGTAAGTACTGCAGTAAGGTAGCATGAGCTGTGACAAATAGTACGCTATACAGACCCATACATAGTTAAAGCCAAATTCTGCATTTTCAGCTGCAGTGAGCACACTTTACTACTTGGGATCATTAAAAGTTTAACCTGCTCAAAATCTAAATTACCTGCGCAGCTCACTGGGGGACTTTATGAGATTAGTAAGTTACAGAACTTGCTAGACTGGCCCTGGTGCTTTCTTACTGAAAGCTGTTCAAGCCGTATGCACTTTTTTTTCCACTTTGTGTTTTAATTCTGTGTGAAACAACACTGCAACCTTTAATTACCTAAACTTGTACAAACAGGAAAACAATTTAACTGAACTGTGACACCATTGTTGTGTGTGGCCAACGACAGCGTGTTGATAAGAAACCAGACAGGGCCGATGAGTGACTTTTCACAGCCCTACACAAACTTATCCACCAAAATATCAGCACATTCCATGGTGCAAAACACGCAACTAGAAAGTCAGTTGGAGATAACTCTTGCCCATCTCGAGTCTGTGGGAATTCCTGGTATCCAAACAGTCCAACAGGTAATGGTGATTTTTGACTCTGTTAACATGAGCCATGCTCTCCTTTCTTTTTCCCCAAACAGAATAATGTGAAACCTCCTATGTGAGTTACACTCCTTTATCTTTCTGCGAAGCACACCATGGATCATTGATAGTGGGAGCGCATAAGGGCATCAAGGTTGTTTAGTTGAATATGTTAGTGTAGTCCATCTGACTCATTGATCTTTTATCTGGCTGAGGTTTGTGTAAGTTGTGTAAGAATCCATGGCCCCAACCAAGGGTCTGACAGTCAGTATCCTAACAGTGCTCTGTATTGATAAATCCATGTCGGTGCCTGTGGTGCTAATGTAGCAGACGAGGCTTGTAATTTTGTCCAAATATAAAGAGACTGTTCTTTAAAACCATTGCAAAGCACAAATACAGTCTCATTAAATTACACAGCCAATTTTACCTCCGTGTTTTACATTTTGATGCTATATCCCAAATGTTCATTTGCCTCAAAGAAAAATGGATCACTTTCTGAAGCTGGACAAAAAAAAAAAAGAAAAACACCACAAATGGGCTGCCAGTTCCCTCTGAAGCCATTTGATAAGCTTTTGATCTCCTCAACTGTGAATGTTACTTTCACAGTTACAAAATGAAACACAAAGACTTCACCGAAAGCGATCATGTCTGAGTGATGCAGCCTACTGCAACACCGGTCAGCTAAGATGGATGTTATGTCCTCTGCAATCATGCTGAAAAAGATTGGAGGTTTTTTTTTTATAGACACATTTTTATTCCATAGTCTCATTATCTATCAAAAGAGGGCTGAGTTGTTGCACAGTTGACAGCCACTGGGTCAAACCATGAAAAGAAGAGATATGTCGACATAATGCCAACCATATTATTATTTTTCTCCCATCTCTGTCCGACAGGAAAAACAGCTGAAGGGCATGAATTGTGTTAAGAATTCCCTTTCAACCTCTCAGCCATACTGGGCCACGTTCCCTCTCTGGATCAGACAGAAGCAGAATCACAGAAAATTACTCACAATTGCATACGACGTAGTCAGAAACCAAGAAAAAAACATACAGGAATACAGAAGTGTGATGTTACCTTTCTGAGGCAGCCGATAACTACCTAGTGGATGTATGTTGGACCCCTCAGAACAATTAACTGGATGTTTTAAACACTGGTTGGAACATTTCGGCCATTTTCTCCACACCTTTCTCTCCACATGACCCTCTCTCTCATTATTTCAGTAACCTGCTATCAAAAGGTAATGTCAAAGCTGCGGCACATTGTTGTTGACCTACCGTCTAGCTGTCTAATTGAAAAAGGGACAGTATTAATTCAGTTACCTATCATAGATTCAACTGCAGACTAGAACTGCTCTGCATATGTGAGACCCCTGATTCTGAATAATTGAATAGCTGAAGTATTAAATGAAATCTCAATATTGAGGAATGGTCTTGAGTGAGATTGACCAAGAAAAAAGCAAAAAGTAGATGGTTCACAGCACCAACAAGATGGCTGACTGGGCATCTTGCAGCATGTATGTGTGTGTGTGTGTGTGTGTGTGTATGTGGATGTGCTCACAGATGGGTGAAATGCAAAAACCAAATTTCAACTGCATGTGACTAATAAAGGTTAAACTCAAGGAGAAAGCAATGACTTGCTCAAGTATGTCGAATGTCATTGTGACTTGATGGAGGCCTCCCTCACCTCAGTGAAGCCATCTGTCGTTCAGCTGACCGACCAACCAGAGTGAGACAAAACTTTTTTTTTCTTTTTTTTAAGCAAACAAAAGATGCATTTATTGTGAAAACCTCATCATTGCGGCACCAAAGTTGAAAAAAAAAAAGTGCATCCAGTTGCGAGCTTCAGCCCACTGGCTTACAGGCATCTGTGTGGCAATACCATATGGTGTTTCCTAATGAGGAGGTTCTGGATGCTGGTATCAGTATTCCACACTCACTTCCTCTCCCCACAGGAAGAAACCCCCCCACACACACCCGCCATACACACACACAAACACACATACACACACACAGACGTCCTCCAGCCCCACCTCCTCCCCCCTCTCCGAACCTTCCAGCTCATGAGGAATTCACTTCACATTGTTGGCCCACTTTGTAAGAGAAAGTCTCCTTGAATCATTGAAGCTGTGAGTTTCTGTTTCAGTCAATCCTCCGTGCTCTGTGGGAAGCTTATTAGCCAAGCCGAGGCATTACAAACGGATTGTAAAGTCAGAGAAAAGAGATCGTCCCAAGCTCCTGTACTTGCTGTTGTTTTTTTCCTGAGCACTGACTTAAGTCAGGAACATATCCAGGTTAGAAGAGGTTGTCCGTGATTGACATCCCTCAAGCATTTCTTGAAGGATTCTTTCATGCATTGCACAGTGACACTGAAGCCAAATTAAGTCATATTTTATGCACATATACTGTAATATGCTAATAATATGCTATAATACCTCTTATATGTGCTGCACATATGCAAGGGTACTTTTATTATGGATGGGGTCAGGCTTTGAAGAGAATAAAGTTAAAGGTCAGAGAAAATCCACACAGAGTGTATGCACAGTTTAACGCGTGTCTTGATGAAATGAAAACTGATTCAGCATGTAACTGACTTAAAATGACACACTTTAATCTCATATTTCAAATTCTTGAAAAAAATGTTAATACAGTTATGTTAGTACAGTTAATACAGAAATATTTTACTTTGTTCAACTGAAATAGATTTTGTTTCACCTTTTTTTCACCAGTAAAAGAAATGAAACAGAAATCAATCCCCATAGCCCAAAAGAGATGTGACTAAGCACGGGCCGTGTAAGTGACAGCTGTCAACTCGCATTTAAGAGGGATGACTTTGCCAAAAACACAGCAAAGCGTAGTCGCTCCTGCACTCTCCCGGCTGCTCCTATTAACAAGGTGAACCCAAAGCAGTTTGCGTCACCTTTGGAAAAGGGCAGGTGAGAGCGCCCACTACCCGCCCCCGCCTCCCTCAATAAATAACCCAGGTGAATAAATTACCCCGTTCATTTGACGTTTAACCACATAATTAAGTGATGCGTTGCAGAGCTGAGAGCTCGGTGGCAGGGCTGCTCTCTTCCTGGCTTGCCAATGGGCTGCTAACCCAGCCATGACATTGGGCGCTCCTCATCCGTCTTAATGAGGCCGGCATCACCACTGGACTTAAAAATGAGACTCACACACACACACACACACAAACCCAGAGACCAGAGTGGCACAAAAACATACACATGTATTATTTACTGAGAGAGCCGTGTCTAGAAACAAACAAAACCCTACAATGTCTCCTGCCTTACAGAAAGCAGTCGGATTCAGTTGGTGTAACACATGGTGTAGCTCCTAGGAACATGGACTACTTGTGTTCCCTGATTTTGAGCTATTCTTTCAACACAGCAGAAAGAAGTGAGTTCAGCAATTGTTAGGCTCAGGATCAAAACACTGTGCTTCTAAATACAAAGAAGAGGCTCTCGAAAGGATAATTCCGAAATCATAATTTATCCAGCCCCGCACAATGAACTTAACCTGCGTCTAGCAGATACTGGGGCACATATTTACACACACTGCCACGCATCCACCCATACACACACAAACACACAGAGGGTTTGTGGCCGTGTATGTTACATGTCCTTGGAGCAAATTGCTTTCAACTGCAGCAGGTTGACATTGTTCGGCACCAAATGTGAACAAATTAAATGAGGCAATTAAAGAGTGAATAAGCCAGCGTTGATAATTGCGACCTGATATGCCAGCAGCAATCATAATGAAGCTGCCATCCTGCTCTGCTGGCTTAGTAATACTCTACAAGCAACCGCGAGATAGCGTGTGTCCGTGTGTGTGCGTATGTGTGTTTGTGTGTGTGTGTGTGTGTGTGTGTGAGTGGCAACACGCTCCACTTGGCTCTAACTCTGAATCCATTCTCTGCAAACACTTATCGTAACCTTCAGGGTGAAGTTTCAACACACGCCTGTCAGGATCAGTGTCATGTGGTGCATGTGCATCAGGAACGAGTGTGTGTGAGAGAGACAAAGAGACGCAAGAGCCGAACAGATGATCTGAATTGCAGAACAGGGCGACAATAGGAATAAGAGATACACACAAGCGTGCACACATAGGCAGAAAAAAATGGAGAAGGCGAGAGGCAGTCTGGCAGAAAATTGAGACGGTCGGCCATTTTCGACTCTCCCTCATCCCTCTGGGTTTATGGCCCGTGAAGCCTCTTGTCATTGGGACTCGCCAGAGAGCCAAGTTAACAGGGCCTGTCCTCGCCCCTCCAGCGTGCAAGATATTCCTCCTCATCATTAACCCACCTTAGAGACATGAGCGTGCACAGCTGAGGTGCAGAAAAAGTGCAGAACGAGCCACAGTTAAAACAACAAGCACAGAAAACAAAAGAGCAGCAACCTTCACCAACCTGCCCAGCCTGTTAAAACTGCTTATGTAAAGCAAATCAGGGCGTCCCAGGGATCATGTGGGAGGTTTAATGTGCATTCTACTGTGGCAGACAAATGTGTTATTGTTTAAATGACACAATAACACATAGCAACATGATGCTGACAGCCATCATGATAAGACATTTATTTAGCCCTTAAGTAGGCCAAGATGAAATCAAGATGTTGTTACAGAGAACAATGTATCCATTGAAAATGTCCAACAAAGACAATTCATGCAATTAATTGTCTTGATCTAGTTCAGTATGAGTCACTACAGTCATGAGGCACAAGGGCTGGGTTGGTTACCAACACCAACCAATGTTGGATGATTTCAGGGGAACCTTAAGCATTTAAGTATTGACAAATCCAATTCGAGTTGTGCAATCCCTTTTTGTTTTTTTTAGACCAATATCAGTGAAGTACTTAAGCAAGCTTCTCTAGGGCAGCACTTGTAATGACAAGATCATGATGAGAGAACAATGAAATCAACAAGGTCAAGGCCACAACAAGCTCACGACAGATGAAGAAGCACTCAGAAAGCAAGTGTTTGGTCGCTTCACAGCAAACTTTAATGGAGATTGGACCAAATTAATATTCACCCAGCAGACTGATATAGCTTGTGTTGAGACACTTGCATTGGGTTTTAAACAGAGTTAATGCCAGGAGAATGACCTTGTAAATATCTATTTAAACAATCTCGCTGATATCAAAGGGGCCTCTGCTGTGACTTCAATGATAAAACATATTCAAAGCCTGCAGGAAAGTAAACCACATTCAGTTTGCTCAAATCAACGCTCCCTCACAGATCGCCATTGCTCAGTTGGCTCCTAAGTGCACATTCTTTCCTTCATTGTCTGTGCAGGATTGGGTCTGCTCAAGTGCTCGATCGGCGAATTGTTGAAGACAATCTGGAATTTCACACAAACTTTAAACTCTGAAAACTCCCAGTCACATCACGCTTGCTGCTACCTCCATCATCCTTGCCGCACTGCCGCAGTAAACAACCTGGCCTTGAAACTCCCCTGTTTTCAAGCCTACCACTTTCACACACTCTCAATCTCCTCTCCTGTCACACGGGATTCGGGCAGCGAGTGCTGGCCAAGCGCCATGCAGTCCCACTCTGTTTATCTGTTTGTAATCGCTGCCTTTCCTCTGCAGGGACAAATGGAATCCAATCAGTCTGGCTAAGGAATGACAGGGTCACAGGCCTGACTCACTGGCCGGCAATCTATTTGTCAATGGTGTCAAATGGAGGGGTGGTCCGACGGGTTGCTAGGCCAACAGATCAGTCTGGTATATCACTGGTGGAAGACAGAGAGGGAGAGACGGAGAGATGGATAAAAGCCAGGGAGAGGAAAAATACAGTTGAACTCTGGGCACTGGGTCATTTAGACAACCTTAACTTGTGTGTGCAGCAAAACATCAAAGCTTTTGAAGACAGACACACAAAGACAGTTTTTATTTAATATTTTAGCCAAGTGAAAAACATGCAAAAATGTAGTCAAAAGCACTGTAAGCTGAAGATCCACCCCTGCAAGTCTGTACAGCGCTTTCACATGAGATAACCGGTGTCTGTAATTTACTTGAATTCACTGATATTATCTCCCAAGATGTGATGTCAAGGCCTGCGTAACATCAGCGTTTCAGAGGCTGAGCGTTTCTTCTTCAGCAGTTGCATTAATAATAGAGCTTAGATTTGTTTTGCGCACTTTCGGCATAATGTTTGGTTGAAACAGTGGTAGCTGCATTGTGGCTGTGCTTGAACATGACCACACTAACCCTCTCTGCCATCAGTCATTTTGGCATCACCACATTATGAGCAAACGATCAAATCTCAGGCCAAAAAATACGCCTCAAAATGTGTTCGATGACAATTTGATAAGGTAATAACACCATCACATGACCTCTGCAGAAATGACAGATGTGGCAGATTAACACAGGATCAAAATCACAAAGGACATCCACATTTATTAGAAATCACTAAAGGTCCCAGGGGAATACGGGTCCCAATATAAATCAAAAGAAAACTCATATTGTACTGTTTCACATATATGTAGCAGTCTGTAGTGTGAATGTGCATGTGTGTTAAAGGAGGGGGTATCGTCATTATTGTAAAGCAGAACTGTGGGCAAAAGCCCCACTGGAGGCCTATCTCAATGTGACCTCCATTAACAACACCCGGGGTATCTGAGTGTGAAATGAGCAGTGTCTGTGTGTGCGTGTGTGTGTGTGTGTGTGTGCGCGTATGTGTGTGTGTGAAGATGGGGCAGTTGAACAGGGACATGAATATATCTGCCTATTGAAATTTGTTCCATGTGCATTGAACTGGTATGATGCTTTTTTGTGGTCTTGTATTAATAAGTTATTCAAGTGTTTTGTAACACCTATGTGTGATCATCCTTCTCTGTCATCGTGTTTTGAAAAGTTAATCATTCAAATCAAGTCACATTCAGATGATAAACTTTCAAAAAGAGGCATGGTCTTCAGTTTTAAATTCAGTATAATTTGGACAGAGATTTTAAACCAGAGCACAGTAACATTTACAGAAACATTTAAGGATTTTAAATGTATTTTTTAGTCGAAGCAGCTCCTATTAGCTGCTCCTGTTCAGCTGTACTGACATAAAAAGCAGCTTTGAGGAAACTAGTTGTGAGATGACTCTCTAATCTCTAATAATAATCTCTAATACTCTTTATCTCTATTCATTTCATTCTCCTGTGTGTACACTGGTATGTATGCACAGAGGGTGATTTGTGTATGTCACTACATGGTGACAAGGTAGCAGAGGTTGAGGGGTTTATCTATGTAGCACCAATAATCCTTGACGCCTTGGCAGCAGCTCAGGCAGTTAGCATCAATAATTAGTTCACTATAGGCCGTCAATACGCTCCCCTGAGATTTAGGAGGCCATAACCAAATGCCTTGTGACTGCCTGCTCTGCTGACAGACCTCAAAAAGGAAAATAAATCATCCTGAGTGCTGGATGTAAATGTGATATGACAGTGCACATGCTGGCATGCACACACAAGCCGAAGATGCACACAATTTAAGACACAATCATAATAGAAATCAGTATTTGAACCTTAATAAAACGAAGTGTCTTGAAAGAAGTTTAGGAGCAGGTTTCCTCGCGAATATTAGTCTATACTATCATAGCATGCATGAAGGTGCAGCAAAATGATCACCATGCAACCACTGTATACTGGATTCAGATGGATTCAGCTGATGATTGGTCAGATTAAACCGTATAAATTAAAAAGGAATCAGGGAATATGACACATAATTCTGGGTTGGACCAGGTGATCAGTGAGTTTAGGTTCCTAAACAGATGAGGATTTGAGATTAAATGTGTTTTAATCTCTTTTTTTTAAGAAAAGCGTTTGCTTTTCTTAAAAAGAGAAGCGTTTGCCCTCAATCAGTTTGTGAAGTATACTTCATTAGAAAGTATTTCCATGCAGTTGAGGATAAAAGAAAGATATGTCTCGAGTTTTGTGTTCACAAAGTTTCAGTACAGATGCACCACACAACCAAGTTTCACAGACTCACATCATGACAAAGGTTCTCCAGTGCCTACTTAATCGAGGCCATTGAAGATATTTTGGTGGCATGAGAACAGCTCAGGGTTAAGCATTTCTAATCAACTGTGCAAACTCTGTAGTAAAAATCTCCAGTAAGTGCTGGACGTACTGGGCAGAGCTGTATTTCGCACAGCAGCTTACTTACAAAAATGAGTCAATCCATCTCCCAATCTCTGTCAGGGTGTCTAAACCAACAGCCGAGGGCGAGCGTACATAAAACAAAAACAAAAAATTACACTAATGAATTCACCCTTGACACTCTGCTGGTTGAGAGAAATATCAATGTTGCAAGCTGCGCCGCGATAAATGGCTCTCACTGAAAGCAAATTTCACCAGACGCTGGGTCGTAAACAATTATTCCCATCTTGTGGGATGCATGGCGTAGAACAGCAGCCCTTTGAGTTGGTGCGGAGGGTGCCGTGCAGGAAGAGGTGGTGTCATATTACAGCGATAAGGTGGGGGAGGGAGAGGGGCAAGATAACCCTGACTGACTGAGCAGCGACGGGCAGCGTTGGGTGTTATCGCTTTCTTTCAGAGGGGGTAAGGAGGTTGAGGTAGGCTGGGCGATAGAGAGAGGGAAACGGAGAAAAAATGAGGGAGAGATGAGGAGACGGATGGGACAGGTAAGAGAGGAGGAATTACAAGGGAAAAAGAGGAAAGGAAGCTGTTCGGGGAAAGGTGGAGGCGGAGGGCGGAGCTAAACAAAGTAAATAAATGAAAAGGAGGGAGGGATTAAGGCAAACAAATGGATAAGACAGAGAGTGAAGAAGGATAAAGCAGTGAGACGAGTGATGAAGTAAAGGATGGAGCAGCAAAAAGAGAGGAGCAAAATGTCAGAAGAATGGGATTTAAAATAAGACCAGCAGTGAAAGAAGCAGAGAGTAACAAAGGTATCAAGAAAGAAAAAGTGGCCTCACAGCAGATGATGCAGAGGTAAACAGGGAGATAATGGTATTCAACAAACGTTGCTGTGCAATTACGTAGACAGAACAGCTGCAGCACTGAGGCTTGCAAGTCTTAAGTAATCTGCTCAAGACGTCATCACATTTTATCTTCAGTCAAACACAGCAGAGAGTGACCCTGGTGTCAGGTGACATCTGTGATGTTGTGGTTATACATGGTTCATACTAACCGCTTTTCTTGTGTTTGTCAAAAACTGCTTTGATTGGAACCACCGGACCAACTCTCAGCTTTCCAGCAGTGCGGCCATGAGCAAACACTCCATTTACGTTTGACACGATCTTATCTGTGATCAGATCAGCCGCGATGACTCAGGCACTGAACTGTGCTGTCTGTGGAGGTTCTCATCCATCCAGTCGCCACAAGACAACAAGTCCTCAGATAAACGTCAAGATATTTATTTAGAGTCACATTGTCCCCATTATACCAAAGTCATGTTTGTTTTTGTATACTCCTTTTGTACTGTCCGTGTGTACTTATACCTATTGCACAAGTCATTGCAGGTCTGTAGAATGTGCTCATTTCTGATTTCAGACCATCTAGTAGCAGCACAAGTACACACAGTAAGGTACAGTGTTGTGCTAAAACACAAATCTATTTTCTAACCTTCTTAAATCACGTTAGTCAAGCCTCACTTCTCTCTTTCTCTCAGGCTCTAGCTGACACACTGTGGCCTATTCAGATTAACTGCCAACACAAAATTAACCGACACGACTGTGTTGGCTTACATGCCGCCGAGGATTCCTATCAATTACATCGATAGCAGCGCCCACACATCTCGTGATTTATGTCCTCCGTCACCGTTCACCGCAGGAAGTTGTGTGGCCTTTGTGTAGCTGGCTGGAAGGTAAGTGGTGTGTCTGTCTGCAGAGGCCCGGGGTTCATGTCCACTCAAAGACCACCAATTAATAATTGGTTTTGATTCATTAAAATTACCAGAGCCTATTTGAGTTGCACACTCCGAAACAGGGGCGGAAAAGAATCACCCTTCAGCTATTTAGCTGTTTAATCAAAACTCGAATGGTTGGTATTCACCCCAAATGAAGAAAGTGACAGAATAAATAGGGCAAAAGAGAGCAAGACTTTGCAAAAAAAACCCAAAAAACTGTGCATTTGCAGTTGAGTACAATGCTCCACTAAGTCTTATATTTCCTGTTGCACATCTAAACATGAACAAACTAGTGCGAGCATCTCAGTGCACTTTTCACTTCCTGGTTCTGACCTCATGAGGTTAGGCCCTTTAACCATTTTCTGATCTCGGCATCAAAACTAGTGAAAAGCTACTGAGGGGTGTGACAGCAGCCTTGATACTTGCCGGAATCATTCTGAGACGAGAACCAGAGGTCATATCTCCCATTAAAAGCTGAGTATCTTGCAATCCAACTATGCAGCAGCTTTGATCAAATCAGCATGATGTTTTGTGTCTAAAAATAAATGCATCCCACAGGATGGAATATAGGCACACTAACGCTTTGATCAAGACATACAAGTACAAATGAATATCGATATGCCAATAAAAAAACAGAGTCCTTTTAACTTCAAAGCCAGAGAAGATGAGTCAGAAACCTCGTAATCTGTGTTAAATGTGATTACAAAAAATGTCCAGGTAGTAATGACAGGAGACCTCAGGTCAGGCAACTACGCAGCGGTTCAAAGTAAACTTTCAAACATAGAGATACAGTATCCACACATGCAGAATCCAAATGAGATCACTTGTACTAATTCATTCATTATTCAAGGGGATCTTTAGCTTTGAATTAGAATTGAGGTTTGCATCTTCATTAGCGCTCCAGGAAGCTTCAGTGAGACCACAAATTCTCTACAGTTGGGGTTTCCTGCACACAAACTGGCAAGAGACATCAAGAGGAAAAGGCCGACTCCTCCAAAAATTCATGGACATCAGAAGCAGTGTTTCTACAAACAGCTGATATGGCAAAATGTGACGGGCCCGAAGAGATGACATGAATAGCAATAAGATCTTCACAAGGCAAAAACAAAGACCTGACAAAAGGTATTTTGGAAATCTCTCAGGAGTTGTTTTCTCAGTGTCTCCCCCGACAATAAATAAATAATTGGTGGGGCGTGAGGGGGTGAAGTTGCCAGAGAAAAGTGAGAGATTTGTTACCTTGCGCTTGCTTGCAGGTTGTTTTTCTTTTCTTTTTTTTTGTTTCCTTTCCAGAGATCACATAAGGCCAACAATATATTGTATTTAGGCCCCAAGGTCTCAAGGTGTGGTATTAAGGCAAGTCCAGCGCTGTCAGCCAATCTATCAAGATTGGGAGCGTATTCAACACTTTCAGTTACAGGTTTGAGTGTGAAAAATACAACTCCTTGGGACCTTGTCCGCACAAATCTGTTTACAACTCTGACATTATCTGCAAGGTTTTGTTGTATATAAAAGGCCTCCTGCAAATAACAAAAGCAGCTTCACTTTCATCTCATCCGGGACTTATTATGTTGAATGTAAGTGACAGTATTTTTCTGTGTCCTGGAGCAAAAGCTACAATATGAATTCTGGGGCAAAAGTGCTGTATTGTAATGCAATGTAGCCTACAATAACATTTTAATAATCATGTAAAAAAAAAACAAAAAAAAAACACTGAATCATTTTTCAGCTTTTGTTCGAGCTATGTGACTTGAGTGCTGATTCAACACATCAGAATCGATTTCAAATGTAAGGTCCCACCTGAGGTATTATATCCTCTGTTCTGTTTGGGGTTTGTTCAGAAACAAAGGCTATTTTGCATTTTGCACGTTCCAAGTTCCCTGCAGTACATTTGGCTCATTGAACACATTCAATAAGTCTACTAATTTTCCACAGCAGAAGCTCACAGTGGTCATATTGACTAATCAATGTGGCGGCTGTCATCTCGTCAGAAGAAATTGATCTGCCCTGTTTCTTCAATAAGATTACACCAAGGCAAACTGATGATATCATTAACTTTCCTTAAAACATATTTGATTCCCGTAGCAAATGCATTGATTCTCTGGCATCTGTGCCTACATGTGTTTGCTGGGTTGGACATACTTTTGATTTGGCTGAGAAATGCACAGAAAACTGGTGGTATAGTTTCATAAAATATCAGTTTCTATGTGGAAAATTAACACCAAACCAATATCTCTGAGAAGAAGAAAACAATCAATCCACACTCACTATTAACAGCTCCAGATTTACTGAACATAATTAGTTTAGTAGCCTTAGTACCTCAAGGGAAGAATGTGTGATGCCACTGTGAATTGGTGGATGGCACTGTGTCTTAGAGCAAGTAGGTCCCTGGTTTGAATCCCAGATAGATGGAGAGCCTTCGAGTGGAGTTAGTATTTTCTAGCCCTGTCTGTGTGGCTTTCCTCTGGGTATTCTGGTTTCCTCCCACAGTCCAAAAACAATCATATTAACTTCGATTGGAGACTCCAAATTGCTCCTACAGTAGGTGTGAGTGTGAGAGTGAGTGGTGTGCATGTGTGTGTGTCTATGCCTCGCAATGGATTGGTGACGCTAAATGAAAGAATGTTGTCCACATCTGAAATAGTACCAGCAATTTAGATATTCTGTGTTTATTTAAATATTGAAAATCAGCTATCATCTACATCCATTATTCACCATGCAATTTTTAAACACACATAAAACATTTTGCTCCAAGCAAAGTTAACGCTTTTAAATTTGTATTATAAATCAAGTCTATAATACTGGTGATAGGTTTTGTTTGTTTTGTAAATCCATTCAGCTAAACAACATCAGAGACTTAATCTGAATGAAAAAGGCAGCATCCATCAATCACAAATGGTTTTACATGATGTTTTTGTATCGCCGCTCTTTGTGTTTGCTCTAAATCGTTCCTGCCACCCACGGTAGTTGCTTGATTGTTGTTGGTGGGGCTATTCTAAGGAGTGTGCTTTAAAATCACTGTGCTGCAAATTCACAAAGTGAAGGATTAGTTTACATGTATCAATCTTTATCTTCTCACCTTTGCTAAGCCAGGCCTTCCCAAACAGGTTGACATATCATCCGTGTACACATGTGACCTCATGAGACTATAGAGGCCAGCTGTGCAGCACATTTACACAGTAATATGAACACTCTTGTGTTTAACCACTGCCTGTTGCCTGAGGGAGCTATCCAGTGTAACCGTATTTGCACTAGTGACCACTTCATAGCCCTCACCAGTAAGTGTGCTGTCTTTCTCAAGGACAGAACCACACAACTTGCTGGGGGGAAACAACCTTGTTTTCAATAAGAAACAGACCAAATATTTCAAATTATCAAACAGAACTAGATTTTCTTTTTCTGGCCCAATCATCGATGAGCTTTAGTCTAAATGAGCTCTGCAGTTGATGTATGGTTAGAGCTTTGCACTGGTGCAAAGGTGTGGGTTTGCTTTGGCAAGGTCAACCTTTTGCTGGCAGAGCAGAACATGCCGAGGTAAAATCCCCTGCTGTGCATTCAGGCAGCCGGCAAGCCTGCAACAAACAGGACGTGCTCTTCAGGGAATGGACAGGCTCCGGGGCTCGGGGTGAGGCGTTTGTCACCCGTCCACCTACTGTGGCCCCTCAGTTCCTGCAGGACTCTATCATTACAAAGGATTACACCAAAGACTCCCTCTGAGATTTGCTAAACATCCCTGAAATATGGTTCCTGACGCTGTGACCTTGGCTCTCCGGGCTGTTGCTGGGCTTTGAGAGACAGTCACACAAACACGTGCACAAATACTGGCAGCAGCAGCATGTGGCTATTAAACACATACAGCGTACACACACATTCAAACAAGAGGATGAGTGTAAATACAGATATATTGAGCTGCTACTCTCTGTGATCAAAGTGTCTGCAGAGTGTATGCATCTCAGAAATAAGTGTGTGCTATTTAATGTGTGTGCTTGAGGATAACATCTTTACATCTTTAGGTGTATATTCACATGTCAGCATTATATCTATTTCTGCTTGCTCGTGTTAACCAATCTACTTAAATGAATCTGCTTTCATCGCATAACGGAAGATTGCAAGCAAATGATTAGCAAAAGTAGATGATAAACTAGAACACATCACCATCATTACAAAGCAAACTTGTAAAAGAAGACGACAAAAATTAGAAACCTGCAGAGATATTAATCAATCATTCATGTGCAAATTTGTATTGAATTTGTGGCAGCTCTGTGATGCAGGACTTGAAGGAACCTGGGCAGTCCTAACTGGAGAACTGACTTTTGAACCTCGACCACGACCACCGCTCCTCCTAGTCCTCTTTTGTATGGGCAAAACTGACACAGCTACTCATTAGCCGGACTCCCTAATGAGTGTCAATAATCTACACTCATTATAAAGAGTAACTCTGGAAGAAAGGTTAGCTATCCATTGTGTCTGTGGGAAAGGTGTGGCATTTGGAAGTGAAACCCTAAAGCTGCATCAATCACAGAGCAGCAGCAGTTAAGTCACAGCTCCGTGGAGATCACCAAAGGTTAAATACCCTGGTAAACAACAACAAAGACATAAGCTGGTGGTTTCAGCCTGTGTGGCGGTTATATTGCATTCAGAGAAAACTGGAACTGCTGGGTCCTTTTATAAATTAGTGTATTTTTTTTTCTCCCCCAACAGTTTGTGAATGGCTGCTTAAATCCCCCAGAGCCAGACAGAGAATCCAATCAGTCTTCATTTGTCTAACTCTCTTACTATTGTAAGTGCAGATCATGTTGGCAAGCATATGCTTTGAAGGCACAAGAGCAGATAAAAATGAGCAGACACAACACTCTCTGGAGCTGCTACAGCAGAGTAGATCTTCTTTATGGCTCAACAGTCATCATAAACTATCATCTTGTATGTAACAGTCTCCCAGGGTTTGTTGTTTATACAGAGAAACCAGCTTCATGCCGATTAAGTAAAGTTGCTACTGTGCACATGACACTAGAATAAGTGAATGCATGACAGGAAATTTGTGGTTAGATTATATTTTAATTTCTGATCAGAATCTGTGGATCTGTGTTATCATATTTCCTCTGATTAGTGGCAGTATACGTCTAACAATGGAGGCTGCAATCAGCGTGAATTCAAGGCAGGCACAATGGACTGCACAAACTCACAAACCAGAAACATTACAGCTAATAAATAGTTTATATTTGAAAGAATGACTGTGGGTGGAGTATCACTTTAAGATTTTGAATTTTCAGGCAGCTATATTACCAAAATTACAACCATTATGGCACCAAAACAATTGTTACTGAGTGAAAAACCCCAAATCTTCTGTCTTTGTGTATGTAGGTGAAGCGCGTGTGTCACCTTATAACAGCTTAGATGGCGCTGAGAGGATTTAAAGGTGTAGCAGAGCACAGTTTGTTGAACAAACACAATGGTGCGGATATAGCTACGGATTGATTTATCCATGAGAACATTCCCGCAGAGGTGAGAACAGCAGAAACAAAGTGCTGTGTTAATTCACTTAACCTCTATTGTTCTGTGCTGTCATGCAGAGACGGTTATCGATCCCCTTGCAGCTGGGTATCAAACTCTACGGCACGCATGCAAATGCACCCGTGAATGCACATAGGTACAAGTGTAGATGCGCTCACACATCACTGAGTCCACTTGATGCGAGGGAGGAGTACAGAGAGTGAGAGAGAGAGAGGAAGAGGGAGCGAGGCATCAGATCATATCAGATCAGACATATGGTAGCTCGAGGCCATTGACAATGACATGGAGTCAATCTATAAGCAGAAATAGACTGAGAGGCATTGCAGTGTAAAGCGGGGATTCAGTCCCAGCAGGAGGCACAGTCTTACTCACTAATAAGGATGATTACAGCATGTAGCAAACCTTCCCCACTCTGGGTTTTTGACACAGATTTGAGGTAGTTTGTGGACGATTCAGTGGAAGGCTTCCAGGCAACAAACAAGCCTCTAGTTTTCTAAGACTTTTTACAACAGATCATAACTCATTTTGAAGAACCTGGATGGAAGGACTTTTGATGGTGAAACTGAACAGCAAACCTGTGAGGAGAGACTTGAGTCGAAAATCAATTTGCTGGATGTTTTGATGGGGAGAACAGTACAGCTTCCAACAAAATATGAAGTGTTTTCACTGTCATAAATCTCTAGAGAAAAAAAGTATGTTTAATTTATTATGTCATATTTTGTGTAATACAAGACAAAAGAGCAATATCTTCTTAATTGACTGTGTGAGTAATTTGCCAATTACTGCAGGAACCATTCCACCACCATGATTACTGGGGTATCAAACATGTGCATGTCTTTCAAATTTGTGTCATTAATTATGCCATAAAGGCGTCATTACATTAATTAAGCATTAGTGGTGTAGTTACCAAAAGGGAACATTAAACTTAAATTCACTGAGGAAGCTTAAATTATATAACATACAATGCACTGTAATTGGAAACTAAGTTACACACTGTCCACATTCACAAAACGTAGTTCTTTCAAATGTGATTTAATTACTAAAGTAAAGTCAATTATTCTCGGTAATACTTTCTTTTATTATGTTTTTTATTGGTGCTGAGAAGCATGTAGATGTCCCCATGGAGGGATAAAATAAAAGCTATTCTATTCTCAACTACATTTAAAGATTTCTTTTGTGCAAATCCTCTTGTTATAACAGTACAGAGACATGGGCTGAACAAAACCACAGCGAGGCACCAGTTGATATCCATAATGGAAAACCATACAGTGCTCACTCTTAACAGTGCACAGTCTGCAAAGTTCCCTTGGGGATGTACAGTATCTGCTCCTTTCATAAACTTAAAGAGCGGCTGCAAAAATAGAGGCGGCCCCAGCCACAGCAGAACACTCCGTCTAGACAGCACATCCACAGAGGAGAGAGAATTCCTGTGTCCACACAAATCGTGACAAATCACTTTGCCCAAGACAATGGAGCTGGAGCAATACAGGCTTTGATAACTGTGAAGGTTGAGGAGAAAACACGAGTGAAAAATAAAACAAAAATACACAGAGGGCGATTGTCAGAGTGTGTGTGTGCGTGTGTACTGTGTGTGTCAGCCAGAATGTATGTGTACCTCTTTGTGGCTTTTTGGATATTTGGGGAAATTGCGTGCACATGTTTCTGGTGTAGGCTACTGTGTTAATGCGTTTACAGCGTGTCTATGTGAGCTATTAATATCATTACATTCACAGCCATGCAAACTCACACACTCTTCTACCAAAAGCTCCTAAGCCAACTGGAAGCCCAGAAACGACCTGCAGCACAGAGCACAGGATGGCAACTGTCCCTCTATGCTTGTCTCTGGGGATCTGGGTCACAGGCACTGTTGGTTTTGCGGCCAGAGCCTGGTGGGCCTTGGAGAAAACCAGTCTGTTACCAGTTACTCGAACCCACCCCGAAACCCTTTCCAATCTAACCCTTTCCTCAGCCATCTGCAGCATCATCTGCTCCTACATTCAAACACAAACTTTGCGGCCTGGTGAGAAGACGCCGTTGCACAGTAACAACAATATCAAAATGCAGCCAATGAGAAAAAAAAGTGCAATGGGTGGTGTTATAATAAGACTTAATAATAAAACAGCAACATTTGATTGTCTTCGCTACGTGGTCGTTTTGGACTTTCTAAAACTGAAGCCTTGCGGTTGCTGCCGGTTGGTTTGACACTGTGTGTATGAAGGCAAATCAAAGAGACAGTTGCACGTTGCTGAACTACAAAAACTTGTGCCACTGCTGAGTTCCTTTCTACTTGTTTCCATAGCAACTTGACGATCTTTTAAACTGAATATGGATGAGCCAACTGGTGGTTGGTGGAAAAAATTTTGAAGTCAATTTGTGCACAATTTAGTTATTTAATGTTTTGAAGCAGGCCGGGACATGCGTGTATCTGGCGAATCATCTAAACCATCATTTTCTAAATTGAGAATTGTGATCATTTTAGATTAAAATTATAATTGAGGTGCTCGAGCAAATGCATGAAATGAACTAAGAAACTGCATGAAGCAGTTTCTTAGTTCCAAGTGGACAACGCTTACACCGATGTGATCCCAAAGGCATTTGAGACTTTAATGTAAGTTCTGCTTCCACAGTGAGGTCCCATGATACTCTGTGTTGAAGTTCTTAACTGAACCTCAAAGGGATCAGAGGCAAACTGACTGCAGAGCAGTAGGGCAGAGGAAAGTAGGCTGAAAAAGAAAAGAATAAAACTCATCCATCTTGTTCAATGTCGATCTGTCGGATTTCACAATTATAAGGATAAATGCTTCCACTCAGTACAAATACACTCACTGTCATTTTGGTGTACTTTTCAAATGAGGGCAATGATAAACCTTGTTCTCTGGTTCAGGTTTCTGAAATGTGCATGCAATCATTGAGAAAAGCTGAGAATTCGACTGATAGAGACAGGAGACCAACACTTTCATATTGCATTTAAAGCAACTTAGCACATTGAAGCAATTAAACAGAAGTTCCTTCACTCCATTGTGGTGTGAGAAAGTGTGTGCTAAACCATCACCACCTTTACTGTAATTACACAGACACGCAGACTAATAAAGGCACTCTCACTCTCTCACACACACATGCACTCTTAACTCCTGCTACAACTCTCCTTCTGTTCTTCCCTCTGCTTCGCTTGCTGAGCATGAGACACCAGAGAATCTCATTCATCAGGTTTGCTTGCTAGCTAAACAGATGGGGTTTGAGCAAACTCCCGCGGTTTACCCCCGAGACAGATTACAAACCGCATCCATGGAGTGTTCGCATAGAGCGAGAGGCGAGAGCGAAGGGAAGCTCTGAATTTGATGGTGAAAGATGGTAAATGGATTCGTATCAGTATTAAAAAGGAACCCTGCTTATTCTTCCTTTCCCTATAGGATTGCGGCGCACACTCGCAGACTTGCAGCGTAGACGCAAGAGTGGATGCATCTGGACTTCTCTACCACTGAGGGCTTTCAAAGTTGCTCCATTTCTTTGAGCTGTATTGACAAATGTTTTTGTGTGTGTGTGTGTGTGGGTAGAAATATCCAAAGCCAATCAATTAACATGACCTTCTAAGTCTATGCGTAGGTTTACATTATTCCTTTGAAATGTGGAAAACCTTAGTAATTGCAATAAAAAAACTGCCTATGGAAACATTGACATTTAGCAAAACCTCTAAAATTTTGGCAAAATGCTTTAATGCACCCATGAGGTGCTGTTGCAGACGTGTCAATATAGTATAATTATCTACTAAAGCCATGGAAACACAAAATGTTTTTTGGGACATCCATCTTCCACAAACTGGAGTCTTATGGGTGGGATTTTATAGTCGCCAGACTGGACTTTATGAGAGTTTATGGGAGTACCACTGGTAAACACCTAGGGGTAGTAATTGTACTCGTTTTGAAAATATGCACCTTATATAGGGTACTGTCATATCATCTTTAAACCCATTTATTTTTGTGAGAAACTTAGAAAAGAAAAAAAAAACATCTAATGCAATAATGATGTTCTGCTGTTACTGACCTTAGAAAAGGCCTTGCATATCTTAAATCTTCATGCCTGAGTGAAAATGAAGTCCTCTGAGTACTGAGAGACCATGCCAAAAAATCATAGTGGACTCCAAAATCCTGACAATGAAGGATGTGCCTCATCTTTCTCTCCTTAAGAGGATAATTTCTTTTCATCTGTGTAAATACAAGGATTTGAACATGTGCAGGCACACACACACACACACACACACACACACACAAACACACACACACACAGACTTATTAAGTGTGAGTGGTGACAGATTGGGTATCTTGTGACTGAGTGAATCTGGGAATAAGCACATGGAAACCACTGAGGCTCAAAGAAGCTGTCTAAATTTAGAAACTGACTTCAGACTCACTGACAGGCATCATAAAGTGGTGAAGAGCAAAGAAAGTGCTGCCACTCTTGACCTTGATTCTTTGTCTGAAAACATACATTCACGTTTCTCGCCTACTTTTACACAGAGCACGACTGAGGAACAAAACACATTTTCCCTGTACAGTTGACAAGGCAAACAATAAAGTGAGAATGAAGCAGTATTGATTCCCTCTTGCTGTAGGGAAACCGGGAGACCCTGGAACAGCATCAAGTAATGACGGTGTGACTCTCCGATGGATCTGGTGACAGATCACTTAGATAAGAGGATGTGCCATCGCCTCGCAGTTGGAAACGCACCAGAGCATCTTGGCAATGAAGCCGACACCGAGACCCATGCTGGCTTCAGCCTCACCAGTTGGAGTGTTTGGATGCTGTTGTGTTTTGGACAGGTACGGCCATAGGGAGTCCAGAGTGATACACCTACTCCATCCTACTCAGCTGAGATCTGTTAAAGTCATTATAACATCTTCCAGGGAGCAATGACCTCATATGCATTCCCTCTCTGCCCTCTGACGACAGGCTGGGGGCACCCGTCCATGCTGGTGGGGGCTATTGTTTGACAGGTGAGGTGATGTGCTTAGATTACAATTTTCTGGGTCCGTCTTTATAGTCATTGCAGGTGCAGTGCAGAGGGAAGACAGTGTTAACTGTGTAACTGTCTTTCCATATGGGCGCAGAAAGCACTTCAGGAGACCCAAGCAACAGGGGTTGGTGTAGATTACTTTTATGTAGACGTATCCAGTTTCTCTCAAACCAATAATGCAGGGTTAGAGAACCAGGCTTGTAAGTGGAGGATCGCAAGCATCATTGTTGATACTGTGCTGCAGTCGTGGCTGATGGTCACAGGGCAGAAACATACGATTATTTTTGTAGTCAAATAATCTATGGATTACTCTCTTGATCGGTCGATTAGTTTGTTTGGTTCATAAAATGTTGTCAATTTGTGAGAATTATTTAACACTTCATATAGATGACCCAAGAAACCAGAGAATATTCACATTTAGGAAACTGGGATCAGAGTACTTGGACTTAATTTCTTAAAATCATAAAAAATTAAATCAATAATTAAGATATTTAATTACTTCATTATTTATTTCATTTTAGTTGCAGCTCTAGTGCACAGTATGCAGTGTATGTCCATTTCTATCGACCTACCAACCTACTCACCCACAAGTCCAACTAGATATCCGACCTTTCCACCTATTAATCTATCCTAACGGCCTCTGGGTGTGTTCAACTCTGCCCTCAGTGTCTGTAAGCTGAAAGATATTGCTGTCTGGATAATGGTTAACAACTGCACTGTGAGTGTTTGTCTTGGCCACTCACGCGTCAACAGTCTGCAAGACATCATGAATCTGCAGGACTCCAGATTGTGTTCATGAATAGTGCACGTCTAATGGCCTTGTTGCCTGGACAAGCAGAGTGAGACATCAGTTTGGTGACATGTTCACATCTGCACAGTTTCTCTGGCTCCAGTGGCTTCTTTTCCAAGTTTCTGTCTTTGTATTTCTGTCCAGTGGTAACCAGATTAGTTGGCTAGCATCTCAGAGGCATTACGAGAAATAGAATTGTACCATCGTCATTTAAATGAGTCAAACCAGCCAATTAAGTGCTTATACAGAGGATTTCTTTTTTTTTCTTTGACAGAGCCTCGCACAATGTGGGATTCGGCATCATGAGACTGGCACTGTGTGTGTGATGTGCATGTACCCTGAGGACATGCTGCAGAAACGCCTATCAGCTCACTGCTCAGGATAAGAAAAGTGGGACAGCTTATTTAGTTGAGTAAGCAACAAGGCACCGGCAAGGCACTGGAACGACAAATGAGACAGTGACAAGAGAAGTTATATCACAGGCCATATACAGTCACTGTGGTGAAGCGGCGGAGTAGAAAACCACCTGGAGAAGTGCTCTGACTTCAGACCTGAGAAGATACCCCTCCATATGGCATCGGATGAGGTCCTGTCAGCTAGATGAAAGGATGAAACAGACTGTACTATGAAGAAGAAGAAGAAGAAGATGAGAATGTCTGTTACTCACTCTGGATTCAGGCTTTAGTCTATACAAGGATTTCAGAGAAAATAGTGAGCTTTACATCCTGAAATACGAGATGCGGAAGGATTTCACTCCTTTTTATTTGCAGCAGAGATCGTCTTCAGGTGAATTACTGAATCACTGGAGCCACTGCATATATTTCACACTGATGGATATTTACATTTTATGAAAGCAATCTGCATATATGGAACATTTTGACACCACATGAAAGGAATACAGGAGCTAATTCCCCTTCAGGTGGTGACCACTGCTACTTATCATAATGAAGTGATACAAAAATGGGAAATAATTTAGATGACTTTTGCTCTTAAGAGAAGAGTAGTCATGTAGTATTTTATTAACAGCAAATGGTCAATGCCAGCAGAGTTACACATTAGACTGCCCATAAGCCAGCCATCTGACACCATTTGGTATCATCATTTACGCCCTAAAATCTTGTCACCATCTCTATTAACTCCAAGCACTCTGTATAAACGAAATGGAACAATTAAAAATGATTAGGGAAGCACTAAACATCAAGATGTTTTGGATGTGCCAGCCTGCAGCAGCATTCGACCACATCAAGTCAGAGTCAGAAAAGCCCTGCAAGGCTCTTCATCCAACTAAGCCATGTCTCTGACTGTGCATATCAGCTTACTCATTCCCCTCCTAAATCTCTATGCACAGTGCAATTCAATTCACAAATAAAAAACTCATCTTGTTTAATTACATATTTTCCTGTATTGACTTGAATCTCAATAGTGCTGGTTCGCAGTTCATTAAAAGTCAGCCGAGTCTGAAAGTGGTCAATATTATTAAACAAACGGCCTCTGTTTAAAGAGGTTACTCCTTGCAATCTCAGCGACTTCTTACACCCTTACTCGGGGCTGGTGCCTTTTTGTATGCATGCAGGATGCAGGTTAATTTCAAGGAGCAACTCCATTACCGTGTCCTTTATCCCTTTTCCAACCTATCCAGTATCAGGTCTGTTAAGAGGGCTCAAAATTAACACATTGAAAGGACACTGGAAATTTGGTGCAGATAGGAATGAAGGACTTCTACTAGAAGTGTGAGAAGTAATAAATCAAGCCTTTGTTTTTTTTTTTTTTTTTACTGGACCCAATGAGCAGGCGCTGCTGAAAACATATGTGCATCCCGAGAGCCATTCACTACAGTATATCACAACTTATGAGGAATGCAAAATGCACACTAAAGGTCCCTGGAGAAGCTCCTGTGGTTTGATTTGCATCTTGGGCTGTTAAATTGTTTACCACACCAATAGGGATGATCCCATTAGAGCATGAAACACAAGGTAAATTTGGATGCCATTACTAGAAAATAGAAGGACGTTCCTATGTCCCAGAGTTAGAACCTCCCTATGTATCGTTCACTGGACTGTGGCAGACGGGAAGGGGGTATCCACATACAGAACTAAAAGGGTCAAGCTGATCTCAAATGCTATTATGAGTTTGCCAGAACTCACTTTTTGTACAAACCACTTGTGCTATATCGAAATGAATGGGTAAGAATGGAGCAATGTGCACGTCATTCACTTGACAGCACATCAGCTGACTCCACTGCTCCGTCACTAGCTTTTGAAAGCACTCGACCACTCAAAGTGTCACAGCGATAGCAACAAAGGTCTAAACAAAGCATCTAAGTAGTGGGAGCCATGCATCAGTCACAGTCAGCTTCAGTCAATTAAACATCTTGTTTTTGTTTTTTCTTAAAATAATATACAGTGCAAGGAATGACAGGATTTTTTGATTAATTCATTATCTTATTAGTAGTAAATCACAGGGAGGATGCATACATTCACTTTCTAGAATGATTTTCGATTAAATAAAATGTTTGTCTAATTTCACTGAACTGAAGATTTGGTTGAAAATATTGGTCTGAGTTAAAAGAGACAAAATTCCCACAACAACTAGCTATAGCAGTAAAATGTCTGGTGAGGAATGAACAGAATAAAATGTTATAAGGGTTAGGCTAAGGCCGTCACTGATGTCTGACCAGAAACGACTGGATGAAAAGGCCACACTCACAATCACACGTTCCACCCGTGAACCCGATGAAAAGGAAGCAGCACAAAGGACCACTATGATGGTGTGTGTGAGGCTATGTTCATGCAGACACAAAGCAAATTCTGTCTTACGTATACAGTACATGTGCAAACACACAGAAATACAGTACACATGGACACAGAGACAGTCGTCTTAATAGACCCTTTGTTGGGAAAAAAGAAGAAAAAAAAAAGATTCCTCTTGCTGACACACAACCAGCAGCTGTGATTAAAGGCACAGTTGGGAACAAACAAACAGATGAGAAAATCAATTTGAGGGACTGTGTGACACCAGGGGTAGAAGAGTACTAAAATGTTTAGCTGAGTTCAGATGAACCATGATGCTAAATTGTTTGCATCAAAAATTGAATTACATTTCACTTACTGGTATATAATTTTTACAAACAATATATTGTGTATCATATTTACAAACATAATACTGTAAATATGCAGGACTGAATTGAGCATTAGTAGCATTTTAGCATCCTTTCAAATTATTGTTTTGCTTTTACTTCTCACGATCTTTTGATTTATTCTTACTTCACTCATTAACCTTGCTTGGAGCGACAGAAGGATGAACAAAGGCTCTAAACCTACTCCAGGCTAAGTAACCAGGACCAAAAAAAAAAAAAAAACAGACCACATTCACACACACACTCACATTCACCATATCAGATTCATAGCATGATGTCAGTGTTTGTTTTTCAGCTCACTTGAACAGTTGCTTGATCTCCAGAATCTTTTAAGTTGGCACCTTTTCACTGGGAAAGACATCTAACAGCTGTGCAAAAGCTAAAAATCAAAACAAAACAACAAAGAGAGTTTTTTTTTCTGTGAAATTAGCTTCATCAGTAGGCACTATTCCCCTCAATGCCATTTTGAAATTTGCAAACAGCAGACCAGTAGTCATGAGGTAGACTGTCTGAATATTAAACAGCAATTTCTCACAAAGGTCTATCATCTCATGCGGGAAATATCCCTTCCAGTGCGGTGCACATGAGCACATGTGTCCAGCCATGTCCCATAGTGTACACGTACAAAGCTACCCTGTAGCGTTAATAATATGGCTCTTGACCTCTTAGCCCTTTTTGTTCACATCTGCAAGTGCAGAAATTGGACTGAGGGGTTTTTTTGTCTGGGTGTTTTTTTCCTCAGCTGCTCACTGTCCTGACTTTTATTTTTTTGTATTTCTTGGTGCCGCAGGTAAGTAGACAAAAACCTGCCTGCAGACTTTGTCTCCTGGCACAGCCACTGGGGGATTTTCAGTATGCCTCTGTAAAGTCTCTATAGAGGCTCCAGCATGGTGTGGACCGACTGTCCAAGCAGACAGAGTGGCCATTGAGGATCTAGGTGAGTAATAACACTTGTGACTTGTATTCACACGTCTCAGCCTGGCCTCCTTCCAGCCTCTGTGTATGAACACAGTCCTGTGGGAGAGGAGAAAAGGATTGCAATACTCATCCTTTTGGCTCGTACGAGAGCCTGAGCAAATGGCTTTGTTCGTAGCCAACTTGCCATCACTCATTCTGCCCTAATGCAATAATTTCAGGAAACAGCCTAAAATCATTGTTGTAGATTTCACTGGATATCCATCAGCTTTTTCAGTGTCATAATAATGAAAGTGAGACGATGGAAAGAGGAATATCTCCCTGAAATTAACCATGGATACATTTTTTTTTTTAATGAGGGCATTATTACGTGTGACACTTCTTTGACAGAGCCTCCTTTTATTTAGGAGTAGTCTGTAGAGACGGTGTGCTCATATGGTCTCAGTAGGCCACCAGATAATCCTTTCTCTCATATCCGTAGGACACACATGCTAGCTCACAGATACGCCAGGTGACGCCGCAAAGCCAGCCAAAGGAGACACATTACATCACATCCAATTTAATACGGTAATCATCCCGTGATGCGCTGCAAGCAGTCAGCCAATCAGAGGTACGAGAGAAATTTGAGACAGAACAGGATGATTCAGGCACATGGTTCTCACACCATGAAAGACTTGCGTTCTCTATGTTAGGAATTCCACAGATTAGCTCTAAGTAAAGCTAGAAAGAAAAAGCAAGTCAGGCAAAGAAGTCACATCGTGCAGGAAGGTCAAACCACTGCACTTCTTAAGTGTGTGTGTCATTGCATATATGCATGTGCTTATGTGGCGGGACTGGTAGCAGAAGAGGTGACTGAGCTTATTGTTATGCTAGGAGCATCATCCTCCATCCTTCACCCAACCAAGTGTCTACCCAGACAGTCTCGCCCGTACCACTCTCACTCACTCACACACACACACACACACACACACACTGGTTACTGTGGTAACAGTGCATCTCTTCCATCGGTCTTGAGTCCTGACTGAACCCCATACCAGAGTAAAAACAAAGTGTATCACCACTGATCTGGCAGTGTTGCGGAGGATGATAAAACGGGGCTGTCTCTGTCCAGCCGATTTAGCTGTGTTTGGTGGAAGTATTGCTGATACTATATATTGTTTTGTAAGTGTTGCAGACACCCATAGCTCTTCCACAATGGAAAAAGTCAAACGATTATAACCAGTGTGTCTCTCCACCAGCTATTTGTCGATGTCAAATCAGAGTTATTGACACTATTTAATCAAATAATTGTTTTCCTGTGAGTTAACTTTGGGTTTCATTTATCGAGGAGACTGCTTGGATTCTTTTTCTTTTGAATGAAGTCACAAAGACACAAAATGTTGCCTGTTTGGTGTTTTTTGGAATGTACATAAACATGCTTTTTCTGTATTGAAATATGTCACCATGGGGCATTTCATCACATTTAGAATTCCAGTGCTGTCACTGTCCTGAATGAACCCTCTGTTCTTAATGTGATCTGTTAAGATCTATTTTCTCCTCCCCCTTTCCATCTTTTGCCACATTGTCCTGACGTCTATGCGAGTCAAGTATACAACTGCCCTCTGTCTGACCCTCCGCCGCCACTGTGTATGGCTCATAAACCTCCATGCCTCTCAAACCCCTGCAAGTACCACCATCCGCCAAGCACCACCGTGGGTACGACACCGGCCTCAGCCAGTCCAACACAACCGAGTGACCAAACTCAATTACATGTCCCATTTATCTCTGCTGGGGCCGCCTGGCCCTGTGGCTCCAGTGTAAATCTCTGGTCCCAGTCAATAATCTATTCTCCAACTCGTCCAAGGGCCCTCCATTGTCATTAGACATCCGTTTGGCAGAGGAGCGATGAATGGGGGGG
This sequence comes from Karalla daura, assembly GCA_029224185.1. Taxonomy (NCBI): domain Eukaryota; kingdom Metazoa; phylum Chordata; class Actinopteri; order Chaetodontiformes; family Leiognathidae; genus Karalla; species Karalla daura. The sequence goes on from CM055202.1 coordinate 10,156,892, forward strand.
TGGGGTGGGAAAATACAATAGAAGAGGGAGAAAGTGAAGTGGTGGGTGGTGATAGGGGGCTGAGAAACCAGAAACCATCCATCTACCCAATGACTCGTGGTCACAGTTCATTATGGATCGTAATGCAAGCCAGCATCACACATAGCCGGCGTTAAGCCCAGGCACTGCTTTGGCTAAGTCAGTCCTCCTGCGTAGCCCCACGTGTTTATTGGACTTCTACACTGCAAACTGGAAAGAACTGTAAGGACATTCTTGAGTTTACACTTACAAAACCATAATAGTGATTGAAAGGCTTCACCTTCGTTCACTGAGCTGGGATTTATAACTTGGACAAACTACAAAAGTTCATGCTTCTTGACTTTTTTTAAAGTCTTATTTTCATCCAATTATTATCAAGCCACTACGAAAACAGAGAGAAGACTCTAGAAGGACAAGCACTTAGCCAAAGCCATCTAACATCTATACAGATTTACAGTGTTGCTGTCAGAAGGTACGACCCCCCCCCCAACAAAAAAAAGAGAGCTGGTGATACCCAACGGTAGTATCAGATGTCAAACTAAAGATGTCATATTAGATAGATAATTACAACTGATATAGTAGCGTGGGCTGCTGTTTTGCTCTCCTACAAACTCTAGGCAAAGCTATCTAATTAAACGATGAGAGGGCATATTCATCCTGTTGTCTGAGAGTCCACTGGTGATGGATGGGATAATGAGTTTCCTGAAGAGCAGCAGACTGGGATAATGAGTTTTATCCAGGAGGGGCTCACAGGGTGCTCAAGGAGGCCTGCTACATCCCGAGCTAGGTGACAAACAACTCAAGACGCGCAGTCGAGTGCGCCTGCAATTGAGGGAATGGCATCATAACAGTTGGCCGACGCAGCCTATTATTTTGTGTTGCCTGTCTGTTTCGGGAATGAAACTGCCAGACATGTTGGCATAGCAATCTGCAAAGGTGATCATTCTGCATGATGGCGAGGCTGGCCTCCGGCATCATGCGCAGACACATAAATGATGGTTCGTTTTCCATGTGTCCTTACAAGTCACTTGCACATGCCTGCTGTCCACATCTCCATGTGGAGTATTTTTTCTTTTGACTCTGCAGTGAAAGTGGGAGATTTTTACAAGCTTGCAATGGAAGTCTATTTTTTATCAAGTGTGACTCAGTATCTGTGTTTCACTGCCTCACATCTGCGGTGTTTTTCATCTTTAATCCATCCTTATGTCTGTTGTTTTTGAGTCGCTGCAGCTGGCAGAGAAAACTTTCAGACTCCAACTGTGTGGACTTTGTCAGTCACAGGCACAGCCAGCTTGCTCTCCGCTGCTGCAGGCGGTGGAGTGAGATAGAAGGAGGCAAAGCTGAGCATATATTTACAGTGGTCATAAAGGGACAATGAAGAGACTTCTTACTGCAGCTTTATGTCAGCCGGCAGCTGCTGCCGGTTCCAGCATGTGCAAGTTACGGACAGGCACAATAAACAAGGGTATGAGAAACAGAGTGTGTGTTATCATGTTCTCCACATGCCTGTATTCTAATCTTTATTATGCAATATAGATATTGTAGGGAAAAACTAATTTGCCTTGGAAGGAAATAGCTTAAGAGAAAAAACAACATCAAACAATAAGTTAATTAATAGTGAGGTATGTCAGTCATACAGCTGAGATAAACACCACCAAACTCTTTCCAGTTTCGTGCAATGGTTAAACATTCTCACTTTTCATCTGTCTTGGATTGGCACGTAGCTGCCTTCTTCAGAGGTCAATGATCAGGGAAGTGTGTTTCAGCATTTACTGTGTTCATGTCCTGCCGCATGCACGCAATCATGTGGATTACAATTCTCAATGGCACGGATGACTTGATCCTATGCCAGTGTAGCATAAACACCAGGGTCTTTAACAAACCCACACATGCATGCTTATTAAAGCTTGTTTGTCTCCATTCCAAGGTTTCCATGCTCCCTTCTCAAATTAATCACCCAAACCAGGTAGAGTGGCGGCATCTGCAATGCCTTACAACAGGAGCAATAAGCTTGCACTGTTTTTGTATTATTGTTGAAACCAGTTACATCTAATAGATAGATGAATGGATGATGAATGACAATGGCAACCATCTCTCAATTCTGATATAACAGTAGGATGCAGAGAGAGAAAGTGCGTGCAATCCTGTTGTCTTAAGTAAGCTACACCGCTGGTGTTTATACAGACCTGTTCCATCTGATAAGGAAAAAAAAAAAGTCTAAAAAATGACAAGGAGAAAGAAGCAGAAGCTGACACAATCATATCTTGTACAATACTTGTCTGAGTGAGCAAATAAAGAAAGGGAACAGAGAGGTATAAAGGGAAAGATAAAGAGTGAAGCAATGGCTTTATTTTTTTATATTCTACCACCAGCCACGTGGCCTGGCATTACTGACCACTTCCTAGAACACAAGCTTGGGGATGTCACACGTCCGATTCTCACATTACACACTCCCAGGAAACTGCATCCACCAGGTTCACTCACAGCTTGAAATGCTGTATGAGTCTGCATCCTAGACTGGCAGGCTGAGACCTGTCACCTCTTAAACAGGCACTTTAGAACATACACATTGATTTGTCAACTTGACTTGTTGACAGTGCCGTATATGATTACAGTGCCATTTCAATTCAGTGCCTCGTGTCTCACAAGCTTGTACTTGAACTGCACTCTGCGGTGGTATCACCCAAAGGGATTAATACACTCATATAGTTTATCATATTACACTGTGTTATTTCATACCATGCAGTACCCTTTTTTTAATGACTCAGAATTAAGCTCTCAACTTTCTAAGCTAATTCTTATATCTTGCCCCATATTGAAGTATTTGAGAATCTTGTGAAGAAGTTGTGCTTCCAGATGCTTGTTCATCAGAAATGTCACATCAATTGAATGATTATACATCAGTTCACCATCAAAAAAGTCATGTTTTTGTTTGAACATACAGATAAATCCCATCTACAGTATATGTCTCTCCCTTAAGCTTATAATGGCTGCAAGACATGCTATATCTGCAGGGGTGCACATAACTGGTACGCAGGTACGCATGCGCGACCAAAAACAGCAATGCCTAATGCTGCTTGAGTTTCCACAGCACTTTTGCGTACCAACCAGTCCTGCGTACCAAAAACCATCTCCTGGTACTCATCTGAGTAACTGACTTAGAAAATGATGTGCACCCCTGTATATCTGCCCCAAATTAATCCGGAGCCATCAGCCTAAATCCCTCTCCACTATTCTTCCTGCTAGAAACCTCATGGGGTGGCCTTAGAGCTATCTGGTCCATTATCCAATTAGATATTTTTCAGCATTGCAGCTGGCGATTTTTAAGAGGCATGAACACACAGTGCAAGAGCTGGCAAGGGCGGAAGCTTTCCATTAAATAATTGTTCGCATTGTCTTTTAATTTCTTTGGGGCTGCTGAGAAGAATAGAGATGCACAAATAGCCTTTCACCCCCTCTAAATCTAAATCTGTTTTGCTTAAAACTGCTGCACTTCCTAAGCCTGCAGAGGCACACAAATTACAATAATAAATAGCATCATTTTCAAATTAAGAAGCACTAAATATGCAGTGTGTTGATTTAGCTAAAAACTCAGGCTCACTCTCACTGAGCCTTTGTCCAAGAGAGCAAAGATCTCTCTTGTAGTTATCCTGCATTTGAACATAGCAGGGTCAGACAAACCAAATACACACACTCTCTATGTAAATACATACATACATACACACACACACACACACACAAACAAACACAGACCCTGCATCTATTTATTTTATCTAGCTATCGCTCAAACACAATCACATAAAAAAATCTAGTTTAAGCAAGACAAAGGGGAAAGGTTAACACGATGCAGACATAGCAATTGACCTCTGCAAGAACAGTGTAACACCAGGAATAAATCCACATGGATATAGTGAGAATATAGAAACATAGAAAAGGCTTCAATGAAAGCCCTCGACTTGAACCCAACAGGCCACCATGCCACCTTAAACCTCATCATTTGTTCCACTAGTGTGGTAGATTGCAGATGTATAAAGTAAAACATTTACTATGATTCTTTCTTTCTTTCTTACTTGAGCCTTAACCTTCAAGGACAATACGCATGTTAGAACCTTTTCACGCTGACACACCAGAGCTGCACTTCAAACCTGCCGTGGTGACTCGCACAATGAGCAGCGTCGACTGCTCGGAGGCTGCATGCAGCAAACGCTTGAAGCCTCGCAGCCGGCAAAAAGGTCAGACTCCCTCTAACTTCAGAAATTTCAAGACAAAACACTATAACATCTCGGAGCTGTCTGCTGGCTTGTCAAAAGAAACAAAAAAAAAAAAGAATTCATCAGCTTCGTCAACTCATCTCGCAGAACACCGCGGCCCTTTCTGTGGCGGAGCTCAGCATTCACAAGACGTCAGAAAGACAAAACGCCGGGGTAGTGCCTATCTGACAGAATGCCCTGGGGCCTGCTGGGTGTCTGAATGCTCAGAGAGAGATAGATATAGACGAGAGAGAGGTACTCCAGCTGAAAAAGTCAAGTCACTGGGAGAAGACAGACAGTGATATAAAACAAAATCTCTTGCCCTTTAAAAAAAGATGTACAAGGAGCATACGGAGTTCGTGACACGGCTGGCAGGTAATGGTTTTAACAGCGTGCTTCATGCAAACTGTGAATGGGACGGAGGTGTTTCTGACTCGGAGGTCAGACCACAGTCATACACGACTGGTGAGAAATAATGTAGATTGACGCTTTGCAGTGTTTATGTCGATTGGTGGGACAACAGCATAATCAGGCTCACAAAATTTAATGTAACACAGTCTCAGTTGCAAGTAATTACCCAGAGTCTGTTTTAATTACCTGAAAAACATGTTAATTTAACCTTGAACATGTTAACAAACCATTGCCTACTCATTACATTGCCTACTTTATAATCTATGAAGCATCATAAAAATGTATATATATGCAGTATATATATATATATGTATATACACACACACACACATATATATATATATATATACACACACACACACACATATATATATATATATATATATATGAAATCATATCTGTCATCACTTGTGGAATATAAATTAATTGTTCTGGGGAGCCACGGTGTGTTAGTGGATAGCACCATTGGCTCAGGGAAAAAAGGAAGTGGGTTCAACTCCCAGGTTGTACCAAGGGCCTTTCTGTACGGACTTTGCATGCTCCCCTTTTATCTGCATGGGTCAAATATTTTTGACCTCTACGAACTGCTAGGTAAAAAAAAAGAGAGAGAAATCTGTTTCTTTAGGTGCTGAATGCTCCACTACGCTCACATCACAGCAGTCCACTTTGCCTGTGTGCTGGGGATGCAGTGCAGTGTGCTGTGTGCTGTAAGGGCTGACAACTGCAGCCTGCAATACTCTCATTGCACTGCTAGTGAACAAAAAAAACAGCAGAGTTGACGATTAGACCAGTGAACTGGAAGATGCAGTAAAGCACCATAAAACTGCAGCTGGTCAGTCATTCAAACAAGTAGCCTCTTGCACAAGTGGCTGTGTCGCTCATTGCTATTATAGAAGTCCTGACCGCCGAAGTGGGTTAGACACAAAAATGTGTGCATCTCCCCCTCGAAACGGCCTTGGGCAGTAACCTATCTTTGGTATGAGAGGCTGACCTCCTGAGGCTGATCCCCAGGGAGGTGAGCATGTAGGGCTGCAGTGCTGACAGCAACGGGGAATTAAAAAACACTGAAACCCAGAAACAGACTTCAGGCTGGCGTCACAGTGTCCCACAGGTGCTGAGAGCTTTTCAGATCACCCCGCATCCACCCTGCGTGTTTCTCCAGAGGACATGGCACACTGTGCTGCTCATCCCCCAGAACAGTAGGCATGTGTTACTTTAATTGTCAGCGTGCATCAGTGTGGGGTCAGGAGGGCGACACAGGCTGAGAAGACGAGGGACTCGCAGTCTACACATAACTTTTAGTCTGTCACACACACCGCTCTGCTTTTTCTCTGAAAAAAAGTAGATTCCACTGTGACAAAAGGGAAAATGTGATAATGAGAGGTGTATGTGTGCATATGTGAATAAGTTGTGATTACTGTCTTTGTTTGGAGGAAAAAATGCACTGTATTTTTGTTAACTGCTGTGATTTTTCCCTCATGGTTTCTTTGTGGGTAAGTTTGGTGATCGATGCTCGGCGAGATGTTGTGTTTCTGGTCCAGAAGAAATATTTTTTGAGAAAGAAAACATAGTAAATTCAGCCTGCAGATTCATGAGGCTTCACAAATTAAAGTTTTGTTTTTTTACTATAATTTATTTGCAAATGGAGTCACTAATTGGCTGAACCATGCATTTTTAGAAGGTACCTGGAGAAAACCAATGCATGCTTAAAGAGAACATGAAAATCGGCCACTTTCTTGCTGTGAGGCGACAGCATTAACTCCTGAGCCACCATGCTCCAAATTGGTTAAATAAATGAAATGGATTAACTGGAAAGGTTCAAACACAACATCAGTGAGCGTATGGGTGTTTGGCAACATGGATTGTCTCTTTTTCAGGGTATTAAATGAATGAAGTGACGCAAATATAGGATTCCCATTACTGCCGTTGTTAGTAGCAGATTCTCAGCGGGACTGGTCAAGCCAAATTTGGCCATAGTGTTGAATTAGCGATTTTCACTTTCTACCACACTGTCAGACATTTGGACCTTATTAGTTGTTTCAATGAGAAAATGCTATTTTAAATGAGCAAATAGAGAGGGAGAGAGTGGCCATCATTGTCTGGTTTCCCAGCAAAGTGTGAAACCCTGTGAGGTCGTCAAATAATAGCAACTGTGGCACTTGTAAATGGGGTAACTCATTTGTAATGAAACTGCACACTGCATGGTTCCTTGCTTGAAACTTACTCTCCAGTAATGGCTTTCTCAGCAGTCCTAAATTTATTAGCTATCAGGATATAACTCTAAACTTATGGGATTTTTTTACCACGATCTATTCCCTCGGCTAAGTGTATAAAATGTCTAATTAACTCGAAAATGATATTTTCCTAACACTGTTCTGTAATGAGGGCCAGAGATTTTTTGTTTTTCTTTTTTTTTCATCCTCTTTCCATTAAGTTTTAATTAACACAACTAGGATTCAGTGTCCTTTAATGACATCGCTTGGAGGGGACATTCATACTCATTAACGATCAATAATTCTCAAAATGAAAAGCGAGCAGAATGGTCTGCAGCAAGGCGCAGAGTGAGGGGGTGGGTGTCAGTGTTATTTTTTTCTCATCATTTCCTTTTCAAAATAATATTGGGGCGCAAAATACGACAGACATCAGACAGTGAGAGTGTCAAAATGATTGTGGCACAGAATACTGGAATCCCGCTAGTGATTTACAGCAATTTGAACAATCAGATTTTCTCAAACAGCCGCCAGCAGATGACAACACATATCAGAGCCTCGCCGTTGAATCAGAAGATTTTTTTGCTGCACTAGCACAGCTTCAGAACTGATTGATTGATTGAACTTTTCTGCCTCAAACCAAAAACAACTCATGTCGTGCATGATGCAACTTGTGGAGCACAAAACCAGTCAGCCATGATTGAAGCTATTAACCTTTGATTGTTAAAACGAAAGAAAACGACATCGCTGAAACAGGTATCTAATTCAAATGCGCCGACTGTGATGACTCTGATGATGTTAAATGGCATGTTGTTACTAAAAAGGTAAAATTAGTGCTAGTTCTGACAAGTACACTCACTGCATTGGGCTTATCAGGAAACGCCTGTGGTCCGTGTTCAGCGAAATGACAACCGATATTTTGCCAAACATTTCTGCTCCTTCGCTCCCTTGATCAAAATGACGCGTGGCAGTTGTTGTTCAGAGGTTTGAAGTGATTTTTTTACATGGATTTTATGTCCCTGTGCATCCAAACATTGACGTGGTTACTGTTGCAAGAATACGAATGCACTCAGTTACACAGAGAGAGAAACATAGAGAGAGAGAAAAATAAAACATACTGCTTGCCGATTATGCATCATGCTCAAATGGGGAGTAAATGAGAGAAACGTTTAGAGCATTCCCCCAAGTTTTGTATGAGTTTTTGTTTTTTTGTGTGTTTGTTTTTATTGAACAAGTAGAAATTTGCAGATTTATTTATTTATTATATACAACAGAATGATTATTCCTGTTCAAATCCTTTTTGAAAACATCTGGCTGGTGAGGTGTCCCACCTTCCTGCTGCAACATAACGGCAGCATTGGGATAAGAAGGCAGAGTATCTCGGAATAATCCTGGTGATGCAAGCTCATGACTTTGGCCCAGTTTGAGGGCGAGAAGCGACAATCACGAAGTCATGTATTCTAACCCTTGGCTTCTCATATTAAAATACACGAGGCCATGTATTCTAATAGCTGTCCGCGCGCTGACAGAATCAGGCTGCCCATTCCACAGTCTGGGCCCTTGATCCTGTTACACACTAATATTCACAGTGCGGCCGTAATTGATGCAATTACATTATTCCAGACACACATTTGTTTAACTTGTTAGTGCTGCGCTGTGCTCCCAAATACAGCCGATGGTCCAGCTGATGGTCATCGCCACAGGACTCACCCACGAAAAACAACCAGACATAATTAATAACAAAAACCTTTATATCTGTGAAGCTAATAAAACTCAAACTGTGAGGAGATGTCCTGCAAGTGGACATGGGTGTGGACACCATCTTTTCCTAAAATTTGGTAAAATTAAATAATGACAGCTTTTTTCTGTAATGTGTGATGAAGTGTCTAAACTAAATGAAGGTGCTGTGCTATGAAAGAAAATGTAAAAAGCAAGGGAGACAGGATGATGTTAGAACAGGTATATATTGTAAATGCTATCCAACACTTGAAAATTAATTTGATTGTTTTTTTTCAACTTTTTTAAAACGCTTTTTTTCTAATTTTATGAGTCACTTATAGCAGTTTACAACCCAAGTCAGCATCCATCACACACACATTCCTACAATATTGGTTGACAAGTCAAGAGCTACACAAAGGTGAAACTCCTCTGAAGTGAATGATGCCTGGACACCCCTTTCCAAACAGTCTGGACCCTCAACTGTATTGTTCTCAGAGGGATATTTAATATATGATTATAGTGAACCACAAATGTGGAAATGAAGGAGGAAAAAAGAAAAGGAGATGAAGGATTATTAATCTATTTACCTCAGTCCTCATTGACTGTTAGTCTTAATTGTTAACAGTGTATATTAAAGTAAAAAAAAGTGTGTGGGCGGAGGCTTTCAACATTTTTAATGCAACATTCACAATTCATAATTTCCTTTAATGCACCGTACAATTATTTGTACTAAATCTGAGATATATTTGGTTCTATTTTGTTGCTGTCTCTGCACTCCCACTCTTTGAAAGCCGTGTCCTTTTTTATTTAGTCTTTGTTGTGAATTGTTAACCAATCTGAGACGTTTGGGTGGATTGCATGGTTAACCGCACAGCGTCATAGAGTCCATCAGCCTATTTTCATGTGTGCAGGATGGGTGTGGTGACAGTTTTTGAACCGTTTGTGACCTCACAAGGATCCAGATGTGGTTCAGTGTCAGGACGGAGGCATTACGCCAGTCCGCTCCACTCTACATAATGGCTATATAAACGCATCCTCCCTCCATATGAAGGCTTTAGCCAATACGATAAGTCAAGCCTCCTCAAAACTACAACATACGGTAGGAGTGGGTGCAACTTTACTTTTAATGCATGGGACGTCATTAAATACATTTCTTCGGATTACAGGGGAAAGAGGTGCATGATTAAATTGTGCTGTAAAAAGATATTCATTAATTATTTACAGTAGTGCCATAAACATAAATCAAATGGGTAAAAAAAAAAAACCTGTGCTGCACAGAATTAATATCACCACACAGCTGAAGCCCTTGTAGTCCAAACTACATCACCCAATCTTTCCTCTGATCTCTTTGTCCAGAATGTTGCACTCTCTTGAATATATTCCCATCTTTCTTCAATGTATGTCTGTCCATCTGTGTACGTGTTGCCCTCCTTCCCTCTGAGGAGAT